>CM035438.1:92742198-92749698 GCA_020310875.1 Ceratopteris richardii | reverse complement strand
GTGGTAGAAGATTGCCATGTTTGAAGAGCGATTGTAGGAAAGACTAGATCATCAGCGGCCTGAATCGAATAAGTGAGTGGAAAGAGAGAGAGAGAGAGAGAGAGAGAGAGAGAGAGAGAGAGAGAGCTTCTTGTGGCTATGCCCACTACGTTCAAGGTCGAAGCCCTCGAGCCCACTACCTTCAAAGTTCAAGTATGTATGTATTGCGTATAGTATAATGTATGTAATATGTGTGTAGTATGTATGTACATTTTTTTGTTTATGTATGTAGAATGTATGTATTATGTGTAGTTACTAGTATGTACATACATTACGTTTGTCATGTGTACATTACATGTGTGCCTAGTATGTATGTACATTCTATGTGTGTATATGTATGTAATATGTATCGTGTGTAGTTACTAGTATGTATGTAAAATGTATATTATATGTGTAGTATGTATAGATTATGTAATAAGTTTGTGACATGTGTAGTATGTATAGATTATGTAATATGTTTGTGACATGTGTGTGTATGTAGTTTGTATCATGTGTAATACTTACTATGAATGTATATCATATGTAGTATGTACATTATGTGATAATATGTAGAATGTAATGTATGTGTGCACTATGCAGTATGTATGTACATTATGTATGTAAGCATGTATGTAGTACGTACATAGTATATACTATGTATGGTGTATCTTGTATATACTATGTATGTACCTAATATGTGTGTGTAGTATGTATGTACATTGTGTGTGTGTACTAGTGTTAAGTGTAGTATATATGTACACAATACTATGTATGTGTAGTATGTAATATATAAATTTCATATATATATATATATATATATATATATATATATATATATATATATATATATATATATATATATATATATATATATATATATATATATATGTGTGTGTGTGTGTGTGTGTGTGTGTGTGTGTGTGTTAGGGGGGGGGGGGGGGGGGGCACATACTATGTTGTATGTAGAATGTATAGTGTAATATGTATGTATTGTTGGAAGTGGGATGGGCCTCAATAACTATATTAATCATAGGTTTACATGATCTTCCAACACATGAACCTTAACATACGAAGCTTGATACTCAAACAGAGACAGAGAGAGAGAGAGAGAGAAGACAATATTTTCAAGTGTAATGGTAAGCAAATAGCCTACCTACGCTATTTTATTAACTGTCAATTACAATGTATGTAGATGATTACAAACTTTGAATCTAGGCAAAAATAGGGAACTACATACAAGAATTTGTGTAAAGCATCTAGGAGGTATGAAGAGTGTATGTATGTGAGTATGGAGTGATTGTGAACAGTTTAGAATTGTTTTACAACAGACCCTAATACTGAAATTACGGTTTCAAAAACCCTAAATCAAAAACTAGTGAACTAGGAAGTGAGAAACAAAAATAGCCTTGTTACTCAAGGTAATCAGCAAGATGTTGATGGTTAGCTGCCAAAATCCCCTCTAAAGCTGCACCAAAAGTTAAAACACAACTTCTCGAGAACTTAGTCACCTCCAGGAGTGATTGATCCT
Organism: Ceratopteris richardii; assembly: GCA_020310875.1. Classification (NCBI taxonomy): domain Eukaryota; kingdom Viridiplantae; phylum Streptophyta; class Polypodiopsida; order Polypodiales; family Pteridaceae; genus Ceratopteris; species Ceratopteris richardii. The sequence continues at coordinate 92,748,152 of CM035438.1, read as the reverse complement.
TGAGATTGAGCCTCGAGTCATGTCATAAGTGACCCCTCAAGCTTCTTTATATAGGCCTCAAGGCTGAACCACGAAATTGACTATGAAAACCTGAAAAGCACTCAAAAAACATGCAATATAGCAAAAAAACGAACGTGCTTTCGAGGGATTAAAATTTGGCTTTTGTGAACAAAACTGCAACAATTTCCATATTTAGCCATGAGTTAGTTATGGGAGTTAGCTTTCTTTGATGTGGAGACTGAAAGGTGCACAACTAGGTATAAAACCATTTTGGACAGAAATTAGAAATTAGGGTTAGGTTTTTCTCCTAATCTGGACCTTTGATGACTTGATATTATATACCAAATGAAAGCTCTCCTCAAGTACTATCTAATGAGCTAATTATTGATCTTCTCTGACCAAAATTTAGCTAAGTACCAAAAATTAGGGTTTTTGAAAATTAAGGTTTTGTGTTATTCTAACATTGTTTCCATCAAAAAAGACAAAAGAGATTCTAGCATCTGAAGAGAAGACCACTTGAATTTCAAATAGATGGCATGGTATCTCTGAAAGTCAATCCTCATCGATCTAACTTGTTGTTAGGGAAGGATCATAGACTTTCTCCATGATACGTAAGTCCTTTTAAATTTTCGAAAAAGATTAGATCCCCTTCAATGTCATAATGGCATAAAGTACAAAAATCTGCAAAACTTCGAATGTCTGCAAAACTTCGGATGTTTGCAAATATATCCCTTAAATGCTTTCCAATGAATCTTAGGTGGACTGTGCATGAACGTAGATACTTGAGAAACTGCAAACTGAATGTCAAGTCGTGTATTACATAAATAGATCAAGCAACCAATTGCTTGACTATACAAAGTAGCATCAAAAGGTTTTGAATCCGCTTCTACCTGTAATGACACATTAACATCCATATGTGTTTGCATAAGCTTGGAATCTGTCATCTCAAACCTTTCTAATAATTTCTCAATGTATTTTTGTTGTGTTATGTAGATATACTTATTCCTGTATTTGAACTCAATCCAAAGATAATAATGCAAAATGCCTAAATGATTCAAATCAAATGTATGCTTAAGTTGTGCTTTAACGAGTAGGAGATTCATCTGAGTTTTCAAAACCAATAGATAAGAGATAGATATGCAAAGTCACAAGGGGTCGCGTCCCCGTGCCATCCCGAGGACGTGTCCCCTGGATACCCGAGGCACCGTCCCCGTCCCGAGGACACCACCGTCCTCGGGACCCGTCCCCGTCCCCTAGTGACTTTGTAGATATGTATCTTCTCATACCAAGCTCTTGGTGCCGTCTTTAATCCATACAAATCTTTGATAAGCTTCCATACTAAATGCTCTTTACTTGTCTTTTCAAAACCTTCTGGCTACTCAATGTAGACATCTTCATGAAGATCACCATTAAGAAATGCAGTTTTAATATCTAACTGGTATACATTCCAACCAAAGAATGCAACAAGAGAAAGTATTATTCTAACTACCGTCATTCTAGAAGTAGGTGCAAAAATCTCATCGTAGTCAATACCTTTCTTTTGTGCATAAACTTTGACTACTAATCTTGCTTTATGCATGTCAATGGTAGCATCTTCTTTTCTTTTAATTTTGAAGATCCACTTAATACCCATTACTATTTTACCTTTCGATAACTCACAAAGCTTCTATGTTTGATTCTTATGAATAGAATCAATCTCTTCTTGCATGGCTTTCTTCCATATAGGACTTTGTAGTGCATCTTAAACACTAGCTCGTCATTCTCAACTGAAGTTCGTGCTAAAATGTTATGAATCTCAAAATATTCCGCGTAATTTACCTGATTTGCTTGTTCTCTCCTTGTTTGACTTCGAGTTCATCCTACAAAGTTCTTTATCCATTGTCCTTCCAAGTTTGATATAACCACCACAGCGTATTCTTGAAAAAAGTTGAAGTCTTTTCTAATTCTTCAATATCTCTTTCTCTTAGAACTCTAGAACCTTCTCCAACTTCATAAGTCAGAACATCAAGAGGTATTGATGATGGACTCGGTACAAATGCAAGTAATGTAACTCTCTCTTCACCTTTATCAAATGCATATTTTAGGGTTTGAGAAGATTCGTCATCCCCCTTGTATGGCTGAATGTAAGAATCCAAATTCCCTCTAAAAAAAGCATAATCATCTTCTTTTATGAAATCTAGAATCGCTACCTTCTTATTTAAAATCTGATTTCCTGAAATATATGCATTGTGTGAGTAGGATATCACGTGTATCTAGAACATAGAATCTATATCCTTTGCTTTCAATTGCATAACCAATAAAGATGGCTTTAATGGCTTTTTACATCGAGCTTACCATAATCCTTCTTCTCAATGTGAACATACGCTAGAGAACCAAAAATTTTGAGAACTCGCATTGGGTTTCTTCCCATAATAAGCTTCATAAGGTGTGATAACCTTTGAAGCTTTTGTGGAAGACCTTAATAACTTTCGAATATCCTCGAAAAGTAAGTGAAGACAATGGGTTATGCAAGGAAGCCAAACAATCGTAGGAAACTTCCTCTCCAACAACTCCCAATCCTTTTACAATTAGAGGCAGTATGCATGATAAATTATTCTGATTCCCATTCCTCTCAATCCCAACATGTGACAGATGACATGTGTCATGGTAGTGCAATATATCTTGCCAAAATACTTGCACACCCATCTACCTGCGTCGAAACTAGACCGTTACCATACTTACAAGCAAGTGGCTCAAGGTATGGTCCTTCCAAACACTAGAAATTCCACAAGGTATGGTGATGTTTCAGAGGACACTAAACACTTAGAAGTGCTATGTAGTATGCAATGTGCAATATTATTATCTCTCTCTCTTGAAAGTGCAAGGATGATATTGTTTTGATTTCAAAATCACTTGAAGGGCTTCAACACCATCTCGGAGTTTTGGATGATTTTTGTACACATAGAGGATTGACTCTGAATCTTGGAAAGTCCAAGGTCTAGATTTTTCACACATCCCGTAAGTGAGGAGTGCATCCATTTTCACCATCACAGGAGGCAGGCATAGTATGAAAAATTTGTGAATTATTGGCTGAAAAAAAAAAAATTGTTTGATTTCCATCCGTTTTCGTTGGCAACGATTTTTTTGCAAAATTTGCAATTAGTCTTCACATTATATTATCGAAGTTCAGCCTTCAAGTCGTTTTTTCAATTTTTGCACAGCCGTTAAGACCTTACTCTCGACTTTCAAGCATACATACGAGAGAGAGAGAGAGAGAGAGTGAGAGAGAGAGAGAGAGAGTTGCGGCCTGCAAGCTTCAGGCTCTTCCATACAGTTCATACTCGAGCTCAATAGTGGCATAGTCAAGTCATTCATGCATACTACATAGTCAAGTCATACTCGACCTCTTCCATTATCTCTCTAGCTTTAGCCTTCTACATCCATCATTCATCTTTTATCACAGGAAGAGCTCAATCTAACCTTCGTGCTCATGTGAAAATGGAAGGCACTGGATCCAACACATGGGAGTGTAAGTATTGCAATGGGACTTATGTTGGCACTGCTTCACGAACTAAGGCACACTTATTAGGTCTGCGAGGTGGAGGCAATGGAAAATGCCTCTCTGTACCTCATAATGTCTTTGAGGACTCGACTGCAAAGATGTGGATGATCCATAATGGTCCTGAAGAATCTGAGATTCACATAGATGAAAGCCTTGGAGGGCCTTCAAAAAGAGTTCATATTGATCGTGTGAGCTCTAGTGCATCTCCCATGGCAATACCTCGGGTTCCAGAAACCAATGTGTTTGTAAGAGGTAGCGTGAGAGCCTCCATGCAAAAACAAGCAATGGAAGAAGCTACTAAAGAAATATCAAAATTATTCATCTTGTGTGGCTTACCATTAAATGTTGCAAATACAACTGCATGGAAGAGGGCTATGAGAGAAGTGGGCCGCATTGGTGCTCCTTAGGAGGGACCCTCAGGAGCTATGCTACGCACTAAAGAGTTGAATAGACAGAAGAATGCAATGGAAACCGAAATGTTATCCTTGCGTGCCAACACTTGGGAGAAATATGGATGTTCCATATTATGTGATGGGTGGTCCAACATACGTAAGAGAAATGTGTATAATATTCTTGTCTCCTCTTGCAAGGGGACGATGTTCTTGCATGCCATACTATTGTCACATGTGAATTCATTTACTCCCATGTGAAAAAAGCCATAGAAGATGTTGGGAGCAAGAATGTCATGCAAGTGGTCAAAGATAATGCATCTTATTGTGTGGCTATCGGATGCATGTTAGAGGATAAGTTTCCTAGAATTACATGGACTCCTTGTGCTAGCCATAGTCTTGACCTTTTAATGGGACACATTGGTCCCATGGAATGGGTGAAATCCATCCTTGAGAAGGCTAGATTCACTGTAAGATTTGTGACCTCTCGCCCTAAAGTCCAAAACATTTTCCATGCACATTCAAATCTTGAACTCTAGAAGCCCTCTATGAATCAATTTTGTTACATGTTTATAGTACTAGATAGAGTGCTTCGTGTAAGGAAAGGGCTTCTTTGAATAGTTGTCTCAGAGGAATGGTATAAGTTACCCGTTATAGATTCGTTGTATACATGCTTTTCAGCATTGGTATGGGAGATGATGCCTTTTGGTCAAAGGCAAAGAATATATTGGAGTCATCCAACAATGCTTCGTATTGTGGATATGGAGGTGAGTACACTTGGACTCATATACGAATACATTGGTCGTATACAAGGATGCATCAGAAACATTGTCGGACTCTCAGAGATAAAGTGAGTATTTATAATTTTAGCATTTACAAGTTTGAATATTTTCACGTTCATGTTTGACTCTTAAGCTAATATAATTTCTTCTTATTTTTGTACGATAAAATTTTAGGAAGCGTGAGTTATGTGATGCAGTGCAGAGGAGATGGGATTGGTTTCATAAGTCAATCCATGCTATTGCTCACATACTCCATCCATTATGGAGATTTGAGGAACAGAATGTTGACGAAGCCTTAGAAGATAGTTGGATAGAGTATGTGAAGCGTTGGAACACAAGGAGATCTAGGCCTCCAATCACAGTTGGAGAGAGAGCAATTGCAGTTCCGTTGCATGGAATGATACTTTGGGCAGCCCACTGCAGAATTAAGAGAGAACCAAGTTACTCCTATAATTTGGTGGGAGAAATATGGAGTGGGCACTCCTCTATTGGTGAGTAGACTAGTTACTAATAATTTTTAGGATACAACTTATAAGTCTAATTCACAATTGTATTTTATAATTTTTGAGTTGGCCCTCCAGATATTATCACAAGATTGTAGCACTAGGCCCGCTGAACGGAATTGGAGCACATGGGCTTTTTCATACAAAAAAGAGAAATAGATTAAGTCCTCCACAACTTGAGAAGTTAGTGTACACACTTCAATCTCAAGTTGTTGGAGAAAAAAGGAAGCCATATTGCACCTCTACAAGTAAGTTTGAATGTAATTATACATGTATTATGGATACATTTCAAATTATAAGTTATAATGTATGATGTCACAACTAGCATCTCTTATCATTAATCGATTGTTTATGTAGGTTAATGTTGACTCGATTGATATTGGAGAAATTAAAGATATCCCTCAAATCCCACAAGAAGTTAAGGATATCTTTACCATGTTATTTAAGGAGTCTCAACAATTTGTGAGACAAACACGTAGGAGTGCATGATCTAGTGGTAGATTAGGTAACTAAAAATTATAATGTTTATCACAAATGATAACTTATTTCATATTAGATAGTTATTAATCCATTTACCTTTTGTATATTGCAACAGATCCAGGTCATCTATCTACGAGTGGAAGGACTTCAAAGATTACTTCTAGACGAGGTAGACGAGGACGTGACGCACATGCACTCCATTAGTAGCAGGGAGGACAGGGAGGTGGAGGAAGCTCCACTTGATTATTGGGAGGAGAGT
>CM035438.1:92597198-92732198 GCA_020310875.1 Ceratopteris richardii | reverse complement strand
AGTTTGGAGGGAGAAAGAGGGAAGGAAGAATGGAGGGAGTGAAGGAGGGAGAGATGGGGGGAAGAGAGAGAGAGAGGGGGGGGAAGGGCAAGCTAACATTTTGTGAGCTTAACTAATCTTATTTTCTAGGCATGAGTGTGCATGCATGCATGTTATGGCAACAAGACGATATTGTGTTTCATAGAGAATCACATTTCATGAATCCTAAAGATATGTTTAAGTTGGAAGAGTAAAGATGCAAACAAAACAATACGAGAAAGGAAAAGCTTAGAAGAACAAGAAATGATGAAATTAATAATGTGCACTGTATCAAAATATGTAGCTTTTGGAGGTTATAGGAAAGGAACTAGTGTGATCTACTATTTTCTTCTTTATTTTTTGGAAAAAATTTTAGACAACATGAGATATCGTTAGAAACTCTTTACCTTACCTATCACACATCGGCTAAACGTCAAAAGTAAGAAGTCAAAAACACATCACAAGTGTGTGTGGCTGTGTTAATGCATCTGTGTGTGTGTGTGTGTATAACAATAAGATAAAGTAATTTTTTAAAAAAATAGAATGAATATGAGATTATTAATAAAAATGAAAAAAAATAAAATTAAAATTGGAAAATATTTTTTCTAGGGAATAAGTAAAAAATAAAAAAGGAACAAGAACAAAAATGAAACAAAAAGTGCATCTTCAACTTCTATGTCTCTCCAAAACAAGAAGTATAAGAATTTAAGACTTTATCATGCATAGCATGGACAAATAGTTATGACATCGGTACTCACATCATCAATGCCTAAGAGTAGGTCAATAATGTAGCTATACAATGTACTTCTCGATGCAACTTACAAGCTCAACACTGTACTAACCCAACACCTTCAACTACCGTCAATGGACAAGGCTCATGATCCACCTTAACTATATGTCATTGAGAAGTATTGTATTAGGAGTGCATCATGTCTTCAGCATGGGAGTGCTATACAATCTTTCACGGTTTGACTTGAGATAGACACTTATTCCATAAATGAATCTTCATTAGAAACAACCAATGTGCTTCTCACAAAAATTCTCTAAGTTTTATATGTAATGTACCATAAGCATCCTCACCTTCCCAAGGACCCACATAAGCAAAGATTTCCAGTCCCATCTCCCCTAAAGGTTTCCAGTCTGCCTTGAAGTGCCTTCAGTTCACAGGCATGCATTATATATTACTTGATCACGTTTATCGTATCCACAAGTCCTCCCTGCCAAGTCATGCAAAGATCCCAGAAATTTCTAGCATTTCCACCTTTAATTAGCCTTCTCTCTGTCTGCTTAAATTGTGATACACAAATAAAAGTAAAACTACCATTTACAAGTTTACAAAAAGAAGGGGGAAAGAAGAACTCTCTGGCATCACAAGTGCATTAAAAGCTGATCTTTATATGTAATCAACGACAAGGAATTTGAAGATCTACATTAGAAAATCTATACATCAATTGCACAATCAGTACCATTCAGAACTTTGACCAGGAGGATACAAATAAACAATACAGTTAATGAGTTAATGGTTTGCATGGATAAGTCTCTGAATTGCTGCATTGGCACGCATGAAAACAACATCACTGTAAAGGCTATGATTATATTTGACGGCGTTTTCATAAAATTAATTAAACCTTCAAAAGCAATCTTCTTTTTACAATTTATGCATGATAGCTTAGTGCTTTCCACAATTTAGAAAGAAACAGTCCTACAACCATTAGATTTCCAAACAACATTGTAACTTTCACAAGAGTTCCAAGTTTGAGGGAGTTGATGTATTTCCTATTAAGCGAGGACATTTAATGCGAAATTCATACCTCTTAGAGCAACTTCTTAAGATCACCCCTAGGTTTTTGCTGCAGACATAATACAACATATGGGATATACTAGGGAACATCAAAGAAATCTTGCATGCATAAGACATAACGACAGAAGAAAACCTGATCAGAATGTTGTGGCTGCAAATTATTGTTTGTGGTGGTTCCTTTAGCCCCATTTCGCTCATATACCTGCCAAGAAATTGAATGCAAAAATCAGAACATCCACTGATATCTACCAAGAGACGTGTGATGACAAAGCTTTTGTTTTCCCCCAAACACACAAACGAAATAAATGAGAAACTTTTTCATTAGAGTTATTCCATTAATTTCTTGTTTGTTTGTAATCTTTATACAATCTTACAGGAAAAGACAGCATACTTATCCTCATCACAGCAATTCTCACGGACCTCTGCCAACTTTATACATAAAAACAAACCAGAGTACACATCAATCCTTAAAAAATTAATTGGTGCTAAATGGATTGAATTAACTTGCTTGTACTTTTAAGCACATTGATGGATCACAAACATTTTTGCATTCGGTTCACACAAACCCCCGAGCCACATGCTCAAAGATGTAGAGTTCAACATATGTACCTTAATGGAATCTGAGAGGTCTAGCCTTATGAAAATTCATCGATAGAACCAAAAGAATAATGATAATCAAATTGAATCAGCCATAAAATATCAAAAGCTAAAATTACTAGCAATGGAAGTAAAAGAAAACAGGAGAAGAGAGGATAATATAGTTAAATTAAAAAAGAAAAGGAAAAGAGCAAAAATCAAACAAATACTCCCGTACCCACGATCAGCATGTATAGGACATCTGTTTTGTGTGTGTGTGTGTGTGTGTGTGTGTGTGTGTGTGTGTGTGTGTGTGTGTGTGTGTGTGTGTGTGTGTGTGTGTGTGTGTGTGTGTGCGCGCGCGCGCACGCGCGTGCGCACATGCATGCACACACGTGCATTAACATGTGTATAGTACCTCATATTTTTTTTCTTCAGTTCTTTTATCTTCAAATCTTTTATCTTCAGATTTCATTCCAATTACTTGCAATGCTTCAGAGGCTGCTCGTTGAACCTTGCGGTCTGAAGACTCTGCTAGCCCTTCAAGAAGCTTGACAACTCCATCATCTCTGAACACAAGCGAAATAAGGTCAATCAGCCCAATAAAACGGACATACATGCACAAGACCTACAAAAACCAATACAGCCTTAAAGCACAGGCCGCAAACCTGAAGCTTGGAACAAGCATCATTTATGGTATACGAGATTTTCTAAACAGAAAGATAATTAAATAAAACATAGTTCAGAGAATAAAACTAGCAAATACTTCAGATGTTCACAAAATGTTTCTTGAAATATTTATCATTAAATTTGTTTTTTTTTATGTAGCAATGATACAAAGTATGTGCAAACTGAAAAACGTTTGCAGATTTAACATATATCATACTCGAAGTGATGGAATCATAGTTCAAAAGAGGCCATTCAATTTGTATGTTTAAGTTGGATTTTAAATCATCTCGTTTGTGGAGGATTAAAAATTTGAGAATTGTATTCGATGGAAACTTCTTCTTTGAAGGGGAATATAAGCTATGAAAAAAACATATTTAACATTCCTTTTACCTATTTAGTGCTAAAAGCACATAAAATACCTGATCTACTATCTTGTAGACTAACATCGTACACGTCTTGACTCACAAATCAGATATACAAATTTCTAGACTTGTCTATACTCCAAAGTCCATATACATTGAAAGTTATATAAACAGGACGTTTTAGAATTAGCAATGAACATAACGAAACCATGATTTCAAACTTGCATCATGATTCATATATGAATTAATGATCACTGACATTACATTACAGAAAAGAGCATAATATACACACGAATGTCATGACTAATACAACACCATATTTAAAAGTCAAGAGGCAAGATTGATAGACTTAATGATACATGAATCATAATACATCATACATCCAACATGAATCATGAGCCCATGTGATTTAATAAATGAATGTCATAGAAATCTCTCTCTCTCTCTCTCTCTCTCTCTCTCTCTCTCTCTCTCTCTCTCTCTCTCTCTCTCTCTCTCTCTCTCTCTCTCTCTCTCTCTCTCTCTCTCTCTCTCTCTCTCTCTCTCTCTCTCTCTCTCTCTCTCTCTCTCTCTCTCTCTCTCTCTCTCTCTCTCTCTCTCTCTCTCTCTCTCAGCTCTTCAGGGGGCCCAGAGGGATCAGGGCTTTATTGGGAACAGAGGACCAGCGCCCTCTAGGTCGTTTCCTAGTAGAGCTCCAGCACCGCCGTGCATCACTCCTCCAGCAGCAGATGGAGATACACCTGGCCCCTCCCCCTCAGACTTATATTACAGATTTTTTCAGACCCACAGCCACTCGAGGACCCAGCTCGATGCGGGGTGTCACATTACACAGAGCAGAGGAGCTTAGACGACAGCGTCGACGACCGAGACCCCCAGTCCAGAGAGCCCGTCCACATCAGAGAGAGATTCAGGCCATTCACGCACGCCATGACATGGAGATACGGAGACGTCAGCAGCGCACCCCTATCGATTTGGACGCTCAGAGCATTTTGAGGATCGCCATGATGCCTTACCCACCGATGCATTATATCCTACACCCACTCCAGGCATTTAGTGGGTTGTGATACCATCGAGCCTCCCCTCCCTATGCATATCATGTTTGTATCTCACCCATTGAGCATATAGAGTGCATACCCATAGCACCCCACACCCTTGATGCCAGTTACTATCCACTCCTTTTATACCCGTTTGCGGTACTCACACTTTATTTTCCTTTTGGGATCACAGTGGATTGGATCATACTGATGTATATGTTTTGTCTCATAGGCCGATTTTGGCATCTAATAGACGTTAAAAAGTCTCTCTCTCTCTCTCTCTCTCTCTCTCTCTCTCTCTCTCTCTCTCTCTCTCTCTCTCTCTCTCTCTCTCTCTCTCTCTCTCTCTCTCTCTCTCTCTCTCTCTCTCTCTCTCTCTCTCTCTCTCTCTCTCTCTCTCTCTCTCTCTCTCTCTTTGTGTATATATATATATATATATATATATATATATATATATATATATATATATATATATATATATATATATATATATATATATATATATATATATATATATCACAATCATCTCAAGATTCCAATGTGACTTAGTTGAGACACTCCAAAAAATACACAATGAATCGAAAAAACAACCTTCAAAAAGTTGCCAGGGGAAGTAAAAGTTCTCCTTGGAATAAGATTTGTTAGGAATGTTTTGGAGAATAAAATATCTTTTATTTGGAAAAAATTTGCACAAACACATGTTAGAAAATGTGTGTTATGGAGAAACCTTCCACTAGGGACCCCACCTGCAAGTTAAAAATAAGCGAAAACAGATGGCCAAAGATGGTCAAATGGATGGTCAAAATGGTCAAAAATTTATAAATTTTTCCATTGTATATTGTGAAAGTACCCATTAAAAGCTTTCCAATGGTATATAACACTCAAGTATTTGGAAACAGATGAAGGTCAATTTGCAAACCCTAATTTCAGAAATTTAGTACAGAAAGCACTTTTTATGAGAGAAAAACATTATTTACAAGCAAAAAGCAAAATATAATATATTATATATACCTTCATAGTTCAGAGTTATCCAAACTTACGAACCCAAGATAGAGAACACAAACACACATACATAAGAAAAAACAACAAACAAAAGTAAGAGACTACACAAAAAATAAGATCAATATAAGACATGAAAAATACAGACAAGAAAGAAAACCAATATAAAACGAACCATACTAAAAAATAATAATCAATATTTAAATTATATATATATATATATATATATATATATATATATATATATATATATATATATATATATATATATATATATATATATATATATATTAAAAAATTAAACGATAAATAAATTAAATAATAATAAAAAATTTTATAGAAGAAAATAAATAAAATTAATAATAATTACATACATACATACATACATACACACACACACACATATATATATATATATATATATATATATATATATATATATATATATATATATATATATATATATATATATATATATATCGTCAACTTAAAACAAGAAGTATCGGAATTAAACTTTATCATGCATAGCTTGGACAAATAGCTATGACATCCCTACTCACATCATCAGCGCCCTAGAGTAGGTGAAGACTTTAATAAAGAGTTTTTCTAAATAAAGATCTCTAACAAAATCAACAGAACGTTTTTATATCACTTTCGGCTAATTGATATAAAGAATGTTCAAAAAATATAAAGAATAATTAACAACCCCCAAAATTAGGAATTTGGCAAACTCCAAAATTATTGGACGTGAGGTGGGCCCTAATAATAATATTCACATGTTTACAGAATCTTCCAACACATGAACCTTAGCATACATACCTTAAGACTCAAATTTAGATTGAATAAGAAATAGATAGAGAATGCACATTTTGTCAAAGTGTCAAAGTAACTTGAATGCTTATTTACACACACTATCTAATATGAATATTAAATTACAGTGTGTGTAATGATACAAAACTGAATGTATGCTAATATAAAACTGAATCTAAACTGAATTTAGGGTTCTAGATACAAGAAGTTGTGAATACATACTAAGAGGTATGAAGAGTGTGTGTATGTGCAATTGAAGTGAATAGAAACAGTTTTAGAACTGTTTGTACAGCAAATCCTAATTCTGAAATTAGGGTTTCAAAAACCCTAAATCAGAAATTGACCTAAATAGCAAGATAATCTCCTCCTTGTGTTGAAGTAGAAGGCAAAAGCCTTGGAACAGCAGTAACAATAGAAGAAGAACTGAAATTGGAACTTGCTACTTACAAAACTCAGCAAAGAGCCGATGGTTGGCTACCAAAATCTCCTCCAAAGTTGCACCAAAAGTTGGGTACACCTCTTCCAAGTGTATAACACTCAAGCCTCTAAGACTTGATCCTTGCTTAAGGTAGATGGATGATCGATTGTGACCCCCATGTCCTTCTTATAGGATTAAGAAGTTTTTCGCAAGAAAAATCTTTGAAAAGCACAAGAAAGCACTTCGTTAATTTTAAAAAGCGATCAGTTTTTGGAGCATAAAACATCAATAATCTCCCAAATAGGCCACGGGGAAATCATAAAAGGGCTTTCATTGATGCTCATGAGGTGAGGATTCATAATATGCAAAAAAAACATTTTGGACAGAAATCAGGGTTAGGGTTTTCTTGCATTTCTAGACCTCTGATGACAAGGTGTTATATACCAAATGACAACTCTCCTCAAGTGCTATCTGATGAGCCAATGATAATATTTTACCTTCTATGACCAACATTTGGCTAAGTACCAAAATTTGGCTAGGTACCAAAAATTAGGGTTGCTAGAAATTAGGGTTTTTGTGCTATTTCAACATTGTTTCCATTGTCCAACAAGAATTAGGGTTTTCCTAATTGCAAAACCTTGTATTTTAGTTTTTTACCCTTGGAAAAGCAAGCTATTGTTAGCTATATAAAGACAAGTGATTGGGTACTCAATTCATCAGTTTTGGACCAGACTTGAAGCTTGTGGAGGAGGGTGGTCATTGAACTTGGAAAGGTGAAGTTGTGTCTTCTCCATCATCTACAAGGTGCTCGGCGCTTATCTATTTGGAGGAGATCATCTTTAGCTCTAGATATTTGTGGGCAGCTTGCATCTCATGCAAATTATCTATGCCATCTTGTAACTTCATGTACTTCATCATGGAATGTAATTCATAGTTAAAAAAATTCGCGAATTTTTGCTTGAAATAAAATTCGTAAAATTCGCATCACGATTTAATTCGTGATGCACGAATTTTATCACCTTTTTTTTTTTAATATAGCATGCTTCAGATGCTTCACTTTCTACTCAGTGACAGATGGTTGACTTATGAATCATGATTCATGATGTATCATGTATTATTTTTTGCTAGCAGCTGGCAGCTACATGTATGATGTGTGATGTATGATGTTTGGAGATTACTAATGTGTTATAAGTTGTAATTATAAAGTTAAATGTTATGTATGGACCATGGTGACTAGTTATTGGTTGAAAAATGGTGAGATCATGAGTCATGATGTTTTAGATTATTATCTAATGTCAATTTAGGATTTGAATTTTGATGTCTGATGTTGTCTTACATATGATTGGAATTTGGGATATGTGTATCATATATATTATATATATTTTATGAAAAAAAATAAAATTCTCTCTTGATGGATAAAATTCCCGAATTTTATTTTCGGTCCGAACGTATTAAACGAATTAAACAAATAATTCGCGAATTAATTCTCACGAATTAAATCGCTTGTTCGTACTATGAATGCAATGAACATGTTTGAGGCTTGACTACTCCTATCCCTCTCATGCTTTGTCTATTCTCCACATTGCCTCTATTTTCTCTTTATCTCTATATTGATTGTGGGCCTGAAAACCAAGAATTGGTATCAGAGTAGGACAATGTAGAGTACATTGGGAATTGGGCATCAGGTAGAAGAGTTAAGTCTTCATGGCATATGTAGATCAAGCTCAATTTTATATTCAACAAGAAGAAGCAAATGATCTATCTTGATGCATACGTTGAATATAGAATTGAAAGAGAGTCCACGTGAAGAGGGGTCATGTAGGTTGCGGCTAATTGTATGCTAGATTGTCCACTTGTACATAATGATGAAGATGAATTGGTGGCAGGTGCATAGCATTGCTTTCTTGTGTACCTGTGAAGTGATGTTCAACGTACTATAGTCAACCTTCTTGTGCTCCTTGGGATATGGGAGCTTGCATGTTCAACTTGGTGGTCATGAAGGAAGATTTATGCGAGCAAGGAGGGATATTATCTCTATATTCAGCATCTTATGGTGGACCTATTATGCCTTCTTGTATGTGTATGTATGTTTGATAGGTGTAATGACTTGAGAGGCCTGCACAACCATAGTACAAGAAGAGGTTTAAAAACGAGATTTAAATCGAGGTTTAAATCGTTTAAATCGTAGAGGTTTTTAAATTCAAAAATAAAAATCGGGGTTTTTATTCACTGTGAGAGATTTTTATATTTTGAAACATAAATGTATGTACCAATGCAAAGGGAAGGTTGAAGCAAAGGGAAAATAGAGAAGGCTGAATTGGAAAGCAACTTGCATGGGGCTGATCATGCTGAGTGCTCTTGAAAAAAACTCTGAAAAAAATCCAAAAAATCTCTGAATAAATCCAAAAAATCTCTGAAAAAATCGTAAAAAATCGTTAAAAACGTTCCAACGATTTTTATTGCGATTTTTATATAAAAATCGACGATTTTATTGTACTATGTGCACAACCTTCATATTTGAGGGAGTATGTTTGAGTCTACATTTTCTCTCTATCCTTTAGCATCCTATATTTGTTTGTATCCTTCCTTGTAGTACTTGGTTGAGAAGAGTAGGGGATGTGTGAGTTTTCCTTCTAATGTGTGATGGGAGTGATCTTATGGTGACTTTGATATGGGAGTGCTCTTATGGTGAGTTTTCCTTGTGATGTGTTATATGGGAGTGCTCTTGTGATGTGTGTTATGGGATGTCTGAGTTTTTATTGTGGTGTGTTATTCAACACCTTATGGTGGACCTATTACACCTTGTATATGTGTATGTATGTTAGGTAGGTGTAAATGAGAGCATATAACTTTGACTTGAGAGGCCTACACAACCTTCATATTTGAGGGCGTATGTTTGAGTCTACATTTTACCTCCATCCTTTAGCATTCCTATATTTGTCTCTATCCTTCCATGCAATACTTGGTTGAGAAGAGTAGGGGATGTGTGAGTTTTCCTTATGATGTGTGTTATGGGAGTGCTCTCCACATCTAAGGTCCTTGTGTGTGGCTATAGAATCAAAAAAAAAATGTTACTTAAGAAATCATATATACATTAAATGAAGAGCATTGACAGGAATGTGTTTGGCCTTTGCCATCATCATATCTAAAAAGTGATTCACAACAGCATGAACAAGGCAAAAACTTAACATTCCATCACATTCATGCAAGCTTGCCAAAAGAACATTTACTTTGTAAATGTTGTTGTACTTTTCAATCAAAATGATACACACCGCCAACTTGAGAAGGGATGATGCAGTAAATATCATGAAGATGGAGACCTGATTTCAATCATCAGTAACATGAAACCAAAGCATGCTTAAATATCATGAAGATGGCGACCTGATTTCAATCATCAGTAACATGAAACCAAATATAAAGACGAAGACAAAAGTTTTTGTCAAAACCTCATTTAAGGTAAAGAGTAAGTTCTTCAACTCGAAATTGTAGAATAAGCTTTAGGCAAACTCTCTTAAGCGAAGGTAGTTTTTCCAACAACTAGATGGAAGAAATAAGTACATTTCCCATTGTATTGATCTCAAGTATAAGAAAAAAGAGAGAGGCAAAGAGAGCAAGAGAGAAAGGTAGAAGGAAAGATAGAAGAAAGACAAGAGATGATGTACTAATGTTTTGAAAAGATCGGAATAACTTAACAATACCAAAATGTTACATCGTCTTCATACTAATATAATGTCCATGTAACACAACATAAGCAAAATGAAAGAAGTTTCAAAAACTGCATAAACACGATGTTGTGCGCTATACATAAACACGATGTTGTGCGCTTTACCTTACATTTAATTTTAGTAGAGAGAAGTTCACAATGCATATGCCAATGTAAATTATGCATAGATGGCCTTCTTTGAGAGTTACACACAAGGTGAGATCTTATCATGCGTCTCTTGCTTAACTCTCCAAGTGTATGTGAGCACTTATTTCTTTCTCTCCTCCATCTCCATCTATATTTGCTCCAATTCTCTCTTGCAATTAGCTATGCATCTCAAGTATATGTGTCTTAATTTCAACACAAGCATCGGACCATGCTATCATACTAATTGTTGAGGAGAGAGATGAAACAAAATATGATGTTGATTAAAATATGCAAGAGAGAGGTGAGACTCGAATAGATGTGGAGGTGCAAGAGAAAAACAAATAGATGTTCACAAGCACATGGAAAATACACACACATACACAAAATACTACCCTGGTTTAAGAAGATCAAGTTTTAGGTAAAGCCCCCAGCTCCTCCATGTCTTGAGGATCAAATCGATGCATCCTTTATTTATGTTTATATAAAACCATCGCTTCAAACCCCATTTCCACATGAAGAACATAAGAAAATAAAGTATGTAGAGCTCTTTTAGGGATCTTTCATAGGGTGAAAATATAGAGAGGGAAAAATAGAAGAGTACCTAGGGTTCTCTTACCCAAGCAATTTGTACCAAAGTTGTCCTGACAAAGTATAAAAATGAGGTGGGAGTGACGAAGTATAAAAATGACGTTGGAGATCATCAATTTGATTGTCCTTTGAGAGCAAAGGAGTGAAGCAAATAAGAAAAATGTATATTTGACACAAAAAAACGTTTATTTGACAAAGAAAAACATCTACTTGACAAAGAAAAAGGTCTATTTGACAAAGAAAAACATCTACTTGACAAAGAAAAACGTCTATTTGGCATAGAAAAGCGTCTGTTAGACACAAAACAAAAACGTCTATTTGACACAAAAAAATGTCTACTTGACACAAAAAAACATCTACTTGACAAAGAAAAACATCTACTTGACAAAGAAAAACGTCTATTTAACACCAAAAAACATCTATTTGACACAAAAAAAAAAGTCCATTTGACACAAAAAAAATCATCTATTCACACAAAAAAAAAGTCTATTTGACCCCAAAAAAAGTCTATTTGACA
The DNA here is from genome assembly GCA_020310875.1 of Ceratopteris richardii. Taxonomy (NCBI): domain Eukaryota; kingdom Viridiplantae; phylum Streptophyta; class Polypodiopsida; order Polypodiales; family Pteridaceae; genus Ceratopteris; species Ceratopteris richardii. The sequence continues at coordinate 92,720,556 of CM035438.1, read as the reverse complement.
CCAAAAAAAGAACATCGATATGACACCGCTAAGCAAGAATTCGACTTTCTACACAAGGGCTATGTATTTTTGAAGTGAAGGATATAACACATCGGAAATTCTCAAGGTCTACAAAACCCTCTTGGTTGTGTTGTTTGATGGAGCTTTTGGAGTTTTTCCGAAATAAGTTGCTACTATTGCACTTACAATGGCATTTATGCAAAGTGCAATCATAAGGCTGTATTTTCTTAGCTGAGTAATTATATTTGTTTGGTTGCTTGCATTTGCTCTATGTGTTGTCATTGTGAGATTTTTTTCAAAGTTTTCTCATCCAAGTCTCGACTCTCCATGTACGGGCACCCCTAAGGACAAAAAAAGTTTAATTGTCCTTCATATATGAATAAGACCCCGCTTCCCACATAGATTTTTAAGAGGATATATTTCAGATTTTTTTTAACATGACAATGGACACATGTCACGCTATGGTTTGAAGATGGTACTTCTAAGAAAAGGTGGAAAAGTGCCTATGCTTAGCTTCTTTAGTCTATCTTTAGAAGCACATGATCTACTTTTAGCCCATCTACTATTTATAAAGAGTTCAATACCCTTATAGCTTCCGGTGCAACTATTTGAACCCTCTTATACATTTCGCTAAGATGTGATACACATGGATGATGTACTATCCCAAACTCAACAATACAATTACCACAACCAGCTCTATTCACGTGATTGATATGTGTATACCTCTATCATCTATGTTTTATTTTTAGACTCTATTGATTATTTGCTCTTCTTCTATATTTGTATCAAATATGTTCATCCAATTTATTTCTTCACATTAGTTTCCCTCTAATATCCGTATCAATATGATGGTTTACATGCTCTTCATAGTTCATGTATAGGTTTTTAAGAACAAAAACACCAATACTCATAAAGAAAGGAAGCATTAATATGTACTTTCAAAAATCTCTTATCCTACTTTGCCTCTTTTCGACAAGTGGGAGATGTTTTTTTGTCTTCATCTTCATCATCATGGTTGGAACATCCACATGTGTCAAGACTAATCCAAACACATTTGATGGTATTGACTTGATTTATGAAGGTGAAGATGGGGAGCACACTAATCCTTTATAATATGCAAAGGATTTTGCATAGTTACGACATTCTAGAGTTACAACACACCCAAGGGATGGTGCTACGCAAGAGGGCTATCACACACATCCATATGTCAATTTCAAAGAAGGTGCTACTAACATCATCGAACTATTATCAACTCACGAAGTGCAAACCAAACCCAAAGAAGCATGTGTTGACAACTATGAGAAACAAGGTTCACCTTTGGAAGCGGCCAATGGCTTCTCAATTGGAGGAGGATAGATTATAGAATAGAGCACATATCAACATGTACATACAATACCTTGGTTGAATCCATTGAAAATGATATGAAAATATGCACGACCTCAGATCGACAATCCTTGACTATCACTCCCACCATCTACAAGAAAGGATACTTCATTTCTTTCCCATAATTTCTAGGCATTTTCACATGTCTTCAACAAGCTCCTTAACTCTTCTTTCAATTTGGAAATTCACTTATCATCACACACTTGTTACCGTATTTGATGTCATATGGCATTGGGCTTGAGCTCAACATTCTTGATGGCATAGAAGGGGGACTAAGAGCAACTAGGAGCCCTTACTCATGAAGATGATGCCTTGGAAGTGGAGGTCATAGAATCTCTCACAAAAATATTCCAATCCAACGAGAGCTTGTGAAGCATAGTACCCATCACTTGGGTATCATTGATGGCAAGTGTGTAAGACAGCTCTTGATTCTTCTCCAAATTGATGGAAGCACAAAATCTTGCTTCAATTTGGGCTCATGGATAAGATGGGTATGTACTTTATTTGCTCCACCAACTCTCTTATATCCACATAATTTACATGCCCATGGCCTTTATCCACCTCCATTGGTGGACACGAGACTCCATATCCTCCCACCTTGTTCATCTATTTATGGGTTTCCTTCTATTGGACAAGGTCATTTGTCAAGAAATGAAAATCACTTCTACTTTGAGTTAGAAAGTAGATTTTAGCACAAAAATGCATCTTATTCTTGTATTGGATATCAACCAAAGGGGAACCACATTTGTTGGATGTATTTTAAAGCGAGGAGGCGAATAGCACCTACTTCGAACATTTGGTTGTATCCTCAAACAAAGAGGCAAACAATACCTACCTCAAACATTATATTTATTAGTTGGGTGAGGGATTGAGTGGATCACAAATGGGAAGGACATGGGTGGGTGCACATGCACATGCACCCCTTTCACCAATGAGTTTATGGATTCCATTCACATAGACGCACCATGATGGCATAGGGACACTCATGTGTCATGAAGAATAAGTATACTACACACTAGCATAGGTTATTGCAAATGAATAAGCATGTTAGTCTAACTGACTAATAAGATATGTGGATTGAGAAATTCCGTGAGTATACTACACATTAGCATAGGTTATTGCAAACGAATAAGCATGTTTAAGAACAAGATATCTAATGATAAGATATCTGAATGAATCAAGGTATAAGATCAAGTCTTTAAGGATCAGTAAAGAGAAGAATGTAACTTTTCCTCAAGAAGATTGTATAATTAAGCTTAAGCATATTCACAAGTTGCAACTTGAAGAGAACATGCTAGTGATGTGTCTAATATAGGGTAGGCCCCAACCTCCTCTATAAGCTCACAAAAGTTTCGTCGTTTCTCTCATTGCATGAAAGTGCCACATTCACTAATTGTCAAGTTGTGAATCGTGATGTATAATAAAGCTTCCCAATGGGCACTACACATCAAAGCTTGAATAAATCTATAATAATAAATGTATAATAATAGATATACGATAAGAATGAACGCAAATAAAAATTACATCATGCATTTACACTAAGCATTTACTTGCATTGTTCCCTTTTCTATGGTTGTAAAAAAGTCAAATATTCATTTTGAGCCCTACTTGTTTCGTGCTTTTGAGCACTTACAAATTTATGCACGGCTGTAAAATGGAAAAACTATGCATGTATACACACAGACATATGTGTGTGTACGAATGTATATACACATGCATGCATGTATGTTTAGGTCCATATTCATACATGCATTCATTCTTAACATACATATGTACATATATAGATACATACATACACATGCATACATAATATATGCCTACACACAAACACTTGCATATACATATTCATACATACATACATTTGTGCATGTGTATCTATGTACTTATGTATGCATTTATGCAGGTGTGTGTGTGTGGGGGGGGGGGGGGGAGAGAGAGAGAGAGAGATTTCAAAACCTAATTATAAAATTTCCGAAGATAGCCAATAAGAAAACAAGAGCATACCTTAATCGAGCCCGAACTGTCCTGTTTTCATAAGCAAGACCGCTGATGGCATCAATAGCTCTACGAATAGCACTGTTGACCACTCGTTCATTTGTACTGCTGGCCTTTGTATGCAATAAGGCAACCAATGGTTTTATGGCACCACTCTCGATAATGATCTTCTGATATTCGGGCTGAAGAAGTAATTTCTGAGTGTTAAAATCAAACTTTGGAAAATGTGACACAGGAATACATCGCAAAAGAAATCAGTTTGCCAAAACCAATGCCGTAAAAAAGAAAATCATTGGTCTTTTTCTGGCTCAAAGAATCAAAAACTTTACGAGTACCTTTATAGCAAGTAATCTGACTGCAAAAGCTGCTTCTTTCTCAACTTCATATTCATATGGAACGTGCAAGTCCTTGTCTTTGGTTACTTTCAGGTGTTTGATCAAAGCATTAGCTGCTCCCTCTTCAATCAGCAACCCAACATTCTCCGCTGTAAACCGTACATTAGGGTAAATTATTACATAAATTCAGGGCAGGGATACATAAAAGAAAAATCGCATCAAAACCCTTCACACTTTTTTTGCCCGAACTCTTAATACTCATGTTCAGCGTGATGAAACGGAGGATAAGAAATAAACCTTACTTGTCACAATCAAGAAAGAATTTTAGATATAACACACGCTATCACTTCTCTATCATGCTTCAACCAAAGGTATGATCCCCATGCACTATGTCTTCCCAAAACTTAGAAAACCGATATTCAGAGACTCTGTCTTTGACCTTAATAGTTTAACTGCCTCGGGAGTTTTAGGACTTTTTCATGACAATCAAGGATATAGAGATCACGAGAGTATCCTTGATGTCGAAGACAATCATATACAAAGTAGAGCATAATTAGCTCAATAATTTAACATGAGCATTCTCAATATCTTTCTGCCTTTGAAAATGTTATTTGCGATAAGTACAGTGTACTGAATGTACCTTCCAGGGCAAGCTCTGCTAGTGCATGCGCTGCCTTTAAAGCGGCCGCTCGATCAGACTTCGATGAAGAAACACAAGTATTGAGGGTATCAACAAGTCCCCGTACTTCAGAATGCGGCGATTTTCTCGGAGCCCCATCATCGGCGCTATGTCGCTTGGAGCTCCTGTGACCATCTGTTGCGATGTCCCCGTCGGCCTGTTTCCTCTTGTGTCCCTTCCTGTCGCTCCGCTCGTCGATCCTTCTATCCATGGAAAGCGCCAACCCTATACCACGTCTGAGTGCTAGTGAGGTCCTGTGGCAAATATGAGAATTGGAACAAACAAAAGCAAGTTTTGAGAGAGAGAGAGAGAGAGAGAGAGAGAGAGAGAGAGAGGCTAAAATACTATAGGACACCACCATTACCGTGTGACGACCCTTTTCTCTTATTGGTGCAAAAGCGCCTTATAACGTTAACCGCAATTTAGTCCTCTCAAGACGATTAACATATATTTATATTTATAAGCGTCCCAAAACTGTAAGAAACATACGCTGCAAAAACATATATTTATATTTATAAGCGTCGCAAAACTGTAAAAAACTTCACACCCTAGGGGAGCGGGGTGCTGCGATTGGTATTACTCATTCCTTGTCTGGGAGTGTGACCTTGACTTTTAAAGGTTGGAATCATCGTTGGATTCTGCCTCTATCAGGTTCCCTACTCAGTTCACTGTGGTCTCAATTTATGCCCCTAATGGAGAGGCGGATAGAATTGATACTTGGGCTTCCCTCGACTCCCTCTCACACAATGTTCTGATTTGTGGAGACTTCAACATGGTTGAATTTCCTACGGACCGATGGAATAACAAGGGAAAAATCATTGAAGGCCAAGAGAAAGAGATATGGGATAAAGTCAAGCTCCATCTCGACCTAGTCGAGGTGAAAGACAAGAAGGAGTTCGCATGGTCAAATCTCCAATTGGGGGACTCTCTAAGGAAATTACTCTATCTTTCAAACCGAGTCCCATGCTCCAGAAAGCTCCTTGGCTTCATGCTTGTCAGACGTCGTTTTCCCTCCCCTTTGTCCACCAAGAAATTTCTGCAGTGTGGGCGGAAGCCTTTGCCAACTGTAATGAACTGGTTAAATGCTAGAGAAGCGTGGTGGAAAGGACACGAAAAATTCTGATAAGGACTCAGAAGGCTATAAGAGATATCCGGAAAAAAAGGAGAGAAACTGTGTACCGGAGGCTCTCACGGCTTGAAGAAGAGGTGAACAAAGGTAACTTACTATGCCAACAAGGTCTTTTGAAAATCAGGGGAAGACTAAGATTAGAGGAGGAGGTTCAAAGGAAAAATCTTCAAACATTCTTCAAAGATTGGTGGGCAGGGAAGGCCGACAAACCATCAAAAGAGATGTGTAAAATCCTCAAAAGGAAACAAGCTAGGGAATCCATCCCCTTCTTGATTGATAACAATGGAAGCGAATGTAGCACGGAAGCTGAGAATAGATCGCTCATCATCGAGCACTTTAACCATCTTCTCGGGGTCTCGGCTCCTCTTTCCCCGCACAGGCGTGAATCAATGACAACCATCTCAAGGGTTGCTCAAGCTAGAGTCCCACAGAACATGATTTCTCTGCTGGATGCTAACATTTTCGAGAATGAAATTATCGATGTTATTGATGCACTTCCCAATGGGAAAAGTCCGGGTCTTGATGGGATCACCAATGAGTTTTTCAAGTCCTTCAAACAGGTGGTGGCCACCCCACTGCGTCTGGTTTGGCAAGAGGCTCTCTCCTTCGGCGCCCTCCCTAAGTGTCTTAATAATGGCATCATCAAGTTAATCCATAAAAGGGGAGATAAGAACAAAATTGAAAACTCGCAACCGATTACAATGCTCCAAACGGGATACAAGATAATTGCAAAAGTTACCGCCAACAGAATCTCTTGTCATTTAAATTCATGGCTTTGTGAGGACCAGAAAGGTTTTATCAAAGGTAGATCTATACTTGAAGCAATTGTCGATATTTGGGAAGGCCTTGCGTTTGCTGACGAGTCTTCACAAAATCTGGTATTCACAAAAGCAATTGTCGATATTTGGGAAGGCCTTGCGTTTGCTGACGAGTCTTCAATAAGATCGACTTCGACAAAGCATATGACAGATTGGAATGGGACTTTATTCTTCAATCATTGAAAGACCTTGGTTGTAGCCAAAAGTTCACGAAGATGGTTTCCTCTCTTCTCGGAAACGCTTCAACTAGAATAAATATCAACGGTAAGCTCTCTGAGCCCATACGTTTAAAAAGATCAATTAGGCAAGGCTGCCCTCTGGCTCCATTACTCTTCGCTATCGCCTCGAATGGGCTTAGTCACCTATTAAAGCATCACATGGATGCTGGCAATCTCAAGGGTCTTTCCCTACCTCTGAATCAAGGCCAAATGATTGCGAGACTCTTTGCCGATGACATGAATGCCTTTTTGCATAACGATATGAACAGCATTGAGGTGTTCTGGAGGTGCCTCGACACCTTTTGTGTGGCGTCAGGTTCAAAAATCAACCATGCTAAAACTGCGTTTAGAGCAATCAGCGGACCTACACCCCAATTGTTGTTAGATCAAGGGTGTCAAGTTATCCCTAGAGGTCAAGTCTTCCGTCTCCTCGGCATTTCGATGGGATTCGATATCTCAATGGACCAACGGTGGAACTGGGTGCTATCCAAGCTGGATAGCAAACTAAATCATTGGAAAGGTATGCAAGTCAACTTGGCAGGGCGTGCTATGGTTGTTAACACATTTATGTTGTCTACAACTATTTACTTTATCTCGTGTTGGAGACCTAAGGAGAAAGACTTGGCCAAAGTGGAAAGAATCTGCAGAAACTTCCTTTGGACTAGGGACCCCAATAGGAGAGGGATTCCCAAAATCAAATGGGAAACTTGCATTAGCTCGAAAGACTCAGGGGTCCTGGGAATTTTGGATATCGTTGGGTTGGCTGACAAGCTGGCGACAAAGTGGCTTATCAAGGCTTGGAGCAATAGTGAGTCCTCTTGGGCTAAATTGATCTTCAAAAACAGGGAAGACCTTACCTTAGTTGGCCTTCCAGGTTGGAAGGACGTAGGGATTCTCATGCTTCTGTTCTCCCCCCACCCGGTGTCCCCTAAAGGCTCTAGCCTCGTATGTTCGTTATGGAAGAGTTGGAACAAGGCCAAACCATTCATCAGAATCAATGAGGAGTGGAAGTGGGCGGCTGGGATATGACAAAATGACTCTATCTGGTTCCCAATCGGTGGCATTCAGGGGGTGGAGTTTTGGAACCTCCAAACTGCAAAGCGTCTATGGAACAAGAGGTTCAAATAGTGGAAACAACTCTGGAAACAAGAGACCAGCCAGTGGATTAGGTTCAAAGACTTAGAGTTACCCTCGAGGAATGGATGCTTCTTCAAGACAGGTGTTTAGCTTGGGACCGCTCAACTACCCGCCTTCTCTGCGGTCAGGATCTTCCTTGCCTGGAGGGCCTCAAATGGAGCAATGGTAAGAAACTTGCTAGAATCCCCAACTTCAAAGAGAACTTAGATGTTCATCACACTCTTAACAAGCAGTGCTGCCTTTCTTGGACCAAGCTTCGATGGGAGCTAAAGTTCATGTCTATTTGGCACCCCCTAATTGAGATAAAAAAGTCCATTCTCATGTGGCAAATCTTGCATAAAGGCATCTGGTCCAATGCAAGGGCTAACAAAATTTGTGGTGTGCCACCATGGTGCAAGCGTTGCCATCGATGCATCGAAGATTTAGTTCACTTGTTCTTCGATTGCCCCAAGTCCCAGGTTATCTGGCATCATGTGATGCAAGTATTGAGACTTAAGAACCAAATCAATTTGCAACAAGCGTTGTTGGGCAAGGCGGTTGGCTGCTCAGCAAGACTGTGGAATGCCATCAGAGGTGAGACTCTTTGGAAGATTTGGAGGGAGCGTTGTGTGGTCAATTTTGGCCAAAATCCTAAGGAATGGTTGATCGAGAAATCCTTGTTTCTTCTAGGTAAAAGAATCTCCTGAGATAAGAGAGATCACCACCATTTAGACATGACTGTATTTATCTCCTCTAAAACAACAAGTTGAAACCCAAATGGGTCCCACATGAGGGAGATGATAGATTTATCCATCTCATTTGTAATGCCCTCTAGCTTGCCATACTCCTCCCTGCCATTGTGGGATTTGGGGGGTCCCATGGGCAATAGTCCCATTCACTTGTAACTTTTCTTTCTTATTTTAATTAAAGTCCGGGAGAATAGGCTAAGGCCGAACTTCCTTTTATTAAAGAAAAAAAAAACATACAACGTAAAACAAAACCTCAAAGTCTTCAGCTCGAATCCATGGTTGCAATGGAGATCAATTCGTTGGATTGTAGCACTTGAAGGACCATGTACAAGGGAGAGGAATTTTGAAGTCTTATGATTAGGTTAGTTGGCATATAGCATTAAAAAGAAAGTTAATATGCCACGTATGCCACATTCCACATATGCCCATGCCACGTATGCGCACATGCCACGTATGAAGAGAAAAGAAATTATCGCTAAATATGGATTTGATTCAACGGTATATTCAACATGAACGTGAAGGCGATCCTGTCGCTTCTCTTTAACATATACTTGACCAGCTCGTCGTCCTAGACAACGGGCTTGGATCTGCATTCGGCCAAAGGACGGGCAGAATTTGAGGTATCCATCGCCGCCAATGTGGTGAAATGGTGGCGTATGAGAAGAGAAAGTAATGATTTTATGATTGCATTGCCGAAAGAGGACAACGATGAGGCTATTGCTATTGCTTTAGCGTTGTATTTGTGTTAACTTCTTGTTGCACTATGGCGTTATCCGCATGGCCTTATGAGAGCTTGGTTGCATCCATGAGAAGCCTTTGCTTGTGTCATGGAGATGCCAAAGGAGATGACCTATGCTTTGGACCGTTTCCTCTTATTAGGACCAAATTGGCTTGCATTTTTCATGAAAGAGGCGACCAACAATCGCATTTTGTGTGCAAAAGAAGCTATTATGATGCACTTTTGACCGTTTGATCCTAACACACCTAAATTTACATGATCGAGTGGCCAACATCTTGATCTTGAATCATAGTGGCCAACAGCAACATCTTCAATGATTCAGTGGCCAACATCAAAATCTTCTTAGTGTTTCTTGGAGGTTTCATGGGCTTTTCCCTTCTTTATTCAACAAATGTGAGTTCGTCCTCTCGCTTATTTCGTTATTGCAAGTATGTACGATGATCTTTGGATCAAATTTAAGAGGTCGGATGGGATTGGATTTGACTTATGGAAAGCGAAACTAAATAGAAAATTATCTTTAGACATGTAGAAGGGTAGTGTGTTTGATCCAGGGACATATGGGTTCCCTAGACATGTAGAAGGGTAGTGCTTTTGATCCATTTATCATATCTTTTGTTGTAGAATTTGCATCTTTTTTTGAGAATGCATTAAGTTATGCCTTCGATGTGTTGTGTGCGATGCTATTGTTGGGATCCTCAGGTGTGGGATGAACAATTTCTTTGATTTTTGTTGGATTTGGTGTTGTCATTGTCCTCTCCTTGTAGTGCATGTTAAGTTGTTGAACTTTGTTATGGATGCACTTTAAGTGCTATACATGTGAGGCATTGTGTTATATGCTTGAGAGCACACATGGAAGCTTTACGATTCATGAGATACATCTCTTAAGAGCTACATAATGTGGAGGGTATAGGAAAGTTCTTAGCATACCTATGCATGGTGGTGTCTAATGCAAGAGAACAAGGATTACGACCACCACATGCTAGAGAGATGACTCTCCTCCCAACCAAATGCCTCTATATATAGCTCTCTCCAGAGGATTGCCTTCTTGGGCAGGTGGATACTAGGCAGCATGTGTCGGCCATGTAACTGCATGTGCGCCAAGTGTCCCAGTTAACTCGAGTTAACTCAAGTGGATGCTTCTAGAAGGCTCTAGATCTCTTTGGGCAAAATACTCTCCCCATGTCCCCCATGGGGATTGAACCCAAGACCTCCTCCTTCACATCCTTGAGACTTAACCACTAAGCTAAGTGGATCACTTGTTCACAAGAGCACAAGACCTCCTAGTAAGCCTAAACTCGAGATCTTTGGTCATACACACGGATGACCAAACGGTGTCCGATTTCAGATCTGTTTGAACCGGTCGGACCCCTAGATCATAAACTTACTTTATTACATTCTTCCCCCCTTGGAAAAATATTTTCGTTCTCGAAAATAGAGCTATATATCTACTGTAGGCAACCCCCGAGCCTTATGTTCTAAAACTGGAAGAAGATGGTCATGTTCTAAAACTAGAAGAACATGTCTCATCTCTGTAGTGGCATCCGTGCCCAAATGATTCAAAACACTATCTCTCTTTGGACTTTGATAAACTAGTCAAAGTACAAAGTAGTGAATGAATAATAAGGGTGGATCTAAACACATCCCTGGCCAATTCAAAGTTTCTTGATGTGCAATCTAGGCACAAACATGTGAACTGGGTGGATTCAAATTACTAGTCCATTTCTGGGCATGACTGGTGCATGGATTTAGGAGCAAAGGTGGGATTCTTATCCCTCACAAGACTTGGAGAACTCTTGATTCACTTGAATTTATTTTGGAGAACTTGAAGTCTGGTTGTCCCAAACATCTAACTTAGATGTTTGTACAATGGTTAACTTCCTTCCAATAGTTACTTGATTTTTTCACCCAACTAGACGACTACTTTGTCCTAATGAGTTTAAAAATCCTATGTAAAGTGTAAGAGAAATTTTACCATTTTCTTTGAGTCAACCATACTATAACTTGACCAATTCAAATTCCAAATGAAAAATTGTCTAGCTTAGGGCACTTTTCTCAAAGACTTGAGCTAAAAGTTCTTTGGAATTGTCAATTTGATGAGAATTCCTAACTTCTCTATTCTAGAGTATATTAGACTCTAGGAAATCATTTGTGCTTTAACTTGAAGCAAACCCAAATGAATAAGTCCACTTAGACTTATTATCTTTTGAAGATTGAAAAGGTTCTTATACAGAACATCTGTCTAGGATGTTTAATTTAGTTATTTGGTTCTTCCGGCTAACCCTTGACTTTTATGAAAAGAATCAAATACCATATCTGAGTCAAATCCAAAAGATTCGGAAAGCGGAGAGAAAGAACTAAAACTCTGTTCAACCAATTAAAACTTTGAAGATACGTAAACTTGGTATGAGTCAAAGTCTAGATGACTCAGGACTTTAACTTCTCAAGGATCTATTTCAACAGGGTATTGAAGCATTTTCTCTATCTTTAAGAGAAATAAGCTGGATTACAAAAAGATTCAATGCAAATCGAATTCTAGTTGATCTTGCGATTAAAATAAAGAATAAGTCTTTATAATTAAGATCTCCTGAACTATCAAAAACTTCTTTGCTTACCCACAAGATTTTTAGATATCTTTTCCTGAACTTCAGTCCAAGCATACATTGATGCCTCTTAGATTCCAAAGCTAAGAATCTTTGATATACCTTTAGGTTATATCACTATTTGGACTTAAGTACCCATACCAAAGCTTTGGGAATTACTAGGAACTACTTACTATCAACTTACTTGAAAGATTTTCGTCTCACATTTTGGGGGATTTTTCTTTCAAGAACTTTAGATTCCTACCAAGGAATCAAGTAATACTAAGGCAATGATTCATCTAGGAATCATTTTCTTTACTAGAATGATCTTGAAAAGAAATTCCTCACTTTTGGACAAGACCAAGACTTAAAGCTTTTTTGCTTGTCCAAAAGATATTTCTTTTTTTAACCAATGAAATAGTTAATTAGACTATTTCATTTTATTGGCTTATCTTTAGGAAATAGCTTAATTCCCAAAGATTTCTTTGACGTATTTTTTAGGAAAATATCTTGATTCCCAAAGATCAATTTGACATGGGTTTCTTCTTTAGCTCGAATCAGCTTAAACAAAACCAAGCATACTTTATATCTTGGCAAAACATCTATATCCTAAAGAGGTTTTGCCTTCTTCATCTTTCGGCAAAACATCCATAACTAGTAGATGTTTTGCTTTTATCTATCCAATCCATCAATTTCTATCTTGATTGATGGGTATGTCCGTTTTTGGAAAGATGTGCTTAACAAGAGGTCTAAGCTATCATTTTTCCAATGGCTTATCTCTTTATACACCTTTTATTAGAACATCATCATTCCTTGGTCCTATCATATATTATGATTTTATGTGTATTTTGGGAAGAGTTCATGAATCAACTAAGATACTCTACTTGGAACGATTGCCTTCCCAAAAATAAATTCGTCTCGAACATGGTAGGAGAATGATCTCATGTGTGGAATAGAAGGCTTGACTATTTCATTTTCGTGTTTCTCTTTTAGGAAATATCTCAATTCCTAAAAGTCACTTACCGAGGTTTCATCGTGAGATACGAATCTTGAAACCACAAAGAAACTTCTTAGACCTTTTGAAATCTTCTAAATAGAAGAGTGCTTTCAAAGTTTCCATGTTTTCATGGCCCTATGAATCATTACCAGAGATGCAAAACATGAATGAAACACAAATCTATTGAACTTCAAAGTTCAATTTGTATTTAAGTTCATCGATTTGGTTGTTGAGTTCCATGGAATCGACTAGTGCTCATGGAACTTGGAAATATAGCTAAAGTTATCATCCAATCTTGGGATGCTTGAGAAGTTACATAAATTACGTAACCAATCAACTAAAGCTTATCTGCATGACTTTCTAAATATCACCTATACTTAGATTAATCATTATAAGCTTATCTTCATGACTCCCTAAGTACATCCGGGACTTAGAGTCATCATACATCGCAAAAAGTTTGCAAGTAATTAAATCTTCTTGGTCATCAAGAAAATTTAATACTTAACCTTCTCTGAGTGCCTACTTATACCTAGTAAGACATCAAACATACTTAATTGTCATTAAGTATTTATTTTTGATAACGGAGCATCAACTTGGGAAGGAATCAACTAATTACTTGAGCTGCAAACTAGAACTAGCATGTCTTTGAAACTAACTAGTCCTCTGTCTTCCCTAATGTCAAGCCGTGAGCTTTATAAAGTAAGCTAAATACTAAGAGAGTACATTTTCATATCTACTTGCAAACAGCATCCCGTTCTATCATGCAAATGCATGTACCTACATGCAAATGCATGTACCTACATGCAAATGCATATGGTCACATGCGTATGCATGCATGTTCGTTGCATGCCCAAAAAATAATGCAACAATCATGCATGAGCTTGATGCATGACTTTTCCTTGTGCTAGGAATGTATATCATGCAATCTTGATGCATGTATATCCTTTCCTTAATGCAAACTAATGCTTGGAATGAGAAGTGGATTTTTCATTATCCTAATCTAGACTTAATCGATTGAAATCTTGGCTATTTGAATGTGCATCTAGGATTAAGTGTAGAATAATGAAAACAAGATAAATCAAGCATTAAGGCCAAGTAGAAAGTGGAAAATACTTAGCTTTGATCATAGCTTCGTCCATCCTCTGATCCTTGCGAGGAGTGTTGGAGATAGACGTCTGCGGAAGCACGCGAACAGCACAAGGAAGAAGAAGAAGCTTGGAGCACAAACACACAATATTGAATGTATTACTAGAATGTACAAAGATAAGTAGCCCATTAGGGCAATAGGCGTATATACAAGCCGGGGGAAAAAAACCTCCTAAAGAGGGAAAAAAGTGCCCCGGTGGTCCTAGAGTGTTCACACACATCACTACCTAAATATATCAACAAATCCCCCCTGGGAGTGATGTGGTGAACAAGGAGCTGCCACTCATGTATAAGGAAGTGCCAAGCTATGTGGAAATCACTCCACAAAAGGAGGTAAGCCCAAAGCTTTGCGGAAAGCTTCAAACTTCTCCCTAGGCAGAGCCTTCGTGAAAAGGTTTGCAATGTTCTACTGCGTGGGCACATATGCCAAGCTGATCTCCCCAGCAGAGAACCTCTCCATGACATAGTGATAATGCACCTCAATGTGCTTAGTGCGAGCATGGAACACAGGGTTCCTCGCAACTGCCAATGCGCTCTGACTGTCAGTGAAGATGGTGGTGGCAGAAGACTGGCCAACACCCAAATCAGCCGTAAGGCGTCTGAGCCACACACACTCAACAGTTGTTGTGAAAGCTTCCCTATACTCAGCCTCACAACTGGAAGTGGCCACAGTAGGCTACTTCTTGCTCAACCAAGATATACATGAGCTACCAAGCATGAAGCAAAAACCACTGGTGGACACACGAGTGTCATAGCAACCAGCCCAATCTGAGTCAGAAAAAGCATGCAAATCTGGCGGTAGTGATACCCCCTTGGGATAAAACAACCCAAGTAGCCGAGTACCACTCAAGTAGCAAAAGATGCGCTTAACCACTTTCCAATGCGTGACTCCTGGGCAATGCATAAACCTGCTTATCTGTGAGACAACAAACTGAATATCTGGCCGAGTAATGCATAAGTAAATCAAGCATCCAAGAGCCTGCTGATAGAGAACAACATCAAATGCATCTCCAGCATCATGAAGACTCAATCATAAACCTGTCTCCATAGGAGTGGCAATAGGCTTACAGTCTTCAAGGCCAAAACGCTGCAATAATGTGTCAATATATTTCGTTTGACACAAAGCCATTCCACCATCAACGTGCATAAACTGAATGCCCAAATAGTGATGCAAATGCCCCAAATCAGACATCTCAAATGAGGCATGCAAATCAGCCTTAAAATCAGCAATATGTGTCTCAATAGGACCAGTGAGCAGCATGTCATCAACATAGACAACAATGATCAGAAGCACATCATTAGCACGTTTAACATATAAGGTGCTTTCAGTTGGACTGTTCTCAAAACCATGTGCAATCAGATAGGCATGTATCTTCTCATACCAAGCACGTGGTGCTTGCTTTAAACCATATAATGCCTTCTTTAACATGCAAACCTGGTTTTCATGCCCTTTCTGCACAAAGCCACGGGGCTGAAAAACATACACTTCTTCATGCAAGTCACCATTCAGAAATGCTGTTTTAATGTCCAACTGATGTACATTCCAACCATGATGGGCTGCAAGTGCACAAATGCTCCGAACAGTAGTCATACGGCATGTAGGTGCAAAGGTCTCATCAAAATCAATGCCTCTTTCCTGTGCATAACCCTTTGCAACAAGCCTAGCCTTATACCTGTCAACTGTACCATCAGGTTTACGCTTCAGCTTGTATACCCACTTAGTGCCAATGGCCTTCTTGCCAGGAGGCAAGTCACATAAAGACCATGTACCATTCTTCATTATAGCATCATATTCAGATTGCATAGCAGCCATCCAATTTTTTGAATTTTGTGCTTCATCAAAAGAAACAGGCTCATTCTCATCACAGAGACTAGATGCAGCCATAGCATAGCAATCTGATGCAAAGGAGGCACTATGAGAGCCTGAACGAGTACGATATGACAAAGGTGCATCTAATTTGCTGTCACGCAAAGTCTGCACCATCCATTTTGGCATAGTTTTTGCCTGCTCAATATCAGGTCTCTCATCAATAAGTGCATCATGTAAATCTGCATCAGAAATGGAATGATCTGCATCATCATATGGAACCTGCAAAGGCTGAGAAGTTGCCTCATTAGGACCAGCACTAGCCTGTCCACCTGTAAAAAGAGGCATCAAAGTATCATACACGTCTTTGGAGCTAACAGATGTCTCCTTAGTACATGAAAGCAATGGCTGAATAACATCTTCCACAAAGACAACATCACGGCTAACCAGAATGCGTTTAGTCTGTGGATGATACAGACGATAGCCTTTACTTTCAGAACTGTACCCAACAAAAATACATTTTACTGCCTTATCATCCAATTTTTTGCGATGTTGTTCAGGCACTAATGCATATGCCAAACAACCAAAAACACGCAGATGAGCAACAGATGGCTTGCGGTCATGCCAAGCCTCATATGGAGTGATAGACTGCAACGCTTTAGTGGGACACCTATTCAGTACATATGCTGCACACATGACAGCCTCAAGCCAGAAACTATGTGGTAAAGCCTGACTTTTGACCATGCAGCTCGCCATCTCCATGAGTGACCTGTTCTTTCGTTCAGCAACTCCATTGTGTTGAGGTGTATACGACACTGTACACTGGTGTTTTATCCCACGTTCAGCCAGGAATGCATTCAAATCTGAAGACATATATTCCCCCCCTCGATCAGAATGGAGGGTGCCCATTTTACATGCTGACATATTTTCAGCCAAAACCAAAAACTGTTTGAAGCACATGAACACTTCGGACTTTGCTTTGAGTGGATATACCCATGCATGCCTGGAAAAATCATCAATGAAAGTCACGAAGTAAAGGTAATTTCCAAAAGAGGGTGTCTGCGAATCAGAGGTGTTGACCCTTGTAACATCCAAAACGCTAGGAAGCTTTGGAAAAAATGTTTTTGCTTGTGGAAACACCTATGGAATCAAGAAACATGCCAATGGATTAGATTTGAGGACATTGACTCGGCTAGGAGAGTGGACTATGAATAATGGTAACTATTGTGGAGCAAATCAATGCTCGGAGTGCTCAAGGACTCACCTCCTTATTGGGAATGACTCCCCTCACCTTGTGGGTCTTAGATGGAACAAAGGCAAGGACCTTGATAAAATTTTGAGATTTAAGAAGAACGTGGACCTTCATGCCATGCTAAATAGGAGATGGCATCTAGATTAGTCTAGTTTTAGATGAGATCTTAAGTTCCAATCCCTTTGGCATCCCCTCATCGAGCTTAAAAGATCAATTCTTATGTGGAAAATCTACCACCAAGGAATTTAGACCAATGTAAAAGCTAACAAAATTTGTGGAGCCCCTCCATGGTGTAAACAACGCCTTCATGGCAATGAGAACTTGTGACACCTCTTCTTTTCATGCCTCAAGTCAATGTCGGTCTAGCACGCCCTCAAGAAAATCATGTTGCTACACGAACACATCAACTAGAAGTAAGTGCTATTGGGCTAAGCGATCGATTGTTCCTCAGAATTGTGGAATGCTATAAGAGGAGAGACCCTTTGGAAGATCGGGAAAGAGAGGTGTGCAACCAACTTTGGTAGCCCCCTCTCACTCTAGCACAATGAAAAGCATCTATGTGAGGAGATCCACCTCATACTTGTTAATCTGGGAAGACATGAGAGTGGTATGATGACCATGAGCAAGTGAGAGTACAAGTGTGTGATTGAGAAGCACACCAACATGCACACACATACACATAGCAAGACAAAGAGATCGAGCAATTGAATGTTTCATTAGCCAAGAATATGATTATAATGTCTTTTGTTCAATTTAATTCCAAAAATGTCCTCCCCCCAAAAATGAGCTCTCTAGGTCTTTTTATAGTTTTTCACTAGCTTTGGCCTTGTCCATACCTAGTGTCTTGCTTAGTTAAAAAATAGGCTCCTATGCCTATTTGGAGGCTCAAACAAGCTAAAAAAAAACAAAATTTGGTATGTAGGTACTTCGCGCCCACCATCTTCCATATATTGATATGCCACATATTCAAGGAGTTCTTTAAGAAGAGCATGAAAATTTATTTTGATGATTTATGCTTCTATTTTGAGTAGAATACCCATCACATAACTACTTTACAAAAAATATCTAAAAGTTAGTGAAGAACGTTAGAATGTGTTTAAATCTTGAAAAGTGTGTTTTTATGGTAATGCAAGGTAAGATCCTTGGCCATGTTATATCAAAGAACACAATCTAAGGAAGGGGAATTCAAGGTTATTATTGATTCATAATTACCTAAGAATGCCAGGTTCAATTCTTCATGGGACATTGCACATATTATAGATGTTTCATCCACATGTACACAATGTTTGCAATACCACTTTATGGACTACATGCACACTTCGAATGGAATGAAGAATTTGAGAAAGCATTCCTACAACTCAGGAAAAGATTGAGCACAACTCCCACCTTGAAGGCACCATATTGAAACTGATTGTTTCCATGTTCACATGGATGTATCAAGTTATGCCATATGATGCATTTTCTTACACAACCTTCACCTAAGGGTAATATGGATTTTCTAATGTCCTATGATAGTAGACATTTGAATGTAGTAGAACAAAACTCTATCACCACAAAACATGAAGATTTAGAAATGATCTGCGTCATAAGAATTTTTGGAGTTATCTTTTGGACAACAAGTTTAAGTTCATCATAGATCATCAAGCTCTACTATACTCAACCAACAAACCATGTGCTACATGAAGTCTAGTATGTTGGTTCCTACTACTTATGGATTTTTTATGCAAAGTAGAAGGGAAGAAAGGAAACATACATTTTTGTGCCCATCATTATCTTGATTAACCAATGATGAGCCACCAATGCAAGTATTATATGATCTACAAGATGCTTACCTATTTAATTTGGAGGTATTACCTAAGTAGTAAAAAATGATAGTATCGATTCTCATATTTGAACCACACCACGAAGTCATTCCTAAAACTACAAAATTGTTCTATAAGACTACAAGTTTTTATATAATTGTGGTTAGGCTCTACTACCAAGACAATCAAGGATTTCTAACTATTATGTGGATGACAAAGAAAAGCCTAAGTTGATTAGAAAACCCAATGTAAGTTTTTTAGGATATCATAAGTCAAGAATATGCATGCTATAAAATATCAAGAGAGAGGGAGTATATTGGCTTACGATGGATAAATATGTTCACGAATGCATTGAGAATTGTGGAAGATGTGACTTGATCAAGCCCATAGAACATGCTACATTATTTCACATTATGGCACTTGATTGGATTATTCCAATTGTTGAATATTCACAACATAGAAAGTACCTTGAAGGGATCACACGTGTGAGAAAGAAAACCCTAAAGCACGAGAGGCAAGGATAATAAATTAAAAGGGGGTTAACTGTAAATGATAGCTAAGGATAAATTCTTAATATTATGAATAGAGTTAGAATAGTTACCTATTCTAGAAGCATCTCATGGAGGAGTAGCAACTGTTGGAGTTAGACGTATGCGAAAGCATGCGAACAACACAAGGAAGAAGAAGAAGCTTGGAGCACAACACACAATACTGAATGTATTACTAGAGAATGTATAAAGATCAGTAGCCCAGTAGGGCAATAGATGTATATACAAGCCGGGGGAAAAAAGCCTCCTAAAGAGGGAAAAAAGTGCCCCGGTGGTCCTAGTGTGTTCACACACATCACTACCTAAATATATCAACAAATCCCCCTTGGGAGTGATGCGGTGAACAAGGAGCTGGCACTCATGTATAAGGAAGTGCCAAGTTATGTGGAATCAATCCACAAAAGGAAGTAAGCCCAAAGCTCGGAAAGCTTCAAACTTCTCCCTAGGCAGAGCCTTCGTGAAAAGGGCTACAATGTTCTCCTGCGTGGGCACATATTTCAAGTTGATCCCCCCAGCAAAGAACCTCTCCCTGACATAATGATAATGCACCTCAATGTGCTTAGTGTGAGCATGGAACACAATGTTTCTCGCAAGTGCCAATGCACTCTAACTGTTAGTGAAGATGGTGGTGGCAGAAGACTGACCAACACCCAGATCAACCATAAGGCATGTGAGCCGCACACACTCAATAGTAGCTGTGAAAGCTGCCCTATACTAAGTCTCATAACTAGAAGTGGCAACAGTAGGCTGCTTCTTGCTCAACCAAGATATACATGAAAAGCCGCTAGTGGACACATGAGTGCCATAGCAACCAGCCCAGTCTCATTTAGAAAAAGCATGCAAATATGGCGGTAGTGATCCCCCCTTGGGATAAAACAACCCAAGTAGCCGAGTACCACTCAAGTAGCCAAAGATGCGCTTAACCGCCTGCCAATGCTTGACACCTGGGCAATGCATAAACCTGCTCATCTATGAGACAACAAACTGAATATCTGGTTGAGTAATGCATATGTAAATCAAGCATCCAATAGCCTGCTGATAGAGAACAACATCATGCATCTCCAACATCCTGAAGACTCAATCATAAACCTGTCTCCATAGGAGTGGCAATAGGCTTACAGTCTTCAAGTCAAAACACTGCAATAATGTGTCAATATATTTCGTTTGACATAAAGCCATTCCACCATCAACATGCATAAACTGAATGCCCAAATAGTGATGCAAATGCCCCAAATCAGACATCTCAAATGAGGCATGTAAATCAGCCTTAAAATCAACAATATGCCTCTCATGAGGACCAATGAGCAGCATATCATCAACATAAACCACAATGATCAGAAGTGCATCATTAGCACGCTTAACATATAAGGTGCTTTCAGTTGGACTGGTCTAAACCATGTGCAATCAGATAGGCATGTATTTTTTCATACCAAGCACGTGGTGCTTGCTTTAAACCATATAATGCCTTCTTTAACCTGCACACCTGGTTTTCATGCCCTTTTTGCACAAAGCCACGGGGCTGAAAAACATACACTTCTTCATGCAAGTTGCCATGCAGAAATGTTGTTTTGATATCCAACTAATGTACATTCCAACCATGATGAGCTGCAAGTGCACAGATGCTATGAACAATAGTCATTCGGCAAGTAGGTGCAAAGGTCTCATCAAAATCAATGCCTCTTTCCTGCACATAACCCTTTGCAACAAGCCTATCCTTATACCTGTCAACTATACCATCAGGCTTACGCTTCACCTTGTATACCCACTTAGTCCCAATGGCCTTCTTGCCAGGAGGCAAGTCACATAAAGACCAAGTACCATTCTTCATTATAGCATCATATTCAGATTGCATAGCAGCCATCCAATTTTCTGAATTTTGTGCTTCATCAAACAAAACATGCTCATTCTCATCATAGAGACTAGATGCAACCATAGCATAGCAATCTGATGCAAAAGAGGCACTATAAGAGCCTGAATGAGTACGATATGACAAAGGTGCATCTAATTTGCTATCATGCAAAGTCTGCACCAACCATTTTTGCATAGTATTTGCCTGCTCAATATCAACTCTCTCATCAACAAGTGCATCATGTAAATCTGCATAAAAAATGGAATGATCTGCATCATCACATGAAACCTGCAAAGGCTGAGAAGTTGCCTCATTAGGTCCAACACTAGACTGTCCACCTGTAAAAAGAGGAAGCAAAGTATCATACATGTCTTTGGAGCTAACAAATGTCTCCTTAGTACATGAAAGCAATGGATGAATAGCATCTTCCACAAAAACAACATCACGGCTAACCAGAATGCGTTTAGTCTGTGGATGATACAAACGATAGCCTTTACTTTTAGAACTGTACCCAACAAAAATACATTTTATTTCTTTATCATCCAATTTTCTGTGATGTTGTTCAGGCAATAATGCATACGCCAGACAACCAAAAACATGCAAATGAGCAACATATGGCTTGCAATCATGCCAAGCCTCATATGGAGTGATAGACTACAGTGCTTTAGTGGGACACCTGTTAAGTACATATGCTGCACACATGACAGCCTCAAGCCAGAAACTATGTGGTAAAGCCTGACTCTTGATCATACACCTCGCCATCTCCATGAGTGACCTGTTCTTTCGTTCAGCAACTCCATTCCGTTGAGGTGTATACGACACTATACAATGGTGTTTTATCCCACGTTCAACCAGAAATGCATTAAAATCAGAAGACATATACCCCCCCCCCCCCCGATCAGAATGGAGGGTGCCCATTTTACATGCTGACAGATTTTTAGCCAAAACCAAAAACTGTTTGAAGCACATGAACACTTCGGACTTTGCCTTCAATGGATATACCCATTCATGCCTAAAAAAATCATCAATGAAAGTCATGAAGTAAAGATAATTTCCAAAAGAAGGTGTCTCCATAGGATCACAAACATCACTATGTACAAGCTGCAATTTCTGAGTAGCCCGAACTGAACCATCTTTTGGAAATGAGGAACGCTGCATTTTGCCCAAAATACAACCTTCACAAAGATGTTTTCCAGGTGCCTCAAGTTTGGGCAAAGAGGACACCATTTCATATTTCTGTAGGTGTAGCAAACTAACAAAATTCAGATGATCAAAGCTTTGCATTTGACATAGCCCGAGAATCATGTATTGCACATGCCGAATCATTCACAGATCTTTCATAGTCTATGAGCTTATACAACCCACGACATAAAGTGCTAGAATAAATAATCACATCGTCATTTGACAGATCATGAACTGTACACTTGTCATCAATAAATTTCACAACCAAGCCAATCTTGGCTAATGCAAAAATTAATAACAAGTTCTTCTTGATCCCTGGCACAAATAAAGCATTTGACAAAGTGAAAGAACTACCATGAGTAGTATTCAAAATGATCTTACCAAATCCCATAACAGGATAAGAGGAGTTGTTGGTGTATCTAACAGTATTCCCTGTAGGAGCAGGCTCGAGTGAAGAGAAGAAACTGTGCTGCGAGGTAATATGTTTGGTTGCCCCATTGTCAAAGTACCAAACATCTGAGTCTATTGCAGACATGCACTGCTCATGAGAAGATGGGTCAAAACTGCAAACACTAGTAAACATCCATTCTTCTTCCTACACAAGATTAGGAGACTCTGTTTTTGGTGTAGAGGCCTCTGCAACAACCATTCCAGCCTCTTTCTTCTTTGCCTCTTTAGCAGCCAGTTTTGGATAGTTCTTTATGATATGATCATTTCCTTTGTAGTACTTGCAAAACAATTTCTGCTTTTCGGATTTCTTTTCATCTTTGTCTTCCCTCCTTGATTGTGTAGAATTAGCAGATTTATGCTTACTAGTTTAAGAGCTCCATTTTCCTTTGCCCTTCTGACTAGCTAGGAAAGCTTAATCTGCAACACACATAATGGACCTATTCTGCTTGGACTGATCCTCCTACAACAGAACAGAGACAAACTCCTCAAATGACAAGGCATTTGGATTGCCCTTCATCATCAATCGAAGAGTGGAAGCAAAACTCTGATATGAATCAGGAAGACCATTCAGAACGGTCTGCACAAGTGAGCTATCTGGTATAACCTCATCATCAGAAATCAACTGTTCCTTCAAGTCTTTGATCTTTGTAAAAAAACTGTCCATGGAATCACTTTCATTCATGTGCTCACTCTCCAACTGTTTTCGGAGGTAAGCAACACAAGCCTCATTCCTAGCTTGGTACAATGTTCTACATCATCTTGTTCAACTCTAATAATCTTGTAGAGGTTGTTTCTCTCTCTCTCTCTATAGAGCTCCAAGTTGGATGAGTAAGCATTCATGGGAAAGGTAATAATGTCTATTTATGTTTTTTTTTTTAATTTGGTTTAGTGGGTTGTGTGAAATATTCATTTTAAGGCCCCAAGCTCTATCTCTGCACAACCCTAAAAAATTGGGGATACCATTGTTCAATGCTAAGCTTATTTCTAGAGAATACCTTGCTTATTAATTTTACTATTATGCATTTTAGACATTCAACCCTGTTTATAGCATTTCTCCAAAAGGCATTCTTCCAACTGTAATCACATTGGATGCTCTGAGCATTTGACATTGAATGTTCCATCTCAAAATAACAAGTTTTTTGAGCTAGTCAAAGTGCAAACTTATCTATTTTGTATCAACTCCTTCTCATTGATGTTCCAAAGTACATAATGGGTTTTATTGCACTAATCACAAGAATTTAAGTTCTATTTGACACTTCAAGGGTGCAAAGGTTGGTCGTGTGCTGGTTGGTTGGACCAATCTTACATCACTTGAACCTCACTTTTCTACCTTCCTCAAGCTTCTCCAAGTTCTACTTAGTGGTATCAGAGCTACATCAAGATGGGTGATGGATTTCCCTCAATGATTGAGAAGCTTGATAGAAACAACTATGCTTCTTGGCAATCGGAATGGAGGCTTATTTGCAAGGTAGAATATGGGATTGTGGCATGTGATGAAGCTATGCCTACTCTAAGATCCAAAGGAGGACCTTTTTGTAGAGAAAAGGAGCACAGAAAAGGGACCCCAAAAAAATTCCGAATTGTGGAAACAAATTTTCTTCTTCAAAGTTTCCATGAAACACCTCATGAAGCCATGTAAATGCACTAGAGGAGTCCTCTAGATGCATGAAACCAAATAATATAACATACTTCTTGAACATAGTAGAACTTTAGTGTTTTTCAATAAAAGTGTCAGTCTCTTGTAGGGAACATGTATATAAGTCACTTGATGACTCTTTGTAAAGGACTTTTTGCCATTGGAAGAACTGAAGCTGATTTTTGAATTTGCCTCTGGCCAACTGGTTATCTTCTTCTCCAAGAGCTTGTGTGTATGATTCATGCTTGAAATGTGTGTGTAGGACTATTTTCTTACCCCTCACCATTGTATCCAATCTACTGTAGTGCATGTGTGAGGATTGAGGAGTTGTTGAGCGAGTGTTGGTGTTTCCCACCATTCACTATTTTGTTCATAACGTGAAGCATGTTTGTCAGATTCAACTTACAATCATTAGATGCGTTTCATTGAGACTTTTGAAAAGAACCCCCTGTTGGCCCTATTTGGAGTTTAGAGCTAAGAGAAAAGTTTGAATTTGTGCTTATCGTTGTGACATGTATTGGGACGTGCATTTTCAAAGGATTAGTGAGTAGGAGAGGTAGCTGAGACAAGTCACATGCTTTGTAGCATATGCACTTCTTACCATCATGTGTGCACATGTCTTCATACACTTGATACATCTAATTTCTTGGATTGATAATTAAACGTGTATTAATCCACCACTATGTGCACTTGTGGAGCAATTGAGGTATAGTCTCAGTTGACACAATTCGCTAAGGCTCTACGACTTAGGTACACACGTTTTTGGTGCCGTTGTCGGGGATTAGCCCAATCAAGGTACCTTCGTGATGGTTATAGCTATGGAGTGAATGAATTGTATGTGTAGAGGTAGTTTGAGTTAGTGGCAGGTCACCAAATACTTCAACACTTGTTACTTCACACTTTAGGAGTGTGTGTAATGAGTTCATAGGGTTAGGAGTTAGGGAGTGAAGAAGAGTTAGGGTTTAGGGAAGAGAGAGAGGAACTTAGGATTAGGGTAGGTAAGTTACACAAAAAAAACCTAAAAAAATTGTTCTTTTCAATTCAGACTTAGGGCATCCCAAGAGTCAAATTTGAGTTGTGAGAAATACATTGTTGCAAACATTGGTATCACAGAGGGAAAAACGATCAGTGTTGCAGAAGGAGTATGGTGGAGAGCCTACAGAATAATGAAGTGTTGATAACAAGGCTGGGAGGACATACTCTTTAAGGTGAGATTTTAGCTCTCATAACCTTAGAAAACCAAAAGAACACTCACTCATAAACGTGACACAATACATTACCGGTATCGTGGGGTAGAACAGAGGGGTTGGAGTGAGATTTTTTCATCCACCATGGGCTAAGAGAGAAGATGATGTGGGAGAGACAATTTGCACAAAAATTTTCAAATTCTAGACCAAATTTGGCTGTAGTATCGTGATCGGTTGAGTTTTGGTATTGTGATATAAAAATTCCCTAGTATCACGATACTCGCCAGATATCGTGTATCATGAGTGCCTCTTTGAGGTATTGTGATACCATTGAGGTATTGTGTATTGCCAAGTTGACGTATTGCGAATCGTGGTTTGAGTGGTATCGTATCGCGAGCCACAAGTGGTATCGTATCTGGAGAACAAGTGGTATCGTGTATCGTTGGCCTAGAGGTATTGTGTATCATGAGGCACTTGTTATCATATCACACCGTAGGTATTGTGTATCGCTAGTCCTATGGTATCATGTATTGTCCATAGGTAGGTATCATATCTTCACAAAAATAGTATCGTGTATCGTCAGTCCAGTGGTATCGTATCATGAGAGTATCGTATTGTCTAGAGCGGTATCATATCGTTAGGAGCTGGTATCAAGTATCACCCTAAGTGGTATGGTGTATCGTTCTGAGATGGTATCACCCCATATAGGTATCGTGTATCGAGGTGGATCAGAGGTATCGTATCGCTCCAAACCATTATCATGTATCACCTAAAAATGTATCAACCTAAGAAGTATCGTGTATCATGGCAAACCCAAACACCTTGAAAGTGAAAAGTAAGAGAAACTAAAACATTGGGGAGAGAATAAAGAAGATATAGAACTTAAGAGGTGAATGAACTTGAGATCCTGAAGAGTGTTAGGTAGTCGAAGAAGCGTCATTTTGTCTGCAGGAAGGGCTACCCAATCGAGCCATCATTCTATCTACTCTAACACATCTAGTGACTCAGAGGAGGAAATACCAATGGCCTCGGAAGACATGCATGGCTCTGTCCCAAGGGAAGGCTTTATGTCCACCACAGAGGGAGAATATCAGACATCCCTACAGTACATGTCCACCAACCTACAAGGAGTACCCATTTACCTCGATGGGATAAATAGGTTAGTAGCACAAATGGTAAACACTACTGATTTAGAAATAGTTCCAAAACCTGCTATCAAGTATGAAGGTGGAGTTTATATGGATAAGTTGGGCCAGATATATGTAGTGACCAAAAACCCAGACTAGATCAATGGTAGAGGGGAACTAGAAGGGCAAGGAACTTCATGAAGACCTAACAACGGAGACACCGTGACTACCCCAAGGGGCAATTCCATAGTGACCCAAGTCTTGAAAGGGGACCTAATACCTCAAGATGATTATTTGATGGATGTGTATTTGATTCATGGATCAGATCTACTTTTACAAACCGACTCACCTACACAGGGAGAAGGGTTAAACCTATATATGAGCTGAATGATCCAAAGGATGCATCTAGATTTACTTACCTAGACCAAAATCAAAGGAGATATTGGCCGATAGAAAAAGTTGAGAGGTTTCAATTAAAATACATGGGGTTGACTATATTCCCTCCTCGAGAAGAGAAAACCACCTTGCAAAAACCATTTGGATCACATCAATGAACAGAGAACACAATGTCAGGTCAAACCAGTCAACATAGTGTCCCTACTAGAACCCATGTTCAATTTGCTATGCCTGGAATGAACCCCCACAACCACACTAATTCAGGAATGTGTAACATGAAAAGTCCACCCATTAGGGCAAGACCACAACCAGGTGTAGGACCAGGACTACAACCACTAAGATCGGCAGTTCCTGTGATGATCAGACCCCCAAAACTGGCAAGAAGGCTGAGACCAATCCAGGTGGCCAAATGCATGAGAAATCATTATGATGGCATGGGAGAGCCCTATGACCATATCACCGAATTCAAGCAAGTATTGCGAGCAGGACAAGAAGAAAACTTTTTTGTGCAATATGAATCCTTTGGGCTAACCTTCATGGGAACAACCTTGACTTGGTTCCAACCCTTGAATCCAAATCACTTTGGCAATATTGAACAATTCTTCCAAGAGTTTATTGGAGAATTCACCAAGCAAGGGATTAAGCACAATTCGTCATCTTTACTTCATAGCTTCAAACAAGCTCCAAATGAAACAGTAAAAACTACAGCCCAAAGATTTAACTAGTATGTTGAAAGATGTCTAGTGATGGAGGGGCCCTCACAACAAAAGATGATATCACTATTTCTAGATGGATTGACTAATGGGACATTCAAAACCTTAGTCTACATAAAATGGTTGCAAACACTGAGTGAGTGTCTCCAAGAATGCATAGACTTGGAAGACAACATAGCAGATGATCTCAAAAATACACAAAGCTCCATTAAATTAGAGGACACTTGGAGCAATGTGACATCTAGTTCAAGTAATGTGGAGGAATTAACAGAATTGGTAGCTAAAAAATTGGGAGTGCACGGACAAAGGAACTACCAAAATCCCCCATTGAGAATGCCTATGTTGAGAAGATGCACCCAGTGCAGTGGAGACCATCCATCCCATGCCTACACAAGAGGAGGCTTAGGATTACCACCACCTTACTCATACAACAAACAACCAAATCAAGGACCCAACATGTACTATCACATCGAGCAAAAATATACCAACTAGAATACCAAAAATTGTCCACTTAATAGGTAGCCAAGACCAGTGACTCAACCCCAATATAGACCTTATGGATATCCTTCGAGGGAACAAGGCAGAGAGGTTCCTAATACAACCCTTACCCAGGACCACAAGGAGCACCTAGACCATATGAATAGGGAGGATATGTACAACCACAACCTATGCTAGGACAACAACCACCCCATCCACAGAATGTAGTGCCAGTCAAATACACTCAATCTGAGGAAAATTTAGAGTGCTATGGTACCAGCTACACCTTTGGCAAATGTAGAAATAACAAATCAAGGATATGAGCAGACCCAAGGAGAGTATTATCCTTATGATGCTAGCCTCATAGAGTATGACCAAACCTATGAGAAACAATACAATGGATATGAAGGGTATGAAGTTTCTTATGGACATGAATACACGAACCTTATGTACACCACACCTAAGACAAAAAACCCAATGAGACCACTTACTAGACCACCTGTGCCAAGAGGATTTGGCGGAGATCACTTCATAAGGGAGTGCACTTTGCCATACAACCCACCACCCCCTAGGACATGGGAAGGATATTGCAATGATTGTGGCAAGGAACATCTATTTAGAGACTACCCGAAAAACCCCAATAAGGTTCACAACACTACCCAGATCAATATAATAGAAGTCATTGAATCATCTGGAAGTGACAAAGAATACATTGTGGCACTAAAAGCCATTACTCGAGCCTAAGCCAAGAGACAAATAGTAAAAGAGGTAGATTTCGAGCCTAAGACGGATAAAAGTTTAGGACCTAAGATTCAGATAGTTCAAGACTCAGAAAACTCAAAGATGGAAGACTAGAAGGGAAAAACTTAGGAATAAATGGATGAAGAAGAAAAGTGAAGAGAATGAGAAATTAGTGAAGGAAAGGAAGAAACCTCAAGAATGAGAGGCGCAAGGAAACTCCCACCAGATGATCCAAGCATCGAAGTGAGTCGAGCCAGGATCAATTTTAGCAGACCCAATGCCAAGAGACTTGGATATGTGGTTAATGATTCCATAACTAGAGACCAATTGGCCACACAACCTATTGGCCATGATTCAAGAGGAATGGTGGGAAATGAATGAGAAACCTCTGCCACCCTTCGAAGAATTATACACTTGGGAAAATCAACCTATATCAAACTTATAAGAGGTATATGAGGAAGTGTCCATCTTAGACCAAAACAGGGAAGAATCGACTAGCATATCCACTCTACCCAATTACATGGGAGAATATGAGAGAAGGTGGGTAGTATTCCATGCTCCCACGATTCGGGGCAAGGAGGAAAGGTCACAAGATAAGACATCACACAACTTATCAAAACTCAAGAAAACTAAAATACAATGCTTATTGACGATAGAAGAATTACTACAAGCCAAGCCACAATTGTGGAAGCAATTAGCCGAACACTTAAGAATAGAAACTGAAGAACCCATGAACGAGAAGAAAGAAGCTAAAGCCCCCGTCAACCATTCAAATCCCTATCGATAAAGTTGGAGAATTTAATGAGGAGATGAAGGGAATACGTACCTACCCATCACTTTTAATGGATACATGACGAACACCATCTTAGACACCGTAATGGGTGTAGGCATAACCACTAAAGAATTTTGGGAGAAATGGGGAAAGCCAACCCTACGATCCACATGCATGGAACTTCAACTAGCAGAAGGTCACGTGGAGAGGCCATTAGGAATACTAGAAAAAATTAGATTGACCACCTGCGGAGTAGAGTTCGAACACAATCTAGCTATATGTCAATTTGGAAAAGCTAATAATTATGAAATTATTTTGGGACGACCATTCATGAGACAACTCAGAGTAGTGCAAGATTGGGGAAGAGATGCATTGTACTTACAACACCAAGGGACAACTACAAAGATAAATTTGCACACCTTTGCATATAGAGACATGACCCCATTACAATGGAACCCAATCCATAGAGAAGAAGATGATATGTCCATTCATAGCACAAGATCTAGTGACGAATCATGGATTAATGAAGATGTTTAGCTATGGTTGTGCAAAGAGGAAAAAAGAGAAGAAAACAAGACCTAGTTATGGCCAATAGGGCATCAGAATTACCAACCCATAGATGAACCAGTGTACATGCCTCAAATCTTCTCAAATGAAGCATTTGAACCACATGGATGGATGGAAATATTAACCACCCTAGATGTGTGTGTAAATGAAGAAGTAATAACCATGAACGAGTGTGTATAAAATAATTGAAGAGGCTAGGAGTGTACTGGCCAGACATGCAAAAAGACATACATGAACACATTCATAGTTGCCAAGAATGCCAGGAGATCACTCCTGAGGACCACACATCTTTACAATTGTCTAGAATAGCACCAACATGGAGTAAGACATTGGTAAAATTCTTGAAAACACGAGTGCATGAGGAATGGGCTAGTCTAGCAAGGAAGCTAACTCTAGAGGAAATGAGTAAGGACTACACTATAATTGGAAAACAATTATTCAATAGGGGAAAGGACAATCAACTACGATTATTTGTACATGAAGGAGAATATTTACCCATATTAGAGATGGTGCATGCAAGAGCAGCAAGGGGACATTTTTCAGCCAAGAAAACTATAAAAATGATTCTCTTTGTAGGCTTGTGGTGGCCAACTCTACACATGGATGCCAACACGTATGTACAGAGTTGTGAGGTGTGCGAAAGAACCAAGTATCCTGTAAGAAGAGATGACATACCTCTAAGACCCATGATCTGTGCAAGAGCCTTCTCCAAATGGGGCATTGACTTCATAGGACCTATAAATCCTCCAACAAAAGGATCTCATGCCGAATATATTATAGTGGCCACTGATTATCTCACAAAATGGGTAGAAGCAAAAGCAATGAGGAAAAATGATGTGCAAACCATAGCTAATTTTCTCTTTGAAAATATCTTTACTCACTTTGGATTTCCTAATGAAATTGTGAGCGATAGGGGAACACACTTCATGAATGAAGTGATAGAATCACTGGTGAATGAACTTCTTGTGATTCACAAAAACAGCTCCCTACCACTCCCAAGACAATGGCCAGGTTGAAAGTTCCAATAAAGTATTATGCTCGATGTTGACCAAAATAGTCAACAACAGAAGGTCATATTGGGACAAACAACTGCATCATGCAATTTGGGCCTTCTGAGTGGCTTACAAAATTTCCATTGGAACTACTCCATTCAATTTAGTATATGGGTAGAATGCCGTTTTACCAATTGACTTTTTAGTCCCTACCCTACATGTAGCACAAGAGAATGATTGGACAGGCCATGAACTATCCCAACAATTAGACCAAATTGAAAAATTGCATGAAACAAGACTACAAATAGTGGCAGGAATTTATGTAGCCAAAAGGAGACAAAAAGCCTTTTATGATACACATATTAAAGATAAAGGCATAAAGGAAGGCGATCTAGTGTTAGTATACACATTAAAACAGCATGCAAAGAAACTACAACAACGAGGATATGGAGCACTTTTGATAAATCAAATCTCCACCAGTGGAGCACTGAACTTAGCCACACTAGATGGAGATGTAGTGCCCAACTACATTAGTGGCTACAGAGTTAAAAGATATATGGAACCACTAACAGACAGAATGTTAGCACGACTTGTGGGAGCACAAAATTGGAAAAAGGAAGAAGAAAGGATGAGAGAAGAAGCTCGAATGGAAGCTTTGGAGCGAATCACGAAGTGGAAAGAGTGGATGAGACAAAGAGATGAGCAATATGTGCAAGGAGAAGAACATATACCCATGGCAAACTACCAAGTAGGTAATGCGGAGAATGCAACTAATAGTATTTCCTGACCATACTTAAACTTAGGAATCTGAACCATAGAGTATCAATTAGTGGACACATTGAGTGACACAGGAGTGGCACTAAGTTGCATACGAGTTTTGTTAGCCCATCACCTCGAAACGACCATGAGTCCCACTAAAGCATATATGATAGGAATCGGTGTACAAATCATCGAGTGTCTAGGAGAAGTCCCCATGTCCCTACATCTAGGCAACTCCACTATGGAGCAAAGATTCTTGGCATGCAAGGACAAAGAACTTATCGAAGATCTAATCCTAGGACAAGACTGGATTTTTAAAAATGAATTCAGCATACACCTTGCACAGGGATACATATTAGCTAAAGTAGGGCACAAAGAAGTCTTCAGTCTTTTGGAAGATAGATCATCCGAAATCATTAGCACAATCTTACCTAGGGAAGCAGACCTAAGGGAGGTTATGGAAGATGGTTCAGGCAAGGGTATGTCCCAGGAGTGTGTTGGATGTGATGGCTGGGTACAATCAGAAGATCAAGTTGGTGCTGCTATACCTGCTTCACACCTGCCCTCTTTTCTCTTCAGATATGGTTAGGAGACTCCTTGAGCTTCCAAATGACACCAAGAAACTATATATGTGCTTTACAAAATGATTGAGTAATGACCAAATCAAAACAGATGATTTTTAACCTTCACAACTCCAAAAACTTTCTATTCCTGTATTGATACCTGCTCAGTCCTAAGCTCAGTGTGTCCAGCACACTTGCAATTGGATTAATTCCTTCTGGGAGTATTAAATTAGCTTAACAAGCTACCATTAGCAAGTTAAATCACTCCAATTAACAAACTATGCACTTAGAATGATCTTTAGCAAAATCAGAGACACCCCCGACTTTTTAGGAACAACACAGAAATATACCAGTGACTGCTTCGATAGTGATTTCTCCCAATTGGCTGAATAGAATGACTTGAAATTTTGTAGTGTTGTAGAATGCTTTGAGCTGGTTCCAATGAGCCTTGGATCATCAAATTTGGTTCAGTAGATCTTGAGATATGCCCTGTTGAAGTTGACAGACTTGAAGGTGGTCACTCAGAGAAAACAGAGATAATGACTATGAGTATATGTATTGAATCTATCAAATGTACATTCCCATTGGCATGTAGAGTGATGCCCAATGGTACTCAGAGGTGTAGGCTCAATAGTAGCTCTCACACACTCAATGTATTGCTTGGAATTGTCTCGGGAAGTGAGCCACATAGCCCGCGACTTTTTCATAGTCTTTTTATATGAG
This sequence comes from Ceratopteris richardii, assembly GCA_020310875.1. Taxonomy (NCBI): domain Eukaryota; kingdom Viridiplantae; phylum Streptophyta; class Polypodiopsida; order Polypodiales; family Pteridaceae; genus Ceratopteris; species Ceratopteris richardii. Next base: position 92,687,130 of record CM035438.1, on the reverse strand, counting down.
TTTGAAGAAGATTTGAATTTCAAATTCAAATGTAGGCTCCCTCAAATATCTCATCTAATCATATGGAGATATTCTCTCCATTCATAACTTCTAATTTCCACGACTTTTGAAGGTAGGTGGAATTACAAGAAGTCACATTGACTTTTACATGAAGTAAGAAGTAACTAAGCATAGACATGTGTTCCTATGCTCTTCCTTGAAATGAAGTAATCCAAACTCTTGCAATAAACTTCAATGTTGATATCCAATGCTAAGTGATCTTTGTGTAATCTTCATGTTGAGTCTTTAAGGCACAAATCAAAGCCAAGTGTTAAGGCTTGTTTTGCACCAACAGCTCCCCCTCAAGCCAAACACTTGCTTGAGTCTTCATCTTTAATCTTCAATGATATCCTGTAATCCAATCATGGATTTAAACCTGCATAGCTTGCTTCCATCCAAAGCTTTTGTAAGCAAATCTGCACATTGTATATTAGTAGACACATATGATAATTGAATTTCCTTACTAAGTAATTTCTCCCTCACATAGTGGTAATGAACCTCTATGTGTTTTGTCCTAGCATGATACACTGGATTAGCTGCTAGGTGAAGTGAACTTGTGTTATCACCAAATATGATAGGTGGCCTTGTGTATAAGCCTAATTCTGAATATAGTAGCTTCAACCATATTGCTTCTTGAGTGGCATTGGCTAGCCCTCTGTATTCTGCCTCAGTAGATGATAGAGCCACTGTAGGTTGTTTCTTGGATGACCAAGAAATTGGTTTATCACCTGCAAAGCATATGTAACCAGATGTACTCCTCCTGTCATCCTTGCAACTTGCCCAATCTGCATCTGAGTATACCTTGATATCAATGTCTGATGAATATGGAAAATACAAACCATGATTTTGTGTTCCCTTTAGGTACTTTACTATCTTCTTGGCTGCCTCCAAATGTGGTACTCTTGGCTTATGCATAAATTGGCTAAGTACACTAACACCATATGATATATCAATCCTGGTTAAGGTAGCATAATTAAGACTACCTACCAAACTTTGGTAACCTGTAATATCCTTGAGTTCTTCTCCTTCATGTGCACTGAGTTTGTGGTTGACTTCCATAGGAATATTTGAAACTTTAGCTTCCTGCAAATTAAACTTCTTGACCATGTCCTGAATGTACTTCTTCTGAGTAATAAAGATACTTGAATTTGTGTAGACCAATTCAAGTCCTAGGAAGTACTTCAATAATCCAAGAACATTGATCTTGAATTCCTTCATCATTTGACTTTTGATGTGTCTAATTCCTTGAACATCATTTCCTGTAATAATGATGTCATCAACATAGACACACAAGTATATTACCTCTGAATTGTTCTTCTTTATAAACAATGAAGTATCTGCTTTACTCATCACAAATCCTTGATCCAAGAGATAGGTTGTCAACCTGTAATTCCATGCTCTAGGTGCCTGCTTCAATCCATACAGAGCCTTCTTCAATTTACAAACATGATTTACCTTATTTGGATCCTCATAGCCAGGTGGTTGTGACATGTAGACCTCTTCAGATATCCATCCATTCAAGAATGCATTCTTTACATCCAATTGGTACATGTTCCAATTCTTGGATGCAGCTACACTTACCATAATTCTGATAGTTGGCATCTTGGCCACAGGAGAAAATGTCTCCTCATAATCAATGCCTTGGGTTTGTGCAAAACCCTTGGCTACCAACCTAGCTTTGTACCTGTTTATTGTGCCATCTGAGTTCCTCTTGAGTTTGTAGATCCATCTGGATCCTATCACCTTCATGGAGTCCTTCTTGGGTACCAAGTCCCAAGTATCACTCTCCTTGAGAGCCTCCATTTCTTCATCCATTGCTTCCTTCCATTCTGGTTTAGTAATAGCTTCCTCAAATGTACCTGGTTCTTCATTCAAGATATCCTTTGCAAGATATATAGAGTGCTTGGTTACAAGTGAAGTATCATACCCATACCTAATAGGTTTCTTCTTTTCTCTTGAAGATCTCCTCATAGCTTGAGTTGAGGATTCTGGATTGTCTTCAAGTTGCTTCATCTTCATCTTCCCTTTGGATTTCCAAGCCTTGAACTCTTCAATATTGATGGTGTCTTCATCATCTGAGCTTGTGTCCTCCTTCTGAGTTGGTTCTTGCCTGACAAGCTTTGGAAAGTCTTCTTCCATATCATAAGGTAGGTTAACTTTCCTGCACTCATTTTCATACCATGAATCATTTTCATCAAAGATGACATCTCTGCTTACCTTGAAGCCTTTGTTTGAGGGGTTATAGAACCTGTATCCTTTCTGATTCAAATCATAACCAATAAAGATACACTTTTCAGCTTTAGGGTCTAGCTTTCCCCTTACCTGTGAGGGAATATGCACATATGCAACACACCCAAAGATCTTGCAATGATCCAGAGATGGTCTCTTACCATGCCAAGCCTCATAGGGTGTCATTCCATCAAGTGTCTTTGATGGCAACCTGTTGATTAAGTATGTGGCAGTAGATACACTCTCTGCCCAAAGATAATTTGGTAGTTTTTTCTCATTAAGCATAGACCTAGCTGTCTCCACAATGAGTCTATTCCTCCTTTCAGCTACCCCATTTTGTTCAGGTGAGTACCTTGTGGTAATCTCCCTCTTGATGCCTCTTTCCTGCAAAAATTCTTCAAAGTCATTGGAGAAGTATTCTCCACCACCATCAGACCTTAGCCTCTTCAAATGTCTACCTGTTTGATTCTCAACTAATGCAAGATACCTTTTGAAACAATTAAATACTTCATCTTTATGTTTCATGAAGTACAAGACAGTCCATCTGCTATAATCATCTATAAAGGACACATAGTACCTTGATCCAGATATAGATGGCTCCTTGCTTGGTCCCCAAACATCTGTATGCACCAATTCCAAGTAGTCTTCATGCATAAAACCTTTTTTGGTGTATGGCAATCTGTGTGACTTACCAAACTGACAAGCCCCACACTTGTATATCATGTGTTGCTTGGATACATTAGGTATCCCAAGCACACATTGATCTCTGCTCATTTGTTTTATGGTCCTCTCTCCAATGTGACCTAATCTTTTGTGCCAAATCTCCAATTCTGATAGGGTTTGGTCCTTGTAGTTGTACAAAGCAATATTCTTAGTATCCTCAAGTTCAAAGGTAAATAGTCTACCTGATTTCTCTCCCTTGGCTATCCTTCTGAATCCATATCTTGGATCCTCCACATATGCACCATGTTGAGTGAACCTGACCTGTAGACCTTTTTCAACAATCTGACCTACACTCATCAGATTCTTGGTGATTGTTGGAACATACAATACTCTGCTTAGTAAATTCTGATTACCATCACTTGTTTTGACATTACCTACTTTAACCACTGAGTGTTTAGTGTCATCACCTGTCTACACTTGGTGCTTCCCTTTAGGTTCTTCCAAATCAGAGAGTAAGGCAACATTCCCAGCTACATGGTTAGAGCAACCTGAATCAATATAGAACAAATGATCATCATTGATACCTGATTTAGATGTTATGTTCATAATCAACAAGGAATCATCTTGATCCTCTGCATAATTGTTGTAATCCTTCCTGTTCCTGTATCCACTTTGATAATTGCTATTGTGATTGTAGTTATTATTGTAATTATTGTTGTAGCCATGGTAGCTTTGAGATTGATTAAATCTGCCTCTGCCTTGAGAGTATCCTCCTCTTTGGTGACCTCTTCCTCTTTGGTTCTTGTAGTTTTTGTAGCATTCATCTGTAGTATGGTTAGACAAGCCACAAATATTGCATGGAGATTGGTTATAGGGTCTCCCCCTACCTGACTTACCTCCTCTGCCCCTACCTCTAGATGATCCACCTCTCCCTGCATAGTTTGCTTGGGAGGTGGATCCTTCTTCATCAACCTTCTTGCTTTTACCCTTGTCTTTAGACTTCTTATCAGTATATAGGGCAGAGGGATTGTTACCTTTTGATTGCTCTCCATTCTTTGTGATCTTTGCTTCATGTGTAAAGAGTTGTCCAATCAGAGTTGTTAGATCAGGTGCTTGGATGTCCATGTACAAGTCCATTGCAGTGGTAAAGCTCTCCCACTTGTCATCTGCCTTTAGTCCATTGATCACTTGTCTGACTATTTGCTCTTCTTCAATTTCTTCTCCAACACTTGCAAGTTGATCTTCAATGTCTTTGAATTTGGTGACAAAATCTGAGACACATTGTTTTGATTGCTTCCTAAGAGTTGTAAACTCAATCCATAGCTGATTCTTTCTGGCTCTTGTGCTTGATGAGAAGTATGTTGACAAGGTTTCCCAAGTCTCTTGGGAAGTTTTACAGTTCCTTACATGAGGTAGAAGGAAATCAGAGATAGAGTTTAGAAGATATGACCTTGCCAAAGCATCTTTAGCACACCATTGGTTGAGTCTCTCATGTTCATCCTTTGTAGGTAGGCCTCTGGTTTTGAATGAGGGCAACTCCTCATCTCCTGATATGTATCCATACAAGCTTCTCCCTTGTAGATAGGTCTTCATTCTCAATGACCATGCCTGGTAGTTATTTCTATCCAATTTGTCAATAAAGGAAGGGAAACCATCACCCATGATTACCTTACTTGCTCTGATACCACTGTTGGATGTGATGGCTGGGTACAATCAGAAGATCAAGTTGGTGCTGCTATACCTGCTTCACACCTGCCCTCTTTTCTCTTCAGATATGGTTAGGAGACTCCTTGAGCTTCCAAATGACACCAAGAAACTATATATGTGCTTTACAAAATGATTGAGTAATGACCAAATCAAAACAGATGATTTTGAACCTTCACAACTCCAAAAACTTTCTATTCCTGTATTGATACCTGCTCAGTCCTAAGCTTAGTGTGTCCAGCACACTTGCAATTGGATTAATTCCTTTTGGGAGTATTAAATTAGCTTAACAAGCTACCATTAGCAAGTTAAATCACTCCAATTAACAAACTATGCACTTAGAATGATCTTTAGCAAAATCAGAGACACCCCCGACTTTTTAGGAACAACACAGAAATATACCAGTGACTGCTTCGATAGTGATTTCTCTCAATTGGCTGAATAGAATGACTTGAAATTTTGTAGTGTTGTAGAATGCTTTGAGCTGGTTCCAATGAGACTTGGATCATCAAATTTGGTTCAGTAGATCTTGAGATATGCCCTGTTGAAGTTGACAGACTTGAAGGTGGTCACTCAGAGAAAACAGAGATAATGACTATGAGTATATGTATTGAATCTATCAAATGTACATTCCCATTGGCATGTAGAGTGATGCCCAATGGTACTCAGAGGTGTAGGCTCAATAGTAGCTCTCACACACTCAATGTATTGCTTGGAATTGTCTCGGGAAGTGAGCCACATAGCCCGCGACTTTTTCATAGTCTTTTTATATGAGTTTGAAGAAGATTTGAATTTCAAATTCAAATGTAGGCTCCCTCAAATCTCTCATCTAATCATATGGAGATATTCTCTCCATTCATAACTTCTAATTTCCACGACTTTTGAAGGTAGGTGGAATTACAAGAAGTCACATTGACTTTTACATGAAGTAAGAAGTAACTAAGCATAGACATGTGTTCCTATGCTCTTCCTTGAAATGAAGTAATCCAAACTCTTGCAATAAACTTCAATGTTGATATCCAATGCTAAGTGATCTTTGTGTAATCTTCATGTTGAGTCTTTAAGGCACAAATCAAAGCCAAGTGTTAAGGCTTGTTTTGCACCAACAGCTCCCCCTCAAGCCAAACACTTGCTTGAGTCTTCATCTTTAATCTTCAATGATATCCTGTAATCCAATCATGGATTTAAACCTGCATAGCTTGCTTCCATCCAAAGCTTTTGTAAGCAAATCTGCACATTGTATATTAGTAGACACATATGATAATTGAATTTCCTTACTAAGTAATTTCTCCCTCACATAGTGGTAATGAACCTCTATGTGTTTTGTCCTAGCATGATACACTGGATTAGCTGCTAGGTGAAGTGAACTTGTGTTATCACCAAATATGATAGGTGGCCTTGTGTATAAGCCTAATTCTGAATATAGTAGCTTCAACCATATTGCTTCTTGAGTGGCATTGGCTAGCCCTCTGTATTCTGCCTCAGTAGATGATAGAGCCACTGTAGGTTGTTTCTTGGATGACCAAGAAATTGGTTTATCACCTGCAAAGCATATGTAACCAGATGTACTCCTCCTGTCATCCTTGCAACCTGCCCAATCTGCATCTGAGTATACCTTGATATCAATGTCTGATGAATATGGAAAATACAAACCATGATTTTGTGTTCCCTTTAGGTACTTTACTATCTTCTTGGCTGCCTCCAAATGTGGTACTCTTGGCTTATGCATAAATTGGCTAAGTACACTAACACCATATGATATATCAATCCTGGTTAAGGTAGCATAATTAAGACTACCTACCAAACTTTGGTAACCTGTAATATCCTTGAGTTCTTCTCCTTCATGTGCACTGAGTTTGTGGTTGACTTCCATAGGAATATTTGAAACTTTAGCTTCCTGCAAATTAAACTTCTTGACCATGTCCTGAATGTACTTCTTCTGAGTAATAAAGATACCTGAATTTGTGTAGACCAATTCAAGTCCTAGGAAGTACTTCAATAATCCAAGAACATTGATCTTGAATTCCTTCATCATTTGACTTTTGATGTGTCTAATTTGTGTCTATGCACAGTAAGAGGCTAACCAAGTTCCACCAGTACTGAGAGTTGGGATTAGTCAACTCAAGCTCTTCGTCTGAGCTACAAGAGGATCATGTTCAATCGACCATAAATATGGAGATCCAAAGTGAATCAAATGATGATGGGAAGTGGGAAGAATTGAATCAGGTATAGGAACCACATGAAGCAGAGTGCAAAGCACATCAACCCGGTCAAGCTATTGAAGAACATGATTAAAATGTGGAGGAACACCAAAGAGAGGAATCACACATGCTCAAGAATTGAAGGAAGTCACAAGGAAAGATCAACCTCGAATGAAACATCCAAAGGAGGAACACATAGACGAAATACTTATTGAACAAGAACCCATTACTCCAATTAAGGTGGTAGTAGAGCCTTCACCACTAAATGTAACATTTCAAGCAAGTGCTACCAAGTTTGCTACCTACCAAGAAGAAGAGCATCAAATTTAGCTACAAATCAGACAACCATATAATGAGAAAATACATATTGAAAAGGGCAAAGATGTACAAACAAGTGAAGAGCCTAGCATACCCAAAACATGGCTCAATGTGAATGTGATGTAATTAAAGCCAATCGTGAAAGAGATGATTCAGAAAGCCATGGACACCCAACAATAGCTCATGGAAGCGGATAAAGATTATGAGAAAGCATTAGTGGAAAGAAATCAAATCAAGATGCTAAGTGAGGAGTACTTATCTGCAAAGGTGGTATATCCTCAATAGACACTTAAAAACAAAGAAAATGAAACAAAAGAAGCTATAGAAAGATGCAACCTACTCACCAAAGAAAATCAGAAGATGCAATATCAGCATAAGGAGCTTCAAAGTGAATATGAGGCCAGTGAAGCCAAAAAGATACGCATCTCAAATAGAATAAAACTTTTAGAAGCTCAAATAAAAGTATACATGGATGAGGCTGCCAACCTACAAAGCAAGAATAAAGAGTTAATGAATGTAATCTTGCTCAATCAACCAATTGGAGTACAAGACATTAATCAAAACCATGCACAGGAGCTAGAAGCTCACATAGCCAAGTACATGGATCAGCTAAAGCAAGAGCAAGCATTGAGGGAAGAGTGGGAAAGAAAGTACATGCACGACACAAATGAATTGAGAAAGAAATGGAAAACAACCAAGTCACGTTACATAGAACAATGTGTTCACACACATCACTACCTATCAACACTCCTCCCATCCATAATTCACCAATACATGTGGGAGAGGTGGAGCAAAGCGCTGATCGAAGTACGCAGCCTATTGTAGAACTAAGCCGAAATGAGCGAGCACTATTCATGTCCCAACTTACGGGTAAATTTGAAGATCAAGTAGTGAAAGTGATGAAAGAGGCAAAAATCAAAAGCGAAAATTTAGAGCAAATTACAAAGCCCTTTAGTGTACCATACGGACTACTAAAAGAGGAAACCAAACAATACATCAAGTGGACTACACAAAAAGAACTGGATCAAGACATATAAATCAGAGCAGATACCTTCTCTCATACACAAGAAGAATTTGATGAAGCAGATCCAATCTTGAGAAGAAAATTTTTGGAAAATAATCCGATTCTATGGGTGCATTAGGAATCTGCACCATCTTTATTACAAGTAAACCCATCTTTTTTCCTAGTACCATGATTAAGATCCTGGATGCAATTTTGGGAAGAATAGTGTCAGGGCACACTCAATAACCAGTGGTTGAATTATCCACTATTACCGAGTCCACCCCATAACTACTTACCTACTGAAGAATATATGGTACGTACTATAGAATATTGGCTCTCAAGATATGCTATAGTTCCAAACCTAGCAATAAAGATGACAAACAAGGTGTTGAGCATGCTACTAACTGTTTCAAAGGTCTTCAAACATGCTCAATACACATTTTTGAACTTCATAGGCATTAATCAAGGCACAAAAGCCTTAATTATTGATCTCTCTATAACACCTAGCCGACTTACAATCATGGCCATATATTCCTGCTTAATGTTTCTATCGAGTCCCTATATGTAGACTTTTGAAGAGGTGTTTTTTATAGGGTTTTTTGAATTGGACTCGGAGATTTTTGTGAAAATGACTTCCAATCTCAATGCTTGATTGGTGGCCTATGAGTTAAGCTTCTTCGTAGATCATTGATAGGCCCCCAATGATGGTGTCAAATCAACAAAATGGAAAGAACTCATGACATGTGAAGCCAATCTACTCAATCAAAGAGAGGAAGCAACCATTGAGACATACTCATGTTGCCAGTCAAAGCCTGTTGGGGATGACAAAGTTCAGGAGGAGGGACATGTGGAACGAGAATCAAGCAAGAAACGAAGAAGAAGAAAATAAAAAAGAAAAATTATTCAATAAAGGTAACTCGCCGTCTGCCCAAAGCCCTGCAGGGGCATGCATCAGGTTGCAACACGAAAGAAGGAGGTCTCGAAGTGTGTAAACAAAGATTAAACACATGACCTTTGAAGCATCAACCAAGATGAAAATAGATGTAGTACTTACCAAATGGTGCATGTAGTGAAAAGAAGTAAATAGGCTTAAGCAATACAACAGGGCCAGATGTGTGAGAACAAAGAATTATTTGAAGGCTAAAAGCTAGAAAGAGGCAGCTAAAATTCTAGAAAGCTTCCTCGACCACTGGGTGCTGCTAGTGGTCAACTACAAAGCTGAAGGACCACACCCACTATGCACACAAAGATATAGACAATAAGCAAAGCCTGTCAAGGGATGATAGAGACAAAGAGGTGGAGAGTGTTGTAGAGAAAGGAGCACTAAAAAGGGACCCCAAAATTTTTTCAAATTGTGTACATAAATTTTCTTCTTGAAAGTTTCCATGAAACACCTCATGAAGCCATGTAAATGCGCTAGAGCAGTCCTCTCGATGCATGAAACCCAAATAATGTAACATACTTCTTGTAACATAGTAGGAATTTAGTGTTTTTCAATAGAAGTGTTGATCTCTTGTGTGAAAGGACCAATTATAGGGCACATATATATAAGTCACTTGATTGTTGGAGTTAGACGTCTATGGAAGCACGTGAATAGCACAAGGAAGAAGAAGAAGTTTGGAGCTCAACACACAATACTGAATGTATTACCACTAGCATGTACACAGATACGTAGCCCGTTAGGGCAATAGGCGTATATACAAGCCGATGGAAAAAAACCTCCAAGAGGGAAAAAAGTGCCCCCGCACTCCTAGTGTGTTCACACACATCACTACCTAAATATATAAACAAATTCCCCCTCAGAGTGATGCGGTGAACAAGGAGCTGGCACTCATGTATAAGGAAGTGCCAAGCTATGTGGAATTCACTCCACAAAAGGAAGTAAGCCCAAAGCTTTGTGGAAAGCTTCAAACTTCTCCCTAGGCAGAGCCTTTGTGAAAAGGTCTACAATGTTCTCCTGCGTGGGCACATATGCCAAGCTGATCACCCCAGTAGAGAACCTCTCCCTAACATAATGATAATGCACCCCAATGTGCTTAGTGCAAGCATGGAACATAGGGTTCCTCACAACTCCCAATGCGCTTTGACTGTCAGTGAAGATGGTGGTGGCAGAAGACTGACCAACACCCAAATTAGCCGTAAGGCATCTGCGCCACACACACTCAATAGTCGCTGTGAAAGCTGCCCTATACTCAGCCTCACAACTAGAAGTGGCCACAGTAGGCTGCTTCTTGCTCAACCAAGATATACATGAGCTACCAAGCATGAAGCAAAATCCACTAGTGGACACACGAGTGTCATGGCAACCAGCCCAATCACAGTCAGAGAAAGCATGCAAATTTGGCGGTAGTGATCCCCCCTTGTAATAAAACAACCCAAGTAGCCGAGTACCACTCAAGTAACGAAAGATGCGCTTAAACGCCTACCAATGCTTGATTCCTGGGCAATGCATAAACCTGTTCATCTGTGAGACAACAAACTAAATATCTGGTCGAGTAATACATAAGTAAATCAAGCATCCAACAGCCTGTTGATAGAGAACAACATCAAATGCATCTCCGACATCATGAAGACTCAGTCGTAAATCTGTCTCCATAGGAGTGGCAATATGCTTACAGTCTTCAAGGCCAAAACGTTGCAATAATGTGTCAATATATTTTGTTTGACATAAAGCCATTCCACCATCAACGTGCATAAACTAAATGCCTAAATAATGATGCAAATGCCCCAAATCAGACATCTCAAATGAGGCATGTAAATCAGCCTTGAAATCAGCAATATGCTTCTCATGAGGACCAGTGAGCAGCATGTCATCAACATGCACCACAATGATCATAAGTACATCATTAGCACGCTTGATATATAAGGTGCTTTTAGTTGGACAGTTCTCAAAACCATGTGCAATCAAATAGGCATGTATCTTTTCATACCAAGCACGTGGTGCTTGCTTTAAACCACATAATGCCTTCTTTAACTTGCACAACTGGTTTTCATGTCCTTTCTGCACAAAGCCACGGGGCTGAAAAACATACACTTCTTCATGCAAGTCACCATTCAAAAATGGTGTTTTAATGTCCAGCTGATGTACATTCCAACCATGATGGGCTGAAAAGTGCACATATGCTACAAACAGTAGTCATTTGGCAAGTAGGAGCAAAGGTTTCATCAAAATCAATGCCTCTATCTTGCAAATAACCCTTTGCAACAAGCCTAGCCTTATAACTGTCAACTATACCATCAAGTTTATGCTTCAACTTGTATACCCACTTAGTGCCAATGGCCTTCTTGCTAGGAGGCAAGTCACATAAAGACCAAGTACCATTCTTCAATATAGCATCATATTCAGATTGCATAGCAGCCATCCAATTTTTTGAATTTTGTGCTTCATTAAACGAAACATGCTCAGTCTCATCACAAAGACTAGAGGCAACCATAGCATAGAAATCTGATGCAAAAGAGGCACTATGAGAGCCCGCTCGAGTACGATATGACAGAGCTGCATCTAATTTTGCTGTCACACAAAGTCTGCACCAGCCATTTTGGCATAGTTTGTGCCTCCTCAATATCAGTTCTCTCATCAACAAGTGCTCATGTAAATCTACATCAGAAATGGGATGATCTGCATCATCACATGAGACCTACAAAGGTTGAGAATTTACCTCATTAGGACGAGCACTGGATTGTCCACCTGTAAAAAGAGGCAACAAAGTATCATACATGTCTTTGGAGCTAACAGATGTCTCCTTAGTACATGAAAGCAATGGCTGAATAGCATCTTCCACAAAAACAACATAACGGCTAACCAGAATGCATTTCATCTATGGATGATACAGATGATAGCCTTTACTTTCAGAATTGTACCCAAACAAAATACATTTTACTACTTTATCATCCTTTTTTCTGCGATGTTGTTCATGCACTAATGCATATGCCAAACAACCAAAAACACACGGATGAGCAACAAATGGCTTGCGATCATGCCAAGCCTCATATGGAGTGATGGAATTCAGCGCTTTAGTGGGACACCTGTTAAGTACATATGCTGCACACATGATAGCCTCAAGCTAGAAACTATGTGGTAAAGCCCGACTCTTGATCGTACACCTCGCCATCTCCATGAGTGACCCATTCTTTCGTTCAACAACTCCATTCTGTTGAGGTGTAGACGGTGTTGTACACTAGTGTTTTATCCCACGTTTAGCCAAAAATACATTAAAATTAGAAGACATATATTCCCCCCCTCGATCAGAATAGAGGGTGCCCATTTTACATGCTGATAGATTTTCAGCGAAAACCAAAAAGTGTTTGAAGCGCATGAACACTTTGGACTTTGCCTTCAATGGATATACCCATGCATGCCTGGAAAAATCATCGGCAACACGAGCCTCATCCCTAGCTTGGTACAATGTGGTAAGTGTATCCCAAGCATCCTTAGCTATTCTGCAAGAGCGAATGTGAGGAAGAATGGCACGTTTGACAGACAAAGCTATCAATGCATGTGCTTGGGCATCTCTGTCATCCCAACAAATTTGCTTTGCAATAGGTGCAGTAGAAACCGTAGCACGAACATGAATATGTAGAATATCATCATCTTCGACACCTTTTGCATCAGCTTTAATACCTGTAGTTATAACAATTGCAAGTGTGATAGGACATTTTTCAACACCCTTCACAATGTTCCACAATCCTTTTGCAACCAATACGTGTCACATCATATAAGCCCACAATGGGTAGTTGGTACCATCCAACTTATCCTCAGCAGCCAACATACGAAATACATCACTGCTTTCAGCCATGGCCGGTGACTAAAATACCTTGATGCAAAAAGTTGACTGTATCTCAAAAAGTTGAACAGAATTGCCCAGATGAATTCTACTAAACTTGTAGCAGACTTTGAGATGCTTGTACTGGCGAACCAAAACTGGTATATACCTGTTGAAAAATCACTCACAAATTTGACATACAGACAGACATAAAGACGAAGAAAGACAAAGAGAAGCAAAAACAAAGCATTCAGAAAATCAAGCCTTAGTGAAGGGACAAATTCACGACTGTAATATAGTTCATAGAAACTTCTAGAAATACGAGTTTTGAATCTCGGAACAAAATGTATATATACATATATGAGGTAGAAGATCATAAAAAAGAGAGCAAAGAAGGGAGCAGAGAGAGCGCATAGAATCGGAATAGAATAGCGCATATAGAAACTAAGGATAGTGATATAGAAGACGCCAGAGATTGCATATGTAGAGATGAATAATAGAACCTGAACTGCCGGGTATTCATCTGAGAGAGATGGTGAGGAATAACTACTCAGAGTAGGAGAGTTTTCCATAACTATGAGCAAAGTGAGGCCAAGCTATTTTTGTACATTTCTTCTCTAATAGAAAACACATGTTCATGTGGAAGTTTGAGCACATTCTTGAGCGCATTCTTTGTATGTGAAGAAATCTGAGTGATTTCATGTTACTATGAAAGTTAGTTAACAGTTATAGTTTTCTCAGTAAATATTTTCCGGTACATCTACAAGTTAGATCTCGCAACATAGTGCAAAGTTTTTCATGAGAGATAGGTCATCTTGAAACCAGTAGTCTCAACTATAAGTTGATCAAAAGACTTCTGTGAAATGGGACATGTACACATAGTACTGTGTCTGAAAGTAAAGACATCCAGAACTAATGAAGTTTTTTCTTAAACTCCAGATAGTGTTCATTCACTGAAGGAAGCTCAGGTATTACTTCCTTACTTCATCAACAATCATTTGAAGTAACTACAACTAGAATTGCAGTTGATTTCGGTAACATTCCGGTACAATTACGATGACATTATGGTGACAGACCGGTGAAGTTCCGGTGATATTCCGGTGAGTTCTGTTGATGTGTAAAACACCACAAGAAATGAATTAATGTGACACTAGAACACCTCTATGGTCACCATTAACTCATTGCCACTCCAAACTTTGAGAAATGATAGCCGAAACCAAGAACTTTGCTTCTTCAGATTTTTCTAGTCACTGAAATGGCATACCTTCAGTATTTTGCTAATTTCTCTTAACTCAAATATTATTTCTCCAAGATCTTTTATAGGATGAAACTAAAAGAGTAGAGCTTTCCAACAAGCTATTATATGCATGAAACAAATCTCTAGAACTCAAGTTATGGCCTTCACAAGATCACCCTGTATGACTTGCCAAAACTAGAAATTTTGTCTGTTTTAGTAAATTTCGCTGTCTAAAAATAAAAATTCGATGCCTAGCATCGAATTGCAACCAAAAGTTGATGCCGAGCATCGACTTTGAGATTTTTCAGCCACTTTTTTAGTACCAGAATTAGCCTCTTTTACACACACATGAACAAGACCACTTTTATGTGGGAAGTCGATGCCGGGCATCGACTTTATGCTGAAACTTGATGCCAGGCATCGAGTTGCTCCACAAACTTCATGTTTTTAGAAGATTCAACAACAGGTAACACTCAGAGAATGAAAACAATGACTTATCAGCCAAGATTCGATGCCAGGCATCGACTTCTCGCATAAAACTCAACCGTTCAACATACATTCGATGCCAGGCATCGACTTGCTTGAAAAACTTCAATTCTTCAAAATCATTACACAGAAGACAAACACTGGAGATGAAAGAAGAAGACTTATACACAGAAGTTCAATAAACTCTTTCCATAACTATGAAAACTCAGGAATGCACAGGTGCTTTCTCACGCAGAGAAGCCCCACTATTCTCAGTCATACAAAATGAGTTCTAACTCACTTTCTCATTGTCTTCCTTTTTTTCTCTCACGCGTGAGTTGATACAAACTAACTTATATAGATTTTCTCATTCCCGTGACTTTTAGAAAACTTCTAGAACTAAAGTGAACTAACTTTACAAATATAATACACTTGTGAATTTGTCCCTTCACATAGGCATGTGGTTTTCTTCTAAAGCTTTGACCTTCAAATATAGGTCTAATTAGTGATTGTTTCTCCAATAGCTCCCCCTCAATCACTAATTGACATTCTCTGTTTCTTCGTATCATCTTCTTTTCTTTTACTCCTGCCATGCTTTTGAATCTGCTGGTCTTCACACCATCCAAGATCTTTGTCATTATGTCTGCTAACTGATCTTTAGTAGAAATGTACTCCACTTCAATCTCCTTCTCCATTACCTATTCTCTGAGAAAATGATACTGTATCTCTATGTGCTTTGTCCTTGCATGAAAAACTGGATTTGCTGCAAGATAAAGTGAACTCATATTATCTCCATGTATTGTAGGTGTACCTTGATCAATGCCCAAGCTTTTTGAACAATGTCTGCATCCATATGACCTCCTTAGCTGCTTCCACAAGTCCTTTGTACTCAGCTTCAGTTGATGATAATGCTACTGTATGTTGTTTCTTTGAACACCAACTTACAAGCTTATCACCAATGTATATCATGTAGCCATGAGTTGATCTTTTGTCATCCTGGTTACCTGCCCAATCTGAGTCACTATAGGCTCTCAACTTCAAATCTGGAGTAAAAGGATAACATAATCCTTCCTTTATAGTTCCTTTGATATATCTGAGAACTCTTTGAGCTGCAATCCATTGTGGGTCCTTTGGACAATGCATGAACTGTGATAAAACTCCCACTACATAACTAAGATCAGGTCTTGTTAGTGTAGCATAAATCAAACTACCCACAAGAGATTGATACTTCCTCATATCTTTGTATTTTGCACCATCATATTTACTGAGCTTGTGATTAACTTCAAGCGGAGTTGAAACTTCTCTGCAATTTTCCATATCAAACTTCTTCAATAGATTCAGAAGATACCTTTCTTGTGATACATATATGCCATGATTTGTATAAGTGACTTCCATTCCAAGAAAGTATGACAACTTTCCTAAGTCACTGATCTTGAACTCTTTCTCAAATAATCTCTTTACCTCCTTGATTCCTTCATCTGAAATACCTGTGATTATAATGTCATCTACATAAATACAAATGTAGATTGTACCTTCCTCTGTTCTTTTGATAAGTAGACTTGGATCTGCTTTTGAACTTTGATATCCAAGATCATTGATATACTTCACCAGTCTATAGTTCCATGCTCTTGGAGCTTGCTTCAATCCATACAATGCTCTTCTCAACCTGCAAACAAAATTTGGATACCTAGAATCTATAAACCCTTGAGGTTGTTCCATGTATACCTCATCTGATATGTATCCATTCAAGAATGCATTCTTTATATCCAATTGACTTAGGGTCCATCCTTTTGAAGCTGCAATAGCAATGATTGTCCTTATAGTTGACATCTTAGCTACAGGACTGAATGTCTCATCATAATCTATGCCATAGGTTTGGGCATAGCCTTTCACCACCAGTCTAGCTTTGTATCTGGCTATACTTCCATCTGCAATCTTCTTCACTATATAAACCCATTTATTTCCAATTACTTTCTTACTATTTGGTTTAGGAACAAGTTCCCATGTCTTGTTCTCCTCCAGTGCATTGAATTCTTCCTTCATGGCTTCTTCCCATTGCTTCTTACCTTTAGCTTCATCATAGTTCTGGGGTTCTTCATCATCTTTGACCATATATGCATAGTTCTTCTGAGTTATGTAAGAAGTATCATAAGAATACCTTTCTGGTTGTCTTCTAGTCCTGCTTGACCTTCTTGGTTCACATTCTTCATAAGTGTCTGTATACACCTCTTCATCAAATATAGGAGCTTCTTCATTCCTTCTTGTTAATCCACTTCTGGATGTACTTGCTTGCATATAGTCTTCATCTCTATTTACCTGCACAATTGATTTTCCTTTCTCACATCTTCTTAGCTCTTCTTCAAATTCTTCAGCTGTATGACTTTGATCTGCATACCAACTTTTCTGTTCATCAAATGTAACATCTCTAGAAACAATAAATTGTTTGGTTAGAGGATTCCACAATCTGTAACCCATCTGCTTTTCATCATAACCAATGAACACATATTTTTCTGCCTTTGGTTCAAGTTTATGTCTTAGTTGTGATGGCACATAAGCATATGCAATAGATCCAAACACTCTAGAATGATCTAGGGTTGGTTTCTTACCCCACCAAGCTTCATATGGAGTCATTCCATTTAGAGCTGCACATGGTAATCTATTCACAAGATATGTAGCTGTATTTACAGCCTCAGCCCAAATATAATTTGGACAATTTTTCTCCTTTAGCATAGCTCTAGCAAACTCAACCAAAGTCCTGTTCCTTCTTTCTGCTACACCATTTTGTTGTGGTGTATACCTGCAGGTTATTTCTCTCTTAATACCTGCATTCCAAAGATAATCATTGAACTCTTGGGAGAAATATTCTCCCCCTCCATCAGACCTCAGTCTTTTAAGCTTTTGACCTGTTACTCTCTCTGCATATGCATGAAAATGCTTGAAAGCTCCAAACACTTCTGATCTTTCCTTCAAAACATATACAGTTATCCATCTTGTAGCATCATCAATGAAAAGAACATAATACCTTGAGCCACTGATAGATCCTTCTTTTGTTGGTCCCCATACATCTGTATGAATGAGCTCAAGTACTCCATCATGTTTGAATCCTTTCTTTTGAAATGGTAACCTGTGTGCTTTTCCCATTTGACATGCTTCACATTTATAAACCATATGTTGACTTTGCACATTTGGTAATCCTAGTACAGACTGATTAGCAACCATAGCTTTAATTCCTCTTTCATTGAAGTGACCTAATCTCTTATGCTAGAGATCAAGTTCTGTAATCACTCCTTCACCATGTGTGAGCAAAGCTTGACCAATGTTCCCTTGCACTCTTAAAGTAAAGAGTCTACCTTCTTTCTTACCAGAGACAATCTGATTATATCCATTCTCTAGATCTTCAACAAATACTCCTTCATTTGTAAACCTAACTTGAAAACCTTTTTCAACTATCTGTCCCACACTAATCAAGTTTTTAGGTATTGTAGGAACATACAAAACATTGGTTAGCAAATCTGCTCCACTCTTGCATTTCACTTTTCCAATTGAATGTACACTATGTCTTGTATTATCACCTGTTTGAACACTATGGCTAGAAATGCTTTTTTCCAATTCTGACATCAATTCTATGTTTCCTGACAAATGATTAGAACATCCAGAGTCAATGTAAGTGCTTATTGAATTCATCATCAATGATGTGTGACTTTCATTCTGTGTGTCGTTTGCATAGTTGTAGTAGGTGGTGTTGTAGGATTGATTCTGTCCCGAACTTCTACCTGCACCTCTATCGTAGCCTCCTCTTTGATTTTGTCTACCTCTTTGGAAATTACTTTGATATCTTCCACCTCGGCCTCTGCTATTGTTGTTTTGAGTCTAGTTTGATCCTTGTTGGTTGTGCCAACAGTCATGAGCCAAATGATTACTCAATCCACAGATCCAGCAAGCCTTCTTGTTGTTATTCTGATTACCTCTACCTCTTCCAAAAGCTCTTGGTCTTCCTCTACCAGTGCCTTTACCTCTTGCATAATAAGCTTGAGAACTAGACTCTTCTTCATCCTTTGCTTTACCTTTATCTCCTTTCTTCTTGTTCTTCATGTACATTGCAGAACTTTGTCCTTTATCTCCATCTCCCTTCAAGTCTTGCTCATATGTGAGCATCAAACCAAGTAACTGATTCAAGTCTGGAACAAAATGATTCAAAGAAAGTTCTGTTGATAAGACAAAAGGTTTCCACATTCATCCCCTCTCAAGCCTGCAAGTAGTTGAGCAATCAATCTGTGATCTTCAACATCTTCATCTATGGATCCAAGACTATCTGCAAGATCCTTCATCTTAGTGACATAATCACTAATACTTTGACTTGGCTTCTTCTTGAATGTTGTAAACTCTGACCATAGACTTGCTTTCCTTGCTTTAGTAGTGCTTTGGAAATGATACTCCAATGCATTCCAAATATCTTCAGATGATTCCAATCCTCTGATGTGTGGTAGCAAATGATTAGAGATTGTATTGTAGATGTAGGCTTTTGCACTTGCATCCTTCTTCTGCCAATGCTTTAAAGCATCAAGTTCTTGTTTCTTTGGTCGGCTTTCATCTTCAAATACTGGCTTCTCTTCTTCACCTGTAACATATATCATGAGATCCTTACTCATAAGTAAGGCTTCCATTCTCATTACCCATGCGGGGTAATTATCTCTGTCTAGTTTGTCAATGGAGAAATGATCTGCCATACTCCTTCCCTTCTGCTGCAACCTGTGAGCTTAAAGGATAAAGGATAACACCTTTTGAAGTTCTTTGTGTATGAGGATACTTTTGAAGTAACCTTTTGATGCCTTGTCTCTTCAAATGCTTCACCTTTGAAACTTTAATGGAAAACTTTCCAAAACTTCTCGTACCTTTGTCGCCTTCTGCTCTTTAGGACCTTTCTGCTCTGATACCACTTGTTGATGTGTAAAACACCACAAGAAATGAATTAATGTGACACTAGAACACCTCTATGGTCACCATTAACTCATTGCCACTCCAAACTTTGAGAAATGATAGCCGAAACCAAGAACTTTGCTTCTTCAGATTTTTCTAGTCACTGAAATGGCATACCTTCAGTATTTTGATAGTTAGCTCAAATATTATTTCTCCAAGATCTTTTATAGGATAAAACTAGAAGAGTAGATCTTTCCAGCAAGCTATGATATGCATGAAACGGATCTCTAGAACTCAAGTTATGGCCTTCACAAGATCACCCTGTATGACTTGCCAAAACTGGAAATTTTGCATGTTTTAGTAAATTTCGCTGTCTAAAAATAAAAATTCGATGCATAGCATTGAATTGCAACCAAAAGTCGATGCCGAGCATCGACTTTGAGCTTTTTCAACCACTTTTTCAGTACCAGAATTAGCCTCTTTTACACACACATGAACAAGACCACTTTTATGTGGGAAGTCGATGCCGGGCATCGACTTTATGCTGAAACTCGCCAAGATTCAACAACAGGTAACACTCAGAGAATGAAAACAATGACTTATCAGCCAAGATTCGATGCCAGGCATCGACTTCTCGCATAAAACTCAACCTTTCAACATACATTCGATGCCAGGCATCGACTTGCTTGAAATACTTCAATTCTTCAAAATCATTACACAGAAGACAAACAATGGAGATGAAAGAAGAAGACTTATACACAGAAGTTCAATAAACTCTTTCCATAACTATGAAAACTGGAATGCACAGGTGCTTTCTCACGCAGAGAAGCCCGACTATTCTCAGTCATACAAAATGAGTTCTAACTCACTTTCTCATTGTCTTCCTTTTCTTCTCTCACGCGTCAATTGATACAAACTAACTTATATAGATTTTCTCATTCCCGTGTCTTTTAAAAAACTTCTAGAACTAAAGTGAACTAACTTTACAAATATAATTCACTTGTGAATTTGTCCTTTCACATAGGCATGTGGTTTTCTTCTAAAGCTTTGACCTTCAAATATAGGTCCAATTAGTGATTATTTCTCCAACAAGTTCAAAACACAGGTTTGACACGTCTAAGTGACAGAAAGTATATCTAACAGTAAGCTAACAAAGAAATGTAAAGACTGAAGTAAACGAGATCAGAACTGAAGCCTGAAGGAAAGGTGAAGTTTTCGGTAAAGTGAATTTTCAGATTTCACTAAAGATAGTTATAAAGTTTTCAGTTTTAGGAAGCTTGCTAAGCTATTGATGATTATAGAGGTGTTCTAACATCACTCTAGCTTAGTTCTTGTGACGTGGTGAATTCCGCAGTTGAGCTTTAACTAGTTAAGCTCACTCGCCACCTCAACAAATAGTACAAGAGTTCAACAGTTGATGATAACTTGTTAGATCTCAACAAGTGGTATCAGAGTAGAAAGATTCTAAAGAGCAGAAAGATTCTCAAGAGTAACCAAAAGTGAAGATACAAGAGAATTCGAAGAACTTTCACAAGAAAGGTGAAAGCTGAGATGATCAACAACAAACGATGTCAAGGAACGTTCCGAAGTAATTCTCAAGGGTAAAGGTTTGTAAAAGGTAAACTTTTTAAAGTTACACTCACCGAAAGTAATAAAAACAATAAGATTATGGCAGATCATATCTCTATTGACAAATTGGACAGAGATAATTATCCCGCAGGGGTAATGCGCATGGAAGCCTTACTTATGAGTAAGGACTTAATCATATATGTAACAGGAGAAGAAAAGAAGCCGATTTTCGAAGACGACAGTCAACCAAAGAAAGAGGAGTTAGAAGCTTTGAAGCTGTGGCAGAAGAAAGATGCAACGGCAAGAGCTTATATCTACAATACCATTACAGATCATCTACTAGCACACATTAGAGGTCTGGAGAAAGCATAAGACATATGGAGTGCATTGGAAGATCATTTCCAAAATACGACGAAAGCTAGGAAGGCTAGCTTATGGTTCGAGTTTACAACGTTCAAGAAAAAGCAAAGTCCAAGCATTAGTGATTATGTCACTAAGATGAAGGACTTGGCGGACAGTCTTGGAGCTTTTGATGAAGATATCGAAGATCACAGGTTGATAGCACAAGTGCTTGTAGGACTGAGAGGAGATGAAAGGTGGAAACCTTTCGTACTCTCAACTGAACTTTCTTTAAATCATTTTGTGCCAGATTTAAATCAGTTGCTTGGACTAATGTTAACGTTTGAGCAAGATTTGAAGACAGAAGCAGATAAAGGACATAGTTCTGCTATGTACGCAAAGAATAAGAAGAAAGGTGATAAAGGTAAAGAAAAAGATGAAGAAGAGATGTCTACTCAAGCAAATTTTGCAAGAGGAAGAGGTAACATAAGAAGTAAAAGTAGAGGTAAAGGAAGAGGCAATCAGACTAACAACAAGAAGACTTGTTGGATCTGTGGATTAAGCAATCATTTGGCTCATGATTGCTGGCATAATTCTCAAGGATCAAGTCAGAATCAGAATAAGAATAGCAGAGGCAGAAGCGGAAGATATCAAAGAGGAAGACAAAGCCAAAGAGGCGGATATGGTAGAGGTGGAGCAAGAAGTTGGGGACAGAATCAATCTCACAACACTACCTACTACAACTATGCGAATGATACGCAGAATGACAGTCATACAACGTTGATGATGAACTCAATAAGTATGTCAGAGAATGAAGAACTCAAGGTATTCTATATTGACTCTGGTTGTTCAAATCATTTGTCAGGAAATATAGAATTGCTATCAGAACTTGAAGGAGGTATTTCAAATCATACAGTACAAATAGGTGATAATACAAAACATAATTTAAGGTCAATTGGAAAAGTAAAATGTAAGAATGGAGCTGACCTGTAACAAATGTTTTGTATGTTCCAACAATCCCGAAGAATCTGATCAGCGTGGGACAGATAGTAGAAAGAGGTTTTCAAGTCAGGTTTACAAATGAAGGAGTATTTGTTGAAGATCCAAAGAAATACAATCAAATTGTTCATGGTAAAAAGGAAGATAGACTTTTTACTCTTAAAGTACAAGGGAATGTTGGTCAAGCTTTGATCACACATGGTGATGAGGTATTTACAGAGTTAGACCTCTGGCATAAGAGGTTAGGACATTTGAATGAAATAGGAATCAAAACTATGGTGGAGAAACAATCCATGAGAGGATTACCAAATATGAAGAATCAACATATGATTCACAAGTGCGAAGCCTGTCAGATGGGAAAAGCCCACAGGTTACCATTTCAGAAGAAAGGGTACAAACACGATGATGTGTTAGAACTCATACATAGAGATGGATGGGGACCAACAAAAGAACGATCTATCAGCGATTCAAAGTATTATGTTCTTTTTATTGATGATGCAACAAGATGGATAAATCTTTATGTTTTGAAAGAGAAGTCAGAAGTGTTTGGAGCTTTCAGACATTTTCATGCATATGCTGAAAGACTTACAGGACAAAAACTCAAAAGGCTACGGTCTGATGGAGGAGGAGAATATTTTTCTCGAGAGTTCAATGATTATCTGTGGAATACCGGTATCAAAAGAGAAATAACTTGCAGGTATACACCGCAACAAAATGGAGTAGCAGAAAGGAGAAACAGAACTCTAGTTGAGTTTGCAAGAGCAATGCTAAAAGAGAAGAATTGTCCAAATTATCTTTGGGCTGAGGCTGTAAATACAGCTACATATCTGGTAAATAGATTACCATGTACAACTTTAAATAGAATGACCCCTTATGAAGCTTTGTGGGGTAAGAAACCAACACTTGATCATTGTAAAGTGCTTGGATCAGTTGCTTATGGTTATGTACCATCACAACTGAGACATAAGCTTGAACCAAAAGCTGAAAAATACGTGTTCATCGGATATGATGAAAAGTAGATGGGTTATAGACTATGGAGTCCTCTAACCAAACAGTTTATTGTTTCCAGAGATGTGACATTTGATGAAGGAAAGAGTTGGTATACAGATAAAGAGCATAGTGTTGAAACACTTGAAGAAGAAATGAGAAGAATTGAAAAAGGTAAATCACATATGCAGGTAAATGGAGATGAAGATCATATGCAGGCAAGCACGACCAGGATCGGATCAGGTATGAGAAACGAAGATGGACCGAGATTTGATGAAGATGTGTATTTAGATACACATGAAGAATATGAGCTAAGAAGGTCAAACAAAGTAAGGAAACAACCAACAAGGTATTCCTATGATACTTCTTATTTGACTCAGAAGAACTATGCTTACTTAGTAAAGGAGGATGAAGAACCTCAAAATTACAGTGAAGCAAAAGGTAAGGAAAAATGGGAAGAAGCAATGAAGGAGGAGTTCAATGCACTTGAGGAGAACAAGACTTGGGAACTTGTTCCAAAACCAAATGGTAAGAAAGTGATTGGAAATAAATGGGTTTACAAAGTTAAGAAACTTGCAGATGGAAGAATAGCCAGATACAAAGCTAGACTGGTGGTCAAAGGCTATGCTCAGATGCATGGCATAGATTACGATGACACATTCAGTCCGGTAGCAAAGATGTCAACCATAAGGACAGTGATTGCTATAGCAACATCAAAAGGATGGAAGCTAAGTCAGTTGGATATAAAGAATGCATTTCTGAATGGATATATATCATATGAAGTCTACATGGAACAACCTGAAGGGTTTGTAAGTTCCAGTTACCCAAATCATGTTTACAGATTAAGAAGAGCTCTTTATGGATTGAAGCAAGCTCCAAGAGCTTGGAATTACAGACTTGTGAAGTATCTCAATGACCTTGGATACCAAAGTTCAAAGGCAGATGCAAGTCTACTCATTAAGAGAATAGATGAAGGTATGATCTACATTTGTATTTATGTAGATGACATTATAATCACAGGAACCTCAGATGAAGGAATCAAGGAGGTAAAGAGATTGCTTGAAAAGGAGTTCAAGATCAGTGATCTAGGAAAGTTATCATACTTTCTTGGAATGGAAGTTATATATACAGATCATGGTGTATATGTTTCGCAAGAAAGATATCTCCTAAACTTATTGAAGAAGTTTAACATGGAGAATTGCAGAGAAGCCTCAACACCGCTTGAAGTCAATCATAAACTCAACAAATATGGTGGTGCAGAGTTTAAAGATATGAGGAAGTATCAGTCATTAGTGGGAAGCTTAATTTATGCTACACTAACAAGACCTGATCTCAGTTATGCAGTGGGAGTTCTCTCACAGTTCATGCATTGTCCGAAGGATCAACATTGGGTTGCAGGACAAAGAGTTCTTAGATATATCAAAAGAACTATAAAAGAAGGATTATATTATCCTTTTACGTCAGATATAAAGCTGAGAGCATAGAGTGACTCAGACTGGGCAGGAAGTCAATGTTGGGAAAAATGGATGGATGATCCAAGAGATTGAGTAGGTACTGCTAAAACCTGCTTTGTACCAGCCCTCTTTAGCTTCAGACTTGATTAGTAGACTTCCTTAGCTTCCCAATGACACCAAGAAATAGCCTATGTTCTTTGGAACGATGTGTGCAATGATTGAATCAAAACAGATAACTTTGGAAGTCACAAAGTCAAGAAAACCTTCTATTTTGGTCTTGACACCTTCTCAATGTTTTGCTCAGCGTGACCAGCACAGTAGCAATTGATAAAATTCCTTCTAGGGGTATTCAATTAGCTTAGTAAGCTAACATTTGCAAGTGGAATGATGTAAAATGACAAACTATACTCAGAGAAATTGATTTAGCAAAATTAGCTATACCCCCGAACTTTTAGGACTGTAGTAGAGATAGACCAGTGAGCACCTCGACGAAGATTTCTCTGAATTGGCTGAATGAAATCACTTCAAACTTTGTCAGCATGTAGATGACTTTGAGCTGAATCAACAAGCTTTGAATCACTGAATTTGGAGTAGTATTGACCGAGATATGCCCTTGACAAGTTAACAGACTTTGGAGTAGACAAGCAGTGAATACAAAGATGAATGATGTAAATGTATCTATTGATTAACAATTGTGTACAATCCCATTGGCATGTCTAGCATTGCCAAATGGTGTAGAGAGGTGTAGGCTATGGTATAGTCCTTACACACACTCAAGCTCAACAGAATGAGCCTCGAGAATGGAGTGATCTACCCGTGACTTTTTCACATCCAATTTTATAGGAAATGACTTAGGATTTGAATTCAAATTCAAATCTTTGGCTTCCTATGATCAAGCATCTAAAAGTTTGGAGATATTCTCTCAATCAAGTGATCTACTTTCCACGAATCACTTAGGTAGGTGATTAAAAAAGATTCTAAGTCAAATTAGACTTTTACAATGAGGTAAAGTGGTAATAAACCACTAGCATATGTTCCTATGGTTCTTCATGCATGTGGAGTCTTCATGATGTCTTCCAAGCCAAATGTGTAGGCTTGTGATTTACACCAACAGCTCCCCCTCAAGCCAAACATTTTGGCTTAAGTCTTCATCTTCAATCTTCATCATCAACAGAAGCAGAATATAAAGGACTTGTGGAAGAAGTGATATGGATGCAGACCTTGTTGAAAAGTATGGGTATTGATCAAGGTATACCTATCATACATGGAGACAATATGAGCTCGTTGTATCTTGCAGCAAATCTAGTATTTCATGCAAGAACAAAGCACATAGAGATTCAATATCATTTCCTGAGGGAAAAAGTAATGGAAAAAGAGATTGAAATAGTATACACATCTACAAAAGATCAGATAGTAGATATTCTGACAAAGAGCTTGGATGGAGTAAAGACAAGCAGATTCAAAGAGATGGCAGGTATAAAAGAAAAGAAGAATATATGAAAGATCAGAGAATGCAAATTAGTGATTGAGGGGGAGCTGTTGAAAAATCACTCACAAATTTGACATACAGACAGACATAAAGACGAAGAAAGACAAACAGAAGCAAAAACAAAGCATTCAGAAAATCAAGCCTTAGTGAAGGGACAAATTCACGATTGTAATATAGTTCATAGAAACTTCCAGAAATACGAGTTTTGAATCTCGGAACAAAATGTATATATATATGAGGTAGAAGATCATAAAAAAGAGAGGGAAGAAGGGAGCAGAGAGAGCACATAGAGCTGGAATAGAATAGTGCGTATAGAAACTAAGGATAGTGATATAGAAGACGCCAGAGATTGCGTATGTAGAGATGAATAATAGAACCTGAACTGCCGGGTATTCATATGAGAGAGATGGTAAGGAATAACTACTCAGAGTAGGAGAGTTTTCCATAGCTATGAGCAAAGTGAGGCCAAGCTATTTTTGTACACATCTTCTCTAATAGAAAACACATGTTCATGTGGAAGTTTGAGCACATTCTTGAGCGCATTCTTTGTATGTGAAGAAATTTGAGTGATTTCATGTTATTGTGAAAGTTAGTTAACAGTTACAATTTTCTTAGTAAATATTTTCCGGTACATCTATGTAGCTCAGTGATGAGTAGCACCTCCTTTAATGTCAATCCGGGAAGACGTGAGGATGGTATGATGACCTCGAGCAAGTGAAGGCACAAGTGAGTGAGTGAGAAGCACACTAACATGCACACACATACACACACACACGCGCACACAAGGCAAGACAAAGAGTGAGAAGCAATGGAGTTCTTTAGATTACTTTCAAAATGCTCATACAAGTTCAAATCAATTATAAGCTAACCTCAAAAATGAGCTCTCTAGCTCTATTTATAGTTTTTGACTACGTTTTGGCCGTGTCCAGACCTAGTGTCCGGCCTAGTTAAAAATTAGGTTCTAGGTCCCATTTGAAAGCTCAAATGGAGTCTAAAAATTATGAAAACTGGTAGGTAGCTACTTCTAATGCTCCTCAAGCTCAAGGACTCCTTGGCTTGCACAAGATGGAGCTACAAAAATATGAAATGGTATTTACAATGTGCCGCTTTTAGTGATGAAAATCACTATTTTTGTAGGGATTTCCTCTAACGATTTGACATACACATCTTCGAGCTCCCTAGTTGCTCCTTCTCCTTATGTGTCCACCTCTTTGATATGCTTTAGCTTCTTGAAAAAATAATGGCCTACTTGCTCGATCTTCTTTGACTACTCTGTCTGCTTGTACATTCTCTTCGCTCTGACTCCCTTCGTAAGCTTCCTTGTCTTGTTAGTCCTTCAGCTCCTTGACTACTGCTAACACCCCCCCCCTCTCTCGCGTCTGTCGTCTCTGACAGAGCCTTGTTGAGTGGGTCGTTGGATGTAGTACTCCACAACGTCTGTGGGTAGATGATGTTCTACAATTCTCAACCCTTTGGCCAAGTCAGTGAGTAGAGCATCCCAATCTACAGGCCCGGGAACCTCTGGATGTGGTATACGTAGCTTTTCTGAATGGAGAGCTTGTTCCACGACAAATAACTGTAATAAATGAGATGGTCTGGGAATGAATATCTCTGAATGATATTCCCAGAACCCCGTGATAAACATTTCTTCAAACGTTTGTTTGAAGCAAGCAGGTAGATACTTTATACGGGCATGCCAGACATAGACGACGTTAATGGAGGGTGTGGTGCTCATGTCATAGACAAGGTCCTGATTCCCTTCATTAAATCCAATAGCCGAAAGATGAGGTTCTTTGATGTTCTTAAATGTCCTGAATGTAATCAGCATGAGCTCAAAAATTTTTTAGGCACATCTGTGCCATAACATCTGGGACATTCTTGAACCGGACTGCCTAGTGTCAGATGGTTGAAATCATGTAGTTGACTGTGGGTTGGCCATTAGGAGGTGCTAGGTACACATAATTTAACCACTTTTCACATCCTTTAACCGTCAAAACTGTTTTTGTGTACTCCGGCCAAGACCTTCTTCGAAAGACAGGGTAGTAGCAGGGATTATACTTGATATATATAGAGGCATGTTATTCCACGTGCGATTCATCTCAGGGTAGGTTTCAAGCAGGCGGATCCTCCAAGTAGGTGCCAATCCACCTATGATGGGAGAGGTTCCTGAAGTAATCCGATTTAATTACAACTTCTTCCAATCGAGACATTGATGCTATCTGTACTGCAACTCTCTCATCATGGGTTGTGGCCACCTTCTCTAACCTCTGCATCCATTCAGGGGCCTCGATCTCAATGGTGTCCATTCCTTCTTCTGTTTGCTTACCCCCCGGCGTTGGCATGGGAACGTATGGGTCTTCAAAGATCTCCTCCACTTGAATTGGCACTAAGTCTTCAGGTTCTGGTTTTGCCAGGGGAGAGGGTTGACGCTCGTATTGTAGAACTTTATTTCGTAGTTCTTCTAATTCTGCTCTGAGTTTTGCGATTTCTTCAGATGTGTCGGCTTCAGTTGTGACTTTGCTTGGTGACTCCTGCTGGGTTGTCAATTGCTTTAGTAAGTCATCTCTTTCTCTTTCTAATGCTGCGTGGGCTTCTAGGAGGTCGGCATGGGTTTCCAAGACGATTTGCATATTTTCAGATGGGATAGCCTTGAATTTCTCTGGGTCGATTTCCTATGGTGAACCCTCCATTGCTGCTTCCAAGTTTTCTTCGTTCTGTCTCTGTAGTCGCTTATTTTCCTCGAGTGCTGTAGACATGTGTTTCCGTAATAGGGCCAGGTTGCGTCGAAGCTTGAGGTTCTCTATTATCTGGGAGTGTAGCAGATCATCAAGTTGTTTTTCTTCCGCATCTGACTAGGGTGGATTGGCCAGTAACTGCTCATGTTGTTCCTGTAAAGTGACATACTGTTGTTGTAGTAGTTGCTTTTCCTTCTCTAAGTCAATGAATCATCCTTGTAATGTTTCATGGTTTCTGAACAGACTTGTATGCTGAGCATCTAGGTGCTGATAATGCTGTTGCAGCTGAGACATACACTGGTACATGTTATTAAATACATTATTAATGGGAGTGGATGCGGGAAAGGTGTTGAATGCAGAAGGGAAGGGAAAGGGGAATGGGAGCGTGTATGTTGTGCTCGAAAAGGGTGAAGTGGGTGGTGGGGGAATGGGAGATTGTGGACATATGGGGGGAGGGAGAGGTGCGGAGGTGGGTGATATGTCCATGAGGTCAGAAGTGGATGCAGTCGTGGGAATGATTGTGAACATGGGAATTGTGGGTGCGGTGATGGTGGTGAAAGTGTAAAGTGGTGTGTGTAGTTGTGAATGTGAACTGCCAGGAAGTGTGATCGGGGGAACGGGGTTTTTCGTGGCCGCAGTTAGAATTACAGTGTCAGTGGTAGTGTATACAAGTGAGGTGGTGATAGAGTGTGTGGGTTGTGTGGGTTGACTGACAGTCTGTGCTTCGGTATGGGCAGTGGACTCTGAGGCAGTGACAGTAGTGGTTACACTGGTAGTGGGAGGTGAAGTTGGTGGAGTTGGAGGTAGGGGTGGTAAAGGGGGTGATGGGGGTGCACTGGATGTATGGGCTTCCTCAATTTCCTGAATGATATGAGCTGTGCCTGTAATTGTGGATGTGGTGCCTTGTGGTTCTGATACTAAGATATTCATTTGTTTCTTGATCGAGGGGGGTGTCTGCCATATCGTCGCTCCGATCTTCTCGAGTGTGCAAGAGCTGTATGCACCGTCTCAGGTACCCCCAACGCATCAGAAATCATATCCAGGGTTGCTCCGTATTGCTCGTCCACACCTTCCTCTTCAAGGATTTGGTTCATGAGGGCTTTTCCTGTTGCCAGGGACAGTTTGTGCTGTTCTTGAACTCTGTTGATGGTATCATACAGCTTTTTGAATTCCTTCGTATAAGCCGGGGCACCCTCAAGTTCCTGTAGAACTCCTTGTTCATATTCCTGCTCTTCTTCTTCTGTTTGTCCACCTCGTTCCTCCTCTTGTTCTTCTTCTTCTTCATCCACTTCAACTACCTCTGGTTGTCTAGGATGGGGTTGGTCTGTAGCAGTTTGTTGCCCACTAGCTTGCTCTGCCTCGACTTCCGCATTAAGAGCCTCGATTATTCTGGCTACCTCCTCATCAGTTAGGTCTTCTAATGTGAAGCTGTGAGGAAACTCTAAGTCGGTTGGCACAGGTGGAAACACCAGATTCTGTCCATCAGTGCTATGTCTTGGTAATCTGATAGTGAAGGGTTATACATGCCTTGGAAGTCGTGGAGTTGTCTCTGGTGTCAGTGTCGCACCGCGGGCTTGTGCACAGGGCATCTGAACTGTGCCTCTCATTTTCTTTGATGGAGGCCCTGCGGTCGATAGTCTACGTTGAAATTCCTATATCCTGGTCCAAATTAATGCCCTTTGAACTGACACATCATAAGCCAAACATCTATACACAATCCTGGTGAGGGCACAACATCCATACAATATCGACTTTTGCTTTTTATACCACCGTTGATGTGCCAAGTGGATTTGGTCGATAATCCAATGCGGCATGTTGATTGTCAAATTGAAGGCATCTGCCAAATATAGACTGAACCATATCTTCTTGGGTGGCATGGTGAACCGCTCTTGAGCTGGGAACGCGAAATGTTGCATGACCATTCGCAAGTGGATGGCGATCGTGGGTGTCATTGCTACCATGTTATTCGGGACCATCGTCTCTTTTTCATGTTATTCGGGACCATCGTCTCTTTTTTGGTGGGGATATGCATGCCTTTCATGTCAAGAGCTTCCCTCACCAAGTTGTTCGTCAATTTGAAACGCTTTAATTTATTACCTCTGGTCAGTGATGGTAGAACGAAGGTACTATATCCCTTTTTCTCTTTACTAGGGGTCAGAGTGCTAATTAAGTAGGAACACCGTAGAAAATTTGGCTTGGGTAACTGAGCCTTGAAATAGTCGTAGAGTCCAGCCTTTTTCCAGATGGGTTTTAGACCTTCATCATTTTGAAGCCTCTCAAATTCCTTGGTGAAAAAATGATATCTGCCCCATCGCCCGTTGAACTCTATCTCGGCCTCCCACATGTACGTGCCTTCACCCAAAGATCCGGCCACATCACTGAACCAATGTGAGTTTTTGCTGACCGGCATTGTGTGCCCCTGTGGAGGATTCTGAATCGGTATGGCGTGTAATGCCCTCAATGCCACTGGGCGTTCCTTCAATTCCTCTTCAATGGGAAGACTTTCAATGTCCACGCTGTGGGGGCTGGTCCTGCCTGGGAGCTAGTTCCTGCCTCGGCCATGGTGAAGAGACTGGTCACCAGTTCTGTGAGAATAGACAAATGAATGTTAACATTGCAAATGGACACCAAGCGTTCCTGCATCCCCATTACAACATTAACATGATTTTAGTGAGAGGTTAGTAGGTCAATAAGTGCTTGGGGATCGTGTGTGTAGTTAGTGAATGGGTATTCCTAAGAGCTAAATGGAAAGATGCGGTGTATGAGTGATGTAGTGAGTAAGCGGATATGAATTTACAAATGAGGGTTGGGGGGTTTATTACACGTTTTGGGTTTCCAAACAAACTGATTTGCTGTTGGTCTTGATTTTGTGGAGACTCTAGAGGGCTTTTCAAGAGTGTCTACTTGGAAATGAGGCTTTTTAAGGACCCATTTACAAGTGATTCTGCTTGTGCTCATGGACCAATGTGTGTCAGTGCGTGTTGTATAAGAAAGGGTATCAGATGTTCGAGTGAGTGAACCATGTTGTCCCGCGTGTGGCCTCGGTGTAACTATTTGAGCCCGCAAGCAAGCCTTAGGCACCCAAATTTGTCGTGATTGTGGGATGGCCTTCATCGACTTCTTGGGTACCCAAATAGACTTTACTTTCGCAGAAGAATATTTGAAAGGCTTCTTATTAGTGTCATGTTGTTGATTATTAATAAGAAGTTTTGCCCATGTGGTTGGCTTGATCGCAACAGGGTGTTCGCCTTTCTGCACCCACACTTGTTTCAATGGCTGAGACATTCTGCTTCGCACGTTCTTTTGACCTCCCGCATAGGTATTACTCTGCTCCATCTGTATTTGATCTGCCTTTGGTTGCTGCATCCCTCTGGTCTCTGGAAAAGAAGGGAGTTCCGTTGCACCCCTGACTTCTTGATTCAAATCATCATTCCTCTGCATCACATAGTTTTGGACAAGAACAACATGGTCATCTTCATGTGTACCCCTGGAAGGACCAGGAGTGTGTGCCTTGTCTAATTCCTTGAGTGCTTTATTTTCTAACTCAATTGTAATGCGATTTTGATTTACCCAAACCTGAAGAAGTCCACTTCTTAGGTTTAGGTTGACTGCATGATCATAAATCCAGTCTTGACCCAAGACAAGAGGCTCTGTGAGGTCCTCATCTTGACACACTAGCACTTTAATTGTCATTACTTTGTCTTGAATGTAGAGGAGAAGTTCCACCTCACCCATGCAAGGGGTTTCCACACCTCCCAATCCTATGAGATATGCTTCTATAGGATTGATAGTTAATTTCAACTTTTGACAGTAAGAAAATTTAACAGCACTAGTGGCTGCACCTGAGTCAATCAAGGCTCTTACAGTCCTTGCACCCTTTCCTTGTCCTATCTCTAAGGTTACAAAAGGTCGTGTATCAATTATTCTATGAGAACTTATTCTTGAGACTTCACACATTGCCATATGATAACCTGGGTCTGCATAGTCATCTACCCTGGCCTGATCTCTACCCAGTCTTTGCAACCTCATCCTTCGGATGCGTTCCAATGCTTCCACCTGTGCCTCTTCTTGAACTCGTTGTTCTTCTTCCTTGCATTTTTTGGCAGTGTTGAGTCGATTTAGCATCTCCTCTGTCAGGGGTTCTTGATATAACTTGACTCTGCATCTGCTTATATAGCTAAGGAGAACATCACCTTCCAGTGTAGCGAGTTGAACTGCTCCACTGGTTGAGATCCTATTTATGATCATAGGTCCATAACCTCTCTTTTCAAGCTTTCTTGCATGTTGTTTTAGGGTATACACCAACACTAAGTCTCCGGCCTTCAAGCCTTTATCCTTAACATGGGCATCAAAGTATGCCTTCTGTCGTTTCTTAGCTGCATATATCCCCGCAGCCGCCTTTCTCCTAACCGTTCAAGGTCAAAGAGTCTAGAGGAGAGTTCACGACCCGTCCATTCATGCTCTTGTGCTACTTTTAATGTAGGTATCAAGAAGTCCAATGGTAGCACTGCATTTTGGCCAAATACCATCTGAAAGGGGGTGGCTTGGAGTACCGTTTTATAGGCAACTCGGTATGCCCAAACAGCATGGTGTAGCTGTTTGTCCCAATCAGAGCATTTATTATTCACTAGTTTGGTCAACACATTGCACAGGATCTTGTTTGTGCTTTCGGCTTGTCCATTAGCTTGTGGGTGATAGGGGGCAGACTTCTTGTGTACAACCAAGAACTCTTGGAGCAGATTTTCAATAACTTCATTCAAGAAGTGAGTGCCTCTATCACTAACTAGCTCTATAGGTAGCCCGTATCTTGTGAACACATTCTCAAATAAGAACTTGGCCGTCGTTTGAGCATCGTTCTTTGTCATAGCTTTTATCTCTACCCACTTTGTTAGATAGTCTATGGCAACAATGATGTATTCAGCATGTGAACCCTTAGCTGGGGGATTAATAGGACCTACAAAGTCTATTCCCCACTTAGAGAATGCACGTCCACCCATCATAGGTTTCAGGGGCATCTCATCTTTGCGTATAGGATATTGAGTTCGCTGATAAACATCACACCTCTTCACATAGGTATGTGCATCCATGTGAAGGGTCGGCCACCAGAAGCCTGCAAATAGTATTGCCTTGATCACCCGATCTGGTCCAAAATGTCCTCCTGCTACACCTTGGTGAGCTGCTTCCAAGATCTTGAGATATTCGCTCTCACGGACACATAGTCTCAGGTAACCATCTTTACCACACTTGTATAGATTATCACCAATGAGTGAGTAATCTAGGGCTTCTTGTTCTAGACTTCTTTGTCTGGCCAGTGTCATATCTTGAGGGAATGTTTTCGTCCTCAAGAAGGCTACTAACGGTTCACTCCAATCTGGCACTATGGACACTTGATACAGAGTGGCATGTTCCACAGGTGGTTTAGTGCAATAGATTAGGCATTCTTTACACATCTTATGTACATCAGCTTCCATAGTCGGCCAATGCACTCCGAGTCTCCTTAGTGTCTGCAGGGTTCGTTGCTTCGAGTAGTGTTGCTCTAATGCACCTACATGTGCCAATTGCAACCATTTAGCGTACTCATCCTCTTCCACACAACAAGCTAGGATACCTTGATCGGTGTGCTTGTACATACTTCCTACCATGATCTGGTATTTTTGGGCTTTTATTATCTCCCTATCTTGAGTGTTTATGATTGGGTGATTGGGCCCGTATGTCAATACTGGCACTAATGGCTTAGCCCACTGAGGTACAACTTCCAAATTAAACAAGTAAGCATCAGGAAGGTCATCTGACACTCCTTGTGGGGCTTCTCCAGATGTGAGCCTAGAGAGGTGGTCTGCTCTCAAGTGAGTCTTCCCTTTTCTCACCACAACTTCAAAGTCGTATTCCATTAGTAAGAGAAACCATCTTACTAATCTACCTGTATTGCAAGGTTTGTTTACCAAGTACAACAGTGCTTGATGATCAGTAAAAAATTTAAACTTATTTGCAAGCAAATAGTGTCTAAACTTCTTAACCGCATATACCATGCCTAATCCTTCTCGTTCGGTGGTGGTATAGTTCCGTTCAGCTGCATTTAACTGTCTACTAGCATAGGCAATTGGAAGATCCATATTACCTTTGCCCGTAGGTTGTGCGAGTACACACCCAATAGCATAATTGGATGCATCCACATGAACATGTAAAGGCTTATTCCAATCTGGTGTGGTCAAGATTGGGCTGAACATAATCACCGTTTAAGCTCATTGAAGGAATTCTCACATTCATCAGTCCACTCAAAGTTGGTCAAAAGTTCGTACAAAGGCTTTGCTATGATGGCATACATGTGTATAAACCGTCGGTAATAACCACAATGCCCCATGAAAGCTTGTACTTCCTTGACATTCTTTGGCCTAGGTAGCTCTGCGATGGCTCTTACCTTCTCTTCATTAGTGGATATGCCGTTCTTTGACACTATGTGTCCTAGAATCTCGCCTTGCTTGACCATGAAAACACACTTTTCTGGGTTCAAGCAGAGTTGATATTCTCTACATTTGTCAAAGATTTGCCTGAGCTCAGGTATGTGTGTTTGTCTAATGTTGGAATGAGCACAGAGATCATCAACATAGACCTCTAAACTCTTCCTCAGGAACTCTTTAAACACGTGACACATCAATCTTTGGAAGGTTGCAGGAGCATTGGTAAGCCCAAATGGCATTACTCGAAAGTCAAATATGCCCCATTATGTGGCAAAAGCTGTCTTATGCTGGTCTTCCGGAGCAATGGCTACCTGATTGTAGCCCGAAAATCCATCAAGGAAGCTGTACACTTCCTTGCCTGCTACTCTTTCTAAGAGGTGTTCAGTGATAGGAAGCGGATAGTTATCTTGAATAGTGGCAGCATTAACCTTTTTCAAGTTAATGCACACACGTAACTTTCCGTTTTTCTTGGGCACCACTACGATGGGGGATACCCACTCAGTGTGCTCAATTTCATAGATGAATCAAGCTTCTACCAGTCTATCTATCTCCTCTTTGATCTTGGCAGCATAATTATCATTGTATGTGTATGGCTTTTGCTTAGAAGGTTTAGCATATGAGGTCATGGGGATTGTGTGTGAGCATATGTCCGGGTCTACACCTTTCAAATCCTTGTAACTCCAAGCGAATACATCTCTGTATTCTCTTAGCAAGGCTATTAATGCATGCTCTTCTTCCTCTGTTAGGTCATGGCCTATGTATGTGCATCTCTCCTCTCCTTCTTCTAGGGCTACCACTATTTTCTTGGTGGTTTCTTTGTTATCATAGGCCTCTCCTGATTGTGCCTCTCATTTAGGCATTCTTATCATGACTCTCCTATCGTCTATCTCATACTTTTTAAAGTTTTCAGGGACCTCAAACAAAGATTCTTCTTCCTCCAGGGGAACTTCTTTCCTCTTCCGTTTCTTGCTATCATTATTAGCAGTCACTTGTGTGGTTAATCGTACACCGTTTGTTATCTCTTCGTGTCTCTGAGGTTGGAATTCTACTTCATAGAAGTATTCTTCATCTGATGCAAAAGGTGGGTCAATAATGATTGACTCTAAATCGGAGTCACTTGCATCCTCAAATGCATCAGGGCTAGGTTCGCACTCTTCTAAAATTGCATCTCCCATGATTGGCTCTATGGAGAAAACTGAAAATGTCATAGCCATCCTCATCACAGTGGGGTGTCCATTGTTCTTCATTGATGGCTACATCCATTGTTGCTAAAATTTCTGCCCAGCCGTGAGGTTCAAATTCTTCGTCCGGAAATACTACAGGTGCATAGGCTGGGTCTTGAATTGACCTATGTGTTTCCTTCGCACCTACCTCTCTGGTTTTTTCTCTCTTCTCTTCTTCTACTGCTACTTTGCACATCCATAAGTGGGTGTCTTCATGCATCCATGAGGATCCTGATCCTATGGAATGCACAGACTCCGTATCATCTTTGGCTCTATGGATGGGGTTCCATTGGATAGGAGGGACATCTCTATGAGAGTAATCTTTGAGATTCACTTTGGTCGTAACACCCAAGTGTTGCAAGTACAAGGAATTGGTTCCCCAATCTTGTACCACTTGCAACTGCCGCATAAATGGTCTTCCCAAAATCATCTCATAAGCATGGTTCTTGCTAAAATCACATATAGCAAATGTGTGCTCACACTCTACACCACAAGTAGTGAGAGTTATTCCTTCAAGTAGTCCTAAAGGCCTCTCTATGTGACCATCAGCCATTTGCAATTTCATCCTCGTGGGCCTGAGTGCTGGCTTGCCCCAACGCTTCCATAGGGAAGTGGTAGCAATTGCAACTCCTGCACCAGAGTCGAGTATTGCCTTGGTTGTGTACCCCTGATAGGTAATGGGAAGGTAGGTGTTTCCTTCTTCACCTTCGCTCATGTCTCCTATCTTGTCCAAAGGTATCTCTGGCACTGTGCGATGAGATCCTACCTAGGAACGAGGTTTTGCTATCTCTGGTACTTGTTTGGTTACATGTTTCCATAGTTCTGGCCTTACTTTGAGTAGCTCTTCTAAAGTGAGGTTACACTGCACTTTAGTGTTTTTCACTACCTCTGTGTTCCTGGGTATGGCCGAGTCTTCGTTTCTTACCATGACTGTGGGTGCTCTCATACAAGTGGACTTAGCTTCCCATGGGCCTGTGAAGTGGGGTAATTCATGTAAAGAATTAGACTCAAAGTCTAGTCTCTCTTCAGATTGGGCGCTCTCCTGCTCTTCATAAATGGATGGGATGTCTTGTGGGAATTGGTCGTGTGCATCATCCACAAGTTCAATGGGAGGAGGGACTTCACTTTCTTTAGCCCATTTGTCCTGTTTAATTTCTCATAGGAATTCTGGTGTGAACTGATTCATAGAAGAAGATGTGTCTGGCTCCGTAGAGTTAGGCACATAGGCTTCCTGGGCAGGTAGGCTTTCTCTTTCACTTGCCTTGCCCTTATTTTGAGAGACAGGCTCCTTTTCTGATTGTGCTATTAGCCTCTCCAACCTTTCTAGCAGTCCATCAAAGTGCAACTGCGTCTTAGCTGAACTAGAGATGTTAAAGAGGTGATTGGCTTCAAACATGGTTTGAGCCAATTCCACCATCTTAGCACAAATTTTGGTTCGTTCAAGTTCTAGTTCCGCTCTCGGGTAACACTTTTCATGATCTGTCACATTTGGCCCTTCTTGGATTCTGGCCTGATATGCTTTGAGCATCATATTTAGGTCCTCAGGAGTGGGATCTGCTAGGACTAATCCTACTCTAGGGGGTGGTGGAGTGGCATGAGGCGGGTTGGAAGGTGGTGGGTCGGATGGAGATGGGAATGGTGGAGGTGGGGTAGTGTGAGAGGGAGTTTGAGATGTGAGTTCAACTATCTTGGCTCTGGTTTCTCTGAGACTTTCCTCGAGCTCACTCATTTTCTTAGCCCATTGCCTTTTCATCCTTTCTCTACTATCTCTCCAGGATCTAGTTCTCTTCTTGGTTATGCTCTCAGTTTCACTAGCCTCTGAGCTCTTTTCCTGGCCTACCCCTTGGTTTTGCTTCAATGCCTGAGCTCTAGTGACTACCTGTACTGGTACAGTGGACGTCACACTTCCTGTAGAGTCTACTACTAACCCAATAACATTGATAGGAGTAATTTTTGGCATATTATTGGGGTTCTTTGGACAATCTCGTAAGAGATGCTCCTTTCCACAATCTTGGCAAAAGCCTTGAATTGTCACTGACTGGGGTTGTGTAGGTGGAGGTAAGGGGCAATCACGAATGAGGTGATCTCCCTGACATCTGTAGCATGGTCCTCTAGGGAATGGGGGTCTTACTTGCCTAGGTTGGGGTCTAGAGTTAGGGTTTGTGTACATTACATTTGTGTACTCTAGCTCCCAATTAGGTTCACTTGGTCCTTCACTATAGTAGGACTCACCATGTTTAGGAGATTGCATGTAGTAAGCCTGGGGACTATCAATATGTGTAGAATCAAAGCTATGGTCACTGGGATCACTTTTTGAAAGCAATGGTGTTACTGGCACTATAGCTCTATTCAAATTCTCTTCTGCAGCTGCATACTTTACCGGAATTACATTAGCTGGGGCAGGGGGTTGTTGTGCTAACACAAGCTGAGGCCTTTGTTGGTTCTGGTATTGTGGTTGGTAGGTTTGTTGAGGCCTATCATACTGCTGCGGTGGGTACTGGTTCTGGTATCTTCCTTGTTGAGGGTATGGTTGTGGGTACGTATGCCTAACTGCTTGCTTATTGTAGGGGCAATCTTGCGCGGTGTGATTGGTGTACCTCTGTTCTATGGTACAGTACTGGCTACTAGGATTTACTTGGGGTTGAGCCATAATGGGACATACATTCGCCATGTGGTCACCACCGCAAATATAGCATCTCTTTACTGGGGCAAACCTTGGAATTTGTTTGCTAGAGACACCTAGTTTTTGAGCTACCTTTTCTGCGAGTTCCTCAATAGATGTAGATTGCGAGGAAGAGAGCCTAGAAGCGCTATCGAAATCTTTGTAGATTTTTGAAAGCTCCAATTCCTCCCCTAGGTTATCCTCAATGTCAATGCACATGCGTACACACTCTTCTATGGTCCTAGGGTCCTTCAAGTACACATAGGATCGCAACTTTGTACTTAGCAATCCATCCAAGAATAAGGCCACTTGTTTGGCTGGTGTGGGCAACTCAGGACCAGGGCATCTCTCAAGATATTGCCTAAACCTTCTTCTTGCAAGTCTCACGGTCTCCTGAGGGGTCTACTTGAAGCTATGTATCAATGAGGAAGTATTATGCCTTATGCCACTTTTAGAGAATTCAGTGATGAAAGCCTCTAAGAGTTGGTCTATGCTCCTAAACTGTCTCTCATTCAATGGTTGAAACCACGTAAGGGCTGTGTTCCTAAGGGTTAGACCAAAGGCATTATACTGCGTGAATAGGTCCTCAACTTGTTCAGCTCTCAAGACTTGCCTAAACTCGGCCACATGATCATATGGGTCTCCTGTGCCATCGAAGTAGTTCTTCATGGACTTAACTAGCTGAATCAGTCTCAATGTTCTGGTGTGTTCCCTAGGCCTTGGCAGAGGGAAATCATCAGCATTCCTTTGGTTCCTTGGGGCTCTAAGTCCCTCAGGTTCCGCTCTATTTGTTTCCGTTCTCGTTCTTTCTCTTCCCACTAGATTGGCAAAGCTTACCTCAGGTCTATCTCTATGTCTGTTTCTTTGAGCTCCATGAGCTTGGGATGTTCCAGCTCCTGGGTGACCAAAGGACACATTTGATCTTGGTTGGGGGAAAATAAATTCACCTTTCCAAGTGTAAGCATGCCTATCATTTTCTGTAACCACAAAGATCCTCTCTGAAGCGTGATCTAAGTAGGTCACTCTGCCCGGGCTATCAGGATCTTTGAACTCATATATCGTGGTTTTTCCTACCTCATTTGGCTGATCAGATCTATACCTCCAAAAGGCTTCATCAGTTTCTCCGTTCAGGAGTAGATCTATGCTCTTATTGTCCTGGGGAACCCACTCGGGATTGAGGATTCTAGTAAGAACAGATTTTTCTCGAGGGGTCCTCGGCTCTCCTCCTACATTCCCTTGCTCTAGGTCACCTATGTCCGTCTCAGGGATCACATTCCCGAATTCATCTGTCCTTTCTGGGTGACTAGTGACCACGTATATGGTTCCTTCTTTGTCCAAGTAAGCTCCGTTTTCAAACTTGACTGCTGGGTGTTCCAGTCCAATGGATTGATCTGGGTTTTTGATCTGTACCAGAGACCTTCCTAGGCCATCCTCATAAATGCTAGCACCTAATCGGTTGGTCCTAAGGTATTCCAGCTGAGTCTTGTAGGGGCCTTCCACCCTATACAAGTATGGCACACCTGAACTCCCCGTAGGTCTCTCCATACCTTGAGACATCTCTGATTCACTAGTCTCTGAGCTAGGGTAATGTGAAAAGTGGCTCAACTGCTGGGCCCAAGACCTAGCAGTGTGATTAACACTAGCCTCTGAAGACCTAAGACTTTGTCTATCCCTCCCTAGATATCATCCTGATCTAAGGTTCATATGCTTTATTGAGCAATCCCCAATTTTATCCAAGTACAACCTCGTTGCTGAGTTCTTTTGTATCAGTTACTTGATTCTTTTTAGTCGATTATCGTGTTTAGGATCTTGTTTGATACCACGTCGTCAGGAATACTTGAGTTAATTTTTGCACTTGAAGTTGATCATTCCACGTTAAGTCTTTTCCTTTA
Organism: Ceratopteris richardii; assembly: GCA_020310875.1. Taxonomy (NCBI): domain Eukaryota; kingdom Viridiplantae; phylum Streptophyta; class Polypodiopsida; order Polypodiales; family Pteridaceae; genus Ceratopteris; species Ceratopteris richardii. The sequence goes on along the minus strand of CM035438.1, from coordinate 92,645,784 downwards.
AAGTTATCGATCGTACAAAGATTATATTGTTAGCTTGAACTTGAGTATTTTGGTAGTCTTCAACTTCATAAATGCATATCGTCGCCCTGACTTACTTCTAACACTATTCGTACTTAGCCTAAGCTAGGAATTGACAGAGGGAGTTGAGAGTATTCCAACCTCGCTTGCTGATCCCTTGCCCTTTGGTGCTCAAGAACCCGGTTCTCAAGCTTGCAAATCACCCTTGCTTTGGATGCCCTCAAGTGCTCTCAATGGACCTGTAAAAGTCCCAAAGTTAGTTCAAGACTTCAATTCAAATGACAGACAGGTCACTTTCATGCATGTAATTCACAGACCAAATTTCCCTTTGCCTTTATGGAAAACAATCCCAAGGATCCTTCAGCTTTCCTACCCCGGGGTATGGTCAACTTCAAAATACCCTACCTAATAATCGTGATATTAATTTTACCGTAACTAGTGGAAGTTTTGGTTGTACTCCCCACGAGCTTTCCAACAAGACAAGAATCACAACAAACGGATTTCGTATGAGGAAGTTATGACAGTTCAGGGTTTTGGGGTTAAAACAGGGCTCAAACAGGCTGACAAATCCCAGGATTTTTCTCAAAACACACTTGTAGGGACCTCACAAATCATTAATTGGTTGATAAGTATGCCAAAAATTACCCCAAAACTTGGTATTAAAAACCCTAGAAATTTGGCCGAAAAAGCCTGTGAATCGCGATCGACAGGTCTATCAATCGCGATTGACAGAGGTGTCCCTCGGGGCCTGTCGGTCGTGATCGACATGTTAGTCGCGATTGACAGTGTCAATCGCGATCGACAGAGTCGGTTGTGGGTCCTGTCAATCGCGATCGATGGTGTCAATCGCAATCGACACTTTTTTCGAGATTTTCGTCGTGATTTCAATCAATCGGGGATGTGTCCGTCGCGATGGACACGTCGCAACGCGAGAAATTCAGTCAATCATCAAAATTCAGTCGGTCGGGATCGACGATGTCAATCGCGATCGACAGAGGTGTCGGTCACGGCTGTCGGTCGCGATCGACGGTGTCAATCGCGACTGACAGGGTCAATCGGTCGTCTCTATCGGTCGCGATCGACAGAATCTATCGATCATGGCTGTCGGTCGCGATCGATGGTGTCGATCGCGATTGACAGAAAAACACAAAATTTTTTAGTTCTTTCTAGTGATTTGGAATGTGCTCCTTGTGCATGACATGGTGGTGCACTTTGTTTTACCAAAAGGCAAAATTTTCCGTTGATCACGATCGACAGAGGTCTGCGACACAGAGATAGTTCCGAGTTCGTCCGTACCTGCGCAGTGTGCTGGAGGGGATGATACAGCTGTACCTGCAAGATCACTCAGAAAACAGGCAAAAAGCAATGCACACAATTCGCTCTCCCGCTCTCTCTCACAAGTGAAATGAGGGACATGGAAGAAAGAAGGTGATATGATCAAAAAATTGAAATTTTTCGCGATGATGGAGATGGAGATCCGATATGGTGAGGATGATGATGGTGAGGTAAGAAAGAGAAAAATAAGAAAAGTAAAGAAATTACCTACAACGCCAACGTCTCAAATCTACGTATTACCATCACACGCTCGTCCTCAAAGCTCGAGCTAACCTCAAAAATGAGCTCTCTAGCTCTATTTATAGTTTTTGACTAGGTTTTGGCCGTGTCCAGACCTAGTGTCTGGCCTAGTTAAAAATTAGGTTCTAGGTCCCATTTGAAAGCTCAAATGGAGTCTAAAAATTATGAAAACTGGTAGGTAGCTACTTCTAATGCTCCTTAAGCTCAAGGACTCCTTGACTTGCACAAAATGGAGCTACAAAAATATGAAATGGTATTTACAATGGCTTTTAGTGATGAAAATCACTATTTTTGTAGGGATTTTCTCTAACGATTTGACATACACATCTTCGAGCTCCCTACTTGCTCCTTCTCCTTATGTGTCCACCTCTTTGATATGCTTTAGCTTCTTGAAAAAATAATGGCCTACTTGCCCGATCTTCTTTGACTACTCTGTCTGCTTGTACCTTCTCTTTGCTCTGACTCCCTTCGTAAGCTTCCTTGTCTTGTTAGTCCTTCAGTTCCTTGACTATTGCTAACAATCTACAAGTTAGATCTCGCAACATAGTGTAAAGTTTTTCATGAGAGATAGCTCATCTTGAAACCAGTAGTCTCAACTATAAGTTGATCAAAAGACTTCTATGAAACGGGACATGTACACATAGTACTGTGTCTGAAAGTAAAGACATCCAGAACTGATGAAGTTTTTTCTTAAACTCCAGATAGTTTTCATTCACTGAAGGAAGCTCAGGTATTACTTCCTTACTTCATCAACAATCATTTGAAGTAACTACAACTAGAATTGCAGTTGATTCCAGTAATATTCCGGTACAATTACGGTGACATTACGATGACAGCCCGGTGAAGTTCCGGTGATATTCCGGTGAGTTCAAAACACAGGTTTGACACGTGTAAGTGACAGAAAGTATATCTAATAGTAAGCTAACAAAGAAATGTAAAGACTGAAGTAAACCAGATCAGAACTGAAGCCTGAAGGAAAGGCGAAGTTTTCGGTAAAGTGAATTTTCAGATTTCACTAAAGATAGTTAGAAAGTTTTCAGTTTCAGGAAGCTTGCTAAGCTATTGATGATTATAGAGGTGTTCTAACATCACTCTAGCTTAGTTCTTGTGGCGTGGTGAATTCCGCAATTGAGCTTTAACTAGTTAAACTCAGTCGCTGCGTCAACAAATAGTACAAGAGTTCAATAGTTGATTATAACTTGTTAGAACTCATCAATACCTTTGGCACAAAAAGATGAAATAGCTTGCACAAGCGCGTGATAGTGCGTTTGGAGGTCGAAACGAGCTCTGATTGCGATTTTGGTACCACAGAGAAAAGATGTTTTGATATCAAAAACACGTTGAGTATGCTTACCAAAATTCTTGCGATTTTGAGACTACAATTGGAGAGGTGTCGACGATGCCCTAGATGAAGCGACGACCTGCTTTGATACCAATTGTTGGAGTTAGACGTCTGCAGAAGCACGTGCACATCACAAGGAGAAGAAGAAGCTTGGAGCTCAACACACAATACTGAACGTATTACCACTAGAATGTACAAAGATACGTAGCCCATTAGGGCAATAGGCGTATATACAATCCGAGGGAAAAAAAACCTCCTAAAGAGGGAAAAAAGTGCCCGAGCGGTCCTAGTGTGTTCACACACATCACTACCTAAATATATCAACATTGATGACTCTTTGTAAAGGACTTTTTTCCATTGGAAGAACTAAAGCTGATTTTCGAATTAGCCTCTATCCAGCTGATTATCTTCTTCTCCAAGAGCTTGTATGCGTGATTCATGCTTGAAATGTGTGTGTAGGACTGTTTTCTACCCCTCCTCATTGTGTTCAATCTACTGTAGTGCATGTGTGAGGCTTGAGGAGTTGTTGAGCGAGTGTTGATGTTTCCCACCATTCACTATTTTGCTCATAACTTGAAGCATGTTTGTCAGATTTGACTCAAAGCACTTGTATTAGATACGTCTTTGAGAGCTTCAAAATGAACCCAATATTGACACTATTTGGACTCTAGAACTGAGAGAAAAGTTTAAATTTGTGCTTACTACTATAACAGGTATCACGACATGCTTTTTTAGAGGATTAGTGAGTAGGAGAGGTAGCTGAGACAAGTCACATGCTTTGTTGCATAGGCACTTCACTTACCATCATGTGTGCACATGTCTTCATACACTTGATACATCTAATCTCTCGGATTGATAATTAAACATGTATTAATCCACCACTATACGCACTTGTGGGGCGATTGAGGTATAGTCTCAGTTGACACAAGTTCCTAAGGCTCTATGACTTAAGTACAAAAACCTACACAAGAGGAGTCACATAGACTCACACTTTGGTGTGCAAGGGATGCTCAGGCAAGTTCATACATACTAACTCTATCTCTTTTTTTTTTTGCCATATATTAGAGGATACAAAACATTTCAAGAGACTTAGGATGCACTTGAGACCTTCTTTTATGCTAATTCCAAAGCAAGAATGAACCATCTATGGAATGAGTTCAACCAAATGAACAAGACAACAAACTATCATAGAGTTTGTTACCAAGTTTATGGAGGTTTCATATAACTTAGCATCCATTGGAGAGTTGTTTGAAGAAGAGGCCATCATGAGGCACATTCTAAATGGAATTAGGATTGATAAGAAATGGAAATCCTTCACCACAGCTTATGATCTCATCATAAATGTGCAAACACCATATTTCAACATATTCCTTGGAAAACTCTTCAACCAAGAGGCCAACAATAATATGAACGAAGGTAAATCTTATCAAGGTAATACAAGTGTATTTATGCAGATAAGAAATAGAGGAAGCACAAAGGAAAGAAGAAGGAAGATTATGAAGAAGAGATTTCACAAGCCAACTATGTAGGTAAGAGCAAGAAGGAAGGGAAGAATAAAGGAGCAAAGCATGAAAGATCAAAAGGACAAGATTTTCAACCTTGTGCCATGTATAGTAAGACCAACCATACCACTCAAAATTGCTCTTTCAATGGAAGAACCCAAAAAGGAGGTGGAAGAAGTGGATTTGGCAACACTAGAGGTAGAGGTGGACACAACTTCAACAACAACAAAAGAAATCACAATAGAAGTAACTTCAACAATTACTCTAAGATCAATCGCATGAAGATTCATTACTTCTAATTAATCTGAGCCACAAAGAAGTTAAAAGAAGATGATACTATTCTACATAAATTCAGGATGTTCAAATCATATTGCAAGCAACATGGCTCTTCTATCTGACTTGGAAAGTCCAAAGCATAGATATGAAGTACACACAGGGGATGATACTAAGAAAAATGTGGAGAAGATTGGTAATGTCAAAGCTTCCAATGGTAGGACAAACATTCTAAGTAAGGTTCTCTATGTATCCACTATTACTAAAACCTAATAAGTGTAGGCCAAATAGTTGAAAAAGGCTTGCAAGTTAGGTTCACCCAATATGGAGCTTTTGTAGAGGATCCATATCAAGGCTTCAAGAAGATAATGAGAGGTGAGAAGAATGGTAGGCTCTTTACTTTTGAAGTAGGAGAAACCAAGAACATAGCTCTATTCATTATTTGGTCTCAAACCCTAAGTGAGCTTGGAGTGTGGCATAAGAGACTTGCTCATGTGAATGAAAGAACCTTGAAGGATATATGCAGGGATCAAAGGTGTTTTAGGGCTGCCCAACATATCAAAGCAACACATGGTAAATAAATGTGATGCTTGTCAGATTGTGAAGCCATAAAGACAACCATTCAACCACAAAGGCTACATCCACAACAATCTTTTGGACTTAGTACACACTGATGTGTGGGGACCAAGTCAAGAACCTTCATTGGAAAGCTCAAGGTATTATGTTTCCTTTGTTGATGATCATAGTAGATGAACCATGATCTAATTTATTAAGAATAAGAATGAAGTGTTTGCATGCTTCAAGAAGTACCTTGAACATGTGGAGAATCATACATGTAGATCATTGAAGAAACTCATATGGGATGGAGGGGGAGAATACTTCTCCAAAGAGTTTGATGAGTTCTTGCAAGATAAAGGCATCAAAAGGGAAGTGAATACTAGGTATCCTCCTCAATCGAATGGTATTGCACCGAGAACAAACAAGACCCTAGTTGGATCAACTAAAACAATGCTTGAAGAGAAGAAGTTACCAAACTATTTATGGGCAAAAGGAATGTCAATTGTTCTATATTTGAACACACTTCTATCCAAATATCTTCAAGGTATGACTCCTTATGAAGCTTGGAATGGTCCAAAACCAAGTTTGGGTATTGAAAAGTATTTGGTTGTTTAACTTTTGTACATGTATCTTCAGAAATCATAGGTAAACTAGATGAAAGGGAAACTAAGGCAGTGTTCATTGGCTATGATTCAACTCAAATGGACTACAAATTCTATAATCCATCCACAAAGCAATTTTCCACAAGCACGGATGTTGGGTTTGAAGAACACAAGTCATGGTATGATGAAGATAAACATAAGGTAAACTTACCTTATGATTTTGATTTTGATTTCCATCCATTAGGTAGCAAGTCCAGGTTCCAAAAAGTGAATCTAATGATGATCAAGGTGAGAAGGAAAGATACTATAAGCTTTGTAAGTCAAGATTAAAGGCTGAAATGCAAGAATGTGGAGAATGCTCCAAGCAGACTCATAGAAGGTCAACAACAGAGAGAAAACAACTTGAAAGGTATGCATATGACTCTACATTTGTTACAAAGCACTCTATTTATTTGGACAAAGACTCAATTTCAAAAGAACCTTCAAAATTTGAATAAGCAATGGGTAACCCTGATTGGAAAAAAGCTATGGAAGATGTAGAAGTATTGAAAGAAATGGACACTTGGGAGTTGGTTCCGATGCAAACTAATAAGAAGGCAATAGGTTGAAGATGGTTCTATAAGTTGAAAAGAAATTCAAATGGATCAATTGCATGTACAAAGCTAGATAAGTTGCTAAAGGATGTGCTCAAACTCATGGCATAGACTGTGAGGAGACCTTCTCACCAATTGCCGCCAGGACTACCATCAAGACATTGCTAAGTGTAGCTAATAAAAGAAATTGGAAGCTACTTCAACTTGATGTGAAGAATGATTTTCTCAGTGGTTGTATCATGAAGAGGTATACATGTCACAACCTCCAAGATTTGAGAACCCTAATTATACATTGTATGTACATAGAATAAAAAAGGCATTGTATGGATTGAAACAAGCTCCTAGAGTTTGGAATTTGAGATTGGTAACTTTCTTCAAGACGAAGGTTTCAACTCAAGCAATGCTAACCTTCTTTGTTCATTAAGAAGGATCACAATGAAGTTATCTATTTATATGTACATGTAGATGACATAATTGTGATAGGAGATGACTTAAATGGCATAGAAAAGATCAAAAGGCATATGCAAGAGGAGTTCAAAATCAGTGATTTAGGTGAGCTCATATTCTTCTTAGGTATGCAGGTCAAATACATAGATGAAGGGATGTATTTGACTAAGAAGAGACACATTCAAGATCTACTTCTAAAGTTCAAAACGGGGAACACTAAACCTATAGGTACACCTTTGGAGATGAATCATAACTTAGTGTTTATGAAGGTGAGAAAATTGAAGACATTAAAGAGTATCAAAGCTTGGTAGGTAGCTTGATATATGCTACTCATACAAAAGCAAATATCTCATACAATGTAGGAGTGGTAAGTCGATTCATGCACTCTCCAAGAACACCACACATGAGTGCAACGAAGAGAGTACTCAAATAACTCAAGTGAACACTCAATGAACGTATAATCTATCATTACTCATCAAATTTGGATCTCAATATATATTCAAATGCACATTGGGCAGGAGCTAAGGATGATAGAAGAAGTACCTCTAGTTACTTAGCATTTGCAAGTTCAAAGTTAGTGCCATAGAGTTCCAAGAAGCAAGCAACAATTGTTTTATCCTCAACTAAATCAGATTACAGAGGTTTAACCATAGAAACTCGAGGCAATATGTTTAAAAGAATTGTACTCAGATTTGGGACTTGTGAGTTCCAAACCTCACATATTTGGAGACAATGTAAACTCTACGCGCTCAGCAGCAAACGCTATCTTTCATGCAAGAACCAACACATAGAGGTTCATTATCACTTCTCTAGGGAGAAGCTCATGGCAAAAAAAATTAACATTTATTTTGTTCCAACTAAAAACCAAGTAGCATATACGAGGACAAAGGCACCTGATGGAATCAAACTTTGTAGATTCAAGGCAATAGCAGGTATTCACTCTATCAAAGATCGAAGACTCAAACATACTTTAGCTTGAGGAGGAGCTATTGGATAACCAAGCTTGCATTATGATTGAGGTGGATTAAATCTACATGAAAAACCATCATTTGGAAAGTGTCAAAAATATAAATTGAAGAAGCCTTCATTTATGTTCATTTTTTGATATTTCATAATATTTTTTATGGATCTCTTACTTATCTAAAAGCCTAGAGTTTTTAAAATTATAAAACGATAAAGAGAAGACCCAATTTCCACAAATTTGAGATTGGTGAGATTTCCAATCAATCAATCAATCAAATCACCTAAATTCAAGTGGTTAGATTTGATTTCAACTTTTCTTAGTTTATAGGAAGATGATTCCATCAATTACAACCAACTTTAGCCACGAATTTATTTGAATTCAAAACCATGTAAAGATATTCGTTGATTTCAAGAGTCTATATAAAGACTCTAAATCATTTGTACAATATGTGGAATCAATATGCATATACATCGGGTCATCATTTTGTTGTTCATTCTTCAATTTCTCCATCATCTTCTTCAGCTCTAGCAATCTCAAAGAGGCTTGTTCTCTCTCTACAAAGCTCCAAATTAGATGCACCAACATTAATTAGAATGATAAAATTGTAAATTTGATGTGTAAAAAGTTTTGTGGCATTTGGTGTGGTGGATTGTGTGAAAGCTTGATTTTAAGGTCTCAAAGCCTACCTCTACACAACCCTGAAAAATTGGGGATACCTCTATTTAGTGCTAAGCTTCTTTCTAGAGCATACCTTGCTTATTAAGTATAATCTTATGTATTTTAGGCATTCAACCCTATTTATAACACTCCTCCAAAAGGAATTTTTCCAATTTTAATCATGGTGGCTGATATGAGCATTTGAAGTTGATGTCTCATCTTAAAATAACAAGTTTTTTGAGCAACTCAAAGTGCAAACTTATCTGTTTTGTATCAACTCTTTCTCATTGATGTTCCAAAGTAAATAGTGGGTTTTATTGTACTAATCACAATCCTATAAGGTCTATTTGACACTCCAAGATTTCAAGGGCTGGTCGTGTGCTAGTTGGTTGGACCAGTCTTCATTACTTGAACCTCACTTTACTACCTTCTTGAAGCTTCTCCAAGTTCTCTCACTCCACACAGTGTTCAAAAAGTTACAAATTAATAGAAGATAAGTTTGGGACAAAAATATTTATCACTCTATTTGGGCATACCGATAAGCCTACAAAATTTCTCTAGGAACCATGCCATTCAAAATGGTGTATGAACATGTATGGGCTTATCCATTTATAGTAAATTCTTAAGTGTTTATGTTAAACAATTCCTTGTTATGGCTAAAAATCTATCAATTTGTATATCTGGAACTCATAGATAGATTTAATGCATATCTGGCTAGGAGTGAGATTAAACATCAATGTATAGTTCCATAAATGCCTCAACAAAATGGATTTGTTGAGAGGAAGAAGAGACCTCTCATGGGAATGGAAAGCTGTAAGGGAAAATCATAGGATTTACCACATAGCTTATGACTTGAGGCTATTATGGGTGCAACATATGTACTTAATAGTTGTCCCACCAAAGCATTGTAAACTATCACTCAATATGATGCTTGGCATGGTCACAAGGCATTTCTTGCTCATCCACATGTTTTTGCTTATTTGATAATGCACGAGTGCTTGAACAACAAGGCAATTTTTTTCATGATAAGATTATTGAATGTACTATCATTAGATAGATTTTTGAAAAGCAAAAGATATCGTGTGTATCATACATAAGCTAAACACATTCTAGTTATTCATGATGTTGCTTTTTTGGAGGATACAACTCAACCATTCATTTTCATGTACAAAGAAGACATCAATCATCTCAAAGAATGTGTATGATACTTTGCTAACTCTTTTTATAGGTGGATAGCCAAATGTTGCTCTTAATGAGGTAATTCTAAGCCTTTACAAGTTTCAAATTATGATGGATATCATTCTATTTATAATGCTAATTCACATGATGCAAATATTCATGAGAGATTGACATTAAAGAGGAAAAAGTTTTTCCTAAATGACAGGTAGTAGATTTTGTGAGATAGGGAGAATAATCCAATTTCTTTTGATGAAGCATAGAAAGTAGAAATATGGATGTGTGCTATTCAACCAAAATTTGATGCCATTATGAAGAACGCTACTCGCTTTTATGAGACTTGCCTCCTGGAAAAAAGGCCATTAGCACTAAGTGGGTATAAAAGTTGAAACTTAACTTGATGGAATAGTTGATAGATATAAGGCAAGGCTTATTGCCAAAGGCTATGCTCAAGATATAGGCATTGATTTTTATGAGATCTTTGCTCCCACATGCCAAATGACAACCATTGCATCTGTGCACATGAAACTCGTCTTGGTTGGAATGCATATTTGTTGGAAATTAAAATTGCATTTTTGCATGTGATTTACATAAATAATATATATTTTATCCCCCTAGTTTTGTGTGAAAATGACATGAACACAAAGTTTTCAAGTTGAAAAAGGCATTGTATGCATTGGAGAAAGCACCACATGCTTGGTATGAATGATACATTATTATTTTCTAGCACATGGATTGGAGAACAATCCAATAGAGAGCATCTTATATGTTAAATTTTCAAATGATATACTTCTAATAAATTTTATATATGTTGATGATATGTTGTGCAGTTGTCCTAACAAGAAGCATATTATTGAATTTAAGTCTGGTTTGCATGCCTCTTTTGGGATGTTAGATTTGGGGCTTTCACATCATTATTTGGGCATTCAATTTATGCAACTAATGGGGGAATGTCATTGTGCCAAATAAAACACATTACTACAATGTTTTTTCCATGAGATTGGAAACCTATTGCCATTCCCATGGAGATAGATGTATAGTTGAGTGTTCATAATGCTAGAGATTCCTTTGATTGTGCTTTCTATCAGTATTGGATGCTTGATTTAATTATGCATAACCTGACCTAATATTCAATGTATTTTCTTTCATTTCAAAACTTTTTGCATAGCTAATTAAGGTATAAAGCATTGGTAGGAAGTTAAATGCATATTTCAATGGAGAGAGAGAGATAGAGAGAGAGATACAAATGAGATAGAGTAAACGAATGAGAGGAAGAAGAAACGAGGTTCCCCAATAGGTGTGATTCATTTTGATAGTTATTTTGCCATTGTTTCTTCTCATAGATTATTTTCAAGTACCCATCACTTTGTAGAGAGTTGCATTGTGAGCTTCATATCACATTGTATGTGTAACCAAATTTTGTTTTTAAACACTCAGTGGAAAGACTTGTGATCTTCAAAGCATTCTTGACATATAGTTGGTGAATCTTCCAACTCTCTAAGGCTGCAATAGCAATGAGAGTTCTTATTGTATTCATCCTTGTTACAATGCTAAAAGTCTCCTCAAATTCAATTCCATAGGGTTTTGCAAAACCCTTGGCAACTAGCCTTGTTTTAAACCTAGATATGCTCCCATCCAAATTCATTTTTACCTTGTATATCCATTTGTTGCCTATGACCTTCATGTCCTTGAACTTAGGCTTGTGGTTATACTTGAGTGCTTTCACTTCTTCTTGCATGGCTTGGTTCCATTCTTCATGCTTGTTTGCATGCTCAAAACAATCAGGCTCTTCACATGAAAATACTTGACTCATGTATGCATAATGTTTGGCAAAAAAAGAGTCAATATCTTTCTCTTTTTGAAATGATCTACTCTAATATGGTTGCATTATACTATATGTTTTTCTCTTGTTCCAACTTAGATTCTTCTATTATGTTTTGAGTTGATCCCTTTTGCTCATTGATCTACAACTCTAAGGATACAATTTTCAATTGTATTTCCTAATAGGCTATATCAATGGATATATATTGTATTGTATATTGCATGGGTATTCCTCATAATAAACTAGATAGTAGGTGATCCTTTTGACTCTAAAAACAAAAGCATTTCCACCATACAATATTGAAGTCTCTTTTTACAAATATTCTCTTTGCTAAACCTTTTGTTGATTCATTTATATTGCCTTGAAAAACTTCACAGTAATTTTTGAGCTTGGAGATCTTTATATCCTCAATAGAGGCATCCTTGCCAAGGGCTTCATATTTCTCCATGACATAGCTAAATAGGTCTTCAAGTTGTATGATTAACCTTTTATGCTTCATCATTACCTAAAATGGCACCTCCTCTTCTTGATGCCATTGAAATAAAGTGTGATTTGATGACAATCTAGATGCAAAAATCATTGAGATGCTAGGATAAGTAGGATGAGATGATATCTCACCTAGAGGAATTCTCTTTGGTGATACAACTTTAGTTTGAAGAGAATATAAGAGAGATTTAGTGAAAGAATTAAATGGGGAGAAGTGATGTCTAAGTGGTGAAGCCAAAAATGGACTAGTAGTGCATCTATTACTCATGGATGGTTCTAATAGAATGATCATTCTCATGGTGCTCTCTATAAGTGTGATGGAAACTTTGATGTGGATGTTGGATGGTGTAGATGTTGAGGCTACATGTATACGACTTGGTGATAGAGAACAACATCAAATGCATCTCCAACATGAAGACTCAATCATAAATGTGTTTCCATGGGACTCACAATACGATTGCAATATTCAAGGCCAAAACAATACAATAATGTGTGAATATATTTTTGTTGACACAAAGTTAGTTCTCCATCAAGTTGAATACATTGAATGCCCAAAAAATGATGCAAATGCCCCAAATTTGACATCTCAAAAAAAGGCATGCAAATCAGCATTAAATTCAGAAATATGCTTCTCATTTGGATGAGTGACTAGCATATCATCAACATATACAAAAATAATCAAAGCTACATCATCTGCATGCTTAACATATAAGTGCTCTTAGTTAGACTATTCACAAAACCACATGCTAGCAAGTAGGCATGTATTTTATCATATCAAGCACATGGTGCTTGCTTCAAATCATATAATGCCTTTTTCAACCTATACACTTTTGAACATAACCTTTGGAAACAAGCCTAGCTTTATATGCATCAACTGTTTCATTAGGCTTACATTTCAAATTGATACCCATTTAGTGCCAATGGCCTTTTTCCCTAGAGGCAGATCACATAAAGACCAAGTACCATTATTCATAATACCATCATATTGTGATTGCCACTCATTTTCATCACAAAGACTATAGATAACCATTCTATAACATGCTAATGCAAATGAAGTGCTATAAGATCCTCAACGAGTAGGATATATCAAAGGTGCATCTAGTTTGCTATCTCACAAAGTCTACACCAACAATTTAGGCACATTTTTTTCCTCTTCTATGTCAGCCCTCTCATCAAGAAGTGCATCTTGTACATCTATATTAGAAATGGAATGATCTACATCATCAATTTGAGCATGTAAAGGCTCAAAAATTGCCTCATTTGGACCAGCACTTGATTTCCACCTATAAAAAGAGGCAACCAAGTGGCATACACATCTAGGATGCATTTTTCAATTGTATCTCTTAGTAGGCTATATCAATTGATTTATATTGTGTTGTATCTTGCATGGGAATTGCCCCTAATAAATAGATAGTAGGCATTCCTTTTGATGATAAATAAATGCATTTCCTCCATACATTATTGTAGTTTATTTTTACAAATAGCTTCTCTTTTCTCAACCTTTTTATTGTTTCATTTATATATCTTTGCAAAACCTTGCAGTCTTCTTTGCACATGGACATATTTGTATCCTCTATAGATGCATCCTTCTTAAGGGCTTCATATTTCTCCTTAGCCTATTGCAATTGTCCTCAAGTGTATGAATAACCTTTGATGCTTCATCATTTCCTAAAAATTCACCTCCTCATCCTTCTCCATTTGAAGGAGATTATGAATTGATTGTCCCAATTTAAGTGCTAGTATAGATGAAAAAATTATTGGAATGCTAGGATAACTAGGAAGAGATGATATCTATCTTAGATGAACTCTCTTTGGTGAAACAAATTTAGTTTAAAGAGAATATAAGACATACTTAGTGAAAAAATTAGATGGAGAGGAGCGATATTTGAGTGATGAAGCAAAATCAGACTAGTATTGCATATATTACTCATGGATGATTATATTAGAATGGTCATACTCATGTTCCTCTCTAGAAGTTTGATAGGAAGTTTGATGTGGATGTTGGATGCTAGAGATGTTGAGCTTACCTGTATCAATGAAACATTAGGACTCACAACCATGTCTATTGTATCGTCTTCCAAAGGAACATCCATAGATTCATCATCTTTTACTAGAAGTGTATATAAAACGTCTCTAACTAGTGGAGGTGCTAACCAAATGGGTTAAAAAAAGTAATTGATCACATTAGTGGTATTAGATAGGATAACTACATATGTAAAATTTGTGGAGACTGATGCTTTTTAAAATCTCTCTAGAAGTCCTCTAGATGTTTAGGAAGAGCATTCTTTTTAAAATCTGTGTTTCCTGTAGAATCAAAATTTGAAGGGCTTTGGTGTGCAGAACAAGAGGAGAAAGGAGAAGATGGAGGGAGAGAGATGAGAAGAGAGATGCAGACAGATGCAAGGGAGCCTCGAAACCCACATAATGATCTCTCTTGAGGCAATCCTCCATAAATGATGTATATATATGAACATAGGGGTAAGGTCACATGATCCTTACATCGCCAACAATCTCCCACTTAAGAGTCAATGTGACCATAAGTGGAAACATATACAAAGAATGGTGTAGGACTATACACTAATGTACAGGAAGAGTCTAGATCTCAACCCATACATATCAACCTACACCAACTACTTCGAACAAGGTGTATCCATGCACCTCAAACTGCTCTAGACTCATATCGATAAGAGTCTGAAGTTCCTACAAGGCTCCAGCTCACTCTATGCATGTGTCAATCATTGAACAACTGACAAATCCAAGTGCAAATGCTCCAATAGCAACTACAATGTCCGGTCTTGAGCATAACAACTCATACACTAGACTCCCAAATGTTGATGAAACATGTGCTATCCTGGTTAACCTAAGTATGTCAGCCATGCCTGCATCCAAGGCATCCAAAGAACCATCGTCAAGACCAACATGTACTGACATATCTATGTCAATACCTGGCATGAGTGAATCTAAGAATGATTGTATAACTGTTGACTCCTCAACATCCAAATCAGCAATCCTCTCAACCAAGGATGTGTCTAGCTATGCGCCCTGGGAGCTAGTGTGCTCTGGCATACACTGTGTATCATAAGAGCTATCTTTCTCTACCACACCAAGTGTATCATCATGCTCCACATGAGCTGACTACACAACATCAACACCAAGATCAAACTGATGATCACACTCTAATTGAGTATCATCACAATGCTCTACATGAGCATCCACATCATGCTCTAAAGCATTTAGCTGATCATCCAAAGTGTGTTGCATAAGAGCATCCACATGATCAATAAAAGCATGCTCTATATAAGCATCATGAGCATCCAAATCATGCTCTACATGTGCATCCTTTTGAGCATCTGAATCATGCCATACATGTGCATCATGAATATCAATAGACCAATATGTAGGTAGACAAAATGAGACATGAGGAGCCTCACATTGCACATAAAGCTGAACTCCACTCAGATGAGATTGTCTCTCACATGAAGTACATACAGTGGATACCTGTGCCCAATCATAGCACCTCTGACAAACATAAGCTATCCCAACTGCAACTGAAAAATGATGCTCATCAAGGAATCCATAACATATGCTCTTCTGTAACTTGCTAACTAAAATCAAGCTCATAGGAAATGAAGGCACATAACGTACATGTCTGAGTGTAAGTGATGCTCCACTAGGAAGCATAAGGCATATATCTCTTGCATCCTCAATGTCATATTTGGTACCATCAAGCATGTGCACACATCCACGACTCTCACCTGAGAATCGATGAAACCACTCACGATGTGGAGTAACATGAAAACTGGCTAATGCATCAAGGAACCAAGACATGTGTGTGCTATCCAATGAACAAGACGAATCCTGAGATAAGCCATAGGAGAAAGTGATATCACCATCACTGCCATAGGCAACTACCATAGACTCTCTTGAAATCACTACTTGACGTGCATCACATGCATATCTCTGACATCGTCATCGCATCCGTCTGAAGCAATGTTGTTGAATATGGCCCTCACGATCACAATGCCAAAATTGAGGCTGTCGATGTGATATATGTTTAACATGCATCAATGGACTCACATACATATCATGTAGTCTCTGCCATAATGCACTACTTGTCTCCTCATACATAATAGACTCATATATAGAATCCACAAGCTGTAATCGGATAGTGGAGTTGGCCAATGCATCCATATCTATCCATACATGGTCGGGCTTGTCACGAGGCCTCTGTGCATCTCCATGCACATACATGTGTAACCATTCACGAACCAATGTATGCCACATCTAATCTTTCCATCTCAGAAAGTCAGTGCCATCAAATAGAGAAGAACACATGTGGCTATCCAAGAGACTATAAATATAACAAGAGACTAGAAACAATACTTTATCCTCAATAGGATCACACCTACATATCCATATGCATAACTCACATCATAAATATCTCTCTAGAGAAGAAACTGTGTGAACCACATGTCACATAACCATGCATCTAGCATGCACATAAAAGCATGAGCATAAGCCTACTCACCGAGTCTCCAAATTGACTAAGTGGATATGAAAGAATCTTGAAAAAAATTTTGACAGAGTATCCCCTATAAACTGAGCAATCAAACAAGATAACTAGTAGTAAAAGAACAATGAGTAACTTGTCACCACCTGTCACTGATCCAACCAAAGATAATGGCAAATACGCATGCCAAAAAAGTGATATCAATACACGCCAATAGAATGGCGATACACCTCCCACTAGAGAACGAATCTTGCAAGATGGTCCAACTTGTCATAAATAACCTGTGACCAAATCGAAATGAATGGAGCTAAGTAATGATCCAAAGCTATCTCATAAGCATCAAGATCCACTAGAGCTCTCTTCTAGCATAACATCCGATAAAATTTTGGCAGTATCTCCTCTATAAAGTGGACTCTGAACCAAATAAACCATGTGGGAACCGCCATCCATAATATCAAATTAATGAACATATGCTAATAGAGTAGCCAATCAAGGTGACAAGTAAGTGTGCAACTGAGGCTCCAATCTAGATCATGTACCTATAAAGAAAACAAAAGATGCAAGTACCAACCAAGATCTAGAATCAACTCTCATAAAATTATGTGCAGCCAGTAAGTTAATCCATAACCAAGTGGCATAAGCAAGATATAAACCACAATATCACTACAAATCCACTGACAATGCCATGATCAAACTCATGATGACATAAACCTAAAAAAAAATGTATACCACAATGTCATCTCACATTCCAAACATGTGACAAGATCATGATCTACTTTGATATGGAGGAGCTACCACAGTGATCATACATGGACAATGCCTTGAAGCTCTAAAAGTAAGATCTTACATACCAAAAATTCTCTCTCGAAAAAGTTCCAAAACAAAATGAGCCTCTAAATGCAATCAGGGTCCTTATGGTGAAAATATGCTGCACTGTGTTTTGCTGTTTCAAAGATGATAAGCTCTGAATTTGATTTTTTTTCTCTTATCTACATAAAAATATAAAGAATGCCTCAATCGGAGGTGCATAGCTCAAGACATATGCAAAACAAGCATCTATTATCATTTTCACCTTCACCTGCAACACTACTACTCTGTATTTTTGGAATTTCGGCAACCTAGCACTCAGAATTTGAATTGTCCTCTTCTATAAACTTGTAAGCTCTTCTTGAAGCTACACAAATCAAGTTGAATTGCATAAATTGGACCTGTAAAACTCAAGTTACAGCTCAAATACTGACCCACTATCCAAGTGATTGTAGATTCGTCTTCTACATCAGTTTGTGTTTTTTGAATTTTCAGAACTTTAGAACTTTGAACCAGGTCTTGTCCCTTTCAATTGTAACCCTCTATCTCAGCAACACACAAAACTTTAAAATGCATCAATCCGAGCTTTATAGCTTGAGTTATGGCCAAAATATTGAACAACTAGTAAGAGGTGCAGACTTGCACTTTCACCTCTTGTGACCTAAGCTTCCATTGAAGCTTTTTGCACACAAGCCTTCAACATGCTTTGATACCAATGAAGGGCTTTGGTGTGTAGAACAAGAGGAGCAAGGAGAAGATGGAGGGAGAGAGATGAGAAGAGAGACGTGCACAGATGCGTGGGAGCCTCAAAACCCACATAATGATCTCTCTTGAGGCAATGCTTTATAAATGATGTATATATATATATATACAACATAGGGGTAAGGCTACATGATCCTTACATCCCCAACAAAATTGTTCTTGGGAACACACAATATTATAAGATCCTATGTAAGACAATGTAAGGCTTTTTTTTTTGAGGCTTCTTTCCATCATTAGATAAAGAGGGCTTCTTCTTTCATTGTTATTAATTCATTTATATTCCTTTTCAAAAGATTTCACTTTTGCTCTAGCACAAAAATCTTTTTATCTTTATAGAGACAAACTTATCAAGGGCTTGATATTCATCCTTAGTCTATTGCAATAGATCCCCAATCTATGTGATTAAGCTTAGGCTTCATCATTGTCTCAAATTTCACCTAATATTCTAATCCCATTGAAATAGAGTTTGATTCATCTCCTTGATTTAGATGACAATCTAGATGAAAAAACTATTGGGATCCTAGGATAAGTAGGATGAGATAATATACTTTCCTAGAGAGACTATCTTTGATGATTGAAATTGAGTTTCAGGAGATTTCAAGACATCTTTAGTCAATAGATTAGGTGGAGAAAAGTGATGTTTGAAAGTCAAAGGTAGAACTTTAAATTAGTAGTGCACAGACTAATCATGGATTATTTTAAGGAATAATCACACTAGCGCTCCTTACCATAGGTGTGAAGGGAGCTTTTATGTGGATGTTCAATGGTTGAGATATTGAGGTTACTTATATGGTTAAGATGTTGAGGTTACTTGTATTAGTGAAAAAATATTAGGATTAATAATTTTATATATCTTATGATCTTTCAGAGTAACTTGCATAAGCTAATCATCTGATCATAGAACTACATATAAAGCTTCTTTAGCTAGTGGAGCTACTTCTTGAACTGACTCAACAAAAGTAATAACCAAATAATTAGTATTAAATATACAAACTATGTACATATATTTTATGAATTCCTAGGCTTTTTAAAATTTCTTACAATCTAAACTTTGCTTGGAAACACACACTTTTATAAAAGCCTATGTAAGACAATGAAAGCCTTCTTTTTTGAGGATTTTTTCATCATTAAATAAAGCGATCCTTTTTTTTTGCAAAATCCTTGGAGCTCTTTATTTATGTTGGGTTTTCTACTCCCTCCTTAGATCTATCATATCTTTAAATGTGTGAGCACACATCTAGAAATTTTTCCTACTAGTCACTAGACATCTTTATGGTGCTATTTGCATGGTTCAATATGTATGAGTGACTTTGTGTAACTCTATCTATTTGGTACTTAATATTTTTTTCTTTTATAGATAAGTTTCTCTACATATATTTGATTGGAACCAAACTACCATAATTGGATACATCCTTAAAACTCTTACCAAGAAAATGATTGTCAAAGAGTTAAAGTGCCCGAAGTGTATATCCGAGGTCATTATTTCTGGAATCAAAATAAGATGCTCCTCTTTTGTTGAGTACATGCTTTTGTCTTTTGATTCTCATGGATTGGCTTCTTCTTGCTTCTTCATCTTAGCTTGCAACCTTCTTCATGTGTAGCTTGCATGTCTATGTGTGTTGATTGAACTTGAGTGTGCTTTCTTGGTGAATGCTTTCCTTCAATATTGCATGTTGATAAATGGCATGCTTGAAGTTGAAGCTCAATTGTGTATCTATGCCCACATTTGGGTCTCAGAAGATAGCTCAAAGGTTTGCTAATTTAAGTATGTGTGATGCTACAATGTCAACACATTTTGTTGCCAATGCGAGAGATGTTCTCTTGTTGCTTACTTGATGGTTTGACATGGAAGAAGTGGTATTAGATAGGATAATTGTGTACATAAATTTTGTGAAGTTCTAGGCTTTTCCTTCTTAAAGTTGTGTTTCTACAATCAAAGGTATTCGTCCAACACACAATCTTATAAGGGCCTATGTAAGACAATGTAAGACTTCTTTTTTGAGGCTTTTGACCATCATAAAATAAAGGGCTCTCCTTTTCCATTATTGCTTCATTTATATTTATTTTCAAAACTTTGCACTCTTCTTATAACACAAAAATCTTATTAGCTTTGTCATGCAATAGGTCCTCAAGCTATATGATTCCTTTGAAATAAAATGTGAATCAATTTGATTGATTTAGATGATAGTCTAGATGGCAGATTTTTGGGATGCTAGGATAGGTACGACAAGATAATATATTCTCCTAGAGAAAGTATTGTTGTTGATAACACTTGAGTTTCAAAAGAAGTTAAGATACCTTATGTCAATGGATTAGATGGAGGGAAGTGAAGTTTGAATATAAAAGATAGAACTTTGGATTATTAGTGCACGGACTACTCATGGATTGTTTTAAAAGATTGGTGATGCTATTGTTCCTTAATATATGGTGATGGGAGCTTTGATGTGGATGTTCGATTGTTAACATGTTAGGGTTACTTGTATCAATGAAACATTAGGAGTCAGACTCACATCTACCATATTCTCTTTTAGAGGAACTTGCCTAGGCCCATCATCTGATCATAGCAATGTATACAAAGCTTCTCTAGCTAGTGGAGCTACTTCTTAAAGTGGCTCAACAAAGGTACTAACCAAATAAGTGGTATTAAATATACAAACTATGTACGTAAATTTTGTGGAGTACTAGGATTTTAAAATCTCCCAAGGATCCCTCTGGATTCTTAACAAAAGCATCAATTTGAGAATCCCTTCTTAGAATTTATGTTTCTTGTACAATCTGGACTAAACTTGGAGACACACACTCTTATAAGAGCCTACCCAAGACAATGTAAGACTTCTTTTTGGAGGCAACTAGTTACTATTTCTTTGTGTTGGGTCTTCTACTCCCTCATCATATCTATGATCTATTTAAATGCTTGAATACCTATCTATTGAATCCATATGAGTGATTTTGTGTAAGTTTTTCTAAATGATAGATAATAAATATTTGTTTCATAAATACATTCTCTACATCAATGGACACATCATTTTAGATATTTCCAAGAAAAGAGTAGACTTTACCACAACAATTGGGAATATTTTACCTATATCCAAGAAGGTTCAAATGGTATGTGGACAGATGCTGAGTAGAGCTACGGTTTTGCGCTTTCCCTAGGAAAAGGGGAAATCCGGGTATCGACACTTCAAATTCTAGCTGGGTAGCGAATCTAAAGAGCGCTTTGAAACACAATGGAAGGATTGAACAATGATCATGACAACCTTAATGTTCTAGAACATTTTCAAATATTAATCTTAAGATTAAGGTGGAATGGATGTAGCTTAGCATGAAGGTCAACCTAAAGACAAAGCCTCTATAAGAGGATGACCAAGAGGACCTCGTTGAAGATGTTATAGGAACTTGATTGCGTGATACTATCCATAGTCATCCTTAGAAATGCTTGAATGGATATAAGTGCTAGAAAATATCTTTATGTATTGGATAGTTTGAGAAGATGATATTGTATTCAATTCAATATGTGTAGAAGAATTTGGACTCATCTCTTTTGTAGACAAATCCCAATAGAAGATCCATATGAAAACAAAATTATCCTTTACAAAAGAGGAGGATGGGCTTTTATACCCCCCCTTCTATACAAAGGTTAGTTACATTTTACAAGGACCCTTGCACAAGGTTGATAAAAAAAAACCCAAGAAAAGATGTATTCAAAAGTGTGCTTGTATTGGGAATGCAATAATATCTGATACACATAATAGATCCATGGTCAATTAATAGATGGGTCCTAACTATGATAAGATTTTTTTTTTTGAATAGAGGAATGTTCTCCATCAATGAAGGATTCATCAGACAAAAGTTATTGAACATTTTTATTGATTCATGTAGGTGAAAGATGTGATAAAATGCCTTTGGTTATATGGTCTACCAGTTAGGACATTGGACTCTAAATCCAAAAGCCCGAGTTCAAATCTCGGTAGGACCTTATATTTGACTTTTGAACCCATCAGTTGAAGCCCTCATTTTGAGGCATTCCAACAGGTTTCTTTTATGGGATTGCTGAAAATAGGAAAGTGCACACACATTTAGTTGTTATGGATTTTGCCTCATTTGGACTAGCACTTGATTGTCCACCTAAAAAAAGAGGCAGTCAAATCTCGGTAGAACCTTGTCAGTTGATAGCTCCCATTTTGAGGAATTCCAACAGCTTCATTTTACCGGATTGCTGAAAATAAAAAAGCACACACACATTTGGTTGTTACGGATTTTGCTCATAATATAGCTCGATACGATTGCTGAAAAGATAATCCAATAATAAAGCACGCACACGCTAAAAGTATAGCTCAATAGGGTTTTGCTAAGAATGTAGCTCAATCGGATTGCTGACAACATAACCTAAAACTAAAAGCACACACATGCTACAATACATAGCTCGAGTGGTTGTACATCTTCTCATGGCATGAAGGTGGTTGAGCAGGAGTTGGCACACATGAGAAATGCTTTCCATTGCCGACAATATAATTCCTTCCTCCTAGTATAGCTCAATAGGACTTATAATTTTAGTTTTAGGAGCCGCACTTATAATTCCTCACCCCCTCTTTGTGCTCTCGTTAAGAGGATTTTGAATCCCAAAGAAAGAAATAAAGAATGCAACCCAGCCATATAATAATACTTCAATCGGGCCCTCGTCACTTCACAAAAAGAATATCTTATAAGAAGAGTGTGCGTTCCTAGGAAGTAGAGTTGGGAAAGGTGGATAATTCCACCTGGCTCATGGGTACCCAATGGCATCTGGAAAAGGTGTTTGGGCACTTTGTATATGAATGGGTAAGAAAATAGCGCACATCGTTTTCAAAAACTAGTCCAAGAAAGATTGGAGTGTATCTCCTTATCCCTAGGTTGGATTGACATGTATAAGCTGCCTGGAAAAGTCTCAAAATTAACCTTCCTATATAAGTACTAGATTGATGGTCCAAAATATGTTCCATGGGTGAGCGCCAAGCTCAAAATAATGAGGTCGAGACCAAGGATTCAAGAGACCAAGGTTACGAACAAGAAGGTTCAAGGCACCAAGGTTTAGAGCAAGGGCTGAAGAAGCCAAGGAAGAGAATAAGATGGTTCAAGAGACTTTGCAAGGGTGAGGATATCAATTGAAGAGGAGATTAGGGGCTGATCCTTGAGGAAGGGGAAGAGAGTGTTAGAGTCAAGAAATAACATGGAGGAGATGGTTTAGCGACACACTAAGAGAGAGGATTAGGAATAATCTTCAAACATGCCTTTTGGGATAAGTGGTTAGCCCATTGTACTCTTAGTGAGTAGCTCATGAGTACAATTCCCCTTAGAAACAAAATTGTATGTGTGCATAAAAATATAAATATAAGATTTTCTTGACTTGTATATCCCATTTTTGGCCAAATGTTTTTATAACAGGAAACAATGGCCCTTACCCGAGATGTATAATTCAATCGCTTACCCGAGGCAGTGATGCTATGGATCCATGTTAAACCCTTGTATTTTCAATGTGTGACCAATATGATTGTGATGTACTATTTCTAGGTATTCATCCACTTATAGAGTTTCATTGAGGTTTACTAATTATTCAATATTTATGAAAGTATATAGATATATATGCATGGTCCTAGAGTATTGACAGATCCATGGCCCTAGAATATTGACAGCAACATCGATCCAAAATAAACTAGAAACAAAATCTACATCGATTAATTGTATTATCTTTATAAATTGTTCTAGATCTCTACATTTCATTATAGAACACAAGGCTATCTTAAAGTGTGAAAAAAAATAGAACAAATCCTCTAAGGCCATGCCACACCATGATGTATTTCCCAACACAAATTTAGGGTTTTAGATAATCTTGCACATTTCTTGTGAATAGACAAAGAAAACATATGATTCTTGGATAGAAAAGTATTTGTAGAGCATGTCAATTAGGGCCCTTAAATTCTTAGAGGCCATGAAGGACTATATGCCCACTTTAAACCATTGCAGAATTTATGAATCGCAGGAACTCCTTGATGTTTGCTGTAAAAAATCTTTCCTAGGCCCTTCTTTGGACAAAGGTCTCGCTTCAATATAAATCCATTCACATCCAAAATGTGGAGTCATTGGTTATCCACAAGAATGGGTAAATAGCACATGTGAGAAAAAGAGGTTGAAAATTAAGAATAGAAGAGACCCTCACCTATCATCCATCAGGTGAAAGAGGTACATTTTAACCCCCTTCATAGCACACTATATCTATTGTTGGTCGTGTCTTCTAGTTTCATCTTCTTCCTCCTCTATGTTCTCATTTTGTTCCTCTAAGCGCTCTTAACAAACTAATGATATTTATGACAAACTTGTTGAGAGTGATGGATGGATGCACTCAGGAAATCAGTTGGTGCTGCAAAACCTGCTTCACACCTGCCCTCTTTTCTCTTCTGATATGCTTAGTACACAAGCTTAGCTTCCTAATGACATAAAGAAACCATATATGTGCTTTGGAAATGATTTGGGTAATGACCAAATCAAAACAGATAACTTGGTGCTTCACAAATCAAGCAAAACTTTCTATTCCTGTAATGATACCTGTTCAGACTTTTACTCAGTGTGTCCAGCACACTTAAAATTGGCACAATTCCTTTTGGGAGTATTAATGTACCTTAGTAAGCTACCAATCACAAGTGGAATCACTTCAATTGATAAACTATGCACTGAGAAATAAGTTTAGCAAAAATATAATCACCCCCGACTTTTCAGAAACTCTGCAGACAAATACCAGTGTGCACCTCGATTCGATTTTCTCCCAAATGGCTGAATGAAATCCTTTGAAATTTTGTATGCTTGTAGTAGACTTTAAGCTGGTTCCAATGAGCTATAGAACACTTGATTTGGTTCAGTAGATCTAGAGCAATGCCCTGATGAAGTTGACAGACTTGGAGTAGGTGACTCAGACAAAACAGAGATGATGAATGTATACTTCTATTGATGTATGTGTTTGTACAATCTCATTAGCTTGCCAAGCACAGCTAAATGAGGTAGTGTGATGTTGGGTATAAAGTAGCCCTCACACACAATGAGTTACAATGAAGAAAATGCCTCGGGGAGTGAGCTAGAGTGAGTGTGTCCCGCGACTTTTTCATTACATGCTTTATAGGAATTTGATCTTCTTTTGAATTTGAAATTCAAACTTAGGCTCCCTTGAATCTCTCCTCTAAAAGTAGGGAGATATTCTCTCCATCTCAACATTCAAAAATCCACGACTCTAGTGGTAGGTAAGTGACTTAAAGTGATTACAACCAAATGACAAGTCACTTAGACTTTTACAAGGGGTAAGAAGTAGAAACACATAAGCATATGTTCATGTGAGCTTTGCTTTAAGTGATGCCTTGATAAAAAAAACTTTATCCATGCTAATCTTCCATAAGTCCAAGGGTCCAAGCCAATGTGTGTAGGCTTGTTTGCACCAACAGCTCCCCCTCAAGCCAAACACTTTGGCTTAAGTCTTCTTCTTCATTCTTCAATTACTTCCTGCAATCCAATCATAGATTTGAATCTTCCTAGCTTGTTTCCATCCAATGCCTTGGTAAGTAAATCTGCACATTGCATATTAGTAGAAACATATGTCAATTGAATCTCTTTACTTAACAATTTCTCTCTCACATAGTGGTAATGAACCTCTATGTGTTTGGTTCTGGCATGATAAATTGGGTTTGCTGCAAGGTGAAGGGAGCTAGTGTTGTCTCCAAATATGATAGGTGGTCTTGTGAATAGACCTAACTCTGTATATAGAAGCTTCAACCAGATAGCTTCTTGAGTAGCATTTGCAAGTCCTCTATACTCTGCTTCAGTGGATGACAATGCCACTGTAGGTTGCTTCTTAGCTGACCAAGAGATAGGCTTATCTCCTGCAAAACAAATATAACCTGAGGTGCTTCTCCTATCATCCTTGCATCCTGCCCAATCTGCATCTGAGTAAACCTTTATATCAATATCTGATGTATAAGGAAAATACAAACCATGACTTTGAGTTCCCTTGAGGTACTTCAAGATCTTCTTTGCTGCCTCTAGGTGAGGTACCCTTGGTTTGTGCATGAATTGACTAAGCACACTTACTCCATATGCTATGTCAATTCTAGTCAAGGTAGCATAGTTCAAACTACCCACCATACTTTGATATCCTGTAATGTCTTTGATTTCTTCTCCTTCATGAGCACTTAGCTTTTGATTAACCTCCATTGGAGTAGTAGATACCTTGGCATCCTGTAAACCAAACTTCTTGACCATATCCTGTACATACTTCTTTTGAGTAATGTATATACCTGAGTTTGTGTAGATCAATTCAAGACCTAGAAAATATTTTAGTAATCCAAGATCACTAATCTTGAATTCTTTCATCATTTGACCCTTGATGTGTCTAATCCCATTGACATCATTACCTGTAATGATGATGTCATCAACATAGACACATAAGTAAATTACCTCTGTACTACTTCTCTTTATGAATAGAGAAGTGTCTGCTTTGCTCATCACAAATCCTTGGTCTTGAAGGTAGGTGGTCAATCTGTAGTTCCATGCTCTAGGTGCCTGCTTTAATCCATACAGAGCCTTCTTTAATTTACAAACATAATGTACCTTTCTTGGATCTTCATAGCCAGGTGGTTGTGACATGTAGACTTCTTCAGATATCCAACCATTTAGGAATGCATTCTTCACATCCAATTGGTACATGTTCCAATTCTTGGATGCAGCTACACTCACCAAAATTCTGATAGTTGGCATCTTGGCCACAGGAGAAAATGTCTCCTCATAATCAATGCCTTGGGTTTGTGCAAAACCCTTGGCTACCAACCTAGCTTTGTACCTGTTAATTGTTCCATCTGAATTCTTCTTCAATTTATAGATCCATCTGGATCCTATTACCTTCATAGTATCCTTCTTGGGTACCAAGTCCCAAGTATCACTCTCTTGGAGGGCTTCTATCTCCTCATCCATGGCTTCTCTCCATTCTGGCTTTGTAATTGCTTCTTCATAGGTACCTGGTTCTTCATTCAACAAGTCTTTTGCAAGATATACAGAATGTTTAGTTACAAGTGATGTGTCATACCCAAATCTGATAGGTTTCTTCTTCTCTCTCTGAGATCTTCTCATAGCTTGAGTAGAAGTTTCTGCCTTGTCCTCCAATTGCTTCATCTTCATCTTTCCTTTGGATTTCCAAGCCTTGAACTCTTCAAGATTGATGGTATCATCATCTGAGCTTGAATCTTCTTGCTGAGTTGGCTCTTCCTTGGTAAGCTTTGGAAAATCTTCCTCCATGTCATAGGGTAGACTCACTTTCCTGCATTCATTCTCATACCATGAGTCATTCTCATCAAATATGACATCTCTGCTTACCTTGAAGCCTTTGTTTGTGGGGTTGTAGAATCTGTATCCCTTTTGGTTCAAATCATAACCAATGAAGATACATTTCTCTGCCTTTGGGTCTAGCTTTCCTCTTACCTGTGAGGGAATGTGTACATATGCTACACATCCAAAGATTTTGCAATGATCCAGAGAGGGTCTCTTACCATGCCATGCTTCATATGGTGTCATGCCATCAAGTGATTTGGATGGCAACCTATTGATGAGATAAGTGGCAGTGGATACACTCTCTGCCCATAAGTAATTTGGCAACTTTTTCTCATTGAGCATAGACCTAGCTGTTTCCACTATAAGTCTATTCCTTCTTTCTGCTACCCCATTTTGTTCAGGTGAGTACCTTGTAGTGATCTCCCTTTTGATGCCTCTTTCCTGCAAGAAATCTTCAAACTCATTGGAGAAGTACTCTCCTCCACCATCTGACCTTAGCCTCTTCAAGCTTCTACCTGTTTGATTCTCAACAAGTGCAAGATACCTCTTGAAACAATTAAACACTTCATCTTTATGCTTCATAAAGTATAAAATGGTCCATCTGCTATAGTCATCAATAAAGGACACATAATATCTTGAACCAGAAATGGAAGGGTCCTTGCTAGGTCCCCAAACATCTGTGTGTACCAAGTCTAGGTAGTCTTCATGCATGAAACCTTTTCTTGAGTAGGGTAATCTGTGAGACTTACCAAATTGACATGATCCACATTTGTAAATCATGTGTTGCTTGGATACATTAGGTATCCCAAGCACACATTGATCCCTGCACATTTGTTTGAGAGTCCTTTCACCTATGTGCCCTAGTCTTTTATGCCATATCTCTAACTCTGAAAGTGTCTGATCCTTATAATTATACAAAGCAATGTTTTTTGTATCTTCTAGCTCAAATGTAAATAATCTACCTGATTTCTCCCCTTTGGCTATCCTTCTGAATCCTTGTTTTGGGTCCTCCACATATGCTCCATGTTGTGTGAATCTGACCTGCAAACCTTTCTCCACTATCTGCCCAACACTCATTAAATTCTTAGTTATTGTTGGTACATAGAGTACCCTGCTTAATAGGTTTTGATTACCATCACATGTCTTCACATTTCCAATTTTGACAACAGAGTGCTTAGTGTCATCACCTGTTTGTACCTGATGTTTGCCCTTGGGCTCTTCCAAATCAGAAAGCAATGCCACATTGCCAGCTACATGGTTAGAACATCCTGAGTCAATGTAAAATAAATGATCATCATTTGTACCTATCTTGGAGGTCATGTTCATGATCAATAAGGAGTCATCTTGCTCCTCTGTGTAGTTGTTGTAGTCTCTTCTGTTTCTGAATCCACCTTGGTAGCTTCCATTGTGGTTGTTGTTGTAATTGTTGTTGTATTGGTTGTTGTACCCATTGTAGCTTTGATGTTGGTTGAATCTGCCTCTTCCTTGAGAGTATCCACCTCTTGAGTAGCCTCTTCCTCTCTGATTTTTGTAGTTCTTGTAGCATTCATCTGTGGTATGATTGGACAACCCACAGATGTTGCAAGGTGATGAGTTGTAGGGTCTCCCCCTACCTGGCTTACCTCCTCTGCCTCTTCCTCTAGATGACCTACCTCTTCCTGCATAATTGGCTTGAGAGGTAGAGCCTTCTTCCTCCTGTTTCTTCTTGCCTTTATCTTTAACTTTCTTATCAGTAAAGAGAGCAGAGGGGTTATTACCTTTTGATTGATCTCCAGCTTTGGTGAACTTTGCTTCATGTGTAAATAGTTGGCCCATGAGTGTTGTGAGATCAGGGGTATGCATGTCCATGTAGAGGTCCATTGCAGTGGTGAAACTTTCCCACTTATCATCTGCCTTGAGTCCATTTGTCACTTGCCTGACTATTTGCTCCTCTTCAATTTCCTCTCCAATGCTTGCTAGTTGGTCTGCCACATCTTTGATCTTTGTCACATAATCTGAGACTGATTGCTTGGGCTGCTTCCTAAGGGTTGTGAACTCTATCCATAATTGATTCTTCCTAGCCCTTGTGTTGGAAGAAAAGTAATTTGACAAGGTTTCCCAAGTTTCTTGGGAAGTCTTACAGTTCCTTACATGAGGTAAAAGAAAGTCAGATATAGAGTTTAAGAGATAAGACCTTGCCAAAGCATCCTTTGCACACCATTGGTTAAGTCTTTCATGCTCATCCTTTGTAGGTAGTCCTCTAGTCTTGAATGAGGGCAACTCCTCATCTCCTGATATGTATCCAAATAGACTTCTCCCTTGTAGATAGGTCTTCATTCTCAATGACCAAGCTTGATAGTTGTTTCTGTCCAATTTGTCAATGAAAGAGGGGAAACCATCACCCATGATTACCTTGTTTTGCTCTGATACCACTGTTGAGAGTGATGGATGGATGCACTCAGGAAATCAGTTGGTGCTGCAAAACCTGCTTCACACCTGCCCTCTTTTCTCTTCTGATATGCTTAGTACACAAGCTTAGCTTCCTAATGACATAAAGAAACCATATATGTGCTTTGGAAATGATTTGGGTAATGACCAAATCAAAACAGATAACTTGGTGCTTCACAAATCAAGCAAAACTTTCTATTCCTGTAATGATACCTGTTCAGACTTTTACTCAGTGTGTCCAGCACACTTAAAATTGGCACAATTCCTTTTGGGAGTATTAATTTACCTTAGTAAGCTACCAATCACAAGTGGAATCACTTCAATTGATAAACTATGCACTGAGAAATAAGTTTAGCAAAAATATAATCACCCCCGACTTTTCAGGAACTCTGCAGACAAATACCAGTGTGCACCTCGATTCGATTTTCTCCCAAATGGCTGAATGAAATCCTTTGAAATTTTGTATGCTTGTAGTAGACTTTGAGCTGGTTCCAATGAGCTATAGAACACTTGATTTGGTTCAGTAGATCCAGAGCAATGCCCTGATGAAGTTGACAGACTTGGAGTAGGTGACTCAGACAAAACAGAGATGATGAATGTATACTTCTATTGATGTATGTGTTTGTACAATCTCATTAGCTTGCCAAGCACAGCTAAATGAGGTAGTGTGATGTTGGGTATAAAGTAGCCCTCACACACAATGAGTTACAATGAAGAAAATGCCTCGGGGAGTGAGCTAGAGTGAGTGTGTCCCGCGACTTTTTCATTACATGCTTTATAGGAATTTGATCTTCTTTTGAATTTGAAATTCAAACTTAGGCTCCCTTGAATCTCTCCTCTAAAAGTAGGGAGATATTCTCTCCATCTCAACATTCAAAAATCCACGACTCTAGTGGTAGGTAAGTGACTTAAAGTGATTACAACCAAATGACAAGTCACTTAGACTTTTACAAGGGGTAAGAAGTAGAAACACATAAGCATATGTTCATGTGAGCTTTGCTTTAAGTGATGCCTTGATAAAAAAAACTTTATCCATGCTAATCTTCCATAAGTCCAAGGGTCCAAGCCAATGTGTGTAGGCTTGTTTGCACCAACAAAACTTTCTCCTAAATATCTCTAATTTTTACTTCAAACATCCTATGCTTTCTAAGACCATGTCGATATGAAGAAGTGAATAATATTCATACATTTCTATCCCAAAATTCATAGTGGAAACTATGTTCGATATGAAGAAGTGAATAATATTCATACATTTTTATCTCAAAATTCATATTGGAAACTATGTTCATTTGGTAGAGAACTGATTTGTCAAGCTCAATTACTACCAGACTCCAATGTGAGTTTCATATATATGGATCTACCATAACTGGGACCTTCTATGGATTGTGAAATACTATTATACACTGTAATTTTTGTTAAGGATTTGATTATGAGAAGCAAGATGCTTCATTTTGCTAAATCTATCTCCTTAGGATAGTTTCTTGAGATTGAGTGCTTTATCGATGTGAGAGTTAAATCAAATAATGGAGAAAGATAATTAGAAATATATTTGACAAGAAGAGGAGATTAGTAAGTGTTAAAATACATACATTAAGCAAACATGAATAAGGTTGTATGATGCAAGCATGATTTTCTATAACAAAGTATCAACTTCCTCCACATCAAGGGCAATCTATATCTTCCCATCCTTGGATGCAACAACTAGACCACTTTTGAGTCTCCAAAGGATTCTTTATTGAAATTCTCTCACTGTAATATTAGCTCTCGCTCCTTGATTTCTTGTGTAAAATTTCCGCTTCTGACTTTTCTTTAGGTTTTCTCACAAGTGTTATGAGAACAATCACTTCCATCTCTGCATCTAGACAACTCTTTGATGGTTGAATTAACTTGTCATACTTTCAACATAGTCTTTTCAAAGTTTCTATATCCTTTGGTATGATGGTACACCTTTTAACATGAGCAATAAGGACTGCCAAGTGATTGAAGATATCGACTATAAAACCCTCTATAGCTTCTTACAGGAACAAGAGTGCAGTCCTCTTCCATCAATATTTCATTCTCTAATGCTCACAGATCTATCACTGGAACCTTTGGAATGGGAGCTTCTATATGTAGAGATCTACTAACTTTTGTGCAACCTTGCACTCTCGTAGGATGTTCAATTTTTTTATTAGCCCTCTTCACTTTGTTTTGATTTGTTATATGCATTGCTTTCCTGTTCCCATTTTTTTGCCTCATTTCAATCCACGTTATTTACCCTTCTTTCTTGCGTTCGACTTCGTTCATGTCATCTACAAGAGATCCAGATAAAAAAAAAAAAAAAACTTAGAATGTGCGTTGGAAACATTCAAATTTATAAACTAGGATAGAACATGTCTGCTATCTCATAAACAACCAGCAACGTGGGTTGTGATGCATGAACTTCTATCTAATGAGTTGTGGATACATTGAACACATCAAAGTGCTTTATAATGTAGGCAAAAGCAGTCAAAAATGCATATTTTTTGGTGGCCTTGAATCACATGGCTAAAAGAAGTCTCTGCACATAAATCCACCACATAGAAAATGAACAGAATTTAAATGCAGTGTAAAAAAGTGATACACCTTATGCATGAAAAGACAAAGATAAAAATAAGGAACTTACTGTTTTGTGATAGAGATGTTTTGGAAATCTTGCGATCTATATCCTTGCTATATTCTCTTGTAGAGATTTATGTGTGTGTGTGTCTCTTTGTCATTGCATGTCTCTTGTCCTTATCCTATAGAGTGTCTCCCTCTCTCTCTAGCTCTATATGTCATTTGTCCCACTTCTATAGAGGATCTCTCTCTCTCTCTCTCTCTATGCACCTCAACTATCTAAGTCTCTCAGGTTAATCCCTTGTCTTAATTTCAATTGCTTTGTGCATCTCTAAGATAGTTCATCTTCCCAAATCAATATTATAGTTCCTAAGGCATGTTCACCATGTGTGATCAAGGTTTTTAGAAAGTTCGATGCAATACAAGCATCGTAACATTAATCATGCCATGACTTTGAATAAAAAGAGGAGTTTGATTAAAGAACCATTGCAAGACCTCGTAGTCCTTAGTTAATGCCTACAAAAACAAGGTAATCATACATCAACCATACGATAAGATCATTTATCCAATAAATCCTACCCACCAATTGACCACAATGATATACCTGACACATATTCAACTATGACTATAATAAAAAGTAAAATGGATCAAACCTTAGGTACGTTCGCCTTTGCTCTATCCATCAAAATTATGGCTAATCTTTCCATCTTCCTCTCAATGAAGATCTCACACTCGTCCATCTTTAGGAATGATTTGAGAATACCTTTTGTTTTAGTAAGAGCTCCAAGTCCATGAAGATCTTGTTTTGCTCACCCTATTGGATAGTGTCTTGTTTTCTTTTGAATCCCCTTGTGATATAGTAGTGGAAACCAACACAATCATTTAGCTTTTCGTAGAGTCTTTTTTGAGGTCTCCAAAAATCTCTAATAGTTGGTAAGAATTTTGGATTAACTCCTTTGTAAGTGTGTGTACCCTTTTCGATTAATATGACTATCATCCATTACACTCTTCATATTATCAAGGGATACGATGTTATTGCACATAAAATGATCCAACATTTTTCTCTGGACAACTTGAAATTTCTTCTCTTGCAAAAACTTCTCGTAAACTTGGAGCTAACAAGAGGATCCTTTTTTTTGGGTTGACATTTGAGTACCTTTTCAGGCTACATGGACACCCTGCATTGAGCCGCGAGAAGATGGATGGAAACAAGAGGGATTACATACATACATGGAAGCACGAGGTTAGACATAGGCTAATAAACAACATGTCCACCTTATATGTTTAATCCTTTTTCTGCAGTCCCCCTGAACCAACCTTAAGATCATTTATGTTGTGAAACTACCATTTCCTTTCATAAGGTCCGAGACATGTTTCTTTCATTCTTTTTTGTTTCAATTCCTTTTTCTAGATTTGGTGGAGTTAGAGGCTTGCTAAACCACACAAACAACACAAAGAAGAAGAAGAAGAAGAAGAAGAAGAAGAAAAAAAAAAGAAGAAGAAGAAGAAAAAAAAAAGAAGAAGAAGAAGAAGAAGAAGAAGAAGAAGAAGAGGAAGCAGAAGAAGAAGAAGAAGAAGAAGAAGAAGAAGAAGAAGAAGAAGAAGAAGAAGAAGAAGAAGAAGAAGAAGAAGAAGAAAAAGAAGAAGAAGAAGAAGAAGAAGAAGAAGAAGAAGAAGAAGAAGAAGAAGAAGAAGAAGAAGAATCTTGGAGCACAACACAATATAGAATGTGTTACAAAGTGAATGTACAAACCATAAGTGACTTGTTAGGGTT
Organism: Ceratopteris richardii; assembly: GCA_020310875.1. Classification (NCBI taxonomy): domain Eukaryota; kingdom Viridiplantae; phylum Streptophyta; class Polypodiopsida; order Polypodiales; family Pteridaceae; genus Ceratopteris; species Ceratopteris richardii. The sequence continues at coordinate 92,611,573 of CM035438.1, read as the reverse complement.
ATAGATGTATATACAAGCCAGAGGAAAAAACCTCTTAAAGAGGAAAAAAAGTGCCTTGGAAGTCCTAAGTGTTCACACACATCACTACCAGTATATTTCAATAAATCCCCCTTGGTAATGTAGTGAAAGAGGAGCTAGCACTCATGTATAAGGAAGTGCCAATCTATGTGGAAAGAGATCAATCCACCAATTTGAAAGCAAGTAACCCCAAATCTTTGCAAAAATCCTTAAACTTCTCCCTAGCTAGAGCCTTTGTGAAAAGGCCTACAACATTATCCTGTGTGGGCACATAAGCCAAAATTATCTCTCCAACAAAGAGCATCTCCTTGACATAATGATAGTGCACCTCAATGTACTTTGTGGGAGATGGAACACAGGGTTCCTCACAACTGCTAAACACTCTAATTATCAGTGAAGATGGTAGTCGCAGAAGATCGACCAGCACCCAAGCTAGCCAAAAGGTGTTTGATCCATACACACTCAACAATCATATGAAAGCTTAACCATACTTAGCTTCATAACTAGAAGTGGCCACACTAGGATAATTCTTGCTAAACCATGAGTGGACACATGAGTGTCATAAATACCAGCAAAGTGTGAGTCACATAAAGCATGTAAATTTGGTGGTAATGATCTTGGATTGAGATAAAACAATCTAAGTAGTGGGATACCACTCAAGTAGTGAAAGATGTGCTTAGTGAAGTGACAATGCTTAACACCTAAGCAATGCATGAAACTACTCATCTAATAGACAACAGGCTGAATATTAGGATGAGTTATGCATTGTTCATCAAAATCATGACTTTTAGGGTGTCTCAACATTGTGATTGTCAATCAAAATCACAATTTTAAAGGTTTCTTAGCATTGTGATTTTTAGTCAAAATTGTGATTTTAGTCAAAATTGTGATTTTTAGGGTGTCTCAGCATCATGATTGTCAATCAAAATCATAATTTTCAAGGTGTCTCAGCATCACGATTTTCACTCAAAATTGTGATTTTCTAGTTGTTTAGCATCACGATTGTCTCTCAAAATCACGATTTTCTCATAATATCTTGTTTGTCTGTTTTGACCCCCAAGAGGCTTAATTGACATAACTTTTTCATCCAAAATCCTTTTTTTGAGCTCTAGAGTGCATTGGAAGGCTCATTTCCTAAAAATAATGCATTGATTTTTAGAGAAGCTAATTTGAAGTTGACCTTCAAGTGGGATTAGGAAGCCAAGGGAGCTCTTGAGGATTTTTCAACAATACGAGGAGGAAAATGGGACTTTAAAAATGCTTGAATCAAACTATCTATCAAATAAATTAGAGTTAAAGCTTGATCTAAACTTGGGACTTTTATGGGTCCATTGAGAGACATTCAAGGGTGTCAAAGCGAGGTGTCAAGTGCATTGCAAGCTCAAGAATATGTGTTGTGAGCACTCAATTGTGATCAAGGGAGAAGGGACTTGAGGTTTTAAGCATTCTTAACTCCCTCTATCAATTTTTAGCATAGGCTAAGCACGACTAGTGGTATAACTAATTAGGGTGGTGATAAGCATGACATAAGTACAAGAAATTCTAACTACTCAAGTTCAAGCATAAGTTAGGATATTGTTGTGACAAACTCTAAAGGCAAAGGACTTAAGTGGATTGATCACATCTCAAAGTGCAATAAAACTCAAGTATTCCTAACGATGATATTTTTCAGCCAAGATTATACCAAAGAAATCTATAAAAGAACAAGTAAAATATTCAAAAGAACATTGCAACACCGTTGTACTTGGGAAAATTGGGACTAGTAGACAAAGCTTATGAACCGTAGATTAGGTAGATAACTATGCAAGAATAGACAAATCATCAGATGGTCTAAAGCTAGTGTCAATCACATAACTAGGTCATGGGAATAACAACTTAGTGATCATCCCTACATGCTAAGTTCGGAAACAAGCGATTCAGAAATTTCTTTTAGCATGGAGAGACTTGTAGGTAGCTCAGACACTACCTATTTACATACACGAGAAGGTCCCTATTAAACACAATTGGAATATATTAGGACCAACCGCTTAGGTGCACGCATCTATGCCGATTGTTTAAGGTGATTAGTTGTCCAACTCAAAAATCTCTAGCAACCCTTTGGACTTGAACACCCAATGGTTAAATTCAAAGAGTGTTCATATATTGATAAGGATGGAACCATGCATGTGGTTACGAGCTTACCTGACATGACAAATGATTTTGGAAATGTCATTCCCGAGAACACGATAGGAGAACTAGAGCAAGGAGACCTAGGATGAGAACCCAAGACTCCTCAAGGTAAATCCATCTTGACCGGAGTGATTACCCCAGAGTGGGTTCCCTAAGACAAAAAAAGCATAGAAATATTCTTGAATAGAGAAACAAAGGAAGCCTTTTGGAGATTCAAGCCAGATGAACTTATCAAAATAGGTAGAGTCACCATCTACAAGTTCAAAGATCTTGAGGTACCAAGGAAAGTTTTCTATGTGGATAACACGTCGGAGAGAACATTCTTGGTAATAGAGCATGGTAGGCTTGCATACACTTGGAAGGGTGAATTGATTTTTACTCTACCATGATATAATCTCCCATGGCCTCCAAGGTGTAGGAGCATCCCAATATCATAGAGGGGAAGAGATTGAGAGAGACCTTAGGTAAGCTTTGCACACACTGTGGGCAGAGATAGATCACAACTTGAAAGTGAAAGACGTGAAAGAGAGAGACGTAAAGCATATATGCATCAAAGAGATGAACATGATTTTCCACTGCCTAGACCTTAAGAGTACCCAAGAACCCTTAGACCCTCTCAAGTGGTCAAGACAATGAAAAACTACTTTGATGGGTCAGGAGATCCTTATGATCATGTGGTCGAGTTCAAACAAGTGCTAAGTGTTGAATGGGTTGAGAACTTGTTCACCCAGTTTGAGGCATTTGGTTTGACTCTCAAGGGTATGGCCTTAGCTTGGTTTTAGCCCCTAAATAGTGGCAATTGTCAAAATATAGGTCAACTACTAGAAGCATTCATCGTAGAATTTTCCAAGAGTGGTGTCTGGCATAACACATCATCCTTGACCCACAACTTCAAGCAGACACCCTAAGAAATAGTTTGACTAGTTGGATGTAGATTTAAACAATATGTGGAAAGATGTCCCACACAAGTGACAGACGTTTCCCTGTTTCTAGATGGACTTCTAAGCGGAAAACTTAGATCATATGTATACCTCAAGGAGCCAATCACACTAGATCAATGCTTGAGAATGTGTATTGACATAGAAGAAAACTTGGGTGAGGAGTTAGAATTGTCAAAACTCTATAAGGATTATGACTATTCTACTAGTCATACTTCCAGACCCTCCACTTCTATAGATGAGCTAGCTGCGTAGGTTGCCAAGAAGCCAGGAGTTAAAAATAGACAAACACCTAGGGTCACCTCGTTGAAGCAATGTTATACTTGTAGAGGCAGCCACATGGCTAACATATGTCCAATGCAAAACTAGAACATGAGAGAATTGAATGCTCCATATTGCACTATTGAGAGAAAATACATGAACCATACGATGCAAGATTTCCTACAATAGGCAAGTTGTCAGACAAAATTATCAGCAACCTTAGCAAAAGGGTAGGTATAAGAACCAGTACCAACAACCGTATTATAGACGACAACAACAATATCAACCTCAATACCAAGAGCAATATCATGCACCATGTAGGCCATAAATGGTCCAAGGAAACAAACTTCCACCTCTTGCCAATGTGATCCCAGTTAAGTATACAATGGTAGAGGAGAACCCTAATGGAGCATTGGTGCCAGTGATCGCTTTAGTATCAGAAACTGACCCTCCTGCTCAAAGTTTTGACTACACCCATGAACATAGTCCATGAGCTTATTACACATAGTCACTTGAGCATAGTGAGACTTATTTGTATCATTATGAGGCACTCCATATGGAACCAAATTGGGAGCTAGAATACACCAATGCCATGTATACGAATCCTAAACCCAAACCCCAATTGAGATAAATGCGACCACAAGCTCCTAGAGGACCATGTTTTAGATGTTAGGGCAACCATTTCATTTGTGAGTGCCCCCACCCGTGAGCTCCGAGACAAGGATAGACCATCACAATACAAGGCTTTTGTCCTGAGCACGACAAGGAACATCTCTCAAGAGATTGTCCAAGGAACCCCTCTAGTGATCCTAAGGTTACACCAACTAATGTGGCAGGCTTAGTGGTGGATTCAAGTTCGAGTAGATTTAACATGGCTTCTATACAGGATATCACAAGGGCGCAAGCCTTAAAACAGGCAAAACCAACTGAAGAATCAGAGTCAAGTGAATCAAGAGAGCCTCGTAAGAGGAAAACAAGAACCTCAAAGAATACCAGGCGGAAGGCCAATCATAACTAGGCTAGAAAGTTATCCAAACTACAAGGAAGCCTAAAAGACATAAAAATAAAAATTAATAGATAATGCATCTCAAAAACCCTCACATGCCATAACTCAATCCAGTCCACTTCATCCCAACCCACCACTCATTGTGAATAGACCACAACCAGGGTCTATTCTCGTAGATCCAACCCCAAAAGGCTTAGACATGATGTTCAAGGCCTACCAGGCTTGACTTCAAGAAGGGCCAATAGTTGCAAACCTAGACAAGAGTTACCTTAGAGTAGATTTAGAGATTGAATGGACAAAATTTTACATGAAAATGGTAGAGCTAGTTGAGGCTATGCTTGAGGACAATCAATTGTTCAATCAAAAAAATTCTATTAAATCAGGTCTGCATTTCCAAGGATTCCTAGAAAGACTAGAGCAGTTGGTAAACAAGCAACACACTTCTTTACCTCGACAGGCTCAACCAATTATTGAAGGAGAAAGCTCACCACTAATGAAAGTTTATGTTCTTGATTCCATGGATGCTAGAACACCTCTTTCAATTGATCAGTACTCTCAAGAGTTCCTGTCAGAAATACAAGAAGAGATATGGGCCAAGGAGAAGGGTATGTTGGGTGTGTGTAGAAGTGTGAGAGACACACGAGAAGCACACACAAGGAGCACAAATGCAGCAAGACAAACGAAGAAGATGATGGTTGGAATAACTCTCTATTGACAATGAATTGAACTGAAGTAAGAGCTGAATAATATCCCTAAGTACAAAGTACCACCACATATGAGAGTATCAAGTATGTGGTAACACGGGGAAAAAAATTCTAACCAGCACTAGAGTAAAAAGTACCCATGTATAGGGAATAGGTTCACATCAAAGCTACTGGAGGAACACATAAGTGTAACAAACCCCCCTGGAGCGAGTGCTGTGAACACATACAGGGAGTGACAAATCAACCCCCACAAGGTAATAAGCCTAAAGCTTTGTGGAAAGCTTCAAACTTTTTTCGTGGAAGAGCTTTGGTGAATATGTCTGCCACATTATCTTGTGTAGGCACATATACCAAATCAATATCTCCTGCATGAAGGCTCTCTCTCACATAGTGATAATGCACCTCAATATGTTTGGTCCATGCATGAAACACTGGGTTCCGTGCAACAGCCAAAGCACTCTGACTATCAGTGAGAATATGCGTAGCAGCATCAATCTCCATGCAAAGATCCATCAATAGGCATCTCAGCCATATACACTCCATTGTCGTTGTGAAAACTTCCTTGTACTCAGCTTCACAACTTGATGTCGCCACTGTAGGTTGCTTCTTACTCAACCAAGATATGCATGAGTCTCCAAGGAAAAAGCAATTACCACTAGTGGACACGCGAGTATCATAACAACCAGCCCAATCACTATCTATAAAAGCATGCAAGCATGGTTGGATATCTCTGCCATAAAAGAGACCTAAGCTCAAAGTGCCTCTGAGATATTAGGAAGATGCTTTCCTTTAACCATACGTTGTGCCATTTCAAGAAGAGTTCTATTTTTACGCTCGGCAACACCATTTTGTTGAGGTGTATATGGCACCATACATTGGTGTGAAATACCTCTTTCACGAAGAAAAGCATTAAACTCATGTGACATGTATTCACCACCACGATCTGTGCATAGAGTCAAAAGCTTTTGTGAAGAAAAATTTTCAGCCATAGTGAAAAATGCTTTGAAGCAAGAAAATACCTCATTCTTTGCTTTCATAGGATACACCCATGTATGGTGAGTAGCATCATCAATGAAAGTAACAAAATATACATGCTTCCCAAAAGATGGAGTCTTGATGGGACCACATACATCACTATGAACAAGCTGCAATTTTCTTGTAGTGTGTGTATGGCTATCTTTTGGAAAAGAAGCATGATGCATTTTTCCAAGAATGCAACCTTCACATGCATGCTTTTTAATGGACTCAAGTGTAGGCAAACCAATAATCATGTCCTTCTTTTGCAAGTAAAGCAAACTATTGAAGTTTAAGTGACCAAAACAAGCATGCCAAAGCTCCATTTCAGCCATGGAAGAAGTATGAGCAACCAAGGCATTCGAGGAAACTCTCTTGTATGTATCCATCCATGCGATAGAAACCATTACATAATGTACCAAACATAAGGATAACATCACCATTGCTGAAATCATGAATCATGTTCTTGTCATCAACAAAGTGTACATGAAGTGTAGCTTTGGCAATCAACGAAACTGAAATTAAGTTCTTCTTGATACCGGGCACATACAATGCATTTTTCAAGAGAATTACACCTCCATTTACTATCAAAAGATCTAGATACACAAGGTCAATTAAGTGCATGTGTCTTAGTGACATGAAGAAGTAACACACACGAAGCTCTAAATCTTAGTCATTGTGATGATGTGATGAATCTTTTTCCCACAAATTGTAAATTGAATATAGGATTATTGAATTCTAATATGAAAAACAAAATTTGGGATTGATATATGAAATTTCTCTTTTCTATTAAAGGCAAAATAACCACTTAAGGTCAGCCCATGAGTTGTAGAATTCATTCTCGAACATGTAATTATTAGTTTAATTACATTTAAAATTTATCTTATGCAAAGTAAACATTCTGAGAGGATATAATGCAACAAGATTCAAAGGGATGTTCATTCATTTCTTTATTTATAAAAAGAGGACTAAAGAGAGTGTTGTTTTAAGAAGAAAATCCTTCATGTACTATGATTTTGATTGTTTGGTTGGAGGCATTGGTACTAATCATGCATGAACAAATAAAGTTGCATATTATTTTTATGAAATATTCAATTTTTGATATCTAAAGTCTCATCTAAAAAATTGGCTTTATTGTACAATATAGAGTAAATACTGGAAGAGATACTCATTGAAATGTTAGAAGAAACATTGAGTCTACTTAGCAAATTATGTATAATTCATTTTTGATGTCAAATAAATATAGATTCACTATCTATTTATGGTCTTGTAAATTTTTGAGGTTGAAATCAAATCTAGAAATATGAGAAGATAAAAGCTCACAAGATATTCCTCAAAATGGTCATGTAATAGTACTACTGATGCCAATAGGATATTTACAAATACTCATATGAAAGATTTTTATTTGTTGTCGTAAATTTTTGTGTAAGGGATTGAGGTTTGTGGCAGATCTCTATATCAACAATAACTCCTACACCTTTTGTAAACATGGTTGGATTCATTTCAGGAATTTTCACATTTAATGTGAACATCCTACCCATTTTCTTTTCCTTTAGCAATCAATCTTTCATGCTCTTTGTACTCTTCTTTATATAACCCATCAACATTGAACTTGACTTGTAATCCTTGGTCATAAAGTTGTCCAACATAAATGAGATTCTTTTTTATATTTGGAACATGCAACACATCAGCAATATATTTTACCTTCCCATCCTCCATAGACAATGCTATGTTTCTTGTATGCTTGATAGGATGTGATATGTCATTGCATGTTTCAACATATGTAGGAATTGGCAATTTTTTGCATACTACTAAACCATTCCACATGATTATTCATGTGATTTGAAGCACCTAAATCAACATATAAGACATTACCATTCAATTTTAAAACATCAGCAGACATCATATTCATCATGTGATGTTGGACCATGAATATATTCTCTGAATCATCTGCACTTATGGATGCATAGTTCTTTTGCTGCATTCTGTTATTTTGATTCTTCAACTTGAAATCACATTCAAAGTATTTAGGTTTACCACAATTCTAGCATCCATTACTATCATTACTTGAATCATTTCTTTGGAAATTTTTGCAACATCTTTGGCTCCCCGTAGCTCAAAATTGTGCTTTAGCTCGTGCATGATTCTAATGTTGACATTGGTCTTGGTTATTGTTTCCTCTTCCACTTTCAAAACCTCTACCTCTATCTCTTCCTCTGTTAGAGTATAGTACCTCCTCAAAACTAGGTTTTCTTTGGGAGTTTGAGTTCTCACCAAGGCTCTTTTCTTCAATAATAAATGAACATGGATACGAGATCAACAAAATTTAGAATATTTTCCCTGGTCTCAATAGAAGTTTTGAACTGCTTATATGGAGCTCCTAAACCATGAAGGCACACTTCCACCTTATCATCATCATCTATATTCATGTCAATAGATGCAAGTGACTCACATATGCTTTAAATTTTTAGGATGTAGTCACTAACTGACATGACCTTTTTCTCTAGTGTATGCAGCTCGTCCTTGAGTTGCAATTTCTGTGCCTTTGTATTGGTCGCATAGAATGTGAACAAACTATTCATAACCTCTTTTTGAGCCTTAGAATCTTGTATGTGCCCAATCATGCTATCTTGTATGCTACTAGATAGCCAATACATTAACTTTCATGCTCCTTGATTCCATTCTACATATGCTCTTAACTGGTCTATTGTCCCATTCCTATCTAGCAACTGCAATGTTTTCATTATCTCCCTTGATGTACTTCAAGTAGCCTTTTCCTATCAAGAAGTTTTTCATTTTGAATCTCCAAGCATGGAAGTTTTTCTTGTCTAGATTATCATTCATAAGCTGATTCATTCCATTGGCACTTGACATTTCTGCAACAATTTGCAAAACTACAAAAACACTAGAAGGAGTAGCTCTACTTGAATACTATCACACAACGATGTGTGAGTTTGATCTCAAAAAAACATAGTTTTTGTGTATCAAAGTACATGGGATAGCTTGAAATTCTAGATCTAGAATATTTGAGTGTCACCAAATAAAATCAAGTTAGAGTTTTGCAAACTAACCTAATTTTTTTGTGGATCCCACATTGGGGGCTAGAAACAGACGTGGAGAAACCTTCACACCAATTTTTGTAGAAATCGTAGGTCATTTTTGAATCATGCTTTCTTCACACCTTCTCCTGTACTCTTCACGATCAGCTTCTCCATGATCTCTCTATAGCGACACTTGATCTGATACCATGTCAAGAGGAAGGAGATAAGGAAGAGAGCTCACTCACACACTTTCACACTCAAAGAGGAGCACAAACTCACACACATTGAGGCAAGGAATAATTATCTTCTTCTTCTTCTTCTTGTATTACACAAAAGGAATATACAAGAATGACCTAAAACAACAATACAACTAGTGCAATATATAAAGAATAGTACATAAACAAAATCCTCATGTCCACTAATGAGTGAGCTAGAAAGAAACAAATGTGCCATCACTCTCAATAGATAAATCTAGTAAAACTCAGTGAAGTATCCCTGACATATATCGGCTTGACCACTATACATGTCAGAGAAAAGAAAGTGTTAGGGTATATTCTAGTATAGATACATAAAAACATCAGAATGCACCAATTGCAAAGAAGAGGAACCAATATTCACTTGGACAATTTGTGTTGGGAAAAAGTCCTACATTGTTTTCCTATATTTCCTAGACTCATGAAGTGTATATTCTGACGTGCCTCTATAGTAGGTTTCATGGAATGGCATGCATCAAAAAAATATATAGAGAATATACACCATGTCTCTACAAACTCAAATGCATGGAAACATATTGAGCAACAATGGCCTCAATTTAAAATTGTGCCTCAAAATTTATGATTTGACTTAGTTATGGATGGAATGAATCCTTATATATTAAAACATTCTTCATGCAAAACATGGATTGTGTGCTTATTGAATTACAACATTCCAAACATGACTCATGATCAAAAGCGGACATTTGATGTTTTCATTGATTGTACCAAGGAAATATGTTTTCTTGGAACCTTTGATGAAAGAGCTTCAAGAATTATGAGAAGGAATTGATCTAGTAGATGCATCAAAGTGCCTTCAAAAAGAAATATTCGAATACAAGGTATTTTGATTTGGATCATGCATGTTCAGACTAAATATAGTGGATGTTTAAGAGTACAAATTTCTTGATTTGATGGATGTCCAATGTGTGGTACTTCAATAGATGCTCGATGGACTAAATCTTTAAACAAGGTGATATTATCAAGGTGATACTTATTGTCCTCCAAATGGACATCATTTATGTGATGGACACTGTTCAAAAGGGAAATGTTTGTTTGCATGTGCGTGATTGGTGTAGGAGAATGAACAAACTATTTATTTTGCATTCTTTTTCATATTGGAATCAACTATTGATCAATCACTTAATAGATACCATGAATATTTCCAATAATATAGGTGAGTGTCTTTGCAAAATGATCACAAGTCAAAGAGATACTGATGGAAAAAGGAAGGAATTAGAAGCAATTGGTAAATGTCCACACTTATTGTGTACTATGGATAGTAATGAATTTCCACAACCAGCATGAGTTTTGTAAACAAAGGAATTCAAATACAAAAATCAATAATTTCTTCTTTTAGAACTCCATGTGGAGGTATTTGATTAATGAACACTACCTTACCTTGAGAGCAAGAGTTATCTTCCATGAAAACTCATGATTGGCACAAGTTTCTTCAATTGATAACAACAATTCCTATTGAGGGAGCTTTGAAACTTGATATTTGAAGTATTGTATACAAATTGGATGATTTGTTTAGATGGATTTCTTCTAAAGAGATAGTTGAGCAATCCATTGGAAAGGGTCATCTGAATATGATTGAAATTTTATGTCTTGTAGAGAAATATTTACTCACCATTTTTTGGACCATTCAAGTATAATTGCTTTTGTATATAGTAGAGGAGGTTGCAATTGCAAGAACTATCCATACAAGATGGGTGTTTTTTAGGGAATTTTATGAATATGTTAAAAGGATTTGTGCATCAAAAAGCTCCAGCTAAAGGAAGTATGGCTGAAGGTTTGTATTACAAGAGGCATTAGTATGAACAACAAAATTCCTATGAGTATTAGATTTAGATATGCCATATTTATGGTTTGAAGTTAAACATCCAAGAGTATATCAAAAGGAAGCACAAGATACATGCATTGAAATAAAATTGGATGCATAATTACAAGAGAAATGAAAGGTGTTCTAATAAATGCAACTACAATGCAAAATTGGTTAAATTTATATGAAGAAGAGAAGAAATAGTGTGAAGATTGAATCCTTTTCAGATGTGAAGGAGAGCGTTGCCTTATCTTGATCACTTAACTATATTTACTAATTTTCCAACCACTGAATGGCTTTAGGCAGCCAATTCTAAAGCTCTTGCATGAGGGCAATTTATATATGAGGATAACATGAGCTACTCTTAGAATCTATTTGGAGGTGTCATGAATATAATGCATTATGTTTATATGTAGATAATTTTTGAACTAAGCATAATCAAATCTCTAATTTGTAGTATTATGGTATGGTCAAAGATATCCCAAAGATTTATTTTTTGTGCTTTGATATGTTTCTATTCGATATGAAATGGTTTAACGTGATTGTCACTAATTGAAATGTGACAATATGAATAGATCCTAGTGGCTTTGTACAAATACCTTCAACAAAATTTTGGTTTGATGATTGCAAACAATATGAACAAATATTCCTTGCTCCAAATAATGTTGATAAATCTTGTTGTATTTCATACACAAGAATCCAAGAAATAAATAAGTATTTCAAGGTCATGATGTACCAAAAAATGTACCTGATTTAGATCTAATGCCTCCTTCAAATCCCATGGAGCATGATAGGATAGAACATGTTCCTCAAGCAGCATATGAGGATACTCACGAATTCGAGGAAAGCGATACTAGAGAAACAGATAATACAAATTGGGCACCTCTGGAGGATGATAAGATAATAACTACATCTAGATCAAGAAGCTGAGAGAGATGCTAATTAGATCTAGATTAAGACGTGCATGATAATATTATGATGATTTTTGGGTTTATGTGGTCTCATGTTGTATAGACATGTGCATACATATGATTTCATAAGCCTACATAGGCCTCCAAGAATGTAGTTTTTTTAAAGCCATCGATGCCTATTGCAACAATTATATAGATCATTACCTAAGACAGAATGGATACTAGTTTTATGAAAAGAAATCTACCAGGCATTTATCCAATAGAAAGAAAGTACCTTTTGGATTTTGTATACAAGCTTGGCATCAATCATTGTAATTAATTGACAAAGCCAATGGAATCAAATGCAAAGGTAAGCCATATAGATGACATAAAGCTTGAGCACTTGACATCATACAAAAATAATTTTGGATCATTGATATATACAAACATAATAAGGCCATATCTAACCTGTATTGGAGTATTAGATCAATTTATGCATGATAACACCTTGAACATCTATGTCAAAGCATTAGAGATCATGCCTTTTCCTATTGTATTCAAAAGAACCTAAGCTCTATGTCTAAAAAAAGAATTGTAAAACATTGGTTCATATTTATCTAGACTAAAAGTTTTTTTACATCCTTTGATAAAATGTGGAGCTAATAATTTAATATATGGTAATTTGGAGAATTTATTTGCAAGAAAAATATATCTAGACTTTCACATATCCCCAATATTGGAGTAAATTATCATGAATAAGTAACACACATGACCCTCTAAATCTTAGTCATTTTGATGATGTGATGAATCTTTTCCCTACAAATTGTAAATTGAATATAGGATTATTGAATTCATGATACAAGAAACACAATTTGGGATTGATATATGAAACTTATCTTTTCTATTAAAGGCAAAGTAACCATTTAAGGTCAGCCGATGAGTTGCAGAATTCATTCTCGAGCATGTAATTATTAGTTTAATTACATTTAAAATTTATCTTATGCAATAAATATTTTGAGAGGATATAATTCAACAATATTTAAAGGGATGTTCATTGATTTTTTTATTTATAAAAGAGGACTAAAGAGAATGTTGTTTAAAGGATATGAATGGAATGAAAAAAATCCTTTAGGTACTATGACTTTGATTGTGTCATTGGAGGCATTGGTACTAATCATGCATGAACAAATAAATTTGTCTATTACTTTAATGAAATATTGAATTTTTAATATCTAAAGTCTCATATAGAAGATTGGCTTTATTGTAAAATATAGAGTAAATACTGGAAGAGATACTCATTGAAAAGTTAGAAGAAACATTGAGTGTACTCAGCAAATTATGTATAATTCATTTTTCATGCTGCATAAATATAGATTCACTATCTATTTATGGTCTTGTAAATTCTTAGGTTGAAATCAAATGTAGAAATATGAAAATATAAAAGCTCACAAGATATTCCTCAAAAAGTTCATGTAATAGTACTATTGATGCCAATAGGATATTTACAAATACTCATATGAAAGATTTTTATTTGTTGTCATAAATTTTCATGTAAGAGATTGAGGCTTGAAGGCTAAGCAACAAATGTGAAAATCTATAAGTCAAAGCTTACAGAGTGGTACTCAAGAATGATGTCTTCATCCCCTTTTTGGAACAGGAAACTAGAATGCTTCCCACATTGTACGGCAACATCTTCTTGCATGCTTTCAGAACCGGACACCAAGACTCCAACCACCATACCTCTATATCTTTGTTTGATATGGCTAAAAACATCTACAAAACATATGAGCATAAATGCATATAAGAAAAAGAATATATTTACAGATGAAATGAAAGCAATCCAACAAATAGCTATTTATTTTATTTCAATACTTAAAATCTTACTAATTTCTAAAAAGACTATTAAAATTATTTATGGCACCAAAACAACTTTTTTTTCATACATTGGGAACCAATGAGGTCATATCAAAAAATTTCATCAGACCTATTGAAAAGTATCATTCTATGAAAACATATGGATTAATATACAAGAAACTATAATGACCTTAACACTATTAAAAAAGAAACCAATTTTTAAAGTCCATATTGCATTCTTTCACACACACACACACACACAAAGAGTCATGAATATGTGAACATAAAGATGAAAATCTGCCTCTATAAATAGATTCATGAAATCAATTCCCTTTGATGATGGAGCACATGATTCCATGCATAATTCATGCACACATATTATTCTCCATGCATACATACACACA
>CM035438.1:92547198-92594698 GCA_020310875.1 Ceratopteris richardii | reverse complement strand
TATATAAGGCTAAAAGTAATACAATTATGGTTCAGGACTTGTAGAGGTATTGAAAGCCTTGGTAATGAGAAGATATGTCCTTACCATCATTGGAATTTCTGGCAAGTCGGAGCTCTATAGCATTTGATTCTAAGACCGTAGCAGATACTACATCCACAAGTGTCCTTGACTGGAGAAAGCGCAAGCACCGATCGACAAAGAAGAGAAGGATCGGGATGACAAAGAAATGGTAGTTCCAGACGGCATGATATAGCCAGAAGAGGGCATACACAACGTACAGGTGATGGACAGCGAAGAAGAATTCGTACCACCGTCTTCTGAAAAACGGTAACGAGGTTAACGAAACAACCAAGCCTGCAATCCATGCCACTAAGCCAGCGACCACTGAACATTTCTCGTTGATGGTTTCCCAGCTTGTGATCTACATCATTCAACAAAATAAGGTAAAACTCTCCATTATAGCTGATTTGAACACATTTAAGCTGATTTGAACACGTTTAATACGTGAACACATTTAAGCTGATTCTAATCTTATGTAAAGAGATAGAAGTCCTTGTATAAAATGCGGAATAAATTGATGATTACTGCTCGTACCCGACTTGTTTGGTCAGTATTCATATAGAGTACGATGTACCCAATGCTGTGTAGGCTTACGAAAACCATCATGAAGACAGCAAGCCAAATGTGGTAGCGCACTGCATGCTCGAAAGGAAGACCTATAAGACGTAACAATGGCGATCCGCGCGATACAGGTATCCAAAGCAATGAGAAGGGAATGATGGATATCGTCCCAAAGTAGTAAGATGCAGACTGAACTTTCTGCCACTGCCTGCATTTATTGTTAAATGTATTATCATTAATGGGATGCATGAATGTATAGAGGTCGGTGTCATAGGTATTTCTGGACTATCGTTCATGCGACATTTATCTCCGTTATGAATGAATATCTGCAAATGTATATGTGCGCGAGCTCATGCATGTGCTTGTTCATCTGCATATGGGTGCACACATATGTATGTATTTATGCATGTAACTAAGCGGGTATGCTTCAGAGTTAGTCCATCATACAAGGTCAATCATAATAGTTTTGGTGTATTATTTCTCTTACTTGGAAATAACAGGGCCGTGATGATGCATCGCTTTTCCGGCGTCGATCTCCTTGAACGATAAATGGGTTTTCCTTCCAAAATGATAAAAGGTGACAAACAAGAAAGCAATGACGATGAGGAAGTCACTCGCAGTCAAGACACCGAAAGGGCTTCGTGCCCACAAAGGGTACGTGCATAGCCTTGAGATTTTGAAAGTCGCATTTCCCTGTAATGAATGATTTTACTCCTGTTATGTGGTCGATCTCCTCGAATGGTCATAATACATTTACTACACATACCTTTGAGACTGTCTTTGTTTCTTCCTTCCTGTTACAGTTTATCAGAAACCATCACTATTAGTTCCATAAAATAAGCGTACTGATCTTTATGATTGTGTTGGAAACACGATATGATCATAAAACAAGACGAGAGGAATATGCATTCATATTATGAAAACATTCACTGAGGTTAAATTTCATATAACATGATTGACTTTGAAGTTTACTTGCATTGATATTGAACAACTGATTCAAGCTGTATGAGGCGCACAATACCTTAGCACAGATCTGATCCCGATGACAAGGAAGCTTAAAGCTGCCACAACAACCCAAGGGAGTGTCTGATATATAAGACTATAACCTGCACAAAGTCAAATTCTGTGTGAAACAAGTGTGAATACATACCAAAAAAAATATTTTACAGCCATTATGAGGTGGGGAACATGTCGCCATGTATTGTAGGTAGCGACAATTTTTGAAATGATACTTCAACGAATCCGCTCAGCTGTACTACGACAAAAAAACGATAGAAGTATATGACTCAGGTTCGCACTTCCTGATCTGGAGAACGTATCAGCATGTATAATAGTTATGGATAACTTTAGAAATTACCCTTAATTTGGCATATTTGAGCTCTACTACGAGAAAGATATTGTACATATAATTCAAGCTTCTATTATTACTACTATTGCCTCTCCATTTGTATTCTCATCCAAATTTACAACTATCCTATGTGTGTGTGTGGGAGAGAGAGAGAAAGAAAGAGAGCTTCACACCTTCTCTCCCATCGGTCCTAAAGAAACGAGACTTCGTGTTATTCGACAGATGATCGTCATCTGTATTTGGCTCCGGAGAAAAGAACCAGTACAGCACCCACATAAGACATGCGGCTGCTATAAGCATCTCTGCAACGGCTTTCAATGTCGCCGCTATCCATCGATTCTGGGAGCTGGTCACCTCCACTTCCTTCTCCCCACGAGTAGAAACAGCCATTCTCCCTGCCAGCGCTCGACAGAAGGTTTCTACGGAATCGCGAAAACTCTCAATATCGTTTGGAATTCGATTGGCCTCGCCATCCCTTATGTATCCAGCGACAATGATTTTAGTAAAACTATTATAATCCCGCATTGTCATTTCTCGGGTTGACTATAGGCCTCTTGTGTTTTAGCGGTCTCAAGTTGCCATCTTGTACTATCTTTGTACATCTACTAAAAGGATCCTTCAATCAAGAGTTGACTCTGAGGATCTTCGTTATCTCTTATGAGCAGCTGGTAGCTTGTACTACAGTCAGTAGTACATATAGTGCAGCAGTTGTACTACATTTTCTGCGATACTTTTATAATTAATATATAGCAGTGTGGAAGAGGCTTTAGACATCTTTCATGTAGGATGATGAGCAGAGTATAGCACGATGGGAACGCTGCTGATCCATTCATCCTTAGTCCACTTATCGCCTGTACTTTTGAATGCACATAACCTCATAAATGTTACTCATAGTAAGTTCATATTATTGTCTGCGCGCGTTAGCTTGGCTGGATTGGCCTTTCCTCTCTTGAGGCAGGGTCAAAAGTTCAATCCCCACTTAGCCTCTCTTGAGGCAGGGTCAAAAGTTCAATCCCTACTTATTGTATGACGCTGTGGGCTTAAGGCTAGTGTAAACCATGGTACTTTTAGTTGAAACTCGTCTTCGGGCAGTCCTCTCTTTTGTTGCCTTTCGACACTTCAACCCCTGCTTTGTGAGATACGATGGGTCTCATGGGTACTATGCACGTTCACTTCTATAGTCTAATGTTTGTTTTGTGGAATACGGAGGTCCCATAGGTACTATGCCCATTCACTTTTACAATTGCAATTTCAAAATTAAAGCTTGAGAGAGTAAGCTTCCTTAAAACTCAGGGGAGTAAGCTTCGGCTGAACCTCCACTAAAAAGAAAAAAAGTTCATATTATCGCTGCATGCAGAGAGATCAGGTTTCTACAATATACACTTCATCAATTACTTCTATTGGCGCTGAGCAAGCTATGTGACTATGATAACAACATTCCAGGCGTATATATTGTCAAATAAATATCCGAAGTATATTAGGTCCAATAGTCTTTTCACACAATTCAGTTTTCCAGCGAGGGTTAATCAAAAGAATAAATAAAATTACAACATAACTTAACTTAACCATTCCTTCGCTATCTAACAATCTTGAGTCCTAAGGCAAATATAACTATATTTATTGGTTCTTCTTCTTTTTGTTTTCCTTTTCACTTCCCCATTTTCACAATGCAATCTACATTACGAAGGATAACGTCTTTTCTATATCAATCTGCTCATTTTCTTCCTTTAAACCACAAGACACGTAATCCAAAGTGGTTTGTTTTAGGTCTATTAACCTAAAACAGATCTGTATTAATACAGGTATTCGACAATTATATTTTTCCTCAAGCCTTTTATCAAAATGATGCGCACAACAAGAAGTCTTCACCATACAAATTCAGGAACTCCTTTCATTGCAAATAATGTGCACTTTATTAAAGGAGCATGCTGTAAGCATCATGGCCTCCATAGATTCCAACATCACGTAATGACGGATACGTTCACACGTTGAACAACATATTTCCAAAGAAAAAATCTGATGTATGCATAATGGATGGAAATTTAGAATATTATAGTAGCACAATGATTGAGGGATCGTCATGCAATGATGAAACCTCAAAACCTATTTTTTGGATAAATAGTTCAAATTCCTACTAGCTTCCTTTTGAAGATCTCTCTTCTAAGAGAGTTTTCGTTGAAATTGAGCAATATATGACTTGCCATGTGTTAGACATTTGTGTACAAAGATCATTCCATGTGTGTGTGACAAGGGCTAGCCATAGCCAAGGTCCCTAGCTCGGGGAATATCCTAAGGTATTCAATGGTGATAGGGATGAGTGTTGCATGATGGCCACATGTTGGCACTAGATCATTCCACAACATTACTATTTTAGATGCAAGGGGATATAGTGGATGGGAGGAGAGTAGCACACACATCATTTATGAGTTTAGAATTTCAAGTCTTCAAGAGATTTTTTAGGAACTCTTATGAGTTGTTAATCAAAGCCTTGTTCAAGAATTTTGGGAAGAGCTCTTCTTGAAGAAATTCGGTGACTACCTTGGAAGATGTGACTCATCATGGTGGTTTTGCATGTGTTGTTGGCAACTTTGAGTGGCTATTCTTTAAAGCAAAAAGAAGGTGGAGAAGCCCCTTGAGAGGAATCTCAACCCCTCCCCCCTAAGGACGCCACACATGGCTCATAATCAAAGAACAGAGAAGGATTTCTTGCAAACTGCCTGGAGTCCACGAGATATGCCTGCACTCCACAAGATCTACCTGAGAGAGAAGTTGTTTCTTCTCCTATTGTGGGAGCAAGAAGGGATCTCAAGCTCTATAAATAGGTAAAATTTTTGTCTTCTACTTTGCATATGGGATAAACGGAGACTTTCGCATGGATTCTCATTGAAGGACCTTTCACGGAGGAGGAGAATCAAAGTTTATGTGCTAATTTCATCTTCACACCCTTCTACAAGATCATGCTTAGACTACCCTCTTCAACCAAAATGGTCATAGCTCGCTCAATTCTCAACCAAATTGAGTGATTCCACTCCCTAAAGAATCCTCACTTAGAGACCTATCTTTAAACTAGCTGGAAGATACCATTTCGACTCATCTACACAGCTTTGTGGAGCTTTGAAGTTGAATATTTCACATCAAGTACCCCCGTACAGATACTTTTTGACACAAGGATGATCGAGGTCCACTTGGATACACAAGAGGAGTAAATGTCAACTTTTTCGAGCACCTACACATACCTACATATGGAGATTTTGAACTCTAAGATAAATTCTCTCATGCTTATCATGCATTTCTACTCTATTTTGCATTAAGACCAAGCATAGCACATGGCATATGCATCATATGTTTGTTTAGCTCTGTGTTTTGTATGAAAATAAGATGTTAGTATCTTCTTTTGCATGTACATTCAAGAAGACATAAGAACATTAAATGTTCTTATCATTTGTGTTTGTGTCGCAAGCACAAGGGTTTTTTTGTATCAAGGCATGTAGTGCCTTTGGTCATATTGTATATGTTCTTATGATTTGTGTCTCTATCGCAAGCCCAAGGATCTTAAGCCGCCAAGATATCATGGCTTACTAGCACATGGAATGTTGATGTTGTTGAGTAGTGGCTCAACAGTGGGAATAGTGCTTTCATCTATGCCATATCATGGAGGATAGGCATAAGATTCAGCAAACGACTTGCAACCTCATGGTTGTTGCCCATAGGTGGTAGTGTAAGATCAAAAAGGACAAGAAAGAGCCCACTACATGGGAACAACTTAAAGTCCTAATTTAAAACATCTTTGTACCACATTATGAGAGGTCTAGAGCAATAGAAAAGAAAGAGCCCACTACATGGGAACATATTAAATTCCTACTTTATAACATCCCTATACCACCTGATGAGAGGTCTAGAGAAAATTTAGTAAAAAAAAACCAAAACGTTTTGGATTACAAGGATACATATAGAGAGGTAATTTTTAAAGTACTTGACTTAACGTAAGAGTTTCTCCAAGTTCACAAGTTTGTCTTAGGACTTAGAGAAACTATCTGACCTCTAGTTGGAAAGGAGACTTGTCACTCTTTGGCATAGGCCTTAGAGATGGCTCTTTTCTATGAGGATGGCCATAGAGGCATAGGCTCCTAGGGCTAGAGATCCTCCTGGACTAAGATGACTTGGCTCTTTTCCACTTCCACTCCTATCTTGACCAATGCAGAGTCTTAAAAAGAGGCTAATCAGGTGCACATGATAAAAAATTTTAGAAGGAAAGAGAAAGTTTTCTGCTTTGGCTGAGTGGTCTTAAACACTTCTACATTTACCCCTCAACAAAAAGAGAAGGCATTGAAGGAAGGATTATGCTATGGATGCTTAGGATGGCATTGCTTTAAGGACACTCCTAAGATGAATATAGTAGCAACCATAGTCATAAATCCAACACAACCAAGGAGTGATATAGATGAGGTTTTTGGTGATTCCCCATCTGAGATATTGTTATCAGGATCTTGCTCACATGCACACAGAGGTTATGAACGTAGAAAACACATAGAAAAAATAGAGACACCAGGAGATTAGACCGAACGCAGTATTGGGAGCAATCTCCCCCCATGCAATTTGTTTCGACAGTCCACATAGTGCATGTATTCATAGGAATTTTTGATTATGTCGAAAAGAGTGGTTACATGAGAGCGGCTTCAAAAAGCATGCGTGTAACTAAAAGTTGGTGACTTTCATAGAAAGCCTCTTCTTTTAATAACACAAATTGTGGTCTACAATGACTCTTATTCTAACCACTATTTGTCTAGCTATTTCTAACAATAGAACCTTCTACTTGGATTTATTTACAAACTAAATTATAAATCGGATTTATTGATGTGTGCCCTAAAGTCGGATTATTGATGTCTGCCCTTTCACGCTTCCACGCCCTCACAAACCTTTAGCTGCTATATCAAAAACACCAAAAACACATTAATACATGATGCCCGCCCTTTCACGCTTTCACGCCCTCTCGAACCTTTGGCTGCTATATCAAAAACACCAAAAACACATTAATACATTAATAAATTAACACTCCAACAATGCATTGTTCAACATATTCCATAATGTATAACATGCGCCTCAGTTGAAAAAGAAACTAACCTCAGTTGATAAAATAAAATAAACATGGATGGCCAGTCACATGTTTCATCACTGAATGAAAATAAGCATGTTCCATGTTAAAAGAAACATGCATAGAAATGTTCATGGAGGAATTACATTAATGTGTTTGTGTATGATATGCATAAATTAAGTGGTCATAATGAGGTGCTAATTGTGTTTTATGTATCCATTGACATTCTTCAATAGAGTGATTTTTGTACTTAACCAAATATCGATAGTATTGAGTACTTGTGCATGTAGTAGTGACATCATGATCAATGATTTTCTCAGGAACCAAGATTTCAGATTGTTCTTCAATCAAAGGAGGGTCATGGAGTGAGTGGTAAAGTACCTTTAAATGGTTTAAGTAAACTAATATGAAAAGAGTTATGTATATTCCAATGAGATGGGATATCTAATCTAAATGAATTATCATTAATTTTTTCTATAATGTGAAAGGGTCCATAATAGTGTGGTGCAAGTCTAATTTTAGGATGCTAAAAAATATTTTTGAGACATCTTTTAATAATACGCAACCATACAATATCATTTTCCTTGAATTCCTTGGCTAATCGTTTAGTATTGATATCATGTGTGTATCGCTCTTGACTTTTCCTAATGTGCTCGTGAACATCATGAAGTATAGAAATGTGATCTTGAGCAATAGAATCAGCCATCAGAATGTCAATTTGGGTGAGTGATATGGGAGTGGGAAGCTTTTTTACCATAAACAATTTCAAAAGGTGCACGACCAGTAGTGGTGTGTGTGGTGTTATTGTAAGCAAATTGAAGCAATGGAAACTTTTCATCCCAATTAGTGGGACTATCTAATGAATAACAACACAATAAATCAAGAATAGTACTATTTGTAGCTTCACTTTGTCCATTACTTTTGGGATGAAATGCAGAGCTAAAATCTATTTTAGAACGAAAATGTCGAAATAAGACAACCCAAAAATGATTACAAAATGTAACATCACGATAAGATAACATTACTTTAGAAAATCCATGATGTGGGAAAATGCATTTAATGAATAATTTTGTAGCCTGAGGTGCAGACAAAGTTTTCCTACATGGAATGAAATATGCATATTTACTAAATCTATCAACTCTTGTCCAAATCATATCATTATGTGATGAAGTGATGGGAAGACCAGTGATAAAATCCATAGAAATCTATTCCCATGGTTCGTTTGGAATGGGAAGTGGCGTTAATAATCCAAATGGTTTACCATGATGATGTTTTACACACTGACATACAATGCATTGAGAAACATAATGTGCAATATCTTTTTCCATGTGTGGCCAAAAGAAGAAATCTTTGCAGGCAGAAATGGTGCTTTGTATGCCTCTATGAACCATGTAAGATGGTTCATGCATTTCTTTGATGAAAAAATCATTACAAGCTTGGGTTATGCATAATCTATGTTGAAAATAAAGAAAACCATTATGAAATGTATAATGCTCATCAGATAAAGATGCACCATTGTTGAAGTCATTCCATGCACGTGAAAAATACAAATTAGATGCATAAGTGGAAACCATTTCTTGAAAAGAATGTATTTGGATGGCAGAAATATTATGCAAAACAATAGAATGTGAAGGAAATCGACTAAGAGCATCAACTACAACATTAGCTTTACCAGGTTGATATTGGATCATGGGTTGGAAATTTTGAATGAATGATGCCCATTTAAGATGGCGATTAGAGATTAAGGGCTGATTTAATAAATGCTTAATAGCCTATTCATCTGTTTTGATTAAGACCTCAGAGCCCATAAGATAGTGTTTCCAACTTCGCAAGGCATGCACAACTGCTAACAATTCTTTATCATATGTACTATAATTCTTTTCTGAGGGCTTAAGCTTCCTACTCTTAAATGCAATGGGATGATCATTTTGCATTAAAACTGCACCTATCCCTGAATCAGTAGCATCAGTAACAACATGAAAGGGTTGTGAAAAATCACGTAATTGTAAAACAGGTGCATGTTTGAGTTTTTCAAAGGATTGTTGTTGGGTAAGTCCCCATGCAAATTTTTTTTTCTTTTTCAATAACAAGGTAAGGGGCAATGCTAAATAAGAAAAATTTCGAACAAACTTCCTATAGAAACTAGCCAACGTAAGAAAAGAACGAACATCATTGACTGATTGTGGTGTAGGCCATTCTACTATAACTTTAATTTTTTTGGCTCCACATGCACACCTTCACTTGAAATAATATGTCCTAGATATTCTAGCTTACGTTGAAAGAAGTAACTCTTTTCAGGATTAGCGTAAAGTGTATTCTCTCATAGTAAATGAAAAATTGTTTTAAGATGCATCTCATGCTCACTATCATTCTTACTGCAAACAAGTATATCGTCAAAAAATACAAGAACAAAAGCTTGGTAATCAAGAAAAATGTTGTGCATCATTCGTGCAAATGTAGGAGGAGCATTAGTAAGTCCAAAGGGCATTACCATAAATTCATAATGGCCTATTTGAGTTCTAAATGCAGTCTTAAAACTATCACTTTGCGTCATACGAATCTGATGGTATCCTAATTTTAGATCAATCTTACTAAAGACACGAGCTCCTCATAATTTATCTAAAAGATCATCGATTCGGGGAATAGGGTATCTATTCTTTATTGTGATCTTGTTAAGGGCTCTATAATCAATGCACATTCGATAAGTTTTATTCTTCTTTTCTACGAAAAGAATTAATGCTCCAAATGGGGAAGAACTAGGCCTTATAAGTCCTTTCTGTAGTAGGTCTTTTACTTGGTTTTCTATTTCCTTTTGGTGTAGTGGGCCATGTCTATAAGTTGCTTTATGAGGAGGAGATCTACCAGGGACTAAGTCTATGCTATGGTCATAATCATTGATGACATTGACAAAAACAATGCATGAATTGAATCCTTTCCTAAATGCATGCTTTACTTGAGTATGAGTAATCAATGGAAATGGCTAGAAATCATGTCGTTCAGACAGTAATAATTTGACCTTTAAATTCAAAGTTAAAGGTATGTGTATGGTAGTCAATGCATGGGTTATAATGATGATGAAAAGGCATACCTAGTATAACATCGTAAGATTGCAAAGGTGCAATTAAAAATGTTTGTGAATCAACATATGGGCCCATGCTAATCATAACATTTTGCACTTCTCGTGTTACATTATAAAAATTACCTTGAAATGCAGCTTTTACTTTATACAAAGAAGGAAACGTTTTTAATTTAAGTTCTTGTACTAATAAATGTGAAATGAATTCATGTGAACTACCATCGTCATGTAGAATTTTAACAAATTTATTGTTTATAGTACCCTGCATGCAAAGTAGAGAATGAAGAGAGATATCATTACCCAAGGTACTTAAGTCCTTCTCCAATGATTCCTTAGGGATTTCTTCATTGTGGGCCTCCATGTTATGTAATTGAGCTGCAACTGGTTTCATGTTAAGAGGTCATAATCAGCACTTCGTTTTTGTATGTCCAAGTTTACCACAATTCCAGCAGGTGATTCGTGGTCACTTCTATTGGGCATCCATCACTGAAGTTTATAGGGTAGGTGTAAGAGAAAGAAAATAAATGAATAATGATTTGAGTGGTGGGCTAGTGGTGTAACTCTAATGCCATGTAGAGGTTACCACAACACACATATAAGATCAAGGTTAGATAGAAAGAGAGATATCACTACTCATGGGAATAACACAAGAGATTTGGTTATAATGAAAAGTGGACTCAAGATGATATAGAAGATGAACTCAACTCAATTCAACTAAAACTCATAACTCTAATACAATGGAACTCAAACACTAAACAATATATAGATGGTTCTATCCACCCATGCACTCCCTATATGGAGCTTAGATGGTGATTTAGATAGAAGCTAGGTGAAGGGCTATAGGCCAACACAATGGGTACTAAGATGGATACCCTAATGGTTCCAACCACACAAACTGATGATCCTACATGGGATGGGGACCATCCTTATAAGGTCCTCCAAGCCTAAGTCGGCCTACCCATGTTCTAGGGTCGTGGTAGCTTGATCCATGCCCAAAATAATCTCCACCATTGATCTATGGGGTAAATCCAATGGTACAAAGGTAGGATCAACAACCATTTGTTTGTAACCCTTGATCTTGCTTAATCCACACTTAGGATCAAGTCTAGATCCAATGGCCCACATCAATTAGACCCTTCCCCAAGTTAAGAAAGCTACTTTTGTTTCTAGCCCTTGATTTAGGTTGATCCTCACATCGGATCAATCCCAAATCCAATGGCTTAGAAGTAACCTTCCTAACTATCCATCTACGGTCTACACTAGACCTCATCTGACCTCAAAGTCAGGAACCTACCAATGTCCAACACTCTCACATGGCTTCTCCTCATAATGGGGGCCTTACAAAATAGAGTGTTATGGAAAAATGGTGGTGTTACATAAGGGTGAGGCATTGAGCATATCTAACACCCCCCCTCAATGTCCACCCAAAGGTGAACTACCTTCTTTACCCAATGCCAAGTCTTCCATGAGGGTGGAGCATTGACCATGTCTAACACCCCCCCTCAATGTCCACCCAAAGGTGAACTACCTTCTTGGCCCAATGCCAAGTCTTCGAAGATGTATCTGAAGTAGATCCTTTGTAAGCACCTTGGTGAGGGTACCTGTTGCATTCTTCATGGTTGCATAGTAGACTGTTTCCACCTTCCTTCTCAAGTGTACTTGCTTGCCAACTCTTGAATGTCCTTCATGAGTTCTATTCCCAAGCCTTCTCAAAAGTCTTACTAGAAAACTGATATCTTGTATGGTACTCCATAAGTAGATAAGACTACCAAAGACCTTCATGTAGCTCCCAATGTCTACCTGCTCATACAATGATCTTTGGGCTTGTTTCATCACATATGATGCCTTCTTTAGCTTACATAATATGTCCTTTGAATGTGGAGCCTCAAACCCTAGTGATTGAGACACATGTACCTCCTCTTTGAGGTCAACATTCAAATGTTCTGATCTGACATGTAACATGAAAACTTCCCACTTTGTCTGAGCTACTACCATTAGTATGATGCAAATAGTGGTCATTAGAGCAAATGAGTCTTGAAAATCAAAACCCTTCACTGATGAAAGTCCTTGTGCTACCAATGTGTCTTGATAGCATTCCAAGATCCCTTGTATCATGTGCTTCACCTGCTTGACCCAATTGGTGCTAGTGACCTCCCATGCTTCATTCTTCATTAAGCTATCATAGTTGGCTTGCACAACCTCCTTCCCTACCAGATCTACAAGTCCTTCATCTTCAATTATTGGCTTCATTACGTCCATAATCGTAAACATCATGGCTATATTGACTATGTGAATAGAAGCCCACTTATGCTCCTCTATTCTCTGTGATCTGTTTGGTCCTTCTACCTTCTCTTCAATAGTTGTTGGCATAGGATTACTTTGACCATAGAGCTTTTCCTTCACCCATTGTAGTGACAACCAATCTGTTTGGGTGATTTTAGGTTGGTAGACTCTCTTCTCACCATCCAATGATGATGCTTCCTCCTGTTCATAGGTAGGGATGACTCTTGGGCTAGGTACATAGTGAATTACTCCTTCACTTGATGATAAAATGGAAGCTCTTTTCTTGTCCTCCACTGCATGTGGCTGCTCCATAGACACCACATCACAGCTCCCTTTGATCTTCTTTGCCTCATGGTCATACAATATGAAAGCCCTTTGCTTTTCATAATGACCTAGGAAGATGCATCTCTTGCTTTTTGGTTCCAACTTGTTCTTTCTTTGACCTGGGACAAGAGCATAACACACACTCTCAAAAATTCTAAAGTGTGAGACTGATGGATTCTTACCAATGTAAACTTCATGATGACTCTTTGTGATTTGATGAGGAAAGCCCATGCCTTCTCTCATACACATTGTTATCTCAACAATGGTGTGACTCTTGTATTCCATAATGCCATCATGTTGTAATGTGTGAGGTGTCACTGATTGACACTTTATCCCTTTGCACTTGCAAAAGCCTTCCAACTCCTCTGAGTTGAGCTCACCACCACCTCCTATTCCAAGCTTCTTCACACTTTTCCCTGGTTCATTTTCAACAAGTTCTGGTTGTCGTTTAATCTTACCAAAAGCTTGAGCCTTATCACGAAGAAAGTACATCCACATCTTCCTGCTATAGTCGTCAACGATCACAATGTAGGAAGATCCTCCCAAGGCCTGTATAGACATCTTACCACACAAGTTAGCATATACCAACACTAGAGGAGCCTTTGACCTACTCTTGCTTTCTTGTGGGAATGTCTCTCTATGTGGCTTGCCCATCATACAAGCTCTATAAGGTTCCTTCATTCCATTCACTGTAGGTAAGTGATGAAGAACAATACCTTGCTTTTGCATCTCCTTCCATATTGTTCCTGTCACCATGATGGGTTCTTGCTGAGGCTGCATAGAACTAGATTGACCTATATCATTGGTCATTTGATGAGATGCACCATTGTCTAGCACCCATGAATCCACAATTGATTCTTCTTGTGTTGAGGAGCATACCACCTTTGCTTTGGATCCATGTATTGTCTCCTCCTTCACTTCATCTATCCTCTTGACATGACAATGTGCAATTGTATGTCCCTTTCTTTTGCAATGGAAGCATTGTCCTTGAAACTTCTTCTTACTACTCCTCCTCCTCTTCTTTTCACTTTCACCTTTGGTTGAGGAACCACCTTTTTTTGATGCATTGTTGGAGAATGTAGCATCTCCATTGTTGCTTCTTCGTTGGGTTTTGAGCTCCAAATCCTCTTCCCTTGGTAGTGAATAGAACTCTTCAAATATCGAAGTTTGAGGTCTCACCTGAGTGTTGAGAGTAGTTACCCTTCCATCATAGTTTGGTGGAGAATCTTGGAGATGCCTTTGAGCTAGGTCCATGCCAGTCTTCTCTATCCCTTCACAAGCCATTCCATCACATGGCTTCTTGATCTGAGTAATGGATGCATTCCCCTTCTCTCCTTCTGCAAACATCTTTGCTTCCAATTGATTTTCTAAATTTTGAATGCATGTTTGGTTTCTTACCTCATAGTGACTCCTCAACATACTCCATGCGTCACTTGCCTTGGATGTATGTTGAATAAGAGGTAGAATAGACTCCACACAATTGTTCACTATATAATATAGTGCATTTGCATTCCTTATCTTCCAAGCTTGTAGAAGCTTTGCATTTGGGAGAATCACCTTACTCGGATCCAATGGGTCAAAGGTAGGTTGTGGCTCTTGCTCACTTCCCATCACCATCTCCAAAAGATCATAAGAATCAAGGATAACTGTAATCTTGAACTTCCAAAGAAAATAATTTGTACCATCTAACTTGCCTTCACTAAAGGTCGGTGGATGAACCCATAGTGTTTGTATTTCCAAATCCATTGCACCAACTCCACTTCCACTTCTAGATAATAACACCTCCATAGTGTTGAAGCCTTTGTGTCCCATGAACTTGAAGCCTTGAAGCCTTTGCCTCCCAAGAACTCTAGTATTGAAGCCTTTGCCTCCCACAAGCTATGGCATTGAGGCCTTTGCCTCCCAAGAACTCCAATGTTGAAGCCTTTGCCTATCACAAACTTTCGAGTTGAAGCATTTACCTCTCACAAGCTTGATTATTGAAGCATTCCTTCCACAAATGCTAGAGTTGATTCCTTGGCCTCCACGATCTCTGCAATCTTCTATGCCTTCCTATGCTCTGATACCATGTAAGAAAAAGAAAATAAATGAATAATGATTTGAGTGGTGGGCTAGTGGTGTAACTCTAATGCCATGTAGAGGTTACCACAACACACATATAAGATCAAGGTTAGATAGAAAGAGAGATATCACTACTCATGGGAATAACACAAGAGATTTGGTTATAATGAAAAGTGGACTCAAGATGATATAGAAGATGAACTCAACTCAATTCAACTAAAACTCATAACTCTAATACAATGGAACTCAAACACTAAACAATATATAGATGGTTCTATCCACCCATGCACTCCCTATATGGAGCTTAGATGGTGATCTAGATAGAAGCTAGGTGAAGGGCTATAGGCCAACACAATGGGTACTAAGATGGATACCCTAATGGTTCCAACCACACAAACTGATGATCCTACATGGGATGGGGACCATCCTTATAAGGTCCTCCAAGCCTAAGTCGGCCTACCCATGTTCTAGGGTCGTGGTAGCTTGATCCATGCCCAAAATAATCTCCACCATTGATCTATGGGGTAAATCCAATGGTACAAAGGTAGGATCAACAACCATTTGTTTGTAACCCTTGATCTTGCTTAATCCACACTTAGGATCAAGTCTAGATCCAATGGCCCACATCAATTAGACCCTTCCCCAAGTTAAGAAAGCTACTTTTGTTTCTAGCCCTTGATTTAGGTTGATCCTCATATCAGATCAATCCCAAATCCAATGGCTTAGAAGTAACCTTCCTAACTATCCATCTACGGTCTACACTAGACCTCATCTGACCTCAAAGTCAGGAACCTACCAATGTCCAACACTCTCACATGGCTTCTCCTCATAATGGGGGCCTTACAAAATAGAGTGTTATGGAAAAATGGTGGTGTTACATAAGGGTGAGGCATTGAGCATATCTAACAGTAGGTGGTTTGGTAGGTTGGAGAGATGAAGCAACAGGTGCAGCTGAGTAATTGGATTGCGATGGACGAGGAAACTAGGGTAAGATGGGGCATTAAAAGTACGTTTCATGGGAAGATTTGGTTTAGCAAAAAATTGTTGTTGATGTGGTTGTTGTAGATGAAGTGACTTGGTTATGGACTGGAATTCTTTCTCTGCATCATTGGCGAAAGATATAGCCTCGCTGAGGGTTGTAGGTCATAAGGTGTGAAGCTTACCTTGGATTCCCACCTTCAAACCATCTTCATATTTTCGGTGAAAGCTATCCTCCGCTACATCTTCAAGCATTCGAACCAATAGTAATTTTTTCCAGAAAAGCTCCGTGTAGGTAGTAACCGTATCACCCTCCTTCCATGTAAGGATCGTACATGCACATCAAACATGAAATTGGTATTGAGGAGGAAGAAAAGAATCCTTCACTTTCTCTTGGAAAGCCTTCCACGTTGTTGGATGCTCAGTTCTGTGCCGCAGGACATTCCACCAGAGTTGAGCTTTTCCTACTAAATAGTTAAAGGCAAATTTGACTTTTTCACTTTCAACATAGGTTTCATCAGTAGAAAAATCATCAAACTATGAAAGCCATGAAAGGATTAAAGGGCCATCCTTACGGCCATCAAACTGTAAAAACTGGTAATTCTTAATGGCGATCTTGGAATGCGTGCCATCCGATTGGGCAGAGACCATAAGTTTGACCACCCTCGTAAGGTTGTCTTCATCAGTTTGCATCTTTTTGAGTTTTTGAGTATTTCATCACGTTGTTGGATCTCGTTCTGAGCGCCTCATAATTCCTACCGTAGGAGCTCCAATTTTTGCTCGAGTGCGAGCTCGGGTAGAGGTGATTCGCCGAAATCCTCCATGTTGTTCATAGGGTCCATGAGGATGTAGAGACAAAACCTTCTTGCTAGATATATAAAAACAATTTTTGAGTTTGTTTGAGTTAAAATGTAAAAGGAATGGTTGTTCTTGGGAATTGAAAAAGTAAGAAACAGATGAAAGTTGTGTTAATTATAAGAAAAGAGAAGTAGAGTGACAACACAAAGAGATAGTGTAGTGGTAAAACACTTCCCTTGTGTGGGTGAGGTTGTGGGTTCAAATCCTCACACCTTGGTGAATCTAAAAGTCCTTATTGCCACTCATACATTAAAATTGGTTTGCGCGTAGCCAACGGCTGCCAAGGGTCACCAAGGGAGCCTTGGGTGCCAAAGATGCCAAAGTAATGCCTTAGTTATGCCTAAGTTCTATGCCTTAGTCAACGCCTTCAATTTTGCCAAAATGAACAAAAATAGATCCCTCCATAGTGACGCATGCAAGGATTTGATACCACTATTATCAGGATCTTGCTCACATGCACACAGAGGTTACGAACGTAGAAAACACATAGAAAAAATAGAGACACCAAGAGACGAGACCGAATGCAGTATTGGGTGCAATCTCCCCCCATGCACTCTCTTTCGACAATCCACAGAGTGCATGTATTTATAGGAATTTTTGATTACGTCGAAAAGAGTGGTTACATGAGAGGGGCTTTGAAAAGCATGCATGTAACTAAAATTTGGTGACTTTCCTAGAAAGCCTCTTCTTTTAATATAAAAAATTGTGGTCTACAATGACTCTTATTCTAACCACTATTTTTCTAACTATTTCTAACAATAGAACCTTCTATGCAGATTTATTTACAAACTTAATTATAAATAAGATTTATTGATGTCCGCTCTAAAGTCGGATTATTGATGTTTGCTCTTTCACGCTTTCATGCCCTCACAAACCTTCAGCTGCTATATCAAAAACACCAAAAACACATTAATAAATTAATAAATTAACACTCCAACAGTGCATTGTTCAACATATTCCATAATGTATAATAGATATCATCTTGTATAGTGGCCATGATGGTCATGAAGAACGTTCATTGTATGCCAAACGTTGTGCTTTGGCCAATGGCAAAGAAAGGATACCAATTCCCTGATATATAACTCATTGTTATGAGAGGAGTTGTGGCAAGACATCTTGTCAAGGTCCTCTTTGATAATGGGACTACGAATACTGTCATTAGATCTCAACTATTCAAAAGGTTGCACTTAGACATTTTGCAATCAGAGTATACTTACATAGTGAAGTTAGCCGGTGGGAAGGGAACTGAGACATGGGACCGAAGAGTAGTAGATCTACCCATCTAGATCCAATCCTATGAGGATAGATTAGATCTTGAGATAGCACGATTGGCCCGTCAGTGATGTAGTCCTAAGTAAAAAGTGGCATGCTCGAAAACGACTAATCATATATTTTGCTTCATATGTTTATCAGTTTGAGCATGAGGGGAGGCGATTACTGATATGGAGAGCTAGATATCCAAGAGACATGATTGCTGACTGCAACTAAGCTACTGATTTCTTTATTTCATGTATTCATCATGTGTAGTGATGGATTTTTGCAGTCAAGGAATCTCTAGTTGGAATGCACTCAAGTACTTTTAGATTAAGTAAGAATAGAATTCTAAAAATTGTCTTTACAAGAATTACCTTTGGGTTTTCCTCCTTGCAGGAACATTCAACATAGAATCAAATTGATACCAAGATCCAATGCGATCACTCAACCTCCATTTCAAATGATCTTGCAAGAGGAGAATGAAGTCTGCAATGTCATGGATGAGTAATTTTAGAAAGGGTTGATTAGACTAAGCTATTCGCCATTTGCAACACCAATTATTCTAGTGAAGAACAAAGATGGATCTTATAGGATGTGCGTAGACTAAGGAGCACTCAATAAGATCACCATCAAGTATAGATATCTCATGCCCAAGATAGATGATCTCCAAGATGCTCTAGGTGGAGCCCTTGTATATAGTAAGATAGATTTGAAAAGTGGCTACCACATGATTAGAGTAAAGGAACAAGATGTCTATAAAACATCTTTTAGGACCCATTTTGGGCATTATGAGTATTCACTTATGCCATTTGGTTTGCCTAATGCACCTACTACTTTCATGATGTTAATGGATAATATGTTATGGCCGTTCATTGGAAACTTTATTGTGGATTTTTGTTGATGACTTGATGTATAGTAGATTTGTACAGGAACGTGGAATTCATTGAAGGATAGTATTAAATAAGCTAAAATAAAATTATTTCTTCCAGAGATAGAGCATTTAGGGCATGTGGTATCAACCATTGGGGTTGAGATGAATTCTACGAAGGTCTCAATTACTTTAGCTTGGCCTTCTCATCAAGAAGAGGGGTAATTATGGTCATTTCAAGGACTTTCAAGTTTCTATAAAAAATTCATTTCATCATATTCATGAATAAAAGCACATATGATGACCTTGCTTCAAGGAAAATTACCATTTGCATGGAAGAAAGAGCAACAAGAAAGTTTTGATACTCTGAAGAAAGTTGTTTTAGAGGCTCCAATACTAAAATTGGTATTTCCACATAACTATTTAAGTTGGAGACAGATGCCAACAACATAGTCATAGGGGCAATCTTGAGCCAAGATGGCAGGCCAATAGCTTTTGAAAGCAAAAAGGTGAGTGGTGCACAACACAATTGTCGAGTGCATTAAGATGAGTTGTATGTAGTGGTGCATGCTCTTAAAGTTTGGAGATGCTATCTTTATTGTGCATACTTTAAGGTATACATAGATCACCATACACTCAAGTACTTTTGTAGTCAACCAGATGTTCAAGGTAGGCATGTTTGTTGGGTTGAGATTATGGAGGAGTCTCACATGGAAATCTTGTATAGAAGAGGTAGAGAGAATTTTGTAGCTGGTGCATTATCATAGATAGTGTATCAAATAAGCTTTACAATTTTAGAAAGCTCATTGCTTCAAGAAATAAAGGAAGCACATGTGGAAGATCCACATTTTTTTAAGATCATTAGAGGCTTTAGTGATGACTCTATTATAGGAAACAAGGTAGTTCTAGATCTTTCTTTTCCTAGTAAAGAAAACAAGTCAAGTTTGTATTACACTTTCTTACTTGGGAATGGAATAGCTAAACAGAAAGGAAAGGTTTGCATACTAGATTCTCGCGATTTGAGAAGAAAAGTCATGCATGATAGCCATCATGTTCCTTGTGCAGGGCATCCTATTATTGACAAGACCATTCACCTTTTTAGAAAAACATTGTTGTCTT
This sequence comes from Ceratopteris richardii, assembly GCA_020310875.1. Lineage (NCBI taxonomy): Eukaryota > Viridiplantae > Streptophyta > Polypodiopsida > Polypodiales > Pteridaceae > Ceratopteris > Ceratopteris richardii. The sequence continues at coordinate 92,574,816 of CM035438.1, read as the reverse complement.
CTAGATTAGCCATGGACAAGTAGATTCTAGAGCACACCTGGGAGGGTGTATCCATGGACTTCATAGTGGGGCTATTGTGGACCCAAAGTAACTGTTTAGATACTATCCTAGTTGTGGTAAATAGATTAAGCAAGATGGCTCACTTTATACCTACACATGAGATGGTAGAAGCTCCACAAGTAGTAGAGCTATTTATCCATCATGTCTTTAGAGTGCATAGGCTACAGACATCCATAATTTCAGATAGGGATGTTAGATTCACATGACACTTCTTTGATAAAATAAAAGTTTCGTTGAAATGTGTAGTGAACATCCACAGATAGATGGCTAGACCAAGAGGGTCAACCAGATTCGAGAGGACATGTTGAGAGCATGTGTCTAAGAGGCAAACAAATTGGAGTAGTTATTTGCCACTAGTAGAGTTTTCTCATAATAATAGACCTCATAAAGTGACAAGAATGTCTCCTTTTGACATGAGTTATGGCATGAATCCCACTGCTCCAAGTACCATACAAATGCCAAAGGAATTTCCAAGTGCTTTGGAGTTCTAGGACAACCTCCAAGCAAACTTAAAAATAGCTAAAGCGAAGACGCAGCAACGAGTTGATCGAGAAAAAGAATATGTTAACAAGAAAAGGTCTCCTTGAGTCTTCGAGGAAGGAGATATAGTTTTTCTTCAAGTGCTAGCTAGATCTAATTCATTATCCACAAGGAAGTATTTAAATCTTTCACCAAGGTTTTTTGGACCTTGGAAGATAATTAAGGTGCTTCGTGATGTTTCATACAGATTAGAGCTTCCTCCAAATTGCAAAGTTCATCGAGTGTTCAATTTCAATAAAATTAGAAAGTATATTTCCACGAAGGATAATCTAATAGATGGTAATGTTTCTTTGTAGGAAAGTGATATGGCCAAAGATCATTCTCTAGATATGATACTAGATTGGAGACAAAAATGGTTTAGAAATTCTCTCATCCAGGGGTATCTAGTAGCCTCGAGAGGATTACTGCTTATATATTCTTCTTGGGAATCAAAAGCTTTGGTTCACAAGTACTTATTCTCATTGATCATTGAGAAAAATGATTTTGAGAAGGGAGAAAGAGTGTCAGACATTGGTCTATAGAGACCATTCCATGTGTGTGTGGGACAAGGGCTAGCCATAGCCTAGGTCCATAGATTGGGGGATATCCTAAGCTATTCAATGGAAATGGGGATGAGTGTTGCATGGTGGCCACATGTAAGCACTAGATCATTCTAGAGCATTAATAGTTTGGATGCAAGGGAATATAATGGATGGGAGGAGAGTGGCACACACATCATTCATGAGTTTAGAATTTCAAGCCTTCAAGAGAGTTTTAAGAACTCCTATCATCATGATGCTTCAAGTGTGTGTATTGCAAAACAACTAGAGAATATATAATGATTCTAATCCTCATATGAAGATCAATAAGTTGAATATGGACATGATTAATCTATTCTTTTTTCACTACCAATATTTTGAATTATTTCCAAAAAAAATAAAAAATTACATGCATTTATTCTTAGACCATTGTTAAAAATCAGGTACCTCAGTTTGAACTTGTATTATATGAACACCCATTCAAAATTTCACATGATTGGAGTTTGGAAAATAAACATTTTCCCTTGATCTTTTATAATTTCCTATCATGCTTGGCATTTCACCATCCTTAGAAAAGATAAGGTTTTTTTTCGCATAACCTTAAACATGATTATATCAAAACTTTTTGGGTAACTAATATCGAGGATCTTGTTATCATGTAATCACCCAAGAAAACCCTCCAATATATAGATCCAAGGTCAAGGGAGTAACTCACTCACGAGGAGGCATGTGTACCTTCCATCACATGGGTGACCGAGGTGATCACATGGTCTCCAAGATTAAGAAAGCACATGAAATCACATGTATTGTAAAAGAAGACATTCCAAGCTCTCATGTTCAAGTCAAGTGGCTAAGAAAAGCTTCCAATTAAGCCTAAGGTATTCAATCTTAGATAAGTCAACCCTAAGGTTCAAGACCTTTCAAATATGTGTAAATAATGAATAAATCCCAATTTTTTCACATCTAGATGCCCAAGGGTTCTTGTCTATAGATCCATGTAACTATACAACATTCCCTTCCCCTCAAAAGCATTAACATTCTCAAAATTAGTAGAGATATATATATCTTGGAATATTCCCCTGTGCCCCATCATCAGTTTGGCTGACTATGGTCTTCATGTTTCTAATATGCCTCTTAATTTAGAAGCAGATCCTATCTTCATAGAGTGTGAAAAGAGGAGAATCCATCTATATTATGACTGCTTCAAAAATAATTCAAAGCCCCATCTAGTTTTGCATGTGAGAAATTGTATCAAGTGCAAATTATGAAAAGAATGAGAAGGGTGAAAAAGAACGTCTCCACCTATTTCATTATTCAAGCTATGTGCAAATAAGGCCTCCATAGCATGAACATATGAATTAGGTGGACTTTAATTATCTCCATCTAGATATTTACCTTGGTTCATTTTTGTGCACTCCTTTTGCTTGATTAACATAGAAACATAGGTGAATTCCCTTGGCGAGCTTAATCTATCAAGTAAGACCCTATCTTGTTATATAAGGAAGATGAATCTTTCATAACCCCAACCAAAATCACTTTCCCTTGATCTTTCTATATATACATATACTTCTACCTTTTGGTTATTGAAATGGGGGGATTTCTTATTTGGGATTTTCTTGCATTAAACAAATATCAATATAAATAGAGAGGAGTCAATTTTGTAATCCATGCCCAACCATTAAAATGTTTTAGGTGGATTATCTCATTGGTTAGTTAAGAGGATATAATACACTCTTTATTTGGAAAGAGTTTGAAGAGCTTACTTAAAGCGGGTTTAGTGTTTTGTTTTTCAAAACTTTACATAGTTTGAGAGTCCACTTTAAGAGAGTGAAGTCTAAAAAAATTAATTTACCTTTTGTAGATTCAAATCAGTTGAGATATTTTCCGATCTAGGATATGTGTTCTTATGAAAAGGTTCAGATCTATTTTTGGAGAATATCTATTGTCTTCAATGTCACAAGTACTCATAGGAATGGATTATTTCAACCAATTATTAAATTTTTTTGATAGATAATTAATCTTGATTATCTCTAAGAGATCTTCTTGATCCTTCAAGAATTCTCTTCCTGTATAATCTAGATTTGTTTAAGATGAATCATTTGACATTCTAACTAGATATTTCTTATTCTTTCCATTCACATATTAACTTAAATTATCAAGTAAATCTTACGTTCCAAACACAATTTTTCTGAAATTTCTTCCAAGCCTGGTTTTTAGTTATGTTTTGTTCCTCGAATTCAAGTTATACTTTGGGATAAAGCTTTAGAGATTCAATCTATGGAGTTAAATTTCAAAGTCTTAGGAGTTGATCCTCTCTTTTTAATGTAAAGGAAGTTCGGCAATAGGCTACTCTCCCGGACTTGAATTAAATTAAGAAGCAAAGGTACAATGGAAGGGGACTAGTGCCCACGGGACCCCCCAAATCCCACAAAGCAGGGGAAGCTTGATTGAATCCTAGGTTGCATTACAGAGAAGGTTAATCACCCTCTCGTCGCCCTCATGCGGGGCCCACTTGGGTTTAAGCTTGTTGTTGATCAACTGGAGAACTTGATGGTGTCTGAAGGGGGGGGACTTCTTGCTGTTGACAATCCTTTTGCCCAAGAGGAAGAGTGATTTCTCAATCGACCACTCCCTGGGGGAATCGCCGAAGTTGAGAGCACACCTCTCCCGCCAAATTTTCCACAGGACCTCCCCTCTGATGGCGTTCCAGAGTGTCGCAGAGCAGCCGATCGCTTCTCCCAAAAGGACTTGTTTCCAACTAAGCTGTTTTTGAAGTCTGATTTTCATTCCAACCGTCTGCCAGATTCTGTAGGAGTTGGGGCAAGTAAGGAAGATGTGTGGGACGTCTTCGATAGCACGGTGACAGCGTTTGCACCAAGGAGGGATCCCACAAAGTTTGTTAGCCTTGTGGTTGGTCCAAATTCCTCGATGAAGAATTTGCCATAAGAGGACAGACTTCTTAATCTCAATAAGGGGGTGCCAGATACTCATGAATTTCATGTCCCACCGAAGCCGCGTCCAAGACAGGCACCACTTCTTGTTGAGGCTGATCTGGAGGTCGGCCGTTTCTTTGATGTTCGGGATTTTGAGAAGGCTATTTCCGTTGTGCCATTTGAGACCAAGCGAGTTCGGTGAATCGTGTCCCATGAGAAGGCGCGTCTTGTGGCGATCCCAAGCGAGGCATCTGCTTTGCAAGGTGTTCCATTCTACGTAGGAGATGTTTATGCGAGGGTCAATATCCTCGAAGTTGATCCAGTTGTTGGTGTCATGTTTCCAGAGGTGTTTCCATTTTTTGAATCCTTTGTTCCATAGCTGCTTGGCATTTTGAATGTTCCACGACTCCACACTCCGGATGCCGTGAATCGGAAACCAGATAGAGTCGTTTTGTCTGATTCCGGCCGCCCACTTCCAGTCCTCACTAATTCTTGTGAAGCTTTTGACTTTATTCCAGCCCTTCCAAAGGGAGCACACGAGATTAGAACCTTTCGGGAAGACGGGGATCGGGGAGAAAAGCAGGGTCATGATGTCAAGATTCTTCCAGTTCGGGAGCCCCGTGAGGGCCAACTCATTCTTGTTTCTGAAGATCAGCTTGGCCCACGAGGCCTCCCTATTGCACCAAGCCCTAATCATCCATTTGGCTGCCAGTTTGTTAGCCATACACCCAATGTCCAGGATACCAAGCCCCCCGCAATCTCTGGGGCTGGTGCAGATGGCCCATTTGATTTTAGGCACCCCCCTTCTGTTATGGTCGCCCGTCCAAAGGAAATTTCTACAAATACTATTAAGTTTGGACAGGCCTTGCTCGTTCGGTCTCCAACAAGAAAGGAAATAGATTGTAGAAGAGAGGAGAAACGTGTTGATAACCATCGCACGCCCAGCGAGATTGATTTGCATACCTCTCCAATAGTTGAGCTTGTTTTCGAGTTTAGCCAATACCCAGTTCCATCGCTGCTCCATGGAGACGCCAAACCCCAGGGGGATTCCTAGAAGCCGAAAGATTTGGCCCTGCGGAATGATTTGACAGCCATGATTAATGAGAAGGTCAAGATGTTGTCCCACGATAGCCCTAAAGGCGGTCTTGGAGTGGTTGATTTTAGATCCAGAGGCATCACAAAAGGTAGCAAGACACCTCCAGAAAGTCTCCAGGCTGGTATTATCATTGTGGACGAACGCGTTCATATCATCAGCAAACAGTCTCATGATGATTTGATTGTGGTCATGAGGCAGCCGGAGGCCTTTGATATTGCCAGCCTCCACATGATGAGCCACAAGTCTGCTCAACCCCTCAGTGGCGATGGCAAAAAGAAGGGGGGCCAGAGGGCACCCTTGTCTAATCGACCTTCTAAGATGGATTGCCTTCGAAAGTTTGCCGTTGACGTTGATTTGGGTCGTTGCGTTTCCGAGAAGGGTCGCGATTATCTTGGTGAATTTCTGACTGAGCCCGAGATCTTGGAGCGACTGCAGAATATAGTCCCATTCTAGCCTGTCGTAGGCTTTGTCAAAGTCGATTTTGAGGAAAACCACATCTTGATTGGATTCATTTGCGAATTGAATACCTTCCCAAATATCCATAATGGTTTCCAGGATAGACCTGCCTTTGATGAAACCTTTTTGGTCCTCACTAAGCCAAGATCTCAGGTGGCACGAGAGTCTGTTGGCAATGACTTTGGCGATGATCTTGTATCCTGTTTGGAGCATCGTAATAGGCCGCCAGTTCTCGATTCTGTTCTTTTCCCCCTTCTTGTGTACCAACTTGATCCTCTCTTTTTTCTAACCCCCAGTAGCTGAACTTTATGATGATATTAAACCTTCTTTATCTTGATGGAAGAATTATTTTTCCTTTGAGAGGAAAAATCAAGAAAGTTTTATTTTAAGACAATACTTTCTTGATGTATTCTATTGGATCACAAATCTATTTTTCTTCTCACCATCTAGAAAAAATAATCATTGGGAACTAGCTGCCACTATCCCATAACAATGGGTCCTTCATCTAGTCCACATAACTACATCTCTATACTTTTGTATTTTGCCTTCTCTGTCATCTTTAATGTTCTCCAAATCATAAGCTATTATTTATGGTACCAAATTTTGAGAGCAAGGACTAAGGTGGTTGAGTACACCAAAAATAAGTTTACTTGCCTTTCAAGAATTTTTGGTTAGCCATTCAATGTGGTGTGTGTGATCCCATCAAACTTAAAGTTTGATTAGATCTTCAACTTGGTTCTTTTGGCTTTTCTTAAATTTTTAGCCAAATAAGAGATATGATTAGGGATTTATCTTTTAGATCCCTTTTATAAATCATGTGTACATTGGATTTACCCATGGGTTTTGTTCAAGGATCTATATAATATGCTTCACACAAAAAAACATTTCCCTTAGGCTTTTAGTATTTGAATAAAAACTTGATTAAAGGAAATATTTGAAGGTTTTAGCTTCGTTTACTTCAAGATTATTGAACATCTGTATCCGAGTCCAAGCTTTGATTACCCATAAATCCAGCATCCCATACCACCAAATCCACTTTTGTGGTAGTGTACGCCTAGGTGTCCCATACCATCTAGCTTACAGTTCCACTTCAATGAAGGAAACTTTGTCGTTAGCATTGGGATTAATCCTTCTTCAATCTAATCAAGTGATATCTTTTAATCCTTTGACTATAAGTTGTTAATTCCATTGAAAAGAGGTTCTTTTTCTCATGAAACTTCAGCTTTCCAAGTCTGAGTTGTATGGCATGAAAAGCCTTAATGTTAAAGATTGAATTTTCAATGATTCTTTCCTTCATATGTACTCTAGTAGAATCTATGTGATATGATAATAGAGCTATGTCTTATCCCAAACTAGGTTTTATCTCTTGAAATAATTAGGAATCTAATCTTAAAAGAATAATTGATTTTCTAATCAGATTCTTAATCTCAAGAAGATAGTAAGAACTCTTCCATTTAAATATTCCTTTACTTTCAAGACATAAGTAAATGGTTTTTGAGCTAGATTTACTTAAAGCTCCAAATAGTTCTTCGTTCTCACAACTAGAGAACTTCCTTGGAGGGTGGAATTGATACTTCAAAAATATGATATTCTTATCATCCTTCCAGTCATTAGTTGAGAAAACCTTAACTTATGATTATTCATAAAGTATTGACTCTTCCATCCTCAATCACTACTTTTCTCCTAGAGCTTTGATAAGAATCACTCTAGATTAAGTAGTTGCATTGTAGTGATGCAAAAAAGAGCCATCCCATCTCCATCCCACCTCTTTTGTTGTTGACATACTGCTTTGGCATTTTGATACTTATTCGTGTGCCCAATAGATGCATCTACCTTGAAATCATGTATCAATGCATAAATACTAATGAATTCATCCTTTATGCATGAATATATGTCAACAAACTTATGTGCTCTCACAGAATTCATGCATGGCATATCATCAAAATTAAGAGGGCAAGGCACACAATATCTCTACAATAATCTACTACCAATCCACCATCACACGCTCCATCAACTCCCACGTATGGAACCACTCCATTTGTACTTGGGGAAGAGGATGGGATATCTACATCATATGTAGATTAGTAAAATTAATCTCGTTGGGGATAAGTATGGCCATCATCTCAACAAACAACACTAGTAGCCTATCAACCATGTTTGCATATGTAGACTAACCATATGGTCATGAACAAAAGTGATGAGGAATCATCAAATTGCAAGTAAGATATCGTATTGAAATACTCAACATATATGCAATAGAAGTTAGTGGGGAAGTTCTTGAGCTTCAAACCTGCATACTACATGAACTTGTCATTAGATTCAACCAAGCCATTATGCATGCCATTAATTGCATTGACAATGCTCATGTACATGCATTATTCTTTTAAGGAAACCTAAGACTTGAGATGAAGAAGTGTGGTATGGCTGAAGTTTTGACCCATTAACTGGAGTCCATAGTAGTTCACCACTCAAATTAGCCAACTCAAATGTGGACATACCAATATTTGAATGGATCCAAAAGGGACCTATCCATTGTAGTTTAAGTTTACCTGCTTGCCTCTTCATTTTGGAATGGAAGAACACTACAAGATCATCGCAATGAAAAATATGAGTTTTCAAATGTTGATCATGCCATTGACTTTGGAAATTCTTGAATTCCTGCATAATGTTGGAAAACAATGTCCCAAGGTACTAAGGTCAATATCCCATGGTCATTGGTCAAACTTTCTTAGATTTGTCCAGTATCTATAGATCTAAATCTCACTCTTTGTACAAGTTACAGCGCTGGGCATCGTGGATAGTGTAGAAGCCTCTCAAAGAACTCACCCAAGTTCAAATCCGTCCAGCCGCATAGCAGGTGGGGATTCTTTTAAGACCATGCTTTTCAAATATCAAACGATGTCAAGCTTTTCATAACGCGAACGGTAGACGATGGAGGTTTTTCCTTGATGTATTTTCGCATAGCGATCGCAGATGTTTATGTACTTTTAGAAGCTTTTCATAGTACACACACTACTATATAAGAAGTATGTTGGCTCATGTTATTGCATCCTTCACCTAGTTTTCAACACAAGCCTTGAGCTTGGACCTCAGTAGAGGTGGTGTTTCGTCTGGCACATGGGGCAGCCATGGTGCTAACTTGAAGCATGTTGAAGAGCAGCTATGGAGGTCTTCTTGAAGAAGATGTAGAGTGTGCTCACACTCTTGCTCATGAAGAGGAGTTTATCTCTTGTTCATGGAAAGAAGACTTGGTCATTAGCAGCTTTATGGTGAGGATCGGCCATCTACATGTTGTAGTTGAAGATTGTCTTCTACATGAAGATTTCGGGCTACTTCAAAGACATTGGATGGTGGTTAACATAAGATTTACATCTTATCTTAAGTATTCAGGTACATATTCTCTTTATGCACACAGGTACTACTTGAATTTTATGGAGGCAGTAGCGTCCATATCAGGAGGAGTCCTATTCGACATAGGTACAAGAGAATCAGTACGTATATGCTTTATGCATATTTGGATGAGATGTTTGAGAAGGTGTGTTCACATGAGTTTGAGGATTTCCAGCAGCAAACTTGTTAGCATTCTTTGCTACTTTTTAAGTATGTGATCTTTTCACACACGCATTTGACTTAGGGTCTTCCATAGCCTAAGGTTAGATGAGGGTTTGTTGATTATCAGTTTCACACTGATCCTTCCTCTTTCAGTCACGCATATTCACTCTTCTATGACCTATAAGGTCACACATCTCATGTATATTTAGATTTCTGCCCATACATCTGAATATGTTTGTTACATTTGTACATTCACTCATTCATCTATTTCTCATCACATAGAGTGGTTGAGAGTTTTTCTCCCACATTGTACATTGAACATTGGTATATATGATTCTATGAGTGAGCGATGGCTTACGTAACACCTTACACATGTCGTGTATTCTTTCTCTATCTTTATCTCATCATCTGTATGATTAAGTTGTGTTATGTTCATGTTTTGTCAATATTGAAGATTCCTAGATTCTATGTTGTATATGCTGGACCTATGGAACCATGATTTGTGATATGAGCCAAGGGCCTACCTCATTTCCAACATTTGGTATCAGAGCACTAAGGTTTTGGTTTCAAAGCTTTAGGACTTTGGCATCAATGCATTCAGGCTCATTCAGAATCCCAGGTTCCCAGAATTCCAGATTTACAACATATGATTTAAGGGCATCTTCTAACATTTGACATTTGACATACACACTTAATCTAGATGAGTAGAGATTTGAGAATTAGACAATTCAGTCACATGTGTATTCATCAGTGTGGAGTATCAAGTTGATGATCTGTTAGCAGCCGAATATCTTTGGAAGAGTATGCAAATACTTTAAAAAAGTATTCCAAGACTTGATGAAGAGAAGGCTACTTCAAATTCAAGGAAGAACAATTGTTTAGAGAAGATGAAGGAATCAGATCAACATTAAATCACAGGTATCAGTTTCTATTATCAGATTATCATTTCTAGGTCATATCTTAGAAGAGCAGTTATGAAGAGATTTGAAGGATTCAAGGAGTGCTTTTATACGCTTTCATCATTTCAAAGTTAAAGGCTACATCAAAACAGGTATCTAGAGGTTTTTCTAGAGAGTTTTGAGAAATCTCTTTCATGGCAAGAAAGCTCATCTAAGAAGACAAATTTGGAGATGGGATGAGTTTTTCAGCCAATTTTTTGTTGTAAGTTGGTTGGATATCCAGGTACAGAATGTAATCTAGGTATCTAGAGACGGTAACTCTAGAAATGCAATTCATCATTCAAACAAAAGGTTGGTGAATTTAGTCGTTTCAGACATTTGAAGAAAAATTTTGATACAGAGATATGAGGAGATGATAAAAATGTTTCTATATTCACTTCCATTTATATACCATGTTTATTTTATCTCTTACTCTTAGTACTAGAGAAAGAGGAAAAGTTCATTTGAAGAGGTCAAGAGTGCTTGCTACTTCAAGATGAAGAGAACAAAAGGTATGGAAGGGAAGTTTTGAAGATGTTGACATCATCAGGTGGAAGAAAGATGCAGAAGAAGAAAGTCCATCATTTCCAAAAGAAAAGTAAGGCTTCCTTTTCTCTTATATTTTCCATATACTTTTCCTATTTTATCCTCGACATCCAAAGACAAGTCTACGAGAACATCTTGTTTAAAGAAGAAGCAGTTTCTTGTTTTGCATTACACTTGTATCATGATTTAGTAGATTTGACAAAGAATTGCATTGAGAGAAAGAAAAGCAACAGATATATGTTTTGACTCATATGTATATGAGTTATGCTTTAGTTGAAGCTTTTTAAGTAGGCATCTTATATGTTCCTCAAAGAATTCTTGGAGTGTCAATACAAAGCTACTTGGTATATGAAAAGTTACAAAGAAGTATATTTCTTCTTTATCTAACTCTTGAGGTAAAAGAGTTTTTTGTAGCAAATGTTGAAGATTTGGGTTGAGGTATTATGTTTGGAAAAGGTTACCTCATATTCAGTATTTTCAGAAACTTCAGAAAATTTAGTCTTGTTGATGTACCAATCAATTGAAGAATCTACTTTTTATGATTTTCTAGACTTTTGGATACATGTTTGTATTCAAAAAGGTGTTCCATCATATTCTATCACTTGATTGAGAAGTGGAGTTAGCCAAAAGAAAATCAAGCAGGTACTATCACATTTCACTCGGGTAGAATATGAAAGTTATGAAGTATCAACTTGCAGCTTTTGGAGTTCTCAAGGTGAGAAGTTTTGTCCACTTATGTTTCAAGTAGGAATTGAAAATTCTTGGAAGGATTTGTTTGAAGAAAAGTTTTACAACTTTTTGAGAAGCATGGTCACTTAGATACATTCAAATAATAAATCAAACATTCAGTCATGAAGGTTTGATGAGAGCAGATTCTACACAAGAGAGATCATTGATCTTGAATAGATCTTGTATGATCTTGAGTATTTATGAGTCAATTGTCTATCCTTTGTTTGTGAAGATTCTTAACATTGGAAGAAGTAAGTCAAAGATTCAGATTCTATGAGATTTGTGTTGCAGAGAGATAGAAGAAGATACTTGTTATGTTGCAAAAGATTATGGATCCTAAACTTTTGTTTCAGATATTGGTATGGATTACTAAAACATCAGATTTATTGAAAGAAGGAAGATGTTCCAGATTTCATAAAGTCTGATATAATTTGAGGAATTTTGGATACTAGTGTTAAGTCATCCAAGGGGTGATAAAACATGAAGACTTATTTTCAACCATATGAGAAAGAATACAGAGTCGTACCTACAAGTCTTCCTATATCAGGTATTCCTATATTTCCTTTGTCAAGTTCTCTTTATGTTCCAGCTTTGAAAGAAGAAGGAAGAAGAAGAATGTTTTGAGAAAGTTCCTATTAGGTGTTCCTGTTCAGGAGAAGGTTCCAGAGTTCTATTGAAGAGAAGCTTGATATTTCAAAGAGGTATGTTTGAAAAGTGCGCACATATATGTTTATACCATGTTTTGAAGGAAAGAGGTATGAAGGATTTAAAGGATGAAGACATGATGACATCATAGATATGATCAAGTATTATGGTTCATATTCAACAAGTTCAGGTTTTTGGAAGGAAAGCCAAAATTCAGTTTTGAAGAAGACTTTTGAAGAAAAGGTTTGAAGGTCAATTTGGGAGTACAAGCTTGAAACTTGTGATAGTTTGCAGCTTGTGATAGTTTGCAGATCCAGTTGAGTTTGTACCATTGTGACATTGTAGGGGGGATTGTTCGAAAACAATGTCCCAAGGTACTAAGGTCAATATCCCATGGTCATTGGTCAAACTTGCTTAGATTTGTCCAGTATGAGTAGATCTAAATCTCACTCCTTATACAAGTTACAACGCTGGGCACCGTGCATAGTGTAGAAGCCTCTCAAAGAACCTACCTGAGTTCAAATTCCTCCAGCGGCACAGCGCGTGGAGATTCTTTTATGACCATGCTTTTCAAATATCAAACAATGTCAAGCTTTTCATAACGCGAATGGCAGACGACGGAGGTTTTCCCTTGATGCGTTTTTGCATAGCGATCGCATTTGTTTATGTGCTTTTAGAAGATTTTCAGAGTACACACACTACTATATAAGAAGTATGTTGGCTCATGTTATTGCATCCTTCACCTAGTTTTCAACACAAGCCTTGAGCTTGGACCTCAGCAGAGGTGGTGTTTCGTCTAGCACATGGGGCAGCCATGGTGCTAACTTGAAGCATGTTGAGGAGCAGCTATGGAGTTCTTCTTGGAGTTCTTCTTGAAGAAGATGTAGAGTGTGCTCACACTCTTGCTCATGAAGAGGAGTTTATCTCTTGTTCATGGAAAGAAGACTTGGTCATTAGCAGCTTGATGGTGAGGATCGGCCATCTACATGTTGTAGTTGAAGATTGTCTTCTACATGAAGATTACGGGCTACTTCAAAGACACTGGATGGTGGTTAACATAAGATTTACATCTTATGTTAAGTATTCAGGTACATATTCTCTTTGTGCACACAAGTACTACTTGAATTTTATGGAGGCAGTAGCATCCATATCAGGAGGAGTCCTATTCAACATAGGTACAAGAGAATCAATACGTATATGCTTTATGCTTATTTGGATGAGGTGTTTGAGAAGGTGTGTTCACATGAGTTTGAGGATTTCCGGCAGCAAACGTGTTAGCATTCTTTGCTACTTTTTAAGTATGTGATCTTTTCACACACACATTTGACTTAGGGTCTTCCATAGCCTAAGGTTAGATGAGGGTTTGTTGATTATCAGTTTCACACTGATCCTTCCTCTTTCAGTCACTCATATTCACTCTTCTATAACCTATAAGGTCACACATCTCATGTATATTTAGATTTCTGCCCATACATCTGAATATGTTTATTACATTTGTACATTCACTCATTCATCTATTTCTCATCACATAGAGTGGTTGAGAGTTTTTCTGCCACATTGTACATTGAACATTGGTATATATGATTCTATGAGTAAGCGATGGCTTATGTAACACCTTACACATGTGGTCTATTCTTTCTCTATCTTTATCTCATCATCTGTATGATTAAGTTGTGTTATGTTCATGTTTTGTCAATAGATTGCTAGATTCTATGTTGTATATGCTGGACCTATGGAACCATGATCTGTGATATGAGCCAAGGGCCTACCTCATTTCCAACACATAAGTATGGATATCTCATAACAATGCTCTTCCAATAGTCGGAGAGCATAGAGATGATAAGTAAAGGATTCATCTAGTACCAAGCATGCTTGCATTGCAATATATAAACTAGGAGGCACGAATTCAATGGTCTGTAGACCAGCTTAAAGGGAGTAAGTCTAGCAGAAAGGTAATAAGAAGTATGATAATCCCACAAGATAGCAGGGATATACTGCTCCCATTTATTAGCATTATTAAAAGAAATTCATAAGTACATTCTACCAATCCATTAGCCTAAAGATAATAAGGAGTACTAACTTTATGTTCAATGCGATACCACTCTCCAATGGCATGAATAAGTTGATTTAAAAAAGGAGTGCCCTGACCCAAAACTAATTCCAAAGGGATCCCAACATGAGGAAATAAATGTTAAAATAAAATAGCAGTCACACTGCCTGCAATAGCATGCCATAAAGCCCAAGCGTCTACCTAATGATTACTATAATCCTTACAAGTCAAAATGAAAGCTTACCAAAATGAATAGCGCGGGGCCTAATAGTACAAATGAAATCCAAACCCCATTTTTTGAAAGGTTCTAAAGGAAGGGCTGGCTAAAGAGGAAACCAATGCACTACACAAAGCTCACACATCCATTGATAAGGATCACACATGCACACATAACTACAGAATTCCCAATGTAGAGTAGGCCACCACCAATAGCTTGAAATAATCTTTCAAACTATAATTTCTACCCCCAAATGACCACGTAGGACTAGCATGAGCTTCCGTAATGGTTGTAGACATTTCAATAGGAGGCATACACTCAAGCCAAACACTTGTCGCGTCCTTAAAATAGCACTAATCTATAATAATAGAAAATCATTCATCTATAAATCAATGTTGTTTATAAAGTACAGTGGTATGGGAAACTATACTTTGTATTCACCTTAATGCAAGAATGATGGTATGTGACATCAGACCTTGAGATGATAGGTATCTTTTAGTCTTTGGGCTCATGACTTGAAGTGAAACTCAATCCCAATGGGAATTTAAACTTCACAAATAAAGGTGAAGTATATGATGATGAAAGAATATGATGAAGGAACACTTCAAGTATCAAGTAATCGGAACATTTGAAGATCATGAAGTTGAAAATACTTTCTAGATCTTCATAAAAGGTTTCCAGTATGACTAGTATAATGTGATTTAGAGTTATGAGACTTCCTAATACATATTTTGTAGTTCTTCATTGGAAATATTGACTTCTCAAGAAAAAAAGAACTTGGAAAGATCCTTTCAAGCAAGATTATTTTGATTATGTCAATCAAGAATGAATCACTTAGTTGAGATTACAACTAAGTAAATCATTAACTTGACTCAAAAGTTATGCCTTTTAATATAAATATGTGCCAAGAAACAATGAAAGGATTCACTTAGTATATAGTAGAAACTGGTGAAACAATCCCTTGAGTTAAGGATATTTACTACATTGGCATAAAGGAGTCTCAAGAGTTCAAAAAAGGATTAACTTGGTAACCAAAGGAGTTGAAGAAACATTGAAAAGTTAAACATCATTAATACTTACTCGATGGCTTGAGACATGGATATTTGATACTAGCAGAGTTTGGTATATGGATTATCTTTTAACTTTACCCAAAGAATCCTTTTGAGAATTTGGGTTTAATCTCAAAAAGATAGAAACCATGCTTCAATCCCTTGATGAAGATAAACCATTAAAGTTTTGAGTATCATTTGACTTGACTCAAATTACTTTAGTTGAATCAGTTACACACCGTTTCAATTCTTCTTTCCCGCTTTTTTAGAACTTGAGTTTAACTTGAAAGAAATCTTGAGTCATTCCTAGACCTCATTCAGCTAGATTGAATGGGAAATTGAATTAAACATCAAAGATGGATGTTTTTTATGGAACCCCTTTAAATTTAGTAGAAACTTGAGTTGAAGAGAACTAATTCATCCGTTGAGTATTGCTTCAAGATTGGCAGATGAAGAAAGAGTCTAAGAATAGGAAAAGAAAAGAATTAGGGAGTACTTATGGTTTTAATGGTTCCCGAGAAGTCGAGACTTTAGAGAAGTATCCTAGGGTAAACCACTTTAAAGTTGGTTGCCCAAAGAGATGAGACACTTATTTTCTACATTCTACATTGAACTCTAAAGCACAATAGGACATGATAACTGTATAATTGGAAAAAGAGATCAGTAGAGGTTGGTTAAGAAGTGAAACGTAGTCAAGAACATCTAAAGGGATATGTTTTGTTCAACCTCAAGGAGACCTCTCAAAGTCTTGAACAAGTTAGAGATCGATCTATTTCACTTCCATGCACATGTAGTGCATAGAATTGCACCTACATAGCAAATTACTTGGAAAGTCTTAGAATCTAGCTACTTCATATGTTTGTGCTATGGATGCCTAGTTTGCACATAGCAAAACATTGAATTACTTAGGGATGTTTTAATCCACCCTTATCATTATTTCCATACTTTGCACTTGATTTATTTTCTCAAATGCAAAGCTGGATGATTTTTAGAACAATTTGGGTAGGGATTAGCCCAAATGCAAATTCCCCTCTTTTCAGATCTAGTGTGGGGTAGAATCCCCTTCTAGGCAAATAAGAGAGATGAAGGACATGATAAAAAATATGCATCATGGGGCATGGAGGAATACTCCATATATTATACCTACAAACATTTTGGAGGATAAAATTGTTAAAGGGGGGAAGAATGGTGTATGACTAGAGCAACTTCAATTGCAACTTATGAAAGATTTACATGATACATTATGGGCTAGACATAAAGGGTTCATGGCTACATATGACGACGATTGGGTTTTGATCTATGACATGTTCGATTTCCAATATGATGCAAAAAGGAAGTTAAATGCAGATGGTTTGGACAATATGTTGTTATAAAAGTACATGAAAATTGGACATATGCTTTAGGTGAATTAGATGGAACTCCACTTAAATCTTTGATTGCAAGTAAAAGAGTAAAATTGTTCAAGAAAAGGGATGAATATGATTATGAAATTGATGAATACATGATTGAAGATGAACAAATATGAACATGTGTTGACTATAAAGATGAAGATATCCAAATACATGATATGATTCTATGAAAGAATTGTGGTGAGGATTATATGTAAAACATGTTTTTTGCACTAATGTTTTGATGTTTTCATGATACAAGGATTAGCTCAAAAAGCTTCTTCAAAAATTATCTTTGATAATGATGATGATGATGGGATGATATCGATTGAAAGAGGTTGATTGATGAGAGAGATGAGAATGTTGAGCATGAGAATCTTTTCAAAATTTTGCTCCATGAAGAGAATTTTGCACTTAGAGTATGCATGAAAGGATGTACAAACACTATGCTTTAATTCCCATAATTGCATATCTATTTGCACTTCTAGATATCATGAGAAAAATTTCAAATTCCATTTTATCTCATCATCGACAACCATTTACCCTCATTTGCACCATGAATTCTTGAATGCTGCACATAAAGTATGCATGATAGGGTCTCAATACATGACCTTGCATCAAGGCATGTTATGAGATTTATCTATGGACTATGAGTGATGGAAAGGACTTATGCAAATATACATGAAATGTTTGTAAGTGAGGGCACATGATTTCTCAACAAATGCCAAATACCTTATCTTTTGCATCATATTTTTTACCATACATTTTAAAGTATGAAATTCATAGGGCAGCATCATACAACCTTGCATAGGCACATTGCTTATCTTCACATGCACTTGAAAAATGATTTCAAAAATTTAATTTTCATATTGAAATATTACAAAAACTTCTTAGGATCCAAAAATTGCTGACTCCCACTTTGGTAACTTATAACCACTTCCTCCGGTTTCAAAAATTGTTTCTAAAGTTTTTCTAGCATATTATCAAAAGTTAATGTTATATTTGATAATTCTACAAGACTTTATTCACTCGATTTCTCCGACTCTTCTAATTTTATCTTATGCTTTAAATCCATTATAGCCCCATTTATTTTTAACTCTTCTATCTTTATATCCTTCCCTTCCAAAACTGTATTTGCATTTGCACATCTTCTCATTCACTATGCTACTTGCTTCTCTAATTTCACAATTCCTCACAATTGCACTTTGATAGTGTCATATACTTCTTCTACCATGTGGAGTTTGTCTTCTAATGTTGTATAATTTGAGTTCCGTATTGCCAGCATTTCTTTGGTATTTGCTAGATCTGCTTCCTGTTTAGAGAGTTCATCCACATGATTATTTACTTTCTTCTTTAATTTCTGAACTTCTTTTTCTTCTTTTTCTAGTTTAGCAGATAATTCTTTTTTTACTTTTCTTTGATTTCTGCAAAGCCCTATATCTGTGTTCCGCCTCTACTTGCAATTGCTCTATTTGTTTTGTGTTCCGTTCTAATTCTGCTTTGAGTCCAGTATTCTTTGTTAAAGCTTCATTTAATTCTTCTAAAATCTCTTGTTGAGCCACAATGACTTTGTTATAGGGTTGATCTGGAGCTCGCCAACTTTGGCCCTTAAATGGCTAATTTTTGGATCCATACCTGCTCTTTCCTCTATCCACTCTTGTCTCTACTCAACTAAAGAATTGTACCATCCTTTTGCTTCCATTTGTCAATAAGATTCGAGGAACTGAAGGTAGGGAGCATGGGAAGTTTTGAAGAACTCTCCATTTTCACTCTACTTCTGCTCTTCGGATTCTTTCTTCTTCTTCTTCTGCTTTCCTCCTCCTTTCTTCTTCTTCTTCTTATACTTTCCTCTTCCTTTCTTCTCCTTCTTGGGCTTTTTGGTCTCTTCTTGCTTCTTGGCGATTTGTTCCTCCCTTCTACAGTGATTCTCTTCCACTTGCTTCCACCGAGCTTCTTCCTCCACATCCCTCTCACTTCTTTCTTTGCATCCAGAGTTTTCATAATTGTTGTGATTCCCTTGTTCGCTGCATGCAGTTGTTCTGCAATCACTTTCGATGATATTTGGAAGGATTCTCCCTATCCAATTTGTAGGCAGACATGTGGTGTGTTGAGGTTGTTGTCATTTTTTTGTAGAGCTATTTCCAACACTATCTCCTTCGAGAGAGGATGTGCCCTTCCTTACATCTGTGAATCTTTAGTCTTCAGAGCTGGGTGACACAATCCCCTGGGGGGGTAGTCAGCACAGCTTATTGGGCAGTCCTGTGTAGGACTGGTGAAGCCTTTTCAGGGAGCTCCTAAACTTGAAATTAAAACATACATAAAGCAAGTAGACTGCTTTTGAAAACTGAAGTATACTATAAACATTCACTCAAAATTTAGTTTCCACTTCAGGGAGCATCCATTCCTACAAGACTTGCTCTTCTAGAGAGAAGTCCGCGTGAAAATATTCTTGTTCCTGTGATCCAAAAAATGATAGCCCAAGAAGCAAGGAGCCCAGCAAGAACCAATAGTACCCAACTCTTATATTTTTGTGATGCCACAATCACGTCGACATTCTTAAATCTGTTATCTCCAAGTGAATGTGTGACACATTGCAATGTAAAGCATGAGATGAATGTGGTTTCATGATTAACTAATGTTCCTGCCGCCATTTATACTATGCGCATATCAGCAAGCTTGCTAATTAGCATGAGTATTATGCATTCACAAAATGAATAGACAACAGTGCAACATTATGACTCCTATCATTCTACAAGCACTCATGAAATTCAAACAGATTATCCAGAGTTATTCTTGCAAAGCATAGTAGCAAATCATCTATAGGAGTCAAGAAGGATCAATGTTGAAGGTCTGTGCATGTATTCCTATAATGCATTATGAAAAACGAGCCTTAAATGAGCATTGTGAAACCAGTGAGTTACTTCCCTAGCAAAAAAACAATCACTCGGACCTTGTGACTTTCACAATTAACTAGTACAGAAGAGGTCTGAATCAAGAATTTCTCCCCCTATATGCATGATCACCTGTAAATTTCCTATGAACAATACATGCTCACATCACAAAGAACATGTTGAAGTACAAGCATTATGCACCCAACCTCCCATACATTTAGGCCATCACCATGAGCCACACAAAGAGGACAAACAAGGTCAATCATTCATCCTTTTATCTAAGTGAGGCACCAAAGATATATGCCAATTGGTAATCTTGTAAACTTTTATGAGCAAAAAACATCAATACAGGCATTAGTATGACTGTTACATATGATGCAGGCTCATGCACCTCCAAGCAATTTGGATCTTGATGGCAAGGCAACATTTATTAGGAATTTTTTGAGTCTTGGGGCTTCTCCCTATAACATATGTCAAGATAACTGATTAGCCTTAACTTCTAAAAAGATCACAACACTGTTTCTAGCATAACATCATACATACATGAAGCGAGAAGTAGAATTATGCACATGGTTCCTGAGCCTGATTCATCTGGTTTATGTAATGTGGACCTAAACAAATGAAGTAGGTTAAAAGTGGAGCATATCTAAGGCACCAGATGCAAAGATCCTATGAACAAATCCAGCAACTTTCTATGACAGCAAGGGTACGCGCAAGCCATCAAAGGAGATAGTGGATCCAGACATCAATCATAGGATTTGGAGCATGCAAGTGTGGGTTCAAGCTCTGATTTTAGAACATGCACAACAATATACACAAGTGGACACAAGGGAAATCCCAACCCCCTACTCATATGATACCCCAACCATCTTCCCCATTCAGCACAGATAGTACACATAGAACCAAAAAGAAGACATTATGAAGAGTAGGCAATTTGAAGAAGAGGACACAAAACCCTAGCTAAGCAATTTCACATTTCAACCCTATCATACTACTATCTTCTCATCACAAGTGAACACATACAACCACATCAGAACCTATGAAGACTGTGAGCAAGTCATCATCCTCCAATAGTAGCTTCCAACATCAAGATCAATAGAAAACCCAAGAGACAAGGAGCCACCATCCTCCTTCCTTTAATCCTGTAGTACACAAAGATTAGTCCTATTGAAAGAAAATAACCATATGAGTTACCGAACATCATCAGGACAACACATCACTATGACCACCCACTTTCCTTATAGTAGCACTGGACTTGTTAAGGCAATAGGAAAGGCAAGGGATAAATTCATATGAACATGAGAGAGTATAGGAAGTAGTTCATTCAACTTTTATAAAAAGATGACAGATGAGAGGGACCCAAATCAAAGCCTTAAGATATGTTACACAATGATTGCGAGATGCCTGAAATTCTTGCATGCCATGAAAAATCAAACACCAAGCAAGGGACCTTTAGATCACTTCAGAGAGTTGTTGTACTGATGCTTATTAGTGTATTTGTAAAGCACAACTGCGTACACATAACACATTTTTATGTGGAGAATTCAGTGCTCTATTCGAAGCAAGTAAATATAGAAATGTTTTCTTAAGTGCATTTGGACCTAGACACAATAAATCTCCAAACCTACAAGCAATGATTTGTCAAACATATGGAGATCCAATAATACCCAATTGCTTTGGACATGATCCTATCAAAAGTGGACAATCACATAGGATGCTATCGGAACTCTGCGCCCTCGAACCTTAAGAGAGATTGTTACCAGGAACACCATATCCCTTCCTCGGGTGCGTGACATCGTTAACAGTATCAACCCTAACTATGAATCATATGTAAAAACCTGCTATCACATAATGAGCCTATGAAGTCATATCCATGCTTCAGACCTAATCTTAGAGTAGACATTCACAAGCTAAAGCTAGGTGAGGGGCAGTCACTTTCCCCGAGCAAGAAGCATCCCAATATCCATGAGGTCGAGAATCTTTCAAGATTGCCGTTACAACTAGCGAAGTGAACATCATACCAAAAAGCATAAGAAACCATTTGAAATTCCTCACAAGTTCTTCCCATCATGTGCTCAATCAAAAAGAGATTATGAAAAGCATGCACCAATATGGAGTCAACACACATGCCAGTAGGATCCTTCTCTGATTCTAGAATGGGCCATGAGGCCCAAAGGATGTTTGGGAGAGTGGATACAATCTCCTCATGAGAGGCAGTCATAGAACCCTCCATAGGCATCAAAGCTATCAATCTCAAGCAGTAGTTTGTGAAGTTTTCATAATGAAAAGAAACAATGATGAGGAATGGTTGAACATAGCTTGAAGAGAAATAAATAATCATAAAGAATCCACAGCCCTTTTACTCCCTTCCACATGAGCACCACCACAATGGCATAATAGAGGTTATAGGTACTTGATTATCCATTAAGGTAGAATAGACATATCAATCGTTCTTTGAGAAAAACACTATTTCAAAAAAACGAGAGGAAAACACACAATTTCTGATCTACTTCATTCGATTTTATAATGTCTTGAGTGTGTTCTTAAGAGCATAAAATCCCTATCTATAACACAAAAGGTGTGAAAAGACCTTTATTGCAAGTTTGTAACCTCATTTCTTTTCAGTATGCGGTATGAGCACAAAAAAAAAGGGTACAGTGAGCTTCACAAGGATGGAGAGATAGTCTGTGAGCCATTGATATACCAACATCATATTTGTAAGCGATGATGTGTGAATCTTCTTGTCGTGTTGAATCTCCCTTACATTCTGGAAGTCAATAGGAAGCGTTGGGAGATCCACTGTAGATGAGGCTCGAACCCTTTAACAGTCAGGAACAACATAGAGGTGACACCCAATATATTTAGAAAAGCATGGAAAATTAAAGTAGATATCCTATCAATAGAGATTACACACAGGGCACATGTGTTAATAAATCCAATAATGTGAGAGATCCGTAGTGGGGCCAAGATGCGTTAACAATAGTTCCCAAAGAGAGACCTGAAGCCAACAAACAATCAAGAGAAGAAGACTTCAGAGCATCATATTTACTAGACAAGATGCAATGTACAACCTCTCAATGCACTGTATAGCAATGACAAACATGAGTTCCATCTAAGCATTCTTCCAACTTTCAACAAAGATCGCCCTAGTTTTATCACGTTTGCACAATTTTCGACGTGAACTCTTAGCGCTATGGTAGTGGCAAATCGGATGCACAACTTGTTGGTCTGTCGAGCAAATAGAACACACAAAGTGCCACCATTTCCCCCAATTGCGCTGGTTTTGAACACGGATGGCCATAATAGAAGAAAGAAACCAAACCCAACCCCAAACTCCACGACAGAGTTCTAAACTGAACTGGTAAAAAATTGTGCATGTGGGAGCCAAGGATATGTCGATCTTGTCATAGTGGAGTAGGTCCACATGGGGCACAGACGATCGAGCCGAAAATTTTATAATCCAAAAGAGAGGGTGTCTTCACAGGGGTTCCAACCTTTACACACAAGAAATGTTTCTGTCATTAAGAGAAGCTTGACCATACACAATAGAGGGAGGAGGGAGCAGCAACACGCTCAACCTTTGAATGGAGGAAAACAAAGACAAGGCTTTTAATGAGCCTGCTCGTTGCATAACGAAGTTTCACCCACTCTGATATTTACTGATCCAACCCTGCACAAGGAAGTGGGAGCAAAAGAATCCCAGCACACCAAGACTTGAGTAAACAGTATTGGGCCGCCGCTAGAAGCACAACCCCGAAAACAACACAAAGTCGAGCATGTAAGCTTAACTCCAAGTAGAGAAACGGGGAAAACCTGCGCCACGTTGGAGAGCAAGCTAAAACTCACGCATGAACAAGCAAGGTGGAAGTGAGAGAGGGGCACCAAAAAATGCCCCATGTCATAAAATAAAAGGGCTCAGCGGAGCTCTAGAGCTTCTACCCTCCATGGTCGCAGCATGCACAGGGGGAGCTCGCGAACGAGCTCAACCCCACATTTGCGCAATAGAGAGAGGGGGAAAAGGGAAGTCCTGGCCACTCCCTCAATTAAACGGACTATTCATTTATGTACAAATGCCTCAATGTATTGGAATTTGAGGAGAGAGAAGAGGGAGAGGGGCATAACTATCCCACAACCTCAATTCAGGTGCATTTAAGATCACAACCTCCCTCGTCTAACACTTTCACAAGTACCCTACTCCTGGTTATGAAATTCATGGGGAGAGGGACCTCGCCCATCCTCGTTAATCACACAAGTGCCTTGGACATACATCCATGTGATAATTCGAACGGTTGAGAGAGGAAACAAACATGTAACTGTGAGGATGTTCCTTTTTTAATTGAGTTTTTCTTGGAAAGCGAGAAGAAGAGGGGACAAGGAAGAGAAATCCTATCCCTACTCCTTCCCAAGACAACACCCACTCCAAGAGATGACCGAGATGAGAGGGGAAAGTTAGAGTGTGTGTATGTGTGTGAGAGAGAAAGAGAGAGGAGCGGTTAGAGGGTGTTTTTGTGCATCAAACAAAATGGAACTGAAACTACCCTACCAAGAACAAGAAATGGGAAACTAATGGCCCAATGGAAGGGTGAAATGACATGCAAGAACCCAAATCCTACACAATTGAGCAAAAGAAATTGCAACACAATACTTTACCACACGTTCTTGAGCTCTCCAAGTGATGAAAGGCCGACCATCCCTGGCAACGACGCCAAAAAGTGTTGAGGTTGTAGCAAGGAAAGAACAAAAACCCTCACCACCTTGCATGGAAGCAAGAAGGAAAGCTCAATAGTGACTCTCCTCTCATCCACCCCTACCTCCAACATGTTCAAGCCATTGGCATCAAACACATGCTATGCCACATGCTTGACAACATGGAGAATAGGGAATCAAGGATCCTAGTCCATGAGGAAAATACAAGCAAATGCAACTACTCTACTCACATGAAGGAGAGACATGCATAGGCACACACACACCACTCTCACACACTCACAAAGACACAATACATGAAATGTAAATAGTCTTGGAGTAAAAGAGAGCCTTCTTCCATTGATAAGAGCTATTACATGAGAGCACGTCGACCAAAATCTCTCCTCTTTACAAAAATGAGCTTCTATATATAGACTAAGCTCTATTCCCCATGTGCCGTTTTGAAAAGTCAAAAAGTGAATCTCTCTCTAACTAACATATCTTGGGCAAGTATTCCTTTTGTAACTACCAAATCCCAAGAAATATGGGCGTGGGTTTTTTATGGGTGTTCTCTCATATGTGTGCAAGAGAGGTGGCTATTTACAAGGCTTCACTACCTTAGTATAAGAGAAATATCAAAAAGTGTCCTAAGATGGTGTTTTTATGTGAAATTCTAAGTAGATACAAAAAGAGTTATTCTTATGATCTAGGGAGGGTTCCCATGCACAATTGAGGATGTATGCATACCCTGCAACCCAAAAACGTGTTCTCCACTTTGACACCATATAAAAATTGACTTTAAAAGCCTCCATAGAATGGAAAGAGGTATTGCTAGTGATTAAGAAGATGCATGTATACGTGTGTATATGTGTGAGCATGCGTGTTCATGTATATGCGTATATGTGCATATGGATAAGTGTGAGTATATCAATTAATGAAAATAAAACAATATAAATGATATTCAAACAATGAAAATTGTACTTACAATAACTAGCCATACTTTATGCTTGGTGAACTTCTCGAATAACCTGCAATAGAGAGTGACAGAGAGAGAGAAAGAGGGAGAGAGCAAAAGAGATAGAGAGAGATCAAAAGAGAGAAGAAAAAGAGAAAGCGAGAGAGAGAGAGATAGAAATTGAAAGACAAAGGAGTAGAAAGAGAGAGAGAGAGAGAGAGAGAGAGAGAGAGAGAGAGAGAGAGAGAGAGAGAGAGAGAGAGAGAGAGAGAGAGAGAGAGAGAGAGAGAGAGAGAGAGAGAGAGAGAGAGAGAGAGAGAGAGAGAGAGAGAGAGAGAGAGAGAGAGAGAGAGAGAGAGAGAGAGAGAGAGAATAAGAGAGAGATTAGAAAAGAGAGAGATTCACAAAGAGATTGTTGGACTCATAAACATAGCACAGATCTGAATGTTGGAGAGCTTTTCGATCAGATGCATGTAAAATGACAATTGAAGAATGATCCAATAATGTTTTTTTTTATCAAACACTACCATCACATAAACGATGTAAAAGCATCATGTATGCGATCATGCAAAGCATCGCATAAGTGACGCTCTACTATATCGCATAAGTGAGGCAAGTGAGTGTTGCATATGCGACGCTCTTTTTATAAGTCGTATAAGTGATGCTTAGTTAGTGAAGCTTTTGTGAATGCCACTATGACCATAAAAAACAACATTAGAAATAACGTCGGGATTAACATCGTTTATACGATGATGTGCACTCAATGCCCCGTTCGACGAAATGAACGATCACAAAATGACCAAAATGTGTCATGTTAATCATCGCCATGCCCCGTGTATTCCTGGTAGTGAATGAATAAGTCCTCTTAAGTATTGTAAACAAAACGTTAACCTTGAAATGTCTTACTCAACTTGGAATTGCCGACATTATTTCACTGTTACTTTGAAATTGTTTTAGGTTCTAACATCGAACCTTGTTTCGCTGGGAGCAATGTGTTCTTCACACTATGTATGGGGTTCTGTGAAGATGTCTTTTGGTGAAATCGTCTTTGTCATTTGTTATGTGCAACGAGTTATGTGCAAATCATGTTACTTATTTTGCATTCACGTTTCTAAGTAACATATAGTTATACAAAGTACAAATGCATGTATTTATCTATAATCTACGTGCAATTTACCTAGATTAAAGCCTCACAATCACTTGAAGCCTTCACAAGAGAGGCCCAAATATTTCCCCCCAAGCGTCATGAGTATTTTTTTGAAGCCTAGGGTTGGGCGTCAACTTGTTGGTAGAGCGATGGAAACGCTTGGGGAAGTACAGGCAACAGCTCGATCGGCAGATGCTTTCTGTATCTTTTTGGAAAACCAGCCGAAATAATGAAATCGAGTTAAATGCAAATTGCGAAGCGTAGTACATCTCTTATAGTATGGAGAGCTTTGGTAGTACAAGCTAACAAATTGTAGTCGGGGAGATAGTGCAGATCCTCACTACGAAATCATGTCATGATAGTTGGCAACTTGAAGCAATCATCTGATACGGTATCATGCCTAAAGGAGATATGAAAGGTCGTGTTGGGGGGCCATTTAGCAGCCGCACGTGTATTTGGGTGCTGGTTCTTCTTTGTAGGTCACGTGCAGGCAACGAATTCAATATCAAGCGATTTCGATTCTTCAAGGCTGATGCGAGAGGAGGCCGCGCAACCGATTCTCTCTCTCTCACTCTCTCTCTCTCTCTCTCTCTCTGGCAAAGATGATAATACTCTCTCACGGTATAGTGAAATCGACCATGCTTTCAAAATATATTATTAACATTTTTTAAGCAAGTTCGATCAGAGGCCTAACCTTCTCGAATTTGCTTGTATTAATTAAAAATACAAGTAAAAACGGTCTTAATACCCATGGGACCCTTCGTATTGCACAAAGAAACAATTGAACGCTTGGCATGATCAAAATCATATGATTATAAAGTTTGAAAGTCCACTTAAAGTTTAAAAAAGGAAGCCTTTAAATCAATATATCATTAACATTAAAAATGATTACGAGTCATTCATTAAATAATTTCATTGGAACTTTATAAAATACATAAGACTGGACCTTGCATAAAAAGATTTAAAAACTAGGTCTGCAAATTGAGAGAAGGATGTGTAACTCCTAAAGAAAAAGTAGCATAAGGAAGAGATCCCATACATGATTGATGACCATTGGTTATAATACATTGCTAATGAAGAGAATATTGAACTAATTTGGAACCATTTCACTCAACTCTTGGGGATGTTCAATCCATTCTCTTCTGAAAGGCATGATTACACGGCCACCATCTCTAGAGTTAGAACCAAAAAAAATCCATAGAATATGATGCACCTTCTTGAGGCC
>CM035438.1:92539698-92542198 GCA_020310875.1 Ceratopteris richardii | reverse complement strand
TGCAAGTGAAACTTCTTAAACATGTCCTGTATATATTTTTTCTGAGTAATATATATCCCTGAATTAGTGTAGACTAATTCAAGTCCCAAAAAATACTTCAATAGACCAAGATCATTGATCTTGAACTCCTTCATCATTTGACTTTTGATATATCAGATTCCATTGACATCATTACCTGTAATGATGATGTCATTGACATAAACACAAAGGTATATTACCTCTGAATTACTTCTCTTGATGAACAGAGAAGTATCTGCCTTGCTCATGACAAATCCTTGGTCTTGGAGATATGTAGTTAACCTGTAATTCCATGCCCTAGGTGCCTGCTTCAATCCATATAAAGCCTTTTTCAATTTGCAAACATATGTTACCTTCTTAGGATCCTCATAGCCAGGAGGTTGTGACATATATACCTCCTCTGAAATCCATCGATTCAAGAAAGCATTCTTGACATCCAATTGGTCCATATTCCAATTTTTGGATGCAGCCATACTTACCAACACTCTGATTGTTGGCATCTTGGCCACAGGTGAGAATGTCTCCTCATAGTCAATGCCTTGGGTTTGTGCAAAACCCTTGGCTACCAATCTGGCTTTGTACCTATTGATTGTGCCATCAGAATTTATCTTAAGCTTATAGATCCACCTGGATCCTATTACCTTCATTGAGTCCTTCTTAGGTACTAACTCCCATGTGTCCCTTTCTTTGAGCGCTTCAATATCCTCATTCATAGCTTCTTTCCATTCTGATTTGGTAATTGCTTCTTCATATGATCCTGTTTCTTCATTTGACAAATCTTTGGCAAGATAAACAAAATGTTTAGTAACAAGAGATGTATCATACCCATATCTGATAGGTTTCTTGCTTTCTCTTTGTGATCTTCTAAAATTATGGTTGAGTTGAAGATTCATGTATGTCTTCAAGTTTCTTCATCTTCATTTTGCCTTTGGACTTCCATGCTTTGAATTCTTCAAGGTTGATAGTATCTTCATCATCTAAACTTGAGGCTTCATTCTGAGTAGGTTCCTCCTTTGTAAGACTTGGAAATTCCTCTTCCAAATCATAGGGTAATTTGACCTTCCTGCATTCATACCAAGAATCATTTTCATCAAAGACAACATCTCTGCTTACCATGAATCCCTTATTCATGGGATTATAAAACCTGTAACCTTTTTTATTCAAATCATACCGAATAAAGATGCATTTTTCAGCCTTTGGGTCTAGCTTACCTCTTATCTGAGAAGGAATGTGTACATATGCTACACATCCAAATATTTTGCAATTGTCAAGTGAGGGTCTCTTACCATGCCATGCTTCATAGGGTGTCATACCATCAAGAGACTTAGATGGTAACCTGTTTATGAGGTAAGTGGCAGTGGAAACACTCTCTGCCCATAGATAGTTAGGTAACCTTTTCTCATTAAGCATAGATCTAGTTGTCTCAACAATTAACCTATCTCTTCTCTCAGCTATCCCATTCAGTTCAGGAGAATACCTTGTGGTTATCTCTCTTTTGATGACTCTATCCTGCAAGCAGTCTTCAAATTCATTGGAGAAGTACTCACCTCCTCCATCTGACCTTAGCCTCTTCAAATTCCTTCCTATCTGGTTTTCAACTAATGCAAGATATTTTTCAAAGCAATTAAATACCTCATGCTGTGCTTCATAAAGTATAATACAGTCCATCTGCTATAATCATCAATGAAAGATACATAGTACCTTGAACCTGAGACTGAGGGGTCTTTGCTTGGTCCCCATACATCTGTGTGGACAAGCTCTAGGTAGTCTTCATGCATGTATCCTTTCCTTGAGAAGGGTAACCTGTGAGAATTCCCAAATTGACAAGCACCACACTTATAAATCATATGTTGCTTGGATACATTAGGTATCCCAAGCACACATTGGTCCCTGCACATTTGTTTCAAGGTTCTTTCTCCTACGTGCCCTAACCCTTTGTGCCAAATCTCAAGCTCTGAAAGTGTCTGATCTTTATAACTGTATAGTGCAATGTTCTTTGTATCTTCTAAGTCAAAAGTGAAAAGTCTACCTAATTTTTCTCCTTTAGCAATCCTCTTGAACCCATGTTTTGGATCCTCCACATATGCTCCATATTGGTTGAATCTGACCTGCAAACCTTTCTCCACAATCTGACCAACACTCATCAAATTTTTGGTAATGGTTGGTACATAGAGTACCCTGCTCAACAAATTCTGATTTCCATCACAAGTCTTAACATTTCCAACTTTACCTACAGAATGCTTTGTGTCATCACCTATTTGGACTTGATGCTTACCTTTTGGTTCCTCAAGATTAGAGAGTAATGCTACATTGCGAGCCACATGATTTGAACATCCTGAGTCAATGTAGAATAGGTGGTCATCATTTGTACTTGATTTTGAAGTCATGTTCATGATTAGAAGAGAGTCATCCTGCTCCTCTATATAGTTGTTGTAATCCTTCCTAGATTTGAATCCTCCTTGGTAGTTGCCATTGTAATTAT
>CM035438.1:92497198-92534698 GCA_020310875.1 Ceratopteris richardii | reverse complement strand
TGCTCATGGAGAGGAGGTTATCTCTTGTTCATGGAAAGAGGACTTGGTCATTAACAGCTTGATGGTGAGGATCAGCCATCTACATGGTGTATTTGAAGATGATCTTCTACATGAAGATTTCAGGCTACTTCAAAGACATTTGATGGTGGTTAACATAAGATTTACATCTTATGTTAAGTATTCAGGTACATATTCTCTTTATGCACACAGGTACTACTTGAAGCTTATGGAGGTAGTAATATCCATATCCGGAGGAGTCCTATTTGGCATAGGTACAAGAGAATCAGTACGTATATGCTTTATGCATATTTTGGATGAGGTGTTAGAGAAGATCTGTTCATATGAGTTTGAGGATTTTCGGCAGCAAACTTGTTAGCATTCTTTGCTACTTTTTAAGTATGTGATCTTTTCACACACGTATCTGACTTAGGGTCTTCGATTGCCTAAGGTTAGATGAGGGTTTGTTGATTATCAGTTTCACACCGATCCTTGCTCTTTCAGTCACTCATATTCACTCTTCTATAACCTTTTAGGTCACACATCTCATGTATATTCAGATTTCTGCCCATACATCTGAATATGTTTGTTACATTTGTACATTCACTCATCCATCTATTTCTCATCACATAGAGTGGTTGAGAGTTTTGCTCCCACGTTGTACATTGAACATTGGTATATATGATACTATGAGTAAGCCTTGGCTTACATAACACTTTACACATGTCTAGTCTCTCTCTATCTTTGTCTCATCATTTGTATGATTAAGTGTGGTATGTTCATGTTTTGCCAATATAAGAAGATTGCTAGATTCTATGTTGTACATGCTGGAGGTATGGAACCATGGACCTGTGATATGAGCTATGGGCCTACCCCATTTCCAACACAAGTTAAAGTGCATCAAATGGTGGAGTACACACAAAGAAATCTCTTATGCAAAATCACTAAAATAATGAAGAAGTGTTAGATAACACTAGATAGAAATGATCATGAAGAGATGTATCAATTGGTAAGTGATAATGCACATATGATACATTGGAAATGTATAGGAATACTCTTACACAAGTATAGATCAAGGTATGCCCAATGTTAGAGCTTAATAGCTCTCAATGCTAGCTCATATCCTCGTGACTAAAATCTGATGTTTTTATACACATACAAAGCTTTTGAATTTTGATTTTCCCCACTCCGAAAAGTGTTCCTACACTTTAAGGAGGATTTGGAATGATTCTTTCACCAAAAAAATCAAGGCTTGGCTTCTCCTACATCCATAAGATTCGCTTACTTTTGAAGTTACAACTTATCCAAGGTGATAAAGTGAAAATATTAAGCATGTGTTCCCATTCACTTTCTCATGTGAGTTGAAATAGAATGAGATGTAGTCCTAAATATTTTGGCCAAGCACTTAGGCTTGCCAAATGTACCAACATCTCTCCCTCAAGCCGAAGATGCTTGAGTCTTCATTCCTTCATAATTTCCAACAAACGAATCATAGATTTGAACCTACTCAATTTGCTTCCATCCAATGCCTTTGTCATCATGTCTACACATTGTTGAGGTGTAGATACATATGAGAGTTGTATCTCCTTGATAATGATCTTTTTTCTGACATAATGGTAGTGAACTTCGATGTGTTTGGTCCTCGCATGATAGATAGGGCTAGTAGCAAGATGCAATGAACTAATGTTATCCCCAAATACATGTGGGGTTGAAGTATTCAATTCTAAATCGAAGTATAGAGTCTTTATCCACATAGCCTCTTGAGTTTCATTTGCAAGACCTCTGTATTCAGCTTTAGTTCATGAGAGAGAAATTGTAGGTTGCTTCTTTGATGACCAAGAAATCAATTTTGTACCTACAAATGTGAGATAGCTTGAGGTGCTTCTCCTATCATCTTTGGAACCTACCCAATCTGCATCAGAGAAAAAATTGATATCTAAATCAGAGGTATAAGGGTAGTATAACCCTTTATCAATTGTACTTTTCAAGTACTTCAATATTCTTTTAGTTGCTTCCATGTGAGAATTCCTTGGAGTGTGCATAAATTCACTTAGCACATTAACTCCATAACATATATCAACCCTAGTTAGGGTAGCATAGTTCAAGCTACGAACAAGACTTTGATAACTAGTACATCTTCATTTAGTTCACCTTCATGAGCACTTAGATTATGATTTAGTACTTGCAACCTTTGTGTTTTCCATTTTGAACTTGGAGAGCATATCTCCAATATACTTCCACTATGTTAGGAACATACCTCCCTTTGTATATATTTCTTCCAATCCTAGGAAGTAAGTGAGTAGGCCAAGATCACTGATCTTGAGTTCTTCCTTCATATGTGCTTTGATCCTCTTGATTCCATTTGCATCATAACCTAGAATGATTATATCATCCACATATACACAGAGGTACATAACCTTTGAATGGTGCCTCTTTATGAAGAGGGAAGGATCTACTTTGATTACCATGAATTCTGTATCATGTAGGTAAGTAACCAACCTGTGATTCCAAGCCCTAGGGGCTTGCTTCAAGCCATACAAGGCTTTCTTCAACCTGCATACATATTCTGGATATGGTTTTTCTTCAAACCCAAGAGGTTGTGCCATGTAAAGCTCCTTTGAAATCCAAGCATTAGGGAAGGCATTTTTAACATCCATTTGATAGATATTCCAATTTTAAGAAGATGCTACACTCATGAGCACTCTGATAGTAGACATCTTTGCCACATGAGAGAAAGTCTCTTCATAATCTATACCTTGGCTTAGTGCAAACCCTTTAGCCACAAGCCTTGCTTTATACCTATTTACTGATCCATTTGAGTTCTTCTTTACCTTGTAGATACACCTAGATCCAATGACCTTCATGGATGGTTTCTTGGGAGCCAATTCCCAAGTTCGACTCTCTTGAAGAGCTTGAATTTCTTCTTCCATGGCTTCTCTCCATTCTGATTTCTTCTTGGCCTCTTCAAATTTTGATGGTTCTTCTGAGTTTGTGTCTTGAGAAATATAAATTGAATGCTTAGTGACCAAGGATGTTTCAAAACCATACCTTTGTGGTGTTATTTTTTCTTTGGTTGACCTTCTTATGGTTTGTTGAGATGATTTTGCAACATCTCTCAAGTCCTGCACTTTAGCTTTGCCTTTGGAACTCCAAGAATTGATCTCTCTTCTTGGGGTTTTCTGATCTTCATCAGGATCACTCGAATCTTCTTGCATATGCTCACTCCTCTTTGGTAGATTAGGGAAATCTTCCTCTAAGTCATACGAAAGTTTAATTCTCTTGCAATCATCTTCAAACCAAGATTTTTTTCCATAAAAAGACATCTCTAGTAACTATGAAACCTTTATTAATTGGGTTATAATATATATATCCCTTCTGATTAAGATCATAACCAATGAATATACACTTCTTTGCCTTTGGATCCAAATTCCCTCTCATTTGTGAAGATATGTATGCATATGCTATGCACCCAAAGATCCTGCAATGGTCAAGACTAGGTCTTCTTCCATTCCAACTTCATAGGGTGTCATTCCATCCAATGCAGTTGACGAAAGTCTATTGATTAGGTAGGTGGTTGTGGATACAACCTCTGCCCATGGGTAATCACATGATCTCTTCTCATTTAGCATTAACCTTGCAACCTCCACTATGGTTCTACTCCTCCTTTGTGCCAGTCCATTTTTCTCTGGAGTATACCTTGTTGTGATCTCTCTTTTGATACCCTTCTCTTGGAGATAAGCATCACATTCATAGGAGAAATATTCTCCCCCTCGATCTGACCTTAGCCTCTTCAAGGTGTTACCTGTTTGATTCTCAAGAGGTGCTAGATACTTTTTGAAACAAGTGAATACCTCATCTTTATGTTTCATAAAATAGAGTATTGTCCATTTGCTACAATCATCAATGAAAGACACATAGTACCTGGATCCAGAGATAGATGGCTCCTTGCTTGGACCCCATACATCTATATGGACTAACTCCAATAGGTCTCCATGAATATATCCCTTCTTGGTGAATGGTTGCCTGTGAGACTTGCCAAATTAACAAGCACTACATTTGTAAATCATATGTTGCTTGGAGATATTCATTAAGCCAAGCAAACTTTGAGCCCTACTGATTTGCTTCAAGGCCCTTTCTCCTATATGAGCTAGCCTCTTGTGCCACATCTCTGGTTTTGATCATGTTTGACAACCATAATTGAACAATCCAATGTTCCTAGTGTCTTGGAGCTCAAATGTAAATAATCTACCTATTTTTTCTCCTCTTCTTATCCTCTTCAATCCATGATGTGGATCCTCAACATATGCTTCATGCTTTGTGAGTCTAGCTTACAAACCTTTCTCTAAAATCTGGCCAACACTTATGAGATTCTTTATTATGGTAGGCACATACAATACCTTTCCCAATATGTTCATGTTTCCATCTAGAGTCTTCACATTCCCAATCTTCTCCACTAGATGCCTTGTGTCATCTCTTGTTTGAACTTCATGCCTATTTTTTGGATCCTCCATGTCTAAGAGTAGAGCTACGTTGCATGCTACATGATTTGAGCAACTTGAGTCTATGTAGAAAACATGTTCATCTACTTTACCTTGCTTCATAGTCATATTCATCAGAAGTAATGAGTCCTCTTAGGTTTGATCACCTGCATAGTTATTGTAACCTCTCCTATTTTTAAATCCTCCTTGGTAGTTGTTGTTGTTGTATGAATTGTTGTTGTAGCCATTTCAACAAACCTTCCTCTTGAGCTTCCATATCCACCTCTGTTATAGCCTCTTCCTCTTTGATTCCTAGGGTTCTTGAAACAATTCTCAGTAATGTGGTTAGTCAAGCCACATATGGCACATGGAGAGCAACTTTGAGGTCTCCCTCTGCCTTATCTTCCTCCTCTACCTCTTCCTCTTGAACCTCTACCTCTACCTGCAAAGTTTGCTTGAGAGGTACTACCTTCATCATCATATTTTTTGCCTTTGCCTTTATCATCCTTAATTTTGTTCTTATCTGTGTATAGGGAAGAGGATTGATTACCTTTTGAGTTGTCTCCATTCATAAGCTTTTCCTCATGTGTGAACAATTGTCCCATGAGAGTGTTCAAGTCAAGAACCTGCATGTCCATGTATAGGTCCATGGTTGTGGTGAGCACACCCCATTTGTCATCTGCCTTTATTCCCATTGATCACTTGTCTCACTATCTGATCTTCATCTATGACTTCTCCAATGCTCCCAAGGTGATCTGCTAAGTCCATCATTTTGGTAACAAAATCAGTCACACTTTGCTTGGGCATCTTCTTGAGTGTAGTGAAATCCATCAAGAGTTGGTCCTTCCTAGCTTTAGTGCTTGATAAAAAGAATGCTTCAAGGGCATTCCATGTCTCTTGTGAAGTCTTGCAACTCCTGATGTGTGGAAGTAAAAAATAAGAGATTGAGTTAAGAATGTATGACCTAGCTAGAGCATCCTTTGAGCACCATGTGGTAAACCTCTCTTGTTGTTCTTGAGTTGGTTGTCCTTTACTTTTGAGGATTGTCATCATCTCATCTCTAGAAATGTAACCATAGAGGTTTCTCCCTTGAAGATATGCTTCCATTTTGAGTGACCAAGCCGAGTAGTTACCTCGATCCAATTTTTCTATGGATGAAGGAAACCCATGACTTGTTGCTGCTCTAATACCACGATGAGGAGATGGTTGGATAAACTCAAGAGATGAGTTGGTGTTGTATAGTGCCTAAGTGCTTGGTTGAAATTCTTAAGACTAAATCTCATTTTATTTCAAGTTACATGAGAAAGTGTATGTGAACACATTCTTAATATATTCACTTTATCACCTTGCATAAATTTTTAATGCAAAAGTAAGATAATATCATGGATTAAGGATAAGTCAAGCCCTGATTGTTCTGGTGAAGGAATCATTTTAAATCATCCCTAAAAGTCCTTGAACACTCTTAGGAGTGGGAAAATGCAAAATTCAAAAGCTTTGTATGTGTATAAAAACATGTGATTTTATTCATGGGGACATGAGCTACCATTGATAGCTATTGAGTTCTAACATTGGGCTTACCTTGAGCTCAGCTTGTGTAAGAGTAGTCCTCTACGTGTCCCATGTATCATATGTGCATTATTACTTACTAATTGATACATCTCGTCATGATAATTTCTATATATTGTTATCTTTCACTTCTTCATTATTTATGTTATTTTGTAGGATCAATTTTTTTATGTGTACTCCATCGTTTGATGCACATTAACTTTGTATGGTTAGAGTGTAGTGTCTAGTATATACCTATAAAGGTTCATTAGATTTGGTTTAGTAGATCTCGAGAGGTGTACTAATGAAGTGGACTATGGATACACATCACCAAGTAATGACTAATTCAAAACAGACTACCTCCCACTTCACAATCCAATGAAAACTTTCTATTTTGGTTCACACACTTGCTGCTTGTTAAGCTCAGTGCTTCCAATACACTAGGAATTAAATTAATTCCTTTTGAAGATACTAAATTATCTTAAAGAGCCAATTATTCCAAGTGGAATAACTTAAAATGGTTAACTATGCACAGAGCAATCAATTTAGCAAGTGTAGCTTTACCTTCGTTTTTTTAGACTTCTATAGAGAATGACCAGTGACCACATCAATGGGCGTTTCTCCCAATCCGCTGAATGGAATGTCTTCAAAACTTTTTCAGCATATAGTAGACTTAGAGATGATTCCAATGAGCTATAGAACATTGAAAATGATGGAGTAATGTTTGAGATATAAGCAATACAAAATGACTATTCTGAGTGACAATGATAGAGAGATCAACAGATGTAAGCAATGATCCATTGTATTATATGACAATGTTGTACATGATCATTGGGATGATAATGAATGCCAAATGATGGTGAGAAGTGTAGGCTATGAAGTGAGCCTCACTCTCTTAAAATATGATCAACTAAAGGCTCAGAATTGGAGTGATATAACTGCGAGATTTTACATTCATCTTTTATAGATGCTTCATTCAAAATTTGAATTTGAATTCAACTTTGGCTCTCACTAAAAAGTGATCCACTAATCTAGGAGATATACTCTATAAGAAACTTGTATCTTTCCTATCCATCTAACTCCATGAGTTTTGTGGCTCTTACAGATGTTCTTTCAAGTGAATTTGACTTTTACAAATGGTAAAAGATAAACAATCCATAGCAATGGTTCTCATGAGTCTTCAATCAATTTCACATGAATTCTTCTCATGCTTAGCAAAGTGTGTAGGCTTCCAACAGCTCCCCCTCAAGCCAAACATTTTGGCTTGATTTTCTTCATCAACCTTCTTGTATGTCTTGCAATCCAATCATAGCTTTAAACCTGCAAAGTTTAGTACCATCAAGTGCTTTGACCAATGAGTATGCACATTGCATATTAGTTGATACATATGCCAACTGGATATCCTTGCTCAATAGCTTCTCTCTCACATAATGATAGTGGACCTCTATATGCTTGGTCCTAGCATGATAAATAGGATTTGCTGCAAGATGTAGGGAACTTGTATTATCTCCAAAAATCATTGGAGGTATACTATGCAATCCCAAATCTGCATATAGAAATCTGATCCATATGGCCTCTTGAGTAGCATTGGCCAATCCTCTATATTCTACCTCTATTGAAGACAAAGCAACATTAGGTTGCTTCTTGGAAGACCATGATATATGCTTGTCACCTGCAAAAGATAGATAACCTGAGGTACTCCTTCTTTGTCAATGTAGCATAATTTAAGCTTCCCACAATGCTTTGGCATCCTGCAATATTTTCAAGCACATCACCTTCATGAGCAGTTAATTTTTGGTTCACCTCCATAGGAGTGCTTGCTACCTTGGCATCTTGCAATTGAAATTTCTTCAGCATATCCTCTACATACTTTCTTTTATCAATGTAAATCCCAGAGTTAGTATATACTAACTCAAGTCCAAGAAAATAACTTAGTGATCCAAGATCAAAGATTTTGAACTCTTGCATCATTTGATTTTTTATCTACTTGATGCCATTAGCATCGTTACCTGTAAATATGATATCATCAACATACACACATAGATATATCACCTCTGAATTACTTCTCTTTACAAACAGAGAAGTATCTGCTTTACTCATGATGAATCCTTGATCCTAAAGATATGTAGTCAACCTATGGTTCCATGCCCTAGGTACCTGCTTTAATCCATAAAGAGCTTTTTTCAGTTTACACACATATGTCACCTTGCTTGGGTCCTCATAGCCAAGAGGTTGAGACATGTACACCTCTTCTAAAATCCAACCATTTAGAGATGCATTTTTTACATCCAATTGGTACATGTTCCAATTCTTTGATGTAGCCACACTTACCAATACCCTGATGGTTGGCATTTTGGCCACAGGTGAGAAGGTTTCTTCATAATTAACTGCTTGCGTTTGTGCAAAACCCTTAGCCACAAGTCTAGCTTTGTACCTGCTTATTGATCCATCAGAATTTCTCTTGATCTTGTAGATCCACCTAGAACCAATTACCTTCATAGACTCCTTCTTTGGTACTAGCTCCCAAGTGTCATTCTCCTTGAGAGTGCTTCAATTTCTTCATCCATGGCTCCCTTCCATTTTGTCTTGGTCTTTGCCTCTTCATATGATGATGGCTCTTCAAGTGACAAATCTTTTGCAAGATAGATAGAATGCTTAGTAACTAAAGAAGTGTCATACCCATATCTTTCGACTTCCATGCCTTGAATTCTTCTAGGTTGATGATGTCCTCATCATCTGAGTTGATGTCTTCAATCTGTTTTGGCTCCTCCTTGGTGAGGCTTGAAAATTCATCTTCTATGTCATAAGGCAATTTTACTTTCCTGCATTCACTTTCAAACCAAGAATCATTCTCATCAAAGACAACATCTCTACTGACCATAAATCCTTTGTTTGAAGGATTGTAAAACCTGTATCCTTTGTGATTCAAGTCATACCCTATGAAGATGCACTTCTCTGCCTTAGGGTCTAGCCTAGCTCTGACTTGAAAAGGGATATGCACATAAGCAACACACCAAAGATCCTGCAATGATCAAGTGAAGGTCTTCTACCATGCCATGCTTCATATGGGGTCATCCCATCAAGAGATTTTGATGGCAACTTGTTAACAAGATAAGTAGCAGTAGATACACTTTCTACCCACAAATAATTAGGTAGTGTTTTCTCATTTAGCATTGACCTAGATGTTTTAGTAATTAGTCTATTTTTCCTCTCTACCACCCCATTTTTCTTAGGGGTATACCTTGTTGGAATTTCTCTCTTGATTCCTCTATCCTGTGAGAATGCATCAAACTCATTTGAGAAGTACTCACCTCCTCCATCTGACCTTACTAGTCTCTTTAGGCTTCTTCCTATTTGGTTTTCAAAAAGTGCAAGATACTTCTTAAAGCAACTGAATACTTCATCTTCGTGCTTCATAAAATATAAGATAATCCACCTACTGAAGTCATCAATGAAAGATACATAATACCTTGATCCAGAAATTGAGGGATCCTTACTTGGTCCCCATACATCTATGTGGACAAGCTCCAAGTAGTCCTCATGCATGTAGCCTTTCCTTGAGAAGGGTAACCTGTGAGTGTAGCTCAAGCATAAGCACCACCTCCTTTACTTGTCAATCCACGGAGACATGAGGACCGGTATGAAGACCAAGAGCAAGTGAAGGCACAAGTGCGTGAGTGAAATTACACAAACATGCGCACACACGCACACAAGGTAAAATCAAAGAGAGGAACAATGGAAGGACTTCGATTACAAGATAAATCTCTTACAAAAGCTCTATTCTCTAACAAGCTAACCTCAAAAATGAGCTCTCTAGCTCTTTT
This sequence comes from Ceratopteris richardii, assembly GCA_020310875.1. Classification (NCBI taxonomy): domain Eukaryota; kingdom Viridiplantae; phylum Streptophyta; class Polypodiopsida; order Polypodiales; family Pteridaceae; genus Ceratopteris; species Ceratopteris richardii. The sequence goes on along the minus strand of CM035438.1, from coordinate 92,524,854 downwards.
TATAGTTTTTTGACTACTTTTGGCCTTGTCCAGACCTAGTGTCCAACCTAGTTAAAAATTAGGTTCTAGGGCTTATTTGAGGGCTCAAACGAAGTCTAAAAATTATGAAAATTGGTAGGATGATACTTCTAAGACTCCTCAAGCTCGAGGACTCCTTGACTTGAACAAAATGGAGTTAGAAAAATGGAAAATGGTATTTACAATGGTTTTTAGTGATAGAAATTGCTATTTTTGTAGGGATTTCTTCTGAAAATTTGACATGTACTTCTCGGAGCTCCCTACCTGCTCCTCCTTCTTGTATGTCCACTTCTTTGATGTGCTTCCATGCTTTGTGCTTGACCTTGAGTTCCAACACTCCCCCCCCCCCCCCCCCTCTTGAGTCTGTCATCCTTGACATAACCTTAGTGTAATGGTTGTTCCATGTAGTGCTTTAAGAGGTAGTGTCCATCCTAAGAGCCATCTATCTTCCAATTGTAGCATGTTCTGTTGTCTAGTTCTTCATTTATCACTGTGAGCTTGTGCAAGTTGTAGTCCCTTGGTATGTGCTTCTTCCTTGGATTCGAGCATGAATGTGTCATTGTGGGCCTCCATTGATGTCCTCTAGATCTTCCAGACATGATGTTCATATGTAACTCAGACCAAGTACTTGTAACCCATAATGAGTGATGGGTAAGTGTGTTAGTGCATGGGTTGAAGAAACTATGTGCCTTGTGCATGGCCTTGTAAGGTGGCCCTATGCATGCATACTTGGAAAATGCATTGGAAGAAATATGGTGCAAGAATTGGAGGTCTTGAGCGAAGTGCTCAAGGGCATGCTGACGAAGAGGTTTCCTAATCTATCATGGAATATAATGTTGCCCAAGTAAAGATGCTTACTATGGTGAATGATCGATTGATGTTCATCTCCTCGTGTTGTATACCCGACATTGTGATGAACCATCAGCTAGTCTTTGGTTGTTGATGAATGTCCGTGTTGAAGGTCCACTTATGAAATTCTTTGATTGTCGGGTCCTATCTCCTTGCTTCAAAGTAACATTTTACAAATACTGAGAATTGAATTTCTTTATATTCCTTGACAAACGACATTGGGTAACTACACCAAGCTTAGTTTTGCATGTTCTATTTAGCTCACCAGAAGCAGGAGTTTTCTCATCCAGTATACATACAAGGATTTGTAGGGTACCGAAACTACCGCTTGTAGATATCTCCTTGGATGCTCTCGTACATACAGTAGTTAAGCATCTTTCAAGTTGCAGACCTTCGAGATCTTTCCTCCTACCATGGTAAGGGGAAACAATAGTTGTGGATGCCATGTTCCTGCCAAGTTCTTTTTTTTTTAATATAAAGGAAGTTCGGCAATAGCCTACTCTCCCGGACTTGAATTAAATTAAGAAACAAAGGTACAATAGAAGGGGACTAGTGCCCACGGGACCCCCCAAATCCCACAAAGCAGGGGAAGCTTGGTTGATACCTAGGTTGCATTACAAAGAAGGTTGATCACCCTCTCGTCGCCCTCATGCGGGACCCACTTGGGTTTGAGCTTGTTGTTGATCAAAAGGAGGACTTGATGATGCCTGAAGGGGGGGGATTTCTTACTGTTGACAATCCTTTTTGTTAGTGCATTTTGCCCAAGCCTACATGCTTGATATGCTTGATATTATCCTCATTTGTAAGTCACATGAGTAGTCATGTGAACACCTCTTGTAAAAGAGTACATTTTATCTCTTGTAAATGGAAAAAGAAAAAAGTAAAAGGATGGCTTACCTCATCCATGATGTAAAAGCAAATTCGTGGCTCCAACTACCAAAATCACGAATTTTTGAGCTGAGGGAATCTCTCCTAACTTTGGGGATCACTTTTAGGTGGAGCCATTCGAATTCGAATTCAAAACTCCCTCCAAGAATTGCTATAAAAGGAGCAAGAAGGAAGAGGCGATTAGCAAGCCTTGTACGTGACCACTTCATGTCATTTTGTAGAGATTGAAGAGCTTACTCCATAGCTCTATCATTCTACTCCCATTGTGCAAAGATTCATTGCCAATGTGGTTGTAATCATATGTGAATCTATACATTTATTATCATCTACCTCTCTGTTTTGTTCTCTGCTATACTCACTCAGAGCAGTAACTTCAGAAGGTCATATCTCGAGTTTTACTGAACCTTTTTCAGTGTTTTAAAGTGCGTTGGATAGCTCTCACTGTCTAGTTTCTACCTATAAATTTTCAAGGTCATTGGATTTATACTTTTGGAGATATCTGCATTTTACTGCTTACTGGTCTATCTCTGCAGAGCCCCGAGAATTGTGGGAATGTTCCAGAACTTGATGAAACTTGTTCTCAGTGCTCAGTCCATCATTTGAAGTGTTTTAACTTGGAATAGGAAGCTTGCTAAGTCTATTTGCTATGCCCAAAAGGAATTTTTCTAATTCCTTCCAGGTTGAGAGCACTGTTCATTTTTTCCAGCAGGTGTATGTCCAAAAATAGCAAGTTTTGGGAGCTAGTCATTTCGCAACTTGTCGGTCTTGACTTAAACTTTTGGGATACATGTTCCAAAGTACTTGGCTGATATTTTGGTGGATTTAGGAAGCTCAAAGGGTCTACTAATCAACTCTGAAGTCTCAGTTGGCTGGTGTGAAGCTGGTTGTAGCGGCACCTACTCATCTTTGGATTGCATCCACCATCTCTCTTCACAGTGGTATCAGAGCATAGTCAAGCAACATGGGAGATGGATTTCCATCAACAATTGACAAATTGGATCGAAACAACTACCCGGCATGGTCTCTAAGGATGGAGGCTTACCTTCAAGGGAGGAATCTATATGGATTCATATCCGGAGATGAAGCAATGCCAACCATGAGGAACAAAGGGCAACCATCACATGAAGAAGTGGAAGGACTTTCGAATTGGTGTTCGAAGGATGCACTTGCAAGGTCTTATATTCTAAACTCAATCTCTGATTTTCTTTTACCTCATGTCAAGGGATGCAAGACATCAAGAGAAACCTGGAATGCACTTGCTTCTTTCTTCTCTTCCAACACTCGAGCAAGGAAGAACCAATTGTGGATGGAGTTCACAACAATGAAGAAAAGCCCGAAGCAAAATGTGACTGATTATGTCACAAAGATGAAGGAGATTTCCGACCAACTTGGAAGCATTGGAGAGGTAATTGAAGAGGAGCAAATCATAAGACAAATCATGAATGGAATCAAAGCAGACGACAAGTGGGAGTCATTCACAACAGCCATGGATTTATACATGGATATGCATGTACCCGACCTCAACACACTCATGGGCCAACTCTTCACTCATGAAGCAAAGATTAGCAAAGGTGGTGAGTCCTCAAGAGGTAATGAAACTTCTGCCTTATATTCTGATAAAGCTAAGGTCAAGGACAAGTCAAAGAATAGGAAGAATGAAGATGAAGGAAGCTCTTTCCAAGCAAACTTTGCAGGTAGAGGAAGAGCTAGAGGAAGAGGCAGAGGTGGAAAGCAAGGCAGGGGGAGATTCCAATCATCTCAACCTTGCAACATATGTGGCTTATCTAACCATACTACTGAAGAATGTTTCAGGAATCCAAGGAACTCAAGAGGAAGAGGATTCAATAGAGGTGGCTATGGATCAAATAGAGGTAGGTACAATGGAGGCTACAACAACAACAACTACTACAACAACAATTACAACAACAACAACAACTATCAAAGTGGCCATAGAGGAAGAAGAGATTACAATAACTATGCAGAGGACCAAAGTCAAGAAGATTCATTATTGATTATGAATCTATCAACAAAGAAGGGTAAGGATGATGATCACATATTTTACATTGATTCGGGATGCTCGAACCATGTAGCAGGAAATGTGGCTTTACTTTCTGATTTGGAAGATCCTCATAACAAGCATGAAGTGCAGACAGGAGATGACACAAAGCACTCAGTGGAGAAGATAGGTAATGTGAAGACATCAGATGGGAATATGAACCTCTTAAGCAAAGTCTTGTATGTCCCTACAATTACCAAAAATTTAATAAGTGTTGGACAGATTGTTGAAAAAGGATTGCAGGTTAGATTCAATCGATTTGGAGCATATGTTGAAGACCCAAGGCAAGGCTTTCGAAGGATTGCCAAAGGAGAAAAGACAGGAAGGCTTTTCACTTTTGAAGTGGAAGATACAAAGAACATAGCTTTGTTTAGCTATGGATCTCAAACTCTAACAGAGTTGGAGATATGGCACAAAAGGCTTGCTCACATTGGTGAGAGGACACTCAAACAGATTTGCAGGGACCAAAGTGTACTTGGTTTGCCTAATATCACAAGGCAACACATGATTTATAAGTGTGAAGCTTGTCAACTCGGCAAGGCTCATAGACAACCTTTCAATAAGAAAGGATATATGTATCAAAATCCTTTGGATCTAGTGCACACGGATGTGTGGGGTCCAAGTAAGGAGCCATCTATATCAGGCTCAAGATATTATGTGTCTTTCATAGATGATTGTAGCAGGTGGACCATTCTGTTTTTCATGAAGCACAAGGATGAAGTGTTTAATTGCTTTAAGAAGTATATTGCTCTTGTTGAAAATCAAACAGGTAGGACTTTGAAAAGACTCAGATCAGATGGTGGAGGAGAATACTTCTCTTCTGAATTTGATGCCTTCTTGCATGAAAGAGGCATTAAAAGGGAAGTCACTACAAGGTATACACCTGAACTCAATGGTGTAGCAGAGAGGAGGAATAGAGCTATCGTCGAAGCTGCAAGGTCCATGCTCAACGAAAAGGGATTGCCGAACTACCTATGGGCAGAGGCTGTGTCGACAGCCACATATCTCATAAATAGACTTCCATCTAAGTCACTAGATGGAACCACTCCATATGAAGTGTGGAATGGAAGAAGACCTAGTCTAGAGCATTGTAAAATCTTTGGATGCTTAGCCTATGCTCACATTCCTTCTCAAGTAAGAGGGAAATTGGATCCCAAGGCAGAGAAGTGTGTATTCATTGGTTATGATCAAAACCAAAAAGGATATAGATTGTACAATCCAACCAATAAAGGATTTTCTGTGAGTAGAGATGTAATTTTTGATGAAAACAAATCATGGTTTGATGATGACAGGAAAGTGAAGCTGCCATATGACTTGGATGAAGATTTTCCATCACTTCAACCAAAGGAGCCAAAGCAGATTGAAGAAAGTGATTCGGAGATTGACCTAGAAGACTTGGAAAGACTAAAGCTATGGAAGAACAAAGGTAAAGCAAAGATACAGGATGCTACATATGGACCCGAGAGCTCACATCAACCACTTAGAAGGTCTTCGAGGGAGAAGAAGAAACCAGAGAGGTTTGGTTATGATACTTCTTTGGTCACCAAGCACTCAATCTACATTGCAAAGGATTCAACCAATGAAGAACCTACCACATTCGAAGAAGCACAAAGCAAGAAAGCTTGGAGAGATGCAATGGATGAAGAAATGGAAGCCTTGAAGGAGAATAACACTTGGGAGCTTGTACCTAACAAGCCATCTATGAAGATAATCGGATCTCGATGGATATACAAAATCAAGAGGAATCCAGATGGAAGTATAAATAGACACAAAGCAAGGTTAGTTGCTAAAGGGTTTGCTCAAACCCATGGTATTGATTATGAGGAGACTTTCTCTCCTGTTGCAAAAATGCCTACAATTAGGGTTCTCATTAGTCTTGCTGCATCTAGAAATTGGAATCTTTATCAACTTGATGTAAAGAATGCTTTCTTGAATGGATGGATTTATGAGGAAGTGTATATGGCACAACCTCCTGGATATGAGGATGCACATCATCCTAACTATGTATGCAAACTAAAGAAAGCTTTGTATGGATTGAAGCAAGCTCCAAGAGCTTGGAATTTCAGATTGGTTACTTATTTGCAGGACCAAGGATTCAAAGCTAGCAAGGCGGATACCTCTTTGTTCATAAAGAGGAATGGATCTGAAGTGATCTATTTATGTGTGTATGTTGATGATATTATTATCACAGGCAATGATCTTGAAGGAATCAAACAGGTAAAGAGTCAAATGAAGGAGGAGTTCAAGATAAGTGACCTCGGACCACTCACTTATTTTCTTGGATTGGAGTTGATCTACACAGATTCAGGTATATACATCACACAAAGGAAGTATGTCCATGACATGCTCGTCAAGTTCAAGATGGAAAATACAAAGTGTGCAGGTACACCTATGGAGCAAAATCATAAGCTTAGTGCTTATGAAGGAGAGCCAATTGAAGACATCACAAGCTATCAAAGCTTGGTTGGAAGTTTGAACTATGCAACACTCACAAGGGTGGATATATGCTATAGTGTTAGCATATTAAGTCAGTTTATGCATAAGCCGAGAAGACCACATATGGAAGCGGCCAAGCGAGTCCTCAAGTACCTAAAGGGGACCATGAATGAAGGTTTGTTTTATTCATATACTTCAGATATTGAGCTAAAGGTCTACTCAGATGCAGATTGGGCCGGATCTAAAGATGATAGAAGAAGCACATCAGGGTATATATCATTTGCAGGTTCAAAAATCATTTCTTGGTCATCGAAGAAGCAACCAACCGTGGCATTATCTTCTACTGAAGCAGAATATAGAGGTTTGGCTAATGCAACTCAAGAAATCATGTGGTTAAAATCTTTGTACACAGATCTTGGACTTCATTCTTCAACACCTCACATTTTTGGTGACAACACAAGCTCACTACATCTAGCAGCTAATCCGGTATACCATGCTAGAACCAAGCATATTGAAGTCCACTACCATTATGTAAGGGAGAAGCTATTGAGCAAGGATATTCAACTATCCTATGTCTCTACAGATATGCAATGTGCAGACATGTTGACGAAAGCTCTTGATGGTACGAAATTAAGTAGATTCAAGTTGATGATTGGTTTGCAGGAAATCAAGGACAATTGAAGACTTATTTGGAGGCCAAGCATGTTAGGCTTGAGGGGGAGCTGTTAGTGCATTTTGCCCAAGCCTACATGCTTGATATGCTTGATATTATCCTCATTTGTAAGTCACATGAGTAGTCATGTGAACACCTCTTGTAAAAGAGTACATTTTATCTCTTGTAAATGGAAAAAGAAAAAAGTAAAAGGATGGCTTACCTCATCCATGATGTAAAAGCAAATTCGTGGCTCCAACTACCAAAATCACGAATTTTTGAGCTGAGGGAATCTCTCCTAACTTTGGGGATCACTTTTAGGTGGAGCCATTCGAATTCGAATTCAAAACTCCCTCCAAGAATTGCTATAAAAGGAGCAAGAAGGAAGAGGCGATTAGCAAGCCTTGTACGTGACCACTTCATGTCATTTTGTAGAGATTGAAGAGCTTACTCCATAGCTCTATCATTCTACTCCCATTGTGCAAAGATTCATTGCCAATGTGGTTGTAATCATATGTGAATCTATACATTTATTATCATCTACCTCTCTGTTTTGTTCTCTGCTATACTCACTCAGAGCAGTAACTTCAGAAGGTCATATCTCGAGTTTTACTGAACCTTTTTCAGTGTTTTAAAATGCGTTGGATAGCTCTCACTGTCTAGTTTCTACCTATAAATTTTCAAGGTCATTGGATTTATACTTTTGGAGATATCTGCATTTTACTGCTTACTGGTCTATCTCTGCAGAGCCCCGAGAATTGTGGGAATGTTCCAGAACTTGATGAAACTTGTTCTCAGTGCTCAGTCCATCATTTGAAGTGTTTTAACTTGGAATAGGAAGCTTGCTAAGTCTATTTGCTATGCCCAAAAGGAATTTTTCTAATTCCTTCCAGGTTGAGAGCACTGTTCATTTTTTCCAGCAGGTGTATGTCCAAAAATAGCAAGTTTTGGGAGCTAGTCATTTCGCAACTTGTCGGTCTTGACTTAAACTTTTGGGATACATGTTCCAAAGTACTTGGCTGATATTTTGGTGGATTTAGGAAGCTCAAAGGGTCTACTAATCAACTCTGAAGTCTCAGTTGGCTGGTGTGAAGCTGGTTGTAGCGGCACCTACTCATCTTTGGATTGCATCCACCATCTCTCTTCACACTTTTGCCAAGGAGGAATAGAGATTTTTCAATCGACCACTCCCTGGGGGAGTCGCCGAAGTTGAGAGCACACCGCTCCCGCCAAATTTTCCACAGGACTTCCCCTCTGATTGCGTTCCAGAGAGCCGCAGAGCACCCAATCGCTTCACCCAAAAGGACTTGTTTCCAACTAAGCTGTTTCTGAACTCTGATTTTCAGTCCAACCATCTGCCAGATTCTGTAGGAGTTGGGGCAAGTAAGGAAGATGTGTGGGACATCTTCGATTGCGCGGTGGCAACGTTTGCACCACGGAGGGATCCCACAAATTTTGCTTGCCTTATGGTTAGTCCAAATTCCTCGATGAAGAATTTGCCATAAGAGGACCGACTTCTTAATCTCTATAAGTGGGTGCCAGATACCCATGAATTTCATGTCCCACCGAAGCCGCGTCCAAGACAGGCACCACTTCTTGTTGAAGCTGATCTGGAGGTCAGTCGTTTCATTGATGTTCGGGATTTTGAGTAGGCTGTTTCCATTGTGCCATTTGAGACCACGCGCGTGCGGAGCGTCATGTCCCATGAGTAGGCGAGTTTTGTGACGATCCCAAGCGAGGCATCTGCTTTGCAAGGTGTTCCATTCTTCGTAGGAGATGTTTATGCGAGGGTCGATATCCTCGTAGTTGATCCAACTGTTGGTGTCATGTTTCCAGAGGTGTTTCCATTTTTTGAATCCTTTGTTCCATAACTTCTTGGCGTTTTGAATGTTCCATGGCTCCACACTCCGGATGCCATGAATCGGAAACCAGATAGAGTCGTTTTGTCTGATACCGGCCGCCCACTTCCAGTCCTCACTAATTCTTGTGAAGCTTTTGACTTTATTCCAGCCCTTCCAAAGAGAGCATACGAGATTGGAGCCTTTCGGGAAGACAGGTATCGGGGAGAATAGCAGGGTCATGATGTCAAGGTTCTTCCAGTTCGGGAATCCCGTGAGGGCCAACTCATTTTTGTTTCTGAAGAGCAGCTTGGCCCACGAGGCCTCCCTATTGCACCAAGCTTTAATCATCCATTTGGCTGCCAGTTTGTTAGCCATGCACCCAATGTCCAGGATGCCAAGCCCCCCGCTATCTCTAGGGCTGGTGCAGATGGCCCATTTGATTTTAGGCACCCCCCTTCTGTTATGGTCACCCGTCCAAAGAAAGTTTCTGCAGATGCTATTCAATTTGGACAGGCCTTGCTCATTCGGTCTCCAGCAAGAAAGGAAATAGATGGTAGAAGAGAGGAGGAACGTGTTGATAACCATCGCCCGTCCAGCGAGATTGATTTGCATACCTCTCCAGTAATTGAGCTTGTTTTCAAGTTTGGCCAGCACCCAGTTCCATCGCTGCTCCATAGAGACGCCAAACCCCAAGGGGATTCCGAGCAGCCGAATGATTTGACCCTGCGGAATGATTTGACAGCCATGATCAATGAGAAGGCCGGGTTGATGTCCCACAATGGCCCTAAAGGCGGTCTTATTGTGGTTGATTTTGGATCCAGAGGCCTCACAAAAGGTATCAAGACACCTCCAGAAAGTCTCCAGGCTGGTATTATCATTGTGAACGAACGCGTTCATATCGTCGGCAAAAAGTCTCATGATGATTTGACTGTGGACGTGAGGTAGCTGGAGGCCTTTGATATTGCCAGCCTCCACATGATGAGCCACAAGTCTGCTCAGCCCTTCAGTGGCGATGGCAAAGAGAAGGGGGGCAAGAGGGCATCCTTGTCTAATAGATCTTTTAAGATGGATCGCCTTCGAAAGTTTGCCGTTAACGTTAATTTGGGTCGTTGCATTGCCGAGAAGGGTCGCGATCATCTTGGTGAATTTCTGACTACATCCGAGGTCTTGGAGCGACTGCAGAATATAGTCCCATTCTAGCCTATCGTAGGCTTTGTCAAAGTCGATCTTGAGGAAGACCACGTCTTGATTAGACTCGTTTGCAAATTGAATACCTTCCCAAATATCCATAATGGTTTCCAGGATAGACCTGCCTTTGATGAAGCCTTTTTGGTCCTCACTTAGCCAAGATCTCAGATGGCACGATATTCTATTGGCAATGACTTTGGCGATGATCTTGTATCCTGTTTGGAGCATCGTGATTGGCCGCCAGTTCTCGATTCGGTTCTTTTCCCCCTTCTTGTGAACCAGCTTGATAATTCCATTATTTAGACAAGAAGGAAGAGCCCCAAACTTTAGCGCTTCATGCCAAACCAACCTAAGCGGGGTGGCAACCACCAGCTTGAAGGATTTAAAGAACTCATTGGTGAGTCCGTCGGGTCCCGGGCTTTTACCGAGAGGGAGGGCATCAATGACCTCAATGATTTCTGATTCAAAGATAGGGGCATGAAGCAGAGAGTGGAGGTTGGGTGGAATCCTCCGAGGGGAAACCCTAGAAATTGCAGCCATACAGTCCCTTCTATGGTGGGAGAGGGGGTTCGAGGTTCCCAGGAGTCTCGTGAAGTGCCCTTCGATGATGCCGAAATTATCTTCTTCCGAATTGCATACGTTGCCGTGTGGATCTAGCAGTAGGGGGATCGAATCTCGATTTTGTTTCCTTTTAAGGATACGGCACATCTCTTTGGTGGGCTTGTCTGCTTTGCCAGCCCACCACTCCTTGAAGAAAATTTGCAGGTTTTTCCTTTGTATTTCTTCCTCGTATCTCAACACCGCTCTGATTTTCCGGAGACCTTTCTGGGCTTGGTGTTTTCCTTTGTTCACTTCCTCCTCGAGCCGCCAGAGTCTGTGGTATATAGCCTCCCTACGGGCCCGTCGCACAGTCTCGAGCGTCTTCTTAGTTCTGATCATGATCTTGCGAGACTTGTCGACCGCGCTTCTCCAGCACTTGGCTGGGGCCGAGCCAGAGGCGAACGCCACCTTCCACACATCGGCAATCTCTTGATGGACGGAAGGGAGAGAGAAGGTGGCAGCGTTGGCATGGAACCACGGAGCCTTGCAGATCTTGTTGGAAGGTTGAAAATTGATAACGATCGGGTAGTGATCAGAGATGGTGAGGTCAGTGCGTTGCGTGATGGTAGGGAGACCCCACTGGTGAGTAAAACTCTGAGAGACGTAGCATCTGTCGAGTCTGGCTTTCCTCAGATCCTCACCCGCTTGTAGATTCGACTAGGAAAAGCCATTCGAGTCTTTGAATTCAACCAGATCCAAGTGGAGTTTGATCAAGTCCCACATTTCTTTCTCCCGACTGTCAATGACCCTGCCCTTGCCCATCCATCTGTCCATAGGGTCCTCCACCATGTTGAAGTCTCCACATATCAGCGCGTTGTGGGGAAGCGAGTCTAGTGAAGCCCAAGTGTTCAGTCTCTCCAAATCCCCGTTAGGGGCGTACAGAGAAACCATAGTGACACAAAGAGGAGCACCAAAAGAAACCGCAATCCAACGGTGACTAACATCTTCAATGGAGTTTACAAGCTTTTCAAGCCAGAGATGTTTAACACCGATAACCGTTCCTCCGGACCCCCGCTGGTGCTTCGTAGGGATCCACACATGGGCCGAGGAGACCTGTCTGAGCCGTTTCTGGAGGTCTTCTCCGTCAATTTTAATCTCTTGTATACATATAATGTCTGGGTTTAAGCTAATGTCGCGGAGCCACTGACCAATAATGGTCGCTCTTGAGGGGTCGGATAACCCTCTAGCATTTAGCGAGATGACGATCATTTTTGTGTTGATCCCTCTTTACGGGAGGGAGCCTTGTCCTTTCTTCTCTTGGCTTCATCTTTCTTTTTCGCTGGGATCTGATCCCGATTTAGAAATCGGTTCTTGTGGGGGCTTTTCCAGGGAAACTCCATAGGCTGTTTTCCTTTGCAGGAAGCTCCTTGCTGGGGAGAATTGGGCCCCGTGCTCGGCACCGTTTCCGGGATCGTCGATCCAATGATGGAACTTTCACTGTCCATGTTGTCTTCATTACTAGTGGTGAAGCCATCTTCTTTGCTTGTAGTGTAACCCTCCTGGGGGGTTGCTTTGTTGACATGGAATTCTATGGCTTCGTCGAAGGTGTCTACCTCATGTGGCTTCCCACCTGGGTAGTCGAGCTCGTTGATCTCCTTTCCAAGATTGCAGTACAAATTGCTGTGGGGGGTACTTGGCAGGCTGTTTCTATCACCGTTGGCCCTCGGACTTCTTTTCCTTCTTCTTCTAACTTCAGTAAAGCCATCAGCACCAGCTTGCGGATTGAGGAGGCCCTTGTCTTCCCCTTCCTTGGTCGAGTGGGTCATTTCGCCACAGTTGTCTTGAGCAGTTTTGGGGGCTTCTTGAAATCGCTTGTTTTTTTGTCTGAGAGGGCAGTCTTTAATCCTGTGACCTTGCTGACCACAGCGGAAGCACGCGTTGGGAAGGTTTTTGTAGGTGATATCCTGCTCCCAAACTTCACCTTCGCCCATGTCCACTTTGATCGTTGATGGAAGCGGCGAACTGAGGTCGGCCTCGACGCAGGCTTGTGGGTGCCACCTAGCATTGAATGAGTGTCTTGCACCTTCATAGATGAGACCACCAATGTCTTCGCTGGAAGCCAACGGCTTGCCGATAGGAGAGACAATGTCCCACACGAAGTTGTACAGGAAGTATGGGAGGTTAGGGAGCTCAACCCAAAGTGGGTACCGAAGAGATTTCGATTTGTCGGGAGTGAAGTCCGGGGACCATCTGAATAGGCACAGGGTCGCCCGACCGAGCTGCCAGGTGCCCACGCTTAGGGCTTGGAACGCCATCTCTTCATTTTCGAAGATTAGCAGCATGTGGTTAGCTGGTAAGAACTGACATTTGCTGACAATTAGCCCGCGAGGGAACCACTCTTTTCGAAGCCATTGTCGCACGATTTCGAGCGGGGGCCTGGGGCCAAACACTTGGCCGACTAGGCAAACTTTCTTGAGCTCCTCCTGAGCAGATAGAACTGCGGGTCTACTGAGGGACACGATGGGGGGGTCAACACTTTCGGATGGTCCAGGGGCGGCACACGACCCCCCCTCTAGCAGCGCGGCCAGTGTCTCGGTCTCTCCAGGGGGAGGGGCCCGGTTATTTTTTACGAGAGAGGATGAAGCCATAACCATGGCCAAACGGAACTTGCACCACAAATACTTTTTAATACCCGACGGTAAAGCCCATCAACAATGGAAGCAAAAGGTCCACTATCACGGTAGACACTCCCCTCCGAACACAACGAAGTCTCGGACAAACGGGCCAAAAACCAACAAAAAGGGGCACTTTTTCCTTTACGAACCTTTTCAAATTTCTTTTTTTCTTTTTTTTTTTTTTTTTTTTCTTTCTTTTTTTTTCTCTTCTTCTTTTTGTTCTTTTTTTCTTCTTTTTTCTTTTTTTTTTTTCTTTTTTTCTAAAAACTTTCTTTTACTTTAGGGCGGGCAGTCGGGCTTCTAGGCCCTTGCGCGTGTGGGCTTTCTTGACATCTACCAGATAAGGCAGCAATAATATCATCTACTAGCCAAGACACACTTCTATTAGAATTGATATATACCCACTCAGCAATGGTTCTACCTTCAACTAGGCATGAGTCATTCATATTCCATGAACCAAACCTGGAAACAAGCTCTCTCTCCCTCTCTCTCTTTTCCTGCTCTCTCTTTTCTTTTGTTTTTTTTGTTTTTTTCTTCTCTTTTTTTTTGGAACAATTTCACAAAACAAGAACACAAAGGTTAGTACCGAACAATGGTTAACATGCATTAATGTGAACTTCTGCCTAGGACTCTCAAATGTGTTTATGCACAACCGTGTAATGTGGCCCTATATTATGCATACTTTGGAAATGCATGACCTGAATGGTGCAAAAGACAAGGTTGTGCCAAAGGCACATGGTTGTTGCTCGTTGAGGCTTTTGATGTTATTTACAGATGTTGATGCCACTTTGTTGGAGGTCACCCTTGGGTCTTTGACTCTTGAGATGACAACTGATCATTCCTCCTTATGGGGAGCCATTTGAGAAGGGTGTTTGACTACGAAGTGATCACCTTTGGCTGCTTCATGTTTGGATGGTTTCTTGGATTTTGTGTCCCTTGTGGTTGGCTCTTTGGTTTTGTAGGGGCCGTTGATGCTTTTGGCTTCCAAACCCATACCTTTGTGGCTTGTCGTCTGACTCGCGTTGAAGAGGTTAGTTGGTCTGACCTTTGCCTCACCTTGGCTTCTTTTTTGAGACTTTTTGCGTATGGGAAAGCATAGGTTGTTGTGGACGTAAGAGCTTCTTGGGTGCCCACATGTGTAATCGCCCTTGTTGAGCTGCAACTAATTTCTTAGGCACCCAAATTTGTCACAGACCTTCTTGTTGAGCTGGTCGTGATTGCTTGGTTATGGTCTTCACATTGCTGGCTTGCCTAGGTGGGAATTGTGTTGGCAAGGCTGGTGGTTGCTCTCCTTTTTGTACCTAGATCTGCTTCATGCCTGGAACTGCTACCTTGTCGAATGGTGTCTTTCTATTTGATATAGCAGTTGCCTTGAACAGTTGTGTTTGCCTTTGTGGTGGAACTACTATGGATACCTGAGTCTTTGAAGAAGAAGAGAGATCCACTCGCCTTCGAACCTGTTCTTCCACGATTGACTCCTTCTGCATCATAGAACTTTTGACACGTACAACATCTTCTTCTATATGATTAGTCTTAGAGGAACTAAGAGAATGTGTGACATCTGGATTTGTGAGCATGCGGTTCTCTAATTCTAATGTAATGCATTGTTCTTGTACCCAAACTTGAAGAATGTGACTTCTTAGGTTCAAGTTGACTGCGTGGTCATAAATCCAATCTTTCCCCAAGACAAGTGGCTCTGTAATGTCTTCATCGTGACATAGTAGCATTTTGACTTTCATTGGAACATCTTGAAGGTAGATGGGAAATTCCACCTCGCCCAAACAAGGGGTTTCCACACCTCCCAATCCTATGAGATAAGCTTCTATGGGATTGATGTTCAACTGCATGTCTTGGTAGTAGGAAATTCTAACTGCACTAGTTGTTGCACCTGAGTCAATCAATGCTTTCACAGTCCTTGCACTCTTTCCTTGTCCTATCTCTATGGTCACAAAGGGACGTCCGTCAATGATTTGAGAAGTAATTATGCCTAATTTTTGGCACATATCCATGTGATATTTTGGGGCTTTTGGGTTGACATCTAGGCCTAGTCGCCTTAACTTATTTTTCCTAATGCGCTCTTTGGCCTCCACTTGTGCTTCTTCTCTAACCCTTAACTCCTCTTCTTTTTGCTTCTTAGTAGTGTTGAGTCTCATTAGCATATCCTCTATAAGATGTTCTTGGTATAACTTGGACATCCACTAATATAGTTTGGCAAGATATCACCTTCTAAAGTGGCCAATCGAACAACACCACTAGTGGAAATTCTATTAATGATCATGGGTCCATATCCTCACTTTTCCAATTTACGGGCATGTTGCTTTAGTGTATACACCAGCACTAAGTCTCATTCTTTCAACCCTTTATCCTTGATGTGTGCGTCAAGGTAAGCCTTTTGTCTTTTCTTTGTAGCATAGATGCCTACTACCGCTCGTAGCCTCATCTCACCTAAGCGTTCTAGATCAAAGATCCTAGAGGACAGCTCATGTCCATTCCACTCATGCGGGGTGGCATTGAGTACCGTTTTATAGGCAACTCGATAAGCCCAAATAGCATGATGAAGCTCTTTGTCCCAATCAGAGCGTTTATTATTTACTAGTTTTGTCAATATGTTACATAGGATCTTGTTTGTGCTCTCAGCTTGTCCGTTAGCTTGTGGATGATAGGGTGCAAACTTCTTATGTACCACCAAGAATTCTTGGAACAGATTTTCAATGACTTCATTCAAGAAGTGTGCACCTCTATCATTTACTAATTCTATCGATAATCCATATCTCGTGAACACATTCTCGAATATGAACTTAGCTATTGTTTGAGCATCATTCTTTGTCGAAGCTTTCACTTCTACCCACTTGATAAGGTAATATGTGGCTACAATAATGTACTCTGCATGGGAGATTCTAGCTGGGGGGTTAATAGGACCTACAAAGTCTATGCCCCATTTCGAGAATGCATGTCCTCCCATCATTGGCCTCAAAGGCATCTCGTGTTTTCTAACCGGATATTGTGCACGTTGGCATGTGTCACATTTCTTCGCATAGGTATGTGCATCCATATGAAGAGTGGGTCATCAAAGTCTTGAGAATAGAATGGTCTTGATTACTCGATCAAGACCAAAGTGTCCACTTGCAACACCACTATGTGCAGTTTCTAGGACTTTCAAATAGTCTGATTCATGAATGCATAGTCTTAAGTAACCATCTTTGCCTCTTCGGTATAGGTTTTCTCCTACTAAGGCATAGTCTTGAGCCTCTTGCTCCATGCTCGTCTTCTTGCTAGACTAGCCTCTTTGGGTAATGTTCCCGATCGCATAAATTCTACCAATGGAGCACTCCAATTTGGAATTAACGACACTTGATAAAGGTGGCATGCTCCACTGGGGGCCTCTCTTGGCACACTGGCCAATTCTTAATCCACTCATGTATTTCTTTTTCCATGCTAGGCCAATACACTCCTAAATGCTTCAGATTCTGCAAGGTTCGTGGTTTAGAATAGTGATTTCCTAGTAATCTTTCATGAGCTTGTTGCAACCAACTACTATGTTCATCGTCCTCAACACAACAAGCTAGAACACCTTCCGTATCTTGTTTATACATGCTTCCTGCCAATATGTGATATTTTTGTGATTTTACAATTTCTTGTTGTGATGTTTTCACATTCTTATTTGTGGGTCCGAAGGTTAGGACTGGTACTAAATTATTTTCCCGTTTAGGAACAACTTCTAAATTGAACAGATAAGCATCGGGCAATTCATCAGACACTCCTTGGGGTGACTCGCCTGAAGTGATGCGAGAAAGGTGGTCTACGCTAAGGTGGGTCCTACATTTTCTAACAACAACTTCAAAGTCATATTCCATTAGCAAGAGGAACCATCTTACTAGACATCCTGTATTGCAAGGTTTATTGACCAAATATAACAAAGCTTGATGATCAGTGAAAAACTTGAACTTATTGGCCAATAGATAGTGCCTAAACTTCTTCACGGCATATAGCATGCCTTAACCTTCTCTCTCTGTTGCTGTATAATTTCGCTCAGCTGTAGTGAGCTATCTGCTAGCATATGCTATAGGCAAGTCTAGATTTCCTTCACCTGTGGGTTGTGCCAGCACATCCTATGGCCTGATTGGATGCATCCACATGGACATGGAATGTCTTATTCTAATCAGGAGTGGTCAGTATTGGTGCTATGCACAAACGCCTTTTTAGCTCATTGAAGGAGTTCTCGCATTTGTCGTTCCACTCAAAATTTTTCAACAAACCATAAAGAGGTTTAGCTATGATTGCATACATGTGGATAAACCTGCGGTAATATCCACAATGGCCCATAAAAGCTTGTACCTCTTTAACATTCCTTGGCCTTGGCAGCTCCGCTATGGCTCTAACTTTGTCCTCGTCTGTGGATATTCCATTCTTCAAAACAATATGACCTAAGTTTTGACCTTACGTACCATGAATACACACTTCTCTAGGTTCAGACACACTCGATATTCTCTACACTTGTTGAAGATTTGTCTGAGCTTAGGGATGTGGTATTTTCTTACTTGGGAATGAGCACATAAATCATCCACAGATACTTCTAAGCTCTTTCGCAAGAACTCTTTGAAGACATGACACATGAGCCTTTGGAATGTTGCAGGTGCATTGGTGAGCCCAAATGGCATCACACGAAATGCAAAAATTCCCCACTCTGTGGCAAAAGCTGCTTTGTGTTGATCTCCTGCGGCAATGGCTACTTGATTGTAACCTAAAAATCCATCAAGGAAGCTATAAAATTCCTTGCCTACAACACGCTCCAATAGGTGTTTCGTGATTCGAAGCGGATAACTATCTCTGATTATAGCACCATTCACTTTTTTAAGGTTAATACACACTCGCAACTTTCCATTCTTCTTGGGCACCACTACAATGGGGGACACCCATGAAGTATGCTCGATCTCATAGATGAATCCAGCTTCAATCAACCTGTCAATTTCTCCTTTTATTTACCAACTGCTCTAACCTTTCTAGTAAGCCTTGAAAATGCAAATCTTCAGGACTTGTGGTTTGTTTACCAACTCCTCTAATCTTTCTAGTAAGCCTTGAAAATGCAAATCCGGTTTGACATAGTTTGTCTTATTGAACTTTTGACTAGTCTCAAGCATAGTTTGAGCTAGTTCTACCATTTTCATGCACAATTTTGTCCCTTCAATCTCTAAATCTGCTCGAGGGTAACTCTTATCTAGGTTTGCAACTGTTGGCCCTTCTTGAAGTCTAGCCTCGTAGGCCTTGAACATCATCTCCAAGCCTTCTAGGGTTGGATCTGCAAGAACGGACCCTGGTTGTGGTCTATTTGCAATGGGTGGTGGGGTGGGGTGAGGTGGTGTGGATGGAGCTTCATTGTGTGAGGGATTTTGAGATGCAATGTCTTTTGTTTTTGTTTTCGCGTCTCTTTGGGTTTCTTCTAGTTCTGATAACTTTTTATTCCACTTGCGATTGGCCTTCTCTCTGGTATCTTTCCATGTTCTTGTTTTCCTCTTACTAGGTTCTCCTAATTCACTTGACTTCAATTGCTCTACTGGTTTATCTTGTTTTAATGCTTGTTCCCTAGTAACTGCCTGTACAGGAGCCACATTACTACTACTTGCACTTGAATCCACCACTAAGCCTACCACATTAATGGGTGTAACCTTGGGTGCACTAGAGGGGTTTCTTGGACAATCTCTGCAGAGATGGTCTTTGCCACACTCAGGACAAAAAGCGTGTATTGTGATAGCATGTCCTTGACTCGGAGATGGTGGGTGGGGACAATCACGAATGAAATGGTCACCCTGACATCTGAAACAAGGTCCTCTAGGGGCTTGTGGTCTCATTTGTCTCAATTGGGGCCTAGGGTTAGGATTGGTGTACAAGACATTGGAGTATTCTAGCTACCAATTTTGTTCCATAGGTGGTGCCCCATATTGATACAAGTAAATCTCACTATGCTCAGGTGACTCTATGTAATAAGCATGTGGACTGCTTTCATTGGAGTAGTTTGAACTATGAGCATGAGAGTCATTTTCTGGGACCAATGGGGTTAGTGGCACCAATGCTCTATTAAGGTTCTCTTTTGCCACTGCATTTTAACTGGAATCACATTGGTAGGAGTTGGTGGTTGGTTTCCTTGGACTGGTTGTGGCCTATATGGTGCCTCATATTGCTGTTGTGGTCGATAATATGGCTATTGGTATTGGTTCTAATACCTACCTTGTGGGTAAGGTTGCTGATAATTCTGTCTAACAGCCTGCCTATTGTAAGGACAATCTCGAGCTGTGTGGTTTGTGTATTTTCTTTCAATAGTATAGTATGGGGCATTCCTTTCTCTTACATTCTGGTTTAGCATTGGGCAAACGTTATCCATGTGGTTGCCTCCGCAAGTATAACACTGATTCAATGAGGTGACTCTTGGTGTTTGTCTATTTTGAACTCCTAGCTTCTTGGCAACTTGCTCTGCTATCTCATCCAGCTCAGTGGAGGCTCTGGAGGTATGACTAGTAGAACTGTCCGAGTCTTTATAGAGTTTGGAGAGTCCTAACTCCTCACCCAAGTTGTCTTCTATGTCAATGTAGGTCTGCACACACTCTTCTATGCTTCTAGGCTCTTTCAAGTACACATATGATCTTAACTTGGTGTTGAGTAAGCCATCTAAAAACAAAGCCACTTGTTTGGCTGGTGTGGGTAACTCTGGAGCAGGGCATCTTTCTAGGTATTGTCTGAACCTTCTACCTGCTGGTCACACTGTTTCTTGGGGTGTCTGCTTAAAGCTGTGGATCAAGGATGATGTGTTATGCCTGATACCACTCTTGGAAAATTCTACAATGAAATCATCTAGCAGTTGACCTATATCACGATAGTTGCGACTACTGAGTGGTTGAAACCAAGCTAAGGCAATGCCCTTAAGAGTCAAACCAAATGGCTCGTACTGGGTGAACAAATCCTCAACCTGTTTAGCTCTTAACACTTGTTTGAACTCGGCCACATGATCATAAGGATCTCCTATCCCGTCAAAATAATTCTTCATTGCCTTGATCACTTGAGTGGATCTAAGGGTTCTTGGGTGCTCTCGGGATCTAGGTAATGGAAAATCATGTTCATCTCTTTGTTTCCTATGTGCTTGATGTCTCACTCTTTCAGGTCTTCATTTTCAAATCCTGATCTATTTCTGCCCACAGTGTGTGCAAAACTTACCTCAGGTCTCTCTCTAATTCTTTCTCTTTGGGCTTCATGAGGTTGGGATGATCCTACTCCTTGGAGGCCATGGGAAACATTGGATCTTGGTGGAGGGAAAATCAATTCACTCTTCCAAGTATATGCATGTCTATCATGTTCTGTTATCAAGAACATTTTCTCTGATGTTTTATCCAGGTAGATAACTTTTCCTGGTGTCTTTGGATCCTTGAACTCGTAGATGATGACTATGACAAATTGGCTAGGTTGATCTGGCTTGAATCTCCAAAAGGCTTCCTCTGTTTCTCTATTCAAGATTACTTCTATGCTTTTGTTGTCTTGAGGGATCCAATCTGGAGTGATCACTCTAGTCAAAACTGACTTGCCTCTAGGAGTTTTGGGTTCTCGTCCTACATCCCCTTGCTCCAGGTCTCTTATCTCACTCTCAGAAATGACGTTTCCAAACTCATGTGTCCTATCAGGTAGGTTGGTGACCACATATATGGTTCCTTCCTTATCAATGTATGAACCTTCTTCAAACTTGACTACTAGGTGTTCAAGTCCAAAGGGTTGATCTGGATTTTAAAGTTGGACCACTGATCGCCTTAGGCCGTCCTCATAGATGCGAGCACCTAATTGGTTGGTCCGAATATATTCCAACTATGTCTTATATGGACCCTCGGGTGTTTGTAGATAGGCAGTTCCTGAGCCACCTATAGGTTTCCCCATGCTAAAAGACATTTCTGAGTCACTTGTGTCAGAGCTTAGTACGTAAGGATAACCACTTAGTTGTTGTGCCCGAGACTTAGGTGTATGGTTGACACTTCCCTCAGAAGATCTAATGCTTTGTCTATCCTTGCCTAGGTATCTACCAGATCTCAGGTTCATAAGCTTTGGTTAAGAGTCCAAAATTTCCGCTTGGTATGGTTCCAAATCCTTTGGAGTCCCCTTGGGTTGCTGGTCCCACCTGAGGGTCAACTTCAAATTAACCTATCTGAAAATCAACGAGCTTTCCAACAAGCAATAGAGCTCAAAAAATGGACTTTTGATGAAAAGTTATGTCAAATCAGGCTCCCGAGGGTCAAAACACGCAAACATGACCTTTTGGAGAAATCATGATTTTGTGTGAAAATCACGATTTTGAGGGATCATGAAAATCGCGATGCTTAGCTCTCATGAAAATCGTGATACTGAGGGATCATGAAAATCGCGATGTTGGGCAACCACAAAAATCACGATTTTGTGGAATCATGAAAGTCGCGATGCTGAGCACTGATGAAAATCCCGATTTTGCCTAATCCCCTAAAATGCGATTTTGATTGAAAATGGTGAAAACATGATTTTGAGTGAGAATCATGAAAAACGTGATTTTGGTTGAGAATCGTGAAAAACGCGATTTTGTCTGAGAATCGTGAAAAACACGATTTTGAGTGAGAATCGTGAAAAACGCGATTTTCAGAATGATCACAAAATCACAATTTTGAATGAAAATCGTGTTTTTGACATGAAAATCGCTATTTTGAATGAAAATCCTGTTTGATCAAAATCGTGTTTTTGGCCTGAAAATCATGATTTGTGAAAATCGCGATTTTGAGCCCACTAAAAATTGTGTCTTCTCATAATCGTGTTTTTTGAGAAATTTAGAGAATCATGATTTTGAGCACAACCAGAGAATCGCGATTCTGAGAATGACCCAAGAATCGTGTTCTTTTCAAAAAACTTTTAGGCGGGAAATAGGAAATTGTATTTTTTTGAAAAATTTTGAATTTTATGAAAATCACAATTTTCAGTTAGAATCATGTTTTTTGGTGGGAAATTTAAATTTCTGAGTGCTGATCAATGGCGAGCTCCGTATGTGTAGAAAACCATGAAAAAACACAGGCGCTTGCTCTCCCTTGCACCTCCTAACTCCTTCTCACACAATAATGCATGAAAAATGGTATGAACATGGTGAAAATGCACTAAAAAACAAGAAATTTCTATGAAGAAGAAGATGGAAGAAGATGGAGATGGTGATGACGATGAAGATGAAGAGGAAAAATCAGAAAATGAACAAAAATGATAGTTTTTTTACCTTCCAACGTGGCAAATCTACGATTTTACCATCACAACACTCGTCCTCAAAGCTCTCTCCCTAGCAATGGTGGAAAAATTTGGTGTAGCTCAAGCATAAGAACCACCTCCTTTACTTGTCAATCCACAGAGACATGAGGACCCGTATGAAGACCAAGAGCAAGTGAAGGCACAAGTGCGTGAGTGAAAGCACACAAACATGCACACACACGCACACAAGGTAAGATCAAAGAGAGGAACAATGGAAGGTCTTCGATTACAAGAGAAATCTCTTACAAAAGCTCTATTCTCTAACAAGCTAACCTCAAAAATGAGCTCTCTAGCTCTTTTTGTAGTTTTTTGACTAGTTTTGGCCCTGTCCAGACCTAGTGTTTGACCTAGTTAAAAATTAGGTTCCAAGGCTTATTTGAGGGCTCAAATGAAGTCTAAAAATTATGAAAATTGGTAGGATGATACTTCGAATACTCCTCAAGCTCGAGGACTCCTTGGCTTGAACAAAATGGAGTTACAAAAATGGAAAATGGCATTTAGAATGGTTTTTAGTGATGGAAATCACTATTTTTGTAGGGATTTCTTCTGAAAATTTGACATGTACTTCCTGGAGCTCCCTCCCTACTCCTCCTTCTTGTATGTCCACTTCTTGGATGCACTTCCATGCTTTGTGCTTGACCTTGAGTTCCAATAGTGAGATTTTCCAAACTGACAAGCACCACATTTATAGATCATGTGTTGCTTGGATACATTGGGTATCCCAAGCACACATTGATCTCTACAAATTTTCTTTAAGGTTCTCTCACCAATGTGTCCTAATCTCTTATGCCAAACCTCAAGCTCTGACAATGTTTGGTCTTTGTAACTCTAAAGTGCAATATTCCTTGTATCTTCAAGTTCAAAAGTAAATAATCTACCTGTCTCTTCTCCTTTGGAAATTCTCTTGAATCCATGTTGGGGACTCCTCCACAAATGCTCCATATTTTTTGAACCTGACCTGCAAACTCTTTTCCACAATTTGTCAAACACTCATAATTTTTTGGTAATTGTAGGTACATATAGAACCTTTCTCAACAGATTTCTATTCCCATCAGAGGTTTTAACGTTTCCTACCTTGATCACTAAGTGCTTGGTGTCATCACTTGTTTGTACCTGATGTTTCCCCTTAGGTTCCTCAAGGTCAGAGAGAAGAGCCACATTGCCTACCACATGGTTTGAGCATCTTGATTCAATGTAGAAGGGATGGTCATCATTTATACCTTGCTTTGAAGTCATATTCATAATCAAAAGAGAATCCTCTTGATCCTCTATATAATTCTTGTAGTCTTTCCTTGATTTGTAGCCTCCTTGGTAGTTGTTATTGTAATTGTTGTTTTAGTTGTTATTGTAGCCTGGATGATGGTTGAATCTCCCTCTTGATTGTGTATATCCACCTCTTTGGAAACCTCTACCTCTCTGATTCTTGAAGTTCCTGTAACA
Organism: Ceratopteris richardii; assembly: GCA_020310875.1. Taxonomy (NCBI): domain Eukaryota; kingdom Viridiplantae; phylum Streptophyta; class Polypodiopsida; order Polypodiales; family Pteridaceae; genus Ceratopteris; species Ceratopteris richardii. The sequence goes on along the minus strand of CM035438.1, from coordinate 92,500,986 downwards.
CTCATCTATAGTGTGATTTGACAAACCACAAATATTACATGGGGAAGATTTGAAAGGTCGCCCCCTACCTTTCTTACCTCCTCTACCCCTACCTCTTGAGTTACTACCTCTCGCTGCATAGTTGGCTTGAGAGTTTGTACCTTTATCCTCAATCTTCTTGCTTTTCCCTATGTCTTTAGACTTGGCTTTATCTGTGTATAGGGGAGAGGAGCTAATTACCTCTTGATGAATCTCCATTCTTGTTGAGCTTGGCTTCATGGGTAAAGAGTTGCCCCATGAGTGTGGTAAGATCTAGAATCCGCATGTCCCTGTACAAGTCCATGGCAGTTGTGAAGCTTTCCCATTTGTCATCTGCCTTAATGCCATTGATCACTTGTCTAACAATTTTATCCTCTTCAATTTCTTCTCCTATGCTTTCCAATTGGTCAGCTGAATCCTTGACTTTGGTCACATACTCTGAGATGCGTCGCTTGGGTTGCATTCTTTGAGTGGTAAACTCAATCCATAATTGGTTCTTCCTAGCCCTTGTGTTGGAAGAGAAATATGAAGACAGTGTTTCCCAAGTCTCTTGGGATGTCTTATAGTTCCTAATGTGTGGAATAAGAAAATCAGAGATATTTTGGTTCACACACTTGTTGCTTGTTAAGCTTAGTGCTTCCGATATAGTAGGAATTAAATAAATTCCTTTTCAAGATATCAGATTAGCTTAAAGAGCTCATGATTCCAAGTGGAATCACTTAAAATGGTTAACTATACATAGAGCAATCAATTTAGCAAGTGTAACTTTACTCCCAATTTTTTAGGACTTCTGCAGAGAATGACCAGTGACCACTTCGAGGAGATTTTCTCCCAATCCACAAAATGGAATCTTCAAAATTTATCAGCATCTAGTAGCCTTAGAGCTGATTCCAATGAGCTATAGAACATTGAAAGTGATGGAGTAATGACTTCGATATGAGCAATACAAAATGACTGTTCTGAGTGACATGATAGAGAGATCAGCAGATGTAAGCAATGATCTATTGTATTATATGACAATGTTGTACATGAGCATTGGCATGATAATCAATGCCCAATGATGGTGAGAAGTGTAGGCTATGAAGTGAGCCTTACTCTCTTACATTATGATCAACTAAAGGCTCGGAATTGGAATGATCTAACCGCAAGATTTTACATTCATCTTTTATAGATGCTTCATTCAAAATTTGAATTTGAATTCAACTTTGGCTCTCACTAAAAAGTGATCCACTAATCTAGGAGATATTCTGTCTAAGAAACTCGGATCTTTCCTATCCATTTAACTCCATGAGTTTTGTGGCTCTTACAAATATTCCTTCAAGTCAATTGGACTTTTACAAATGGTAAAAGATAAAGAATCCATAGCAATGGTTCTCATGGGTCTTCACTCAATTTCACATGAAGTCTTCTCATGCTTAGCCAAGTTTGTAGGCTTGGCGTTTGCACCAACAGCTCCCCCTCAAGCCAAACATCTTGCCTTGATCTTCTTCATCAACCTTCTTGTATGTCCTGCAATCCAATCATAGCTTAAAACCTGCAAAGTTTAGTACCCTCAAGTGGTTTGGTCAATAAATCTGCACATTGCATATTATTTGATACATATGTCAACTAGATTTCCTTGCTCAATAGCTTCTCTCTCACATAATGATAGTGGAACTCTATATGCTTGGTCCTAGCATGAGAAATAGGATTTGCTGCAAGATGTAAGGAACTTGTATTATCTCCAAAAATCATTGGAGGTATAGTATGCAATCCCAAATCTGCATATAGCAATCTGATCCATATGGCCTATTGAGTAGCATTGGCCAATCCTCTATATTCTGCCTCTGTTGAAGACAAAGCAACAGTAGGTTGCTTCTTGGAAGACCATGATATAGGCTTTTCACCTGCAAAAGATAGATAACCTGAGATACTTCTTCTATCATCTTTGCAACCTGCCCAATTTGCATATGAGTATATCTTGATATCCAAATCTGAAGTATAAGGAAAGTATAAACCTTGATTTTGAGTGCCCTTAAGGTACTTCAAAATTCTCTTGGAAGCTTCCAAATGAGCTACTCTAGGTTTGTGCATAAATTGACTTAAAACACTTACTCCATAAGCAATATCAATCCTTGCCAATCTAGCATAATTTAAGCTCCCCACAATGCTTTGGTATCCTCCAATATTTTCAAGCACATCACCTTCATGAGCACTTAATTTTTGGTTCACCTCCATAGGAGTGCTTGCTACCTTGGCATCCTGCAATTGAAATTTCTTCAACATATCCTATACGTACTTTCTTTGAGTAATGTAAATCCCAGAGTTGGTATAGTCAACTCAAGTCCAAGAAAATACTTTAGTGATCCAAGATCACGGACTTTAAACTCCTAAATCATTTGATTTTTTATCTACTTGATGCCATTAGAATCATTACCTGTAAGTATGATATCATCAACATACACACATAGATAAATCACCTCTAAATTACTTCTCTTAACAAACAGAGAAGTATCTGCTTTACTCATGATGAATCCTTGATCCTAAAGGTATGTTGTCAACCTATGGTTCCATGCCCGAGGTGCCTGATTTACTCCATAAAGAGCTTTGTTCGGTTTACACACATATGTTACCTTGCTTGGGTCCTCATAGCCAGGAGGTTGAGACATGTACACCTCTTCTGAAATCCAACCATTTAGAAATGCATGTTTTACATCCAATTAGTACATGTTCCAACTCTTTGATGCAGCCACACTTACCAATACCTTAATGATTGGCATTCTGGCCAAAGGTGAGAAGGTTTCTTCATAAACAACTCCTTGGGTTTGTGCAGAACCCTTAGTCACAAGTCAAGCTTAGTACTTGCTTATTGATCCATCGGAATTTTGCTTGATCTTGTAGATCCACCTAGAACCAATTACCTTCATAGAATCCTTCTTTGGTACTAGCTCCCAAGTGTCATTCTCCTTGAGTGCTTCAATTTCTTCATCCATAGCTTCTTTCCATTCTGTCTTGGTCTTTGCCTCTTCATATGATGATGGTTCTTCAAGTGACAAATCTTTTGCAAGATAAATAGAATCCTTAGTAACTAAAAAAGTGTCATACCCATATTTGATTGGCTTCTGCTCTCCCTTTGTGATCTTCCGATTGCTTCGTTGGATGATTCAGGTATATCCTCCAACTTCTTCATCTTGAATTTTCCTTTGGACTTCCATGCCTTGAATTCTTCTAGGTTGATGATGTCCTCATCATTTGATTTGATGTCTTCAATTTGGTTTGGCTCCTCCTTGGTGAGGCTTGGAAATTCCTTATCCAAGTCATAAGGCAATTTTACTTTCCTACATTCGCTTTCAAACCAAGAATCATTCTCATCAAAGACAACATCTCTACTGACCATAAATCCTTTATTGGAAGGATTGTAAAACCTGTAACCTTTCTGATTCAAGTCATACCCTATGAAGATGCACTTCTCTGCCTTAGGGTCTAGCTTAGCTCTGATTTGAGAAGGGATATGCACATAAGCAACACATCCAAAGATCCTGCAATGATCAAGTGAAGGTCTTCTACGATGCCATGCTTCATATGGGTTCATCCCATCAAAAGATTTTGATGGCAACCTGTTAACAAGATAAGTAGCAATAGATACACTTTTTGCCCACAAATAATTAGGTAGTTTTTTGTCATTTAACATTGACCTAGCTGTTTCAACAATTAGTCTATTTATCCTCTCTGCCAATCCATTTTGCTTAGGGGTATACCTTGTAATTTCTCTCTTGATTCTTCTATCCTAC
>CM035438.1:92315211-92442711 GCA_020310875.1 Ceratopteris richardii | reverse complement strand
CTGAATGAGTACAACATGACAAAGGTGCATCTAATTTGCTCTCATGCAAAATCTACAACAACCATTTTGGCACATTTTTTGCCTCCTCAATATCGGCTCTCTCATCAACAAGTGCATCATGTGAATTTGCATTAGAAATGGAATGATCTGCATCATAACATGAAACCTATAAAGGTTGAGAAGTTGCCTCATTAGGACCAGCACTAGACTATCCACCTATAAAAAGAGGGAGCAAAGTATCACACATGTCTTTAGAGCTAGCAATTGTCTCCTTCGTACATGAAAATAAAGGCTGATTAGCATCTTCCCCAAAAACAACATCACGGATAACCAAAATGCATTTAGTCTATGCATGATATAGACGATAGCCTTTGCTTTCAAAACTGTACCAAACCAAAATACATTTTACTAATTTATCATCCAATTTTCTATAGTGTTGTTCAATCACTGATGCATATGCCAGACAACCAAAAACATGCAAGTGAGCAACACATGTCTTAGGACCATGCCAAGCCTCATATGGAGTGATACACTGTAATGCTTTAGTGGAACATCTGTTAAGTACATATGCTGCACACATAACGGCCTCAAGCCAGAAGCTGTGTAGTAAAGCCTAACTCTTGATCATACACCTTGCCCTCTCCATGAGTGACATGTTCTTCCGTTTAGCAAATCCACTCTGTTGAGATGTATATGGCATTGAACACTAATGTTTTATCCCACATTCAGCCAAAAAATCAATTAAAGTTAGAAGACATATATCCCCCCCACCCCGATTAGAATGGAGGGTGGCCATTTTACATGCTGAGAGATTTTCAGCCAAAACAAGAAAGTGTTTGAAGCACATAAACACTTCAGACTTTACTTTCAATGGATATATCCATGCATGACTAGAAAAATCATCAATGAAAGTCACAAAGTAAAGATAGTTTCCAAAAGAAGGCGTTTGCATAGGACTCTATTTGTGTGTATATGCAGATGAAAAAATCGTGATAGGAGATGACTTGAATGGTATAGAAAGGATCAAAAGGCATAAACAAGAGGAGTTCAAAATCAGAGATCTAGGAAAGCTCACATTTTTCTTAGGTATGCAGGTTATGTACATGGATCTAGGAATGTACTTGAAAAGGATATGCATTGAGGAGGATATCTAGTTATAAATTTCAAGATGGAGAATACTAAACTTGTAGGTTCACCTTCTGAATGAATCATAAGCTTAGTATTTATGAAGGTGGGAAGATTGAAGACATTAACGAGTAACAAAAATTGGTAGGTAGCTTGATCTATGCTACTGATACAAGGGTAGATAACTCATATAGTGTAGGAGTGCTAAGACAGTTCATGCACTCTTCAAGAATACCACATATGGATGCATCTAAGAGAGTGCCCAACTACCTCAAGGGCACAATCAATGAAGATATATTCTATCCTTATTCATTAGATTTGGATCTCAAACTATACTCATAGAAGATTGGACAGGATCCAAGGATGATAGAAGAGGTACTTGAGGATTCTTAGCATTTGCAATTTCAAAAATTGTATCATGGAGTTCCAAGAAGCAACCAAAAATTGAATTATCCTCAACTAAGGTAGTGTATAGAGGTTTGAACCTAGCAAGATAATTATTGGTATTGCTAAGGGAATTGTATACATATTTGAGAGTTGTGAGTTCCAAACCTCGCATATTGGGAGGTAGTATAAGCTATATGATCTAGCAAAAAATTCAATTTTCCATGCAAGAACTAAATACATAGAGTTTCATTACCACTTCATAAGGAAGAAGCTCATGTCAAAAGATATTAGTATTTATTTTGTTCCAATTGAAAACCAGGTAGCCGTTATGATCACTAAAGCACTTGATGGAGTAAAACTTAGTAGGATTAAATTAATAGAAGGTATACAACTTATTAGAGAATGAAGACTCAAGCATGCTTTTAGCTTGAGGGGGAGTTGTTAGATCATGAAGCTTGCATCATGCTCTATTCTTAACTCCACTTTTGCAATGAGCCATAGTAAAGGACCCCTTGAAGAACCTTCATCCATGTAAAAGCTCATCTATGGTATCTCATGATCTCTTATAGATATCTTCTTCATGTAAAATATTAGAGCTTTATTCTTGTAAAAGGATAAAAAGGGAAGATGAAATTCCATGAGTTTTAAGGTTGGTAAGTTTTGTGAACAATTGATCATGAAATCAAAATCGAGATTAGATTCTTACTTTTTTGAGATTGTAGGAAATTGATTTCTTCATCACAACAAACAAACTTTGTGTGGTAGTTCCAATTCAAATATTTGATGATGAGTTTTGAGAGAATCAAAGAGTCTATATAAAGACTCACAATCCTTTGTACATTACGTTAGATCAATACACATATACATTTTGGTCCTCAACTTTGCCCCACTTCAATCTCTACATCATCATCTCCAAATAGAGTCAACTTGTAGAGGTTGGTTCTCTCTCCATAGTCATTTAAACATTATGCATGTTGCTACTTTATGTGTACAAGTTTTAATAACATTTAGTCTAGTAGATTTTGAGAAACAGTAAAGTTAAGGTCTTTGGGCCTATCTCTACACATCCCTGAAAAATCAGGACTACCACCAATTAGAGCTAAGATTTTAATTATCACATAGGTTGACAATCATTCCATCTCTTGTGAATTCTAGCTTCTCAAATCTATGTGTGACATGAAGGGCTTTGGTGTGTAGAACAAGAGAAGCGAGGAAGAGATGGAGGGAGAGAGATAGAGGAGAGGAGAGATGCACACAACATGGGAGCCTCAAAACCTAGATAATGATCTCTCTTGAGGCAATGCTTTATAAATGATGTATGTATATATATATATATATATATATATATATATATATATATATATATATATATATATATATATATATATATATATATATATATATATATATATATATATATATATATATATATATATGGGAGTAAGGTCACATGACCCTTACATCCCCAAAAATCTTCCACTTAAGGGTCAATGTGACCATAAGTGGAAAAATATACAAAGAATGATCTAGGACTATATACTAATCTACAAGAAGAGTATGGATCTCAACCCCTACGGATCAAATTACACCAGTTGCCTCAAACAAGGTGTATCTATGCACATCAAATTGCTCTAGAATCATATCAACAAGAGTCAAGCTCATATCTGACTGATGCAAGAATTGATGAAGTTCCTACAAAGCTCGCACTCACTTTATGTCTGTGTCAGTCATCAAATGATTGATAACTCCAAGTGCAAATGCTCCAATAACAACTGCAATGTCTAGTCTCAAGCATAGTAACTCGTACATTAGACTCTTAAATGCTGACAAAACTTGTGCTAACTTGGCTAACATAACCATGTTAGCCATGCTTATATCTGAGGCATCCAAAGCACCATCATCAAGACCGACATGTCGTGACATATCTATGTCAACATCTAGCATGGGCAAATCCAATAATGACTCTATGATCACTGACTCATCAACATCTAGATCAGTGATCGTATCAACCATGGATGTATCTAGTTGTGCATCGTGAGAGCTAATATGCTCTGCCATACATTGTGTATAATAAGAGCTATCATGCTCTACCACACCAAGTGTATCATCATGCTCGACATGAGCTAACTGCACATTATCAATGCCAAGATCCATCTGATTATATAACTCTAAGTAAGTAACATCACAATGCTCTACATAAGCATCCATATCATACTCTAAAGCATCCAACTGATCATCCAAAGTTTGCTCCATAAGAGCATCCATACGATCAATAAAATCATGATCTACGTAAGCATCACGAGCATCCAAAAACATGTTGTACATGTACATCAACATGAGCATCTGAACCCTGCCATACATGTGCATCATGAATGTCAATAGAAATATCTATAGGTAGACAAAATGAGACATGAAGAGCCTCATACTACATATATGGATGACCTCCCATCGAGAAGAGACTGTCTCTCACATGAAGTACCTACAAAGGATACGTATGCACCATTCTGGCACTTTTGACAAGCATAAGTTGTCCCAACTCCAACTGAAAATGATGCTCACCAAGGAATGCATTACATCAAGCTCATTGGGAATGAAGGAACATAACATACATGTCTAAGCGTAAGTGAAGCTCCACGAAGTAGCATAATGCATACATCTCCTACACCCTCAACATCATATGGCATACCATTAGGCATGTGCACACATCCATGACTCTCACCAAAATTGACAAAACCACTCGTGATGTGGAGTAACATGAAAACTAGCGAATGCATGAAGCAACCAAGCCATATGTGTGCTTTCCAATGAATAGGAGGAATCCTAAGATTAGCCATAGGAGAAAGTGCTATATTACCATCACTAGCATAATCAATTGCCATAGACTCTCCTAAAATCACTATTTGACCTGCATCATGTGCCTATCTTTGATGTCATCATTGCATCTGCTTAAAGCAACCATACGGGGACTTCACATGGAGATCTGTATATGAAACATTGAGATCAAGCCCTAATGGAACGAGATGCTATTCATTATCATCTATATAGATTCTATGATGGTGGTGAAATCTGTATATGAAACATTGAGATCAAGCCCCAATGGAACGAGATGCTATTCATTATCACCTACGATGAACATGGTGGATTCTACGATCATGTTCCCACACCTTTGAGAAATGTACCAATCCAGATGGCATGGATGGCCATATAGATTATTTTTCATTCAGATTTGACAGATTAGGTGTGAGAGTGCCTAGGATATTTGTTTCACCATGGATCAACAAGGGAACAATTTTGCATGGACCAAATGGGCCTATGAAATCTTCTCAATTCGAGCACTCATCGTTGCTAGAAACTCTTAAAAAGATATTCAATTTGACTTCTGATTTCCAGAACAGATTGCCAAGTGCATCAGGTGCGTGGGGATCAAACCCAGGGCTGGTCACAGTTTTATGATCAGTTGATCTAGGCCAAAAGCTCGAGGCACTTCCATGATCTCGAGGACCTCCTCTCATAAAAATGTGCATGAGCTGTCCGATTGTGCATGCACAAATGCTCATTTTTGTGGAGGATGCCCCTTCACTGTCAGGAGTATTTTTGCAAGACCATCTAGAGGCCAGAAAATCTAAGTTTATGCATACATTAACTCCAGGTTCTGATGATGATATATCTCCAGAATTTGAGGGTCTTGCCACAAAGCATGCCAAAATTGATTCAACGGCTATCCTTGCTATGGTTCCGTAAATAACTTGGTAGCTCCCTATAAGGTTTCACCATGATCCACTATGGCAAGTTGCCATGGGTGATGAAACTTCTGAATCTGAGGTACAACAATAGCAAGAATTGGGAGCTATCTATCCTCGCTCATCAACTGCTCCTTCAAGCTATATAGAACCATCTTAAGAGACTAAGAATCATGGCTTTTGGGGCAAGTGGTTAGACCATCGTACTCCTAGCCGAGTAAAGTCACTGCACTTAATATTGGCTAATAACTTCAAAACTTTGAACAGCAGTAAATATGAGATGAAGAGGCACTTCATCAGTCAGTGCAATAGGCGGGGATCGAGCCACACACCTCTACTTGAGATGTAGTTCCAACCATTACGAGCCAAGTTTTTTCTTTCTCATGAGAATTGTGATCGAGCACTTACACTTGATCCTACTAAGGAGATCAAAGCTTGCAACATTGGTGTCCCAAGCACCATTTCAAGATAAAGTGAAACAATCTCTGGGCAAAGAGGATTATATTTTGGCATTCATTCTCTTCGAGTGATAAAGGAAAGCTTCATTTCTTCAAGAAGAAGACAAGAGGAAGCAAAGCCCTTCAAAGAGGATTTTGTGCTCTTCTCAAGGCTCAAGGGAAGGACGTAGCTCTATTTGGAGGTAAGTATTTTATAAGTTAATGATTGGTTTCAATATGTGTTTTTTCTCTTTGGTCTCATGTAGGACACATTTTTTTATCATTGAAGTATAGTAGTAAACTTCATTCTTGATAATCTTGATGCAAATTATTGTTGGAGTTAGACGTCTGCGAAAGCACGCGAACAGCACTAGGAAGAAGAAGAAGCTTGGAGCACAACACACAATATACTGAATGAATTACTAGAGAATGTACAAAGTTAAGTAGCCCATTAGGGAAATAGGCGTATATACAAGCCGGGGGAAAAAAACCTCCTAAAGAGGGAAAAAAGTGCCCCGGCGGTCCTAGAGTGTTCACACACATCACTACCTAAATATATCAACAAATCCCCCATGGCAGTGATGCTGTGAACAAGTAGGTGGCACTCATGTATAAGGAAGTTCCAAGCCATGTGGAAATCACTCCACAAAAGGAAGTAAGCCCAAAGCTTTGCGGAAAGCTTCAAACTTCTCCCTAGGCAGAGCCTTCGTGAAAAGGTCTGCAATGTTCTCCTGCATGGGCACATATGCCAAGCTGATCTCGCTAGCAAAGAACCTCTCCCTGACATAATGATAATGCACCTCAATGTGCTTAGTGCGAGCATGGAACACATGGTTCCTCGCAACTGCCAATGCGCTCTAACTGTCAGTGAAGATGGTGGTGGCAGAAGACTAACCAACACCCAAATAAGCCATAAGGCGTCTGAGCCACACACACTCAACAGTAGTTGTGAAAGTTGCCCTATACTCAGCCGCACAACTGGAAGTGGCCAGAGTAGGTTGCTTCTTGCTCAACCAAGATATACATGAGCTACCAAGCATGAAGCAAAAACCACTAGTGGACACACGAGTGTCATAGCAACCAGCCCAATCAGAGTCAGAAAAAGCATGCAAATATGGCGGTAGTGATCCCCCCTTGGGATAAAACAACCCAAGTAGCCGAGTACCACTCAAGTAGCAAAAGATGCGCTTAACCGCATACCAATGCTTGACTCCTGGGCAATGCATAAACCTGCTCATCTGTGAGACAGCAAACTGAATGTCTGGCCGAGTAATGCATAAGTAAATCAAGCATCAAATAGCCTGCTGATAGACAACAACATCAAATGCATCTCCAGCATCATGAAGACTCAATTGTAAACCTGTCTCCATAGGAGTGGCAATAGGCTTATAGTCTTCAAGACCAAAACGCTGCAATAATGTGTCAATATATTTCTTTTGACACAAAGTCATTCCACCATCAACTTGCATAAAGTGAATGCCCAAATAGTGATGCAAATGCCCAAATCAGACATCTCAAATGAGGCATGCAAATCAGCCTTAAAATCAGCAATATGCTTCTCAATAGGACCAGTGAGCAGCATGTCATCAACATAGACAACAATGATCAGAAGCACATCATTAGCATGCCTAACATATAAGGTGCTTTCAGTTGGACTATTCTGAAAACCATGTGCAATGAGATAGGCATGTATCTTCTCATACCAAGCACATGGTGCTTGCTTTAAACCATATAATGCCTTCTTTAACCTGCACACCTGGTTTTCATGCCCTTTCTGCACAAAGCCACGGGGCTGAAAAACATACACTTGTTCATGCAAGTCACCATTCAGAAATGTTGTTTTAATGTCCAACTGATGTACATTCCAACCATGATGGGCTGCAAGTGCACAAATGCTCCGAACAGTAGTCATACGACATGTAGGTGCAAAGGTCTCATCAAAATCAATGCCTCTTTCTTGCGCATAACCCTCTGCAACAAGCCTAGCCTTACACCTATCAACTGTACCATGAGGTTTATGCTTCAGCTTGTATACCCACTTAGTGTCAATGGCCTTCTTGCCAGGAGGCAAGTCACATAAAGACCAAGTACCATTCTTCATTTTTGCATCATATTAGATTGCATAGCAGCCATCCAATTTTCTGACATTTGTGCTTCATGAAACGAAACAGGCTCATTCTCATCACAGAGACTAGATGCATCCATAGCATAGCAATCTGATGCAAAAGAGGCACTATGAGAGCCTGATCGAGTACGATATGACAAAGGTGCATCTAATTTACTGTCACACAAGGTCTACACCAGCCATTTTGGCATAGTTCTTGCCTGCTCAATATCAGCTCTCTCATCAATAAGTGCATCATGTACATCTGCATCAGAAATGGAATTATCTGCATCATCACATGAAACCTGCAAAGGCTGAGAAGTTGCCTCATTGGGTCCAGCACTAGACTGTCCACCTGTAAAAAGAGGTAGCAAAGTATCATACATGTCTTTGGAGCTAACAGATGTCTTCTTAGTACATGAAAGCAATGGCTGAATAGCATCTTCCACAAAAACAACATCACGACTAACTAGAATGCGTTTAGTCTGTGGATGATAAAGACGATAGCCTTTACTTTCAGAACTGTACCCAACAAAAATACATTTTACTGTTTTATCATCCAGTTTTCTCTGATGTTGTTCATGCACTAATGCATATGCCAAACAACCAAAAACACGCAAATGAGCAACAGATGGCTTGCGGTCATGCCAAGCCTCATATGGAGTGATAGAGTGTAGTGCTTTTGTGGGACACTTGCTCAGTACATAGGCTGCATGCATGATAGCCTCAAGCGAGAAACTATGTGGTAAAGCTTGACTCTTGACCATACACCTCGCCATCTCCATGAGTGACCTATTCTTTTGTTCAGAAACTCCATTTTGTTGAGGTGTATACGGCACTGTACACTAGTGTTTTATCCCACGTTCAGCCAGAAATGCATTAAAATTAGAAGACATATACCCCCCCCCCTCGATCAAAACGGAGGGTGCCCATTTTACATGATGACAGATTTTCAGCCAAAACCAAAAATTGTTTGAAGCACATGAACACTTCGGACTTTGCCTTCAATGGATATACCAATGCATGCCTGGAAAAATCATCGATGAAAGTCACGAAGTAAATATAATTCCCAAAAGAAGGTGTCTGCATAGGACCACAAACATCACTATGTACAAGCTGCAATTTCTGAGTAGGCCGAACTGAACCATCTTTTAGAAAGGAGGAACATTGCATTTTGCCCAAAATACAACCTTCACAAACATGTTTTCCAGGTGCCTCAAGTTTGGGCAAAGAGGACACCATTTCAGATTTCTACAGGCATAGCAGACTAGCAAAATTCAGGTGACCAAAGCGTGCATGCCAAAGCTTTGCATTTGACATAGCCTGAGAATCATTTACTGCACTTGCCAAATCATTTACAGATCTTTCATAGTCTATGAGCTTATACAACCCACAACATAAAATGCCAGAAGCAATAATCACATCGCCATTTGACAGATCATGAACTGTACACCTGTCATCAACAAATTTCACAACAAAGCCAATCTTGGCTAATGCAAAAACTGATAACATGTTCTTCTTGATCCCTGGCACAAATAAAGCATCTGACAAAGTGAAAGAACTACCATCAGCAATAGTCAAAATGATCTTACCAACTCCCATAACACGATAAGAGGAGTTGTTGGCGCATGTAACAATATTCCCTGTAGGGACAGGCTCCAGTGAAGAGAAGAAACTGCATTGCGAGGTAATATGTTTGGTCGCCCCACTATCAAAATACCAAACATCTGAGTCTACTACAGACATACACTGCTCATGAGAAGATGGGTCAAAACTGTAGACAATAGTAAATGCGCATTCTTCTTCCTGCACAAGATTAGTAGACTCTGTTTTTGGTGTAGATGCCTCTGCAACAACCATTCCAACCTCTTTCTTCTTTGCCTCTTGAGCAGCTAGTTTTGGACAGTTCGTTATGATATGATCATTCCCTTTATAGTACTTACAAAACAATTTCTGCTTTTCTGATTTTATTCTCATCTTTGTCTTGGTTCTTGGAATGTGCAGCATTTGCAGATTTCTGCTTACTAGTAGAAGAACTCCATTTTCCTTTGCCCTTCTGATTAGCCAGGAAAGCTTGATCTGCAACATGCATAATGGACCTGTTCTGCCTGGACTGATCTTCCTGCAACATAATAGAGACTAACTCCTCAAATGACAAGGCATTTGGATTGCCTTTCATCATCAACCGAAGAGTAGAAGCAAAACTCTGATATGAATCAGGAAGACCATTTAGAACGGTCTGCATAAGTGAGCTATCTAGTATCACCTCATCAGTAGAAATCAACTGTTCCTTCAAGTCTTTGATCTTTGTTAGGAAACTGTCCATAGAATCACCTTCATTCATGTGCTCACTCTCCAACTGTTTTCGGAGGTAAGCAACACGAGCCTCATTCCTAGCTTGGTACAATGTGGTAAGTGTATCCCAAGCATCCTTAGTTGTTCTGCAAGAGTGAATATGAGGAATAATGGCATGTTTGACAGACAAAGCTATCAATGCATGTGCTTGGGGATCTCTGCCATCCCAAGGAATGTGCTCTACAGTAGTTGCAGTAGAAACTGCAGCACGAACAAGAATATGCAGAATACCATCATCTTCGACACCTTCTTCATCAGCTTCAGTACCTGCAGTTGTAACAGTTGCAGGTGTGATAGGACGTTTTTTGACACCCTGCACAATGTTTGACAGTCCTTTTGCAACCAACACATGTCGCATCATATAAGCCCGTAACAGGTAGTTGGTACCATCCAACTTATCCTCAACAACCAACATACGAAATACATCACTGCTTTCAGCCATGGCTAGTGACTAAAATACCTTGATGCAGAAAATTGACTGTATCTCAAAAAGTTGAACAGAACTGCCTAGAAGAATTCTGCTAAACCTGTAGCAGACTTTGAGATGCTTATACTGGTGAACAGAAACTCGTATATACCTTTGGTACAAAAATACAAAATAGCCTGCACAAGCACTGTGATAGTGCGTTTGGAGGCCGAAATGAGCTCAGATCGTGATTTTGGCACGCTGAGTATGCTCACCAAATTTTGTGTGAATCTGAGATTGCAAACGGAGGAGTGTCGATGGCGCCCTAGATGAAGCGAAGACTTGCTCTGATACCAATTGTTGGAGTTAGACGTCTGTGGAAGCACGCGAACAACACTAGGATGAAGAAGAAGCTTGGAGCACAACACACAATACTGAATGAATTACTAGAGAATGTACAAAGGTAAGTAGCCCAGTAGGGCAATAGGTGTATACACAAGAGGGAAAAAACCTCCTAAAGAGGGAAAAAAGTACCCCGGTAGTCCTAGAGTACACATCACTACCTAAATATATCAACAATTATGGAAACCTACATGAAAGAGCATAAAGATATTGACACACTCATTAAACACAAGTATAGGCATGCATATACGAAAGATTGTTGGTGCATCTCTCCTTTCAAAAGAATGTCTTTAGGCACCATACCTATTTTCTTCTTGCTTGCAAAAGGAATTGGATGCACTCAAGTCTGTGCACATGTATGTTTATAACCTTTTGTAAGGTAGAGGTTAGATTGTTTGTGCATGGATGATTGGATGCACACATGTCAAGCTCAAGAGTTGTTTGAATTAGGTGATGCATGAAAGGAGAATGCCAACACATGCATGCACTCACATGCAAGAAGAGATATTTTTATATGCATGATTGTTGGTTAAGTAGTTGAATACTTTTATTAAGCACTTTTCTGAGGATAAGAAAAGTATGCTTGGTTTTGTTTAAGCTAATTAGAGCTTAAAGAAGAAAACCAAGTCAAATTAATCTTTGGAAATCAAGATATTTTCTAAAAGATATGTCGAAGTAATCTTTAGGAATTAAGCTACTTCCTAAAAGTTAAGCCAATAAAGAAAATAGCCTAGTTAACTATTTCCTTAGTTAAAAGGGAATATCTTTTGGACAAGCAATAAAGCCATAAGTCTTTTTCTTGTTCAATAGTCAAGATTTCTTTTAGAG
This sequence comes from Ceratopteris richardii, assembly GCA_020310875.1. Lineage (NCBI taxonomy): Eukaryota > Viridiplantae > Streptophyta > Polypodiopsida > Polypodiales > Pteridaceae > Ceratopteris > Ceratopteris richardii. Next base: position 92,430,927 of record CM035438.1, on the reverse strand, counting down.
AGATTATTATAGTAAAGCAAAAGATTCCAAGATGAATCATTATCTTAGTATTACTTGATTCCTTTGCAGGAATCTAAAGCTCTTGAAAGAAATATATCACTAGATGTAAGACTAGAATCTTTCAAGTCACTTTGATAGCAAGTAGTTCCCATCAGTTCCCAAACCATCAGTATTGGTACTTAAGTCCAAATATTGATATAACCTAAAGGTGTATCAAAGATTCTTAGCTTTGGAATTTGAGGGGCACCAATGTATGCCTCGACTTGAGACGGGAAAAGATCTCTAAAAGCCCATGGGTAAGCGAAGACGCTTTTTGTAAGTTTAAGATATCTTAATAATAAAGACTAAGTCTTTGTTTTAGTTGCAAGATCAACCAGACTTGATCAAGCTTGGCCATGATTGTCCAAGAATGTGCGATTGGAACTACTCTGTAGATTGCCCAAGTATTGGTAATAACATTCCTTTTGGGAATTATTCACTCAGGTTTCTGTAGAGAGTAGGCATGCGGAAGCAAAATGAAAAGTAAAGTACTCTCACAAAACAAAGAATGTGTGAGACACAAAATGAGTAGACCATGAAATGGGTAAACTCATGTGGATTAGAGATGAGCTTGCCAAGATCATGGAGTAGGCTCCTCAAGCTTCTAACCAAATACAAATGGGGGAGAGGCCCTCCTTATATAGATTTGTGAGGGGCTCTCCAAAATACATCTCATGTGGGATAATTCCCCTGAAAGGAGAATGAATACTAGTAGAAGCAAATGACAAGGTACCCAAATACAAAGGAAATACAATATAAAATGGAAATAGACTAGAAATGGAGTGCCTCCTGGATACAAAATGGAGATGCACTCATGCGGATACAAATGTAGATGAAGTAGGAGCAATCATGCCGTCAACAACCCCTCTACAGCTCCACTTTGTAGTGGCTGAATGCTCTAGAGGTCCACCAAGCACTGAAGCAAAACTGGAGGTAGAGCCTTCATGAACATGTCTGCCAGGTTCTCCTGAGAGGTACACTGCTCCAAAGTGATCTCCTGAGATATGAGCTTCTCGCGGATGAAGTGATACTAGATCTTGATGTGCTTCGTCCGAGCATGGAACACGGGATTCTTGGCGATGGCCAAGGCTGAACGGCTGTCCGTGCGAATACATGTCGTAGTATCCTGCAAAACACCAATGTCAGATAATAAATATCGAAGCCAAAAGGCCTCACATGCTGCAAAGCTCGATGCTCAGTACTCGGCCTATGTGGATGATAGAGCAACTATAGGCTGCCTTTACTTGCCCAAGAGATAGGTCTTGAGCTAAGTAAGAATATATACCCAAAAGTAGACTGTCGAGAATCAGGATCACCAACCCAATCTGAATCTGAATATCTGGTGAGTTCGATGCGCCCTCTATACCAAAGACCATGATGTCGTGTGAGGGCAAGGTATCGAAGTAGTCTCTGAGCAACATCCCAATGAGTGTGACGAGGTTGATGTGCAAACTGACTGAGTATACCAACTCCATAAGCAATATTTGGTCAAGTGTTGGCAATATAGAGTAATGAGCCAACAAGCTGTCGATAGGTATGCACATCCATAAGTGATGATGAGTCCTCCAGGGTAAGCTTGATGTTTGGATCAAGTGGTGTAGAAATGGAGCGACACTGGTCCATGTTATATCTGGAAAGTAGATCAGAGCAGTACTTGTTCTGTGATAGGAATATACCTTCTTTTGTTTGCCAAACTTCCATACCCAAGAAATAGTGTAGGAAGCCAAGATCTGTCATAGAGTACTCAAGGTGAAGCTGTGTGATGATAAACTGGATGCGTTCTTCATCTGAGCCTGTCAAGATCAAGTCATCTACATAGAGAATGATGATGGCTACTAAAGACTCCTTTTGATAGATATAGAGATTAGCATCAACATTGCTTCTGTGAAATCCCTTCAAAGAACTTCTGAATCTTTTCATACCAGGCCCTGGGAGCTTGCTTGAGTCCGTAAAGTGCCTTGTGAAGCTTGTAGACTTGATCTTCTTTTCCTTTGATCTTGAAGCCTTGAGGTTGGTCAACATATACTTCTTCTTGAAGATCCCCATTGAGGAATGCACTTTTGACGTCCAGTTGGTAAATGGGCCACTTAAAGTGAGCACTTAGTGCTAAGATGATTCTTATGGTTCTGAATCTTGTAGTAGGAGCAAAGGTTTCTTCATAGTCAATGCCATGTTGTTGCCTTGTATCCCTTAGCTACCAACCTTGCTTTGTACTTGTCTAATGTTCCATCTGACTTGTACTTAACTTTATAAAGCCACTTAACTCCAATGACTTGATGATTTGTGGGCTTAGGCACAAGAGTCCAAGTTTTGTTCTTCTCAATTGCATCCATTTCTACTTGCATAGCTTCTTCCCACTCAGGTTGTCCTTGAGCTTCTTTTTAATTAGATGGTTCTGGGATTTGTTGAATCTGATGCATTAAGGCATAATTGACATAATGACTTTGTTCTCACTGTCTCTTGTCAATAAGTCTTTGAGACCTTCTCGGATGACTTGAAGTACTTGCTTCTGAGTTGGAGTTTGGAAATACTGAGTCCCCCTCTAAAGTGTAGATAGGTGGACTAAGACTTATACTTGAATCTTTTCTTGAGTATGAGGAAGCTTCATTGAAGATCACATCCTTCGAAATGGTGATGGAGTGGTTTTCCATATTATATAGACCGTATGCCTTGGATTGGTCATTGTACCCTATGGATATGTGTTTCTTGGACTTTGATTGTAACTTGTTTCTATCTTCTTTTGGTACATGGACAAAAGCTTCACTACCAAAGACTCGAAAGTAATTCACATTTGGTTTTCTTCCATAGTATGCTTCAAAGGGTGTTTTGTTGTGTAATGCACTTGTAAATCCTCGATTAAGAATGTGAACGGCAGTATGCATAGCTTCTGCCCAGAACCTGTAGGGTAGATCCTTGTGATGAAGCATAGTTTGTGCCATTTCCATCACACCGCGTATCTTTCTTTCAGCTACTCCATTGTGGAATGGACTATGAGGTTGAGTGACTTGTCTTTTGATCCCTTTCTAGTTGAGAAAGTTATCAAAGTCATGATTGATAAAATCACCACCTCCATCTGATCTGATGGTTTTGACTTTAATTGAAGCTTCATTCTCAGCTTCCTTGATCCACGTATGAAACTTAGAAAATGTGTCTGCCTTTGACGTCAAAAAGTACACCCAAATATAGCGAGAGTGGTCATCTACTAGAAGATAAAAGTAGAGGGATCCACTCAGGGATGGGGTATTCATAGGTCCACATAAGTCCATGTGGATAAGGGCTAGTGGGTTCCTCGCTCGAGTTGAAGCTTCTTTGGGAACTGGGGCCCTATGTTGCTTGCCTTGAGTGCAAGCTTGGCAGACATCAGTAAGTTGCCCTATCTTTGGCAATCCCTTCACAAGTTGGGATGAAGAGATTTTTGATAAGTAAGAAGTGTGGCCAAATCTTTGGTGCCACAAACTTGAGGTTGATTCTTTGGATACAAAGCAAGATAGCTTCTAGAGGCCCTTTTCTTCAATACCTTGAGTAATGACATCCTTTGTATGGGGATCAACTACCTTAACTAAGGTGTTATCAAACCATACTTTTTTGTCCTGATCTGTAATGGCCTTGAAAGAAAGTAGATTCATACATAATTTTGGAACAAAAAGAACATTGGATAAAGACTTGCATTCCCCCTGATGGTTGGAAATTTGAACTTTCCCTTTTCCTTCGATGGGTAAACTTTTGTTGTTGCCAAGATAGACTTCTCCCGTATGTTCTTCGAGTTCTTGAAAGGATTCCTTGTCTTTGCACATATGGGAGGTAGCTCCGCTATCAAAGATCCACTCATGCGGGGAGCTAGATGTGGAGATGAAGATATATGGGAGGTAGCTCCGCTATCAAAGATCCACTCATGCGGGGAGCTAGTGCATTAGCTTCTGTGGAGATGAAGAGTTTCTCACTCGAGCAGTGGGATCTATGTTGGGATCCTTTGGATGCTTGCCTAGATGTAGAAGCCTTCGATGATTGTTTCTTTTTGTAGCAAAACTTTTCTAAGTGTCCTGATTTTCCATAGAAATTACAAGTGAACTTCTTCGATGAATTTTGCGATCCTTGCTTAAATCCATTACTAGCATGATGACTTGTGGTTTTGCCCTTATTGAATGGGCCTTTGGCCTTCATGGCAGACTCTTGGGAGGAAGTTGATTTGGCTCACGAGTCGTGAAGGAGCAATAATCAACGAACCTCTTCCCAAGATAAGACTTGGCCGTGATTATACAAAGTTGTGACAAATGTCTCATATGACTTAGGTAACTTGTTAAGAAGCCTAATGGCCATGTCTTCACTAGAGATGTGCCTACCACATAGTGCTAATTTACATTGGTAATCCTCAAATTGGGCTATGACCTTGGTAATTGTGTCATGTGGCCTAATTGTCAAATTATGAAACTCGGCCTCTAATGCATATATTTTCGAAGGGGTTTTGTCATACAAATCGGCTAACATATCCCAAGCATCTTGGGATGTCTTACAGGCCGTGATATGTCCTTTCGTCAGTTCGTCACAGGCAAGTAACAGCTGACCTAAAGCTCGTTTGTCCTTGACATTCCACACATGCAATTGTCTAAGTTGGTATGCCTATCAGGTTCAGGGTCGGACCCGTCTACTACCTCATGAAGAAGATTCGTGTAGAGATATGCGCGCATGACATCTTTCCATATATTGTAATTTTGTCCATTGAGGCATTCATCCTTAGGCATAAAAATAGGGGTGAAAGAGGGTAAGAAGTTAGCCATAGATAATGAGCTACCTTCACTTTTGTTCATTACAAAGCTTTGAGGATAAAGTGTTTAGAAACACTATCAAGATACTTGCCAAATGAACAACTAGACACCACACTTAAAATTCTTGGGAAGGGATGGGTGGGGGCTTAGATTAGCCCTACTCTTGCAAAAGGATCAAGATGAGTCGTCGCGAGAGGAGAGGGCTTAGATTAGCCTGTTGCACACCGATTGAGCCTTAGAATAGGCTTGGGAACTTAAGAAACTTTGTGGGTGGGCTTAGAGTAGCCTCCAACCCACAAAAGTGCACACACATGATACTTTTCTTCTTATATTTTGAGTGTACAAAGAGGGGGCGCTTAGTGCCAAATAGTGTGCTTCAAGAGAGTGAGATACCCTTGAGGAATACAAGAAAATTGCATTTCAATGTGTGTAGCATGGCACAAAGCTAAGGGTTGAACCCTTGGAAAAAATACAAAAATACCCTTGTAAAGATTACAATGGAAGTGTCATATTGAAAGTTGTTATGCAAAGTAAAAAGGGTGTGAAGACGCTGAGTAAAGAATTTCGTTGTAGATTATGTGCGTGTGTTTTGTGTATGAATATTAGGGACCAAGCTATATGGGTGGAACCTGGGATGTCCTTCATAGCATCTCTAATGGATCAACAATGTGTGTCTTTAAGTCTATGTGAATTGATTATTGTTGGTGCAGAGTAAACAATGATCAAACAAATATGATAACATTTCAATTTGCACTAAATCAATCACGTGGATATTGAAACATAGGCAGTCACCAAGAATGGCGCATGCGCGTATGTATTTGTCATATCAAGGTAAAATGCATTCCCTATGCAACTGCAATGTAACTGCAATGTAACTTTTGAAAACGTCAGTGATGAAGTTGTAATGATGGTGGTATGTCTCTATCCACACATCGTGACTTGCCTAGTGATTATCGATAAGCGAAAACACCACGACAAAGCTATCTCCGCACATCACGGCTCTAGCAGGCGGCTTCCTTATGAATCTGCAGAGGTGATGGCCATAACTGCTGAGTGATTTTCAGTGCTAGAGAAAGTGAATTCTCATTCTATCTCATTCTCTGCCTCTCACAGATAGTGTAGCGCACGTAGTTGCCATGTTATATCTGTTGTAGTTAGTTAATCCACTAGACGTAGCGTCAGCCTACACAAGAGCAACGCCAGCTGAACAGTGTGTAGTTCAGGCAACATGCAGCTCAATGACAGGCCAAACCCGTTCTCGTTTTCTCTCTCTCTTTCTGTATCGCTCTGAGGTCTCCTCCTTGCTATGTTTATGCGTAAGAGGTTTGTGGCCAAGCTTGCTGGGAGAGAGCTGCTCTCTCTCTCTCTCTCTTCCTCTCTCTCTCTTTCTCTGTGTGAGAGTTGACGTAGAGCGAGTGCATGCTCTTTCTCCCTCACTCTCAGAGTTTGCACAGAGAGAGCATACTCATATGTGGGTGCGTGCCAACCCCGTTCTTCTTTTGAAACATTATGGACTCAACATTACTCACGTCAGCTAGAGAGATGTCAAAGTATAGCGCACTGGGTGCACGTATTGTGGCTGTTTTTACTGCGGCTATGCTGGTAGGAGTGTTACTTGGTGTCGGCTCTCTTTTGTGCTAGGGAGCATCACAGTAGCAGTTCGCACTAGAGAGCTTGATAGAGATCTTCATGGATCTGATAATATGTATAGCCAGACTAGACTGCCTTCTGTGTGAGGGAGATGTTTGTAGTAGTAGGCGGAGGTGAGGATGCAGCCACATTACCTCAGTCGACTTCTACAAGGCTGCTGCAAACGCGGCTTTGATAAAACAAAGATTCGCAACTAATCTCCACAAAAGAAGTGTTTATAAACACTATTAACAATGAGAACAATTATCAAGTCTGTTGCACCCTTGCTTTGCTTGTCACGATATCCCAGTTGCTAGCATTGCTTATACAGTAGTCTTTGCTCAGACATGCTCATACATGTATGATGTATCCCATATAGTCGACAATAGCTTGTATGCACATCAGCATGCGTGTTTGAACAACTCACTTTAGCAAGTGATGTGATAATGCTCGCTGGTCTATGTACAAGAGAAGAGTCTGTTCGATGTGCTACAGAGATATGAAGCAATGGATACAATGAAACACATAGTAAATGATCACAGCCCCAGTTCACAAAATACAACCTTCAGTTTCTAAACACTTGGTTCCTTAACAAAATATATCGTTACTAAGTGACCAAATACAATAGATGCAAGTGTGTTTAAACACCTTAACAACGATAGATATGCACTTGGCAGAATAACATGACCATGAAAGTCGCCACACAAGGATTACAATAAGTAACTACTTAACAATGTTCAAAAGAGGGTGGGAGGGAGGGAAAATGGGGTAAAAGGTGAACAGATCGATTAAGAAAATGTGTGGAAGGATGGGCAAATTGGGCAAAATGAAGCCTCAAAGAGTAAAGTGATGGAAAAATGCTTCTGCAAAGTGAGTGGAGAGCAACACCACCAAACTCCAGTAGCACCACCACCAAAATCACCGCCAAATGCACCACCAAGACCTCCACCTAGCGCTCTGATACCATGTAGAGAGTACACATGCGGAAGCAAAATGAAAAGTAAAGTACTCTCACAAAACAAAGAATGTGTGAGACACAAAATGAGTAGACCATGAAATGGGTAAACTCATGGGGATTAGAGATGAGATTTCCAAGAGCATGGAGTAGGCTCCTCAAGCTTCTAACCAAATACAAATGGGGGAGAGGCCCTCCTAATATAGATTTGTGAGGGGCTCTCCAAAATACATCTCATGTGGGATAATTCCCCTGAAAGGAGAATGAATACAACTGGTAGAAGCAAATGGCAAGTTACCCAAATACAAAGGAAATACAATATAAAATGGAAATAGACTAGAAATGGAGTGCCTCTTGGATACAAAATGAAGATGCACTCATGCGGATACAAATGTAGATGAAGTAGGAGCAATCATGTCGTCAACAATTCCATCTATCCAATGGAAAATTGTGAAAAGAGTAAGTTGTTCCAAGTCTGAACACAGTGAAGATATTCCAAGAATGTAGTTTGCAACCGTAAAGACGGTACTTAAGTCTATGGAAGGTAAAACATAATGTTTTCCTATCCTTAAAGGGATTTTGGTACAAATGAGCATGAGTGGATTCTTAGACTTAGGCAGTAGAGAGATTCCTATAAAAGTCCCGGTCGGGGTAGGTACCTAAAGCATAAGTAAGAAAGGAATCTAAAGACCAGAAGTTAACAGCTCTTGTCACTACAAATTGGTCAAGGATAAACCAATTGAACTTGATTCTGTTAAAATTCAAGTACTTGGAATTTTGATTGGTTCATTTGAAAACCCTAGCAAAGAAGGATGGATGTTCCATGAAAAGGTTTTCAAGTTTCCAAAGAAAAGCATGTGATTGTAAGACAATCGTGTGAAGGAATCAAAACCTAGAAAATCTAGTTAGAGGTAATACTTGTAACTTCAAAGCTTTCATAAAGAATTGAAGTAAGAAGGTACTCTATCAAGAGATGTTTAGACTTTAGGATAAATATCACCCACACATTAATGTGAATATAAAATAGGGTGGTATGGGACACCAGATTTTATACTCAGATTGATGTAGGAAAGATGGTATGGAACCTCGGACCGTGGGATGATAATTATCTTTTAGTCCTAGTTTGGATCTTGAAGTTAAGTTTGATCCTCAAGGGAATTAAATCAAAAGAGAACTTTTGATTTCAAGGAGGATAAAAGTAGTATCTCAAGATACTTCAAGATAACTTCAAGATAAAGAAAACAGAAGATATGAAGTAAGTAACTTCCAAGATCTTCTTGAAACACTTCAAGATAAAGTGTTGCTAAGTCGAAAATATTTCATAAACTTCTAAAAGAAGTTGGGCTTTGATTTTGAGTTGATCTTTTTCACTAAGGATTTGATTGACTAAGTCAAGCATCAAGTTCCTAGTGTAGCTTGGTAAATTCACTCGTTTGACTCAAAACAATGCACAAGAATTGCATTCCTAGTAAGGAGTCAGAAAGACTGAATGTGACATGAACTTAGTCTCAAGTGAAGCATTATTTGAATACAAAACTCATCAATAGAACCTCAGTGGGTCGACACACTGATGTTGGTTACCACACTAGTATCTTGTGATTGGATGATGTTTTCATTTTGCTTTGAATCTCTTTGAGAATCCTGCTTATTTTTCTTAAAGATAGGAAAAATGCTCCAATACCTTGTAGAAACAGATCTTTGAGAAGTTAAAGTCCTGAGGATGTTTTGTACAAGAACCTTTTCAATCTTCAAAAGATAATAAGTCTTAGTGGACTTATTTATTTGAGTTTGCTTCAAGTTATAGTATAAAAGAATAGAGAAGCTAGGAATTGTTCAGTTGATTGACAATTCCCAAGAACTTTTAGTTCAAGTCTTTGAGAAAAGTGTCCTAAGTTGGACAATTTTCATTTGAATTTGAATTGGTCAAGTTATAGTATGGTTGACTCAAAGAAAATGGCTCTGTTTTTTACTTACAGGATATCCTCATGGAGCTCTTGAGATGGAGAGCACATTGTTGTGCATCTCCATCAAAATACTTCATCTCTCTTCTACTAGCACATTAGAGTTGTTTGCTTTGAATTGGATTCTTAATCAAAATTGTTTCTTTACTACAAGCTGGTACCCTTGCTTAGGAGTTAACCATTGTACAAACATCTAAATTAGATGTTTGGAACAACCAAACTTCAAGTCCTCCAAAACAAATTCAAGTGAAGCAAGAGTTCTCAAAGTCTTGCAAGGGATAAGAATCCCACCTTCATTACTAAGTCCATGCACCAGTCATGCCTAGAAATGGACTAGTAATCCACCTAGTTCACATGTTTATGCCTAGATTGCAAAACTATGAATTAGCCAGGGATGCTTTTTGATCCACCCTTATTATTCTTTCACTAGTTTGTACTTTGTCCAGTTCATCAAATTGAAAAAATGAGACTGTGTTTTGAATCATTTGAGCAGGGATGCCACCATAGAGATGAGACATGTTCTTCTAGTTCTAGAACATGACCATGTTCTTCCAATTTTAGAACATGAGGCTCGGGAGTTGCCTACATTAGATATATAGATCTATTATTGAGGAAGAAAATATATTCCAAGGGGGGAAGAATGTAATAAAGTAAGTTTATGATCTCAGGATTAGGCCAGTTGAGACAGATCTGAAATCGAACACCGTTTGGTCATCCGTGTGTATGACCAAAGATCTCGAGTTTAGAATTACTAAGAGGTCTTGTGCTCTTGTGAACAAGTGATCAACTTAGCTTAGTGGTTAAGTCTCAAGGATGTGAAGGAGGAGGTCTTGGGTTCAATCTGCATGGGGAACATGGGGAGAGTAAAGAGCTCTAGAGCCTTCTAGAAGCATCCACTTGAGTTAACTCGAGTTAACTGGGACACTTGGCGCACATGGAGTTACATGGCTGACACATGGATGGGTAGTATTCACCTGCCCAAGAAGGAAGTCCCCTGGAGAGAGGTATATATAGAGGCATTTGGTTGGGAGGAGAGCCATCTCTCTAGCATGTGGTGGTCATTATAGTCATTCTGTTGCAATAACTATCTGGGAATCACCATCCACATATGTCAAGAATCACACTAGCAAATATATATCAAATCAATGACAATATGCTACAATAATAGCCAATCAAGGTGACAAATGAATGTGCAACTAAGGCTCCAATCTCAATCATGTACCCACAAGGAAAAACAAGAATACAAGTACTAACTAAAGATCCAATCAATCTCTCATAAATTGTGTGCAACCAAAAACCTAAGTCATATCCAGGTGGCATAAATGAGATAGAGACCACAGTGCAACTATACGTCCATCGACAATACTATGATCAAATGCATGATGGTATAAACGTGAAAGGTAAATCACAATGCCATCTCACATGCTAAATACTTGACAAAAACATGCTCTACTCTTGTACGAAGGAGCTACAACAGTGATCATACATGGATAATGCCTTGAATCTCTAAAACTAAAAGTTAGCACACCAAAAAATCTCTCTCAAAGAAGTTCCAAAGCAAGATGAGCCTCCAAAAGTAATTAGGGTTCTTGTGGTGAAAATATGCTACTTTGTGTTTTTCTCTTTTAGGGATGATAACCTCTAAATTTGAACTTTTGCTCTTCAACAAATTTCAAGAAACGTAATGATATTTAGAACACCTCAATCGGAGATGTATAGCTCAAGATATGCATAAAATAAGCATCTACTATCAATTTCACCTTCCCCTAGAGCATTGTTGCTCTGTATTTTACAATTTTGGTGACCTCTCTCTTCAAATATGGAATAGTGTTTTTGTATAAAGTTGTAGCTTCTTTTTCAAGCTATGCACAATAAGTTAATCGTTTCCATCAGATTTGTAAAATGTGAGTTAAAACCAAAACACTGACCTAATATCCAAATGATTATAGATTTGTCTTCTACATTAGTCTGAGTCTTTTATATTTTTTGGCAAAGTCAAAGTCCAAATCATTGCATATTTGTAGTGCTATTGTTTAGCTATGCACATAACTTCAAAACACACCAATCCGAGCTTCCTAGCTCGAGCTATGGCCAAACTACTAAGCAATTGTCAAGAAGTGCCAACCTACACATTAAGCTCTTGTGACCTAAGCTTCCATTGAAGCTTCTTGCACACCAACCTTCAACAAGCTCTGATATGAATGAAGGGCTTTGGTATGAAGAACAAGAGGAGCAAGGAAGAGATGGAGGAAGAGAGAGGAGAGGAGAGATGTGCACACATATGTGGGAGCCTCGAAACCCACATAATGATCTCTCTTGAGACAATGATCTATAAATGATGTATATATATGAATATGAGAGTAAGGTCACATGACATTCATATAAAAGGAATTTTATCATCTTGAATCACGTTGGATGCTCTGAGTATTTGAAGTTTTATGATTCAATCCAAAATAGCAAGTTTTTTACTAGCCATTGTGCAAACTTATCTATTTTGCATCAATAATTTCTCATGGATGCTCCAAAGTAAATAGTCAATTTTATTGCATTAACCATAAGCCTATAAGATTCATTCGACTGTCCCAAAGTGCAAGAGCTTATCTTGTGCTAGTCAGCTCGACCAAACTTCAACACTTGGAACCTTATATTTCTACTACCTTCAAGCTTCTCCAAATTCTCACATCACCATGGTGTAGATGTCGCTTCTATGTTATAGAGGACTTGTGAAACTTTTTTTTTATTGCTAAGATGATTCTAGTTTGGCATTTCCTAAAGAGAATTGTGGGTTTATAGTTCCAAGTTCATTGGAAACAAGCTCTTCTTGGAGAAGTGATGAGATGCTCGGTGGCATTATGGAATGCTATTAGGAGTGAAGCCTCTAGAAAATTTGGAAGTAATGATACACTCTCAACTTTGGAACAATCATAAAGAGTGGTTGATTGACAAAACCCTCAACCATTTAGGGATAAGAATCCGTTGCTGTAAGAAGTCTTTGCCCTTCGCGCATCATAGGGTGTTTGTATTGGAGAAAAACAACATCAGAAGTATATGGGCTCCCCATGAGGGAGACAAAAACATTGGTCAGCTAATTAGCAAGTAGGGTATTGCAATACCCACTTCAGTGCTTCCTTCGGGAAACATCTAGACTACCCTAGGGTCATCAACACTATCGCGCACTTGATTTTTGGGATAAGGGGGATCCCATGGATACTATTCCCCTTTCTCTTGTAAAGTGCGTTTTTGAATTTATTCACACAAGGAAGACTAGGCCGAGCTTAGCTTCCTCTTAAAAAAAAAGGAACTTAATCACACAACAAGAGATGGATACTAGACATCATTTTAATTATTTGTGAAACTTTTAATCATACAATAAGAAGTTTCAAAACCCATTGCATGTTGACCAAACTTACATTTTTAAGAGTTCATAACTATGCGTGCTAATGGACAAAAATTTTAGGGATTTTCACATTGAGAGAGATAAGTCCACTTATTTACATATGCACTTCATACTTCATTGTACACCATCCTTTAGTCGATTTTAGTACCAAGCCATCTGGTAAAACTATAATAATTATTCTAATTTAATGGAAGACCTTGTTCTTTTCTTACATTTTAATTGATGGAGATCATTTCATATCCCATTTTTTGCATCTTCAAGAGTGATATGGATGAGTCTTCAACCTTTTTTTTAAATCACGTTTTTTCTTCCCTTGATTTTGAATTTTCACTATATTTCTTTTTTCAAAAAGCTACTTCAAATTAAAAAGAGAAAAAATGAGAGAGATTTTAAGAGATCCAATGAACGATAATAATCCTTCATTTGTGGGAATCCATTTGTTTTTAAGCTTTTTCCTCTTTATGAAACCTTATATTGATTCAAGGGGGACTACTCTTGATTTTTTTTATTTTTCTTCCTGAGAAATCTAGGGAATTCTCTATTGACAACTATTTTAGTGCCCCACCAAAATTGACAACACATGTTTCTTTCCAATTTTTCTATAGATCTCCAACCTTATTATGTATGTGTGTATGGATGTATTATGTTTGGATGGATGTATGCATGTATTTTGTGTGTGTGTGTGTGTATACATATATATATATATATATATATATATATATATATATATATATATATATATATATATGTGTGTGTGTGTGTGTGTGTGTGTGTGTATGCATGCGTCCAAATATGTATCTATGTCTGTAATTATTCATATATGTATATATATATATATATATATATATATATATATATATATATATATATATATATATATATATATATATATATATATATATATATGTGTGTGTGTGTGTGTGTGCATGTATATATGTATATATTTATGTATATGTATATCTAAATATGTTTATATTTACATATATTAATATATGCTTATATGTATGTGTCCATGGAGAGACGTACGCATGCATGCATGGATTTTGTATGTATGTATGTGAATATACATTCTGAGTTTATGTATGTAATACAATTTGGAACCACTGAGCATGCCTACCTCTAAAAGAGGACTTGAAGAATGTCTCTATTGGATAGTGGTGCAATAAAGGAATGTCCATTCTTAGAGAAAAGAGATCTCATTTGTAAGCGTCACACTTTTGGAGATCACACTCTTTGAAGTTTACTTTTTATCTAGTCTTGAGCAATAAAAGGAGCTTCTTAGAGCACATTGCCTTAGAATAGACAACCCTAGAGATTAGTCACCATGAAACTTTGTTATACATGTGGAGATGATCACATGGTAAATGTGTGCCCAATGCAAATGTGAAACATAGGAAACCCAAGAAATGACTATTGCATAATAAAAAGAAAATACACAAATTATTTGGCACAAGATTTCCTTACAACAAGCAAGCAGTTAGGCAAAAGTATTAGGAGCCATATTAGGAGCCTTATAGGTATCAAAATAAATATTACAAGCCTCAGTAGAACTACGAGCAATAGTACCACCCTCAACCCAGGCCACAACTAGTGCTAGGTCACCAACCACCACCCCCTTCAAATGTAGTCTCATTCAAGTACGTAGCAATGAAGGAAAAAACCTAGACACAACATTATTGCAAGGATCACCTTTGGTTATTGTGAATGATCACAATGCTAATAATTTTGGTTCAGCCTTAGTGATAAACAACTAACTTACTACATAAAATCTCGTGAACATGAAAAGACATATTAATGTGAGGCTCATTTCATAAAACTTAACTAGGAGGTAGAATATACTGAAGTCATTTACACAAACTCGAATCCAAGACCCTAGACAAGGAAGTATAGACGAAACGGACCTAGAGGACCATGCTATAGATGTCATAGAGCTCACTTCATTTGTGAGTGTCCACAACCTCCACCACTAAGAAAACCTTAGTTGCTCATAATTCAAGGTTATTTTGAGATTGTGGTAAAGAGCATCTCATTAGAAAGTGTCCTAGAAATGTGAGTAACACCACAAAAATCACTCTAATCAATGTTGTCCACATACTTGTGGAATCCAAAGGAAGTGTTGTAAAAATAGTTCTAATATAGGCAATTACTAGAGCAGAAGACCTAGGACACACTAAGGTAGTGGCACAAGAAAAGAACCCAAGGCTAGAGATTCCAATACCCCTAGTAAGAAGAAACCAAGAACATGGAAAAAGAGTTGAGAAATAATGAAGGGGCTATGGGCAAGAAAACTAGTAGAATGAGAAGTTAATCTCAAGGACACCAAGGAAAAGATTGTGGAATTGATATCTCAAGCTTCAACACACCCATACCTAAGTGAGCTTCAGTTTTCAAATATCCCATCCAAGAGGACTTAGAAATGATGTTCAAGGACTATCATGCTTGACTTCAAGAAGGTGTAAGCACAAGGGACATAGAAATGAGTTAGCCAAGAGCATAGTTGAAGATTGAGAGGACCAAACTATGCATGAAAATGGTTGAACTTGTGCAAGCTATTTTCTAAGCTTGTCAGTGCTTTAATTGAACCAACTTAGTAAGGCTAGGGTGGTATTTTGAAGGATTACTAGAATGATTAGAGAAATTTTTGACTAAGCTAGAGGTGTTAGTGCCATAAAATGCTCATTCAATTATGAGTGAGAAAGGAAAATTTGACCTAAGAAAATTTTACACTCCTAGACCGACTAAGTAAGGAATGAATTCCCCCAATGCAAAATACTCTCAAAATTTCTTCTGGGAAATACAAGAAGAGAGGAACAAGTGAATTCTCGTCCTATCCATGAGATACACAAACTCCTAGATCAATTTCTCCAAGACATACCCTCTTTTTACGGAGATCAAGTACAAACAAACTTGAGGAACTAGTAGATTTTTAATATAATTCTCTCCACGAGTTACCACACTTCATATGCCCATGGGAATCTTAATCTCTTTAGTTACAACTCCCACACTGATGGTAAGACATGAGGATTTGATCATCCCTTGAAACAGTGAAGCAGTCAAGAACACTTAAGTGCATTGTCATCTCACTTTAGAAGAGCTTCTAAAGGTTAAGGAAGAATTGGGGAAGCATGTGGCAAATCAAGTTCTAGAACTTGATTCCACACATTCAAAGGTATGATCTAAAAGATACCTCTAGACATGATTCGAGACATGAGTGAAGGCAAGGAAGGTAATACGTTGAGGCTCTCATAGTGCTTCTTTTGCATTAGATTGCTATGCTATCACTACCTCTAGTCTCTCTGATGAGAATGATCTTGTTTTGATTGATGAAGCACCAAATCCTAAAAATTGGATGGCTCTTATGCAATCAAAATATGATGCTATCATGAAGAGTGGTACTTGGTCTTCATGTGAATTGCCTCCTGGCAAGAAGGCCATTGGCATGAAGTGGGTATACTAGCTGAAGTATAAGCCTGATGGAAGAGTTCACAAGTATAAGTCTAGGCTTGTTGCAAGGGTTTATGCTCAGGAAAGAGGCATTGATTGTCGAATGACTACTATTCATAGCATCTATGCACTTCTAGCTCATCATGGTTGGAATGTACATCAATTGGACATTAAAAGTGCATTTTTGAATGGTGACTTGCATGAAGAAGTGTATGTTTTTCAACCCCGTAGCTTTGTGTAAAAAGGGCATGACAACCAAGTGTGCAACTTGAAAAAGGCATTATATGAGTTGAAGCAAGCACCACATGTTTTGTATGAAAAAAATACATGCCTAAGTGATTGCACACAGTTTTGAGAACAATCCAACTAAGAGCACCTTATATGTTCAGCATGCAAATGATGTGCTTCTGATCATTGTTGTGTATGTTGATGACATGCTGCTCACTAGTTCTCATGAGAAGCACATTGCTGATTTTAAGGATGGTCTCCATGCCTCCTTTGAGATGTCAAATTTGGGGCATTTTGGGCATTCAATTTATGCAAGTTGATGGTAGAATATCTTTGTGTCAAAAAAAATATATTCAAACATTATTGTAGTGTTTTGGTCTTGAAGACTGTAAACCCATTGCCACTCCTATGGAGACAGGTTTACAATTGAGTCTTCATGGTGCTAGAGATGCATTTGATGCTATTCTCTATCAGCAGGCTATTGGATGCTTCATTTACTTATGCATTACTCGGCCAAATATTTAGTTTTTTGTCTCGTAACTGAGCCCAGGTGTCAAGCACTAACAAGCGGTTAAGCACATCTTTTGTTAGTTGAGTGGTACCCGACTACTTGGATTGGTACCACTCAACTAGTTGCATTACTTGGCATTACTCGGCCAAATAATTAGTTTGATGTCTCACAAATGAGCAGTTTTATACATTGCCCATGTGTCACACATTGGCAGGCAATTAAGCACATCTTTTGTTCGTTGAATGGTACCCAAGGGGGATCCATACTACCAAATTTACATGCTTTTTTTTAGTCTAGCTAGGCTGGTTGGTATGACACTCCTGTGTCCACTAGTGGCTTTTGCTTCATGCATGGTAGCTCATGTATATCTTGGTTGAGCAAGAAGCAGCCTATTGTGGCGACTTCCAATTGTGAGGCTGAGTATAGGGTAGCTTTAGAGCGACTGTTGAGTTTGTGTGGCTCAGATGCCTTATGGTTAATTTGGATGTTGGTCACTCTTCTGCCACCACCATCTTCAGTGATAGGTAGAGCGCATTGGCAGTTGTGAGGAACCCTATGTTTCATGCTTGCACTAAGCACATTGAGGTGCATTATCATTATCTGAGGGAGAGGTTCTCTGCTAGAGAGATGAGTTTGGCATATGTGCCCACATAGTAGATCATTGCAAACCTTTTCATAGAGGCTCTACCTAGGGAGAGTTTTGAAGCTTTCTTGAAAGCTTTGGGCTTACTTCCTTTTGTGGATTGATTCCACATAGCTTGGCCTTTCCTTGTACATGAGTGCCAGCTTCTTGTTCATCGCATCACTCCTAGGGAGATTGAATGATATATTTAGGTAGTGATGTGTGTGAACACACTAGGACTGTCACTGCACTTTTGTCCCTCTTTAGGAGGTTTCTTCCCCCGGATTTTATATACACCTATAGCCCTAACAACTTACTTATCTTTGTACATTCTAGTGCTAATACATTCAATATTGTGTGTTGTGCTCCAAGCTTCTTCTTCCTTCTGCTATTTTTGTGCTTCTGTAGACCGTAAACTCCAACAAGAACAATTTGGAAGACTTTAAGTTGTCACCGATATCCACCATCATGTCAAACATGTCTGCACCATCGAGAATATGCATGCAACATTTGACATTTCCAAGACGAGGTTAGATTACATAACCTCATTGGTATAGACCACACATTATGTAGTCAAAGATTGATCTACCCAATCAGATAATGGATCAAATATATGTGACAAACCAAAGATGGTGGACGAAGCAAGTTTTGAATGGTTGTTGCATTATCATATCAATTTTATATATGTGCCTTGCCTATGACATTTGAGTCGAGCATGCCCTTACCACACCTCAACTATAAGCACTCAAAAGTCAAGGATCCTCTTCAAGAAAACTGATAAAGTGTATGCAAGGCCACCTTCCATGCTTATAACCCACACAGACACTTGTAACTCTAGAGCAATCACACAAAGGTTGAGAACCTTGAGTTCCTCCATTTACTTTAAGACTCCCATGGCTAGCACCATTGGCAACCATAGCTCTTATGACATAACCGGAAGCAATAGTGGAGACTATGGCTATTAAAACAACTATTTTAAAATTCGAGAAATCAACTCACCAAGAATTCACATTTCCAATAAGTGAAGTCACCCAAGAAGAAACCTTGACCTTTGAATTTGAACAACCATTATTGCTAAGAAGGCCTAACAGAGCTTAGGCAATTAAAGTGAAAGTCCAAGATAATGCATATCAAAAGAAAAATCAAGCACCAAGTGTTTAGGTAAGTCCAAAGAGCACTAAAGCACATGTAGGTGGAGCTAGGGAATTTCCCACCACATTTGTTGATTGCACCGGAAGTTTCTAGACCAAGTAAACCTCAAGTGAATGTTGTGGCATGCTCTATGGACTATGAAAAAAATAAAATGTAGTGGTGTAAGAACCATAGAGCAACTTAGGTACACTCAAAGAGTTACAAAGAGATCATCAATTGCATGAATGTCACTCCTTGTTAGAGTTTTGAAAGAAACATGAAGTAAAAACCTGAGGAGGGAAGTGTGCCCTATGTGAATGCATTTGTCTCAACAAATGTAGGAGAAGGTAAGTGAAATTAATGATTTCCTAAGTAAAGGATGGCACATAGACTAGTCCTTGTTCTAGGGACATCACCCAAATTCTCTAGGAGACCCATTTGCAAATTTTAAGTCACACTAGAGGTTGAAAAACTTAATGCCCTTTGTCAATTCTAGCCTAAGGTAAGATGCATAGTTCTAGGAGTGGAACTTAGGGTTGTGATAAGAATCCTCTAATTCAAAGAAACTCTAATGCAAGTGTTCTTGACAATGGTATATTGAGACAAGATCTTGATAAAGTGAATCAAGAATGAAAAAGTGATCCATAAATTGAACAAACATCAAAATGTGTGGGTACCCTAAGGGAAAGTAAAAAGGGATTTGGGCTAAATTCATGAACCTTAGATCAGGTAAACACCTTGGCCAAGTGGATCAAGAAATCCTAAGATCATCTAGACCTAGTGTCAACCATGAATCCAAATCCTAGTCTAAGTAATTAGGCAATCACCCATCGAGTGTAAGAGAGGCCTACAACAAGTTCAAGGCTAGTTCTCTTCGAAACCTTATAAGGACCTTACAAAACTAATTGGGAGTACGTAAGAACAACCAATTAGGTGCTCACATTGATGAGGATGGTTTGGAGGGACCAATCATTCACTTGAGGAATTCAGAGCATCCCTTTGGAATAGAAAATCTAGTGGTAAAATTTGAAGAATGGTCATACATAGACAATCAAGGAACCATGTATGTGGTTACAAACTACATAGATAGAACAAATGACTTTGGAATTTTCCATACTAGATCAGAACCAAGAGTTATAAGAGAGACATATAGAAGCTAAACCAAGTAACCCTAGAGAAAAATGGATGATGAAGAGAGTAATTGCTGTTGATATATTTAGGTAGTGATGTGTGTGAACACTCTAGGACCGTCGGGGCACTTTTTTCCCTCTTTAGGAGGTTTTTTCCCCCGACTTGTATATAACTCTATTGCCCTAATGGGCTACTAACCTTTTTACATTCTCTAGTAATACATTCAGTATTGTGTGTTGTGCTCCAAGCTTCTTCTTCTTCCTTGTGCTGTTCACGTGCTTCCGCAGACGTCTAACTCCAACAATTGGTATCAGAGCAGGTCGTCGCTTCATCTAGGGCACTATCGACACTCTTCCATTTGCAATCTCAAAATTGCAAGAATTTTGGTGAGCATACTCAGCATGTTTCCAAGATCAAAATGGCTTTGCTTTGTGGTGCTGAAATCACGATCTGAGCTTGTTTTGGCCTCTAAACGCACTATCGTAGCGCTTGTGCAGGCTATTTCATCCTTTTGTGCCAAAGGTATATACCAGTTTGTGTTCTCTAGTATAAGTGTCCCAAAGTCTGCTACAGGTCTAGCTGAATTCATCTGGGCAGTTCTGTTCAGCTTTTTGAGATACAGTCAATTTTTTGCATCACGGTATTTTAGTCACCGGCCATGGCTGAAAGCACTCATCTACTCCATATGTTGGCTATTGAGGATAAGTTGGATGGTACTAACTACCCGTTATGGGCTTATATGATGCGACATGTGTTGGTTGCAAAAGGACTGTGGAACATTGTGCAGGGTGTCAAAAAACATCCTATCACACCTACAACTGTTACAACTGCAGGTACTGAAGCTGACGCATAAGGTGTCGAAGATGATGATATTCTGCATATTCTTGTTCGTGCTGCGGTTTTTGTTGCACCTACTTCAGAGCAGATTTGTTGGGATGGTAGAGATGCCCAGGCACATACATTGATAGCTTTGTCTATCAAACCTGCCATTATTCCTCACATTTGCTCTTGCAGAACAGCTAAGGATGCTTGGGATACACTTACCACATTGTACCAAGCTAGGAATGAGGCTCGTGTTGCTTACCTCCGAAAATAGTTGGAGAGTGAGCACATGAATGAAGGTGACTCGATGGACAGTTTGCTAAGGAAGATCAAAGACTTGAAGGAACAGTTAATCTCTACTGATGAGGTGATACCAGATAGTTCACTTGTGCAGACCGTTTTGAATGGTCTTCCTGATTCATATCAGAGTTTTGCTTCTACTCTTCGATTGATGATGAAAGGCAATCTGAATGCCTTATCATTTGAGGAGTTAATCTCTGTTCTGTTGCAGGAAGATGAGTCTAGGCAGAACAGGTCCATTATGTGAGTTGCAGATCAAGCTTTCCTGGCTAGTCAGAAGGGCAAAGGAAAATGGATCTCTTCAACTAGTAAGCAAAAATCTGCTAATTTTGCATATTCAAAGAAGGAAGATAAAGATGAGAAGAAATCAGAAAAGCAGAAATTGTTTTGTAAGTACTGTAAAGGGAATGATCATATCATAAAGAACTGTCCAAAACTGGCTCCTTAAGAGGCAAAGAAGAAAGAGGCTGGAATGGTTGTTGCAGAGGCCTCTACACCAAAAACAGACTCTCCTAATCTTGTGCAGGAAGAAGAATGGGCGTTTACTACTGTCTG
The DNA here is from genome assembly GCA_020310875.1 of Ceratopteris richardii. NCBI lineage: Eukaryota > Viridiplantae > Streptophyta > Polypodiopsida > Polypodiales > Pteridaceae > Ceratopteris > Ceratopteris richardii. Next base: position 92,409,439 of record CM035438.1, on the reverse strand, counting down.
CAGTTTTGACCCATATTCTCATGAGCAGTGCATGTCTTCAATAGACTTATGTGGTTGGTATTTTAACAGTGGGACGACCAAACATATTACCTTGCAGCGTAGTTTCTTCTCTTCACTCGAGCCTGCCCCTACAGGGAATACTGTTATATGTGCCAACAACTCCTCTTATCCTGTTATGGGAGTTGGTAAGATCATTTTGACTACTGCTGATGGTAGTTCTTTCACTTTGTCAGATGCTTTATTTGTGCCAGGGATCAAGAAGAACCTGTTATCAGTTTTTGCATTAGCCAAGATTGGCTTGGTTGTGAAATTTTTTGATCGTAGGTGTACAGTTCATGATCTGTCAAATGGCGATGTGATTATTGCTTCTGGCATTTTATGTCGTGGGTTGTATAAGCTCATAGACTATGAAAGATCTGTAAATGATTTGGCATGTGCAGTAAATGATTCTCACGCTATGTCAGATGTAAAGCTTTGGCATGCATGGTTTGGTCATCTGAATTTTGCTAGTTTGCTACACCTGCAGAAATCTGAAACGGTGTTCAGTTCGGTCTACTCGGAAATTGCAGCTTGTACATAGTGATGTATGTGGTCCTATGTAGACACCTTCTTTTGGGAATTATCTTTACTTCGTGACTCTTATCGATGATGTTTCTAGACATGCATGGGTATATCCATTAAAGGCAAAGTCCAAAGTGTTCATGTGCTTCAAACAGTTTTTGGTTTTGGTTGAAAATCTGTCAGCATGTAAAATGGGCACCCTCCGTTTAGATCGAGGGGGGGAATATATGTCTTCTAACTTTAATGCATTTCTGGATGAACGTGGGATAAAACACCGGTGTACAGTGCCATATACACCTCAACATAATGGAGTTGCTGAACGAAAGAACAGGTGTCTCATGGAGATGGCGAAGTGTATGGTCAAGAGTCAGGCTTTACCACATAGTTTCTGGCTTCAGACTGTCATGTGTGCAGCATATGTACTAAATAGGTGTCCCACTAAAGCGTTGCAGTCTATCACTCCATATGAGGCTTGGCATGATCGCAAGCCATCTGTTGCTCATTTGTATGTTTTGCTTGTTTGGCATATGCATTAGTGCCTGAAAAACATCGTAGAAAATTGGATGATAAAGCAGTAAAATGTATTTTTGTTGGGTACAGTTGTGAAAGTAAAGGCTATCATCTGTATCATCCACAAACTAAACGCATTCTAGTTAGCAGTGATGTTGCTGTGGAGGATGCTAAACAACCATTGCTTTCATGTACTAAGGAGACATCTGTTAGCTCCAAAGACATGTATGATACTTTGCTGCCTCTTTTTACATGTGGATAGTCTAGTGCTAGTCCTAATGAGGCAACTTATCAACCTTTGTAGGTTTCATGTGATGATGCAGATCATTCCATTTCTGATGTAGATCTACATGATGCACTAGTTGATGAGAGAGCTAATATTGAGCAGGCAAAAACTATGCCAAAATTGCTGCTGCACACTTTGCGTGATAGCAAATGAGATGCACCTCTGTCATATCGTACTCGATCAGGCTCTCATAGTGCCTCTTTTGCATCCGATTGCTATGCTCTAGCTGCATCTAGTCTTTGTGATGAGACTGAGCCTGTTTCGTTTGATGAAGCACAAAATTCAGAAAGTTGGATGGATGCTATGCAATCTGAATATGATGCAATAATGAGGAATGGTACTTGGTCTTTATGTGACTTGCCTCTTGGCAAGAAGGCCATTGGCACTAAGTGGGTATACAAGCTGAAGCGTAAACATGATGGTACAGTTGACAAGTATGAGGCTAGGCTTGTTGCAAAGGGTTATGCACAGGAAAGAGGCATTGATTTTGATGAGACCTTTGCACCTACATGCCATATGACTACTGTTCGGAGCATCTGTGCACTTGGAGCCCATCATGGTTGGAATGTACATCAGTTGGACATTAAAAGTGCATTTCCGAATGGTGACTTGCATGAAGAAGTGTATGTTTTTCAACCCCGTGGCTTTGTGCAGAAAGGGCATGAAAACCAGGTGTGCAGGTTAAAGAAGGCATTATATGGTTTAAAGCAAGCACCACGTGCTTGGTATGAGAAGATACATGCCTATGTGATTGCACATGGTTTTGAGAATAGTCCAACTGAAAGAACCTTATATGTTAAGCGTGCTAATGATGTACTTCTGATCATTGTGGTTTATGTTGATGACATGCTACTCACTGGTCCTCATGAGAGGCATATTTCTGATTTTAAGGCTGATTTGCATGCCTCCTTTGAGATGTCTGATTTGGGGCATTTGCATCATTATCTGGGCATTCAGTTTATGCACGTTGATGGTGGAATGGCTTTGTGTCAAACGAAATATATTGACACATTATTGCAATGTTTTGGCCTTGAAGATTGTAAGCCTATTGCCATTCCTATGGAGACAGGTTTACGATTGAGTCTTCATGATGCTGGAGATGCATTTGATGTTGTTCTCTATCAGGAGACTGTTGGATGCTTGATTTACTTATGCATTACTCAGCTAGATATTCAGTTTGGTGTCTCACAGATGAGTAGGTTTATGCATTGCCCAAGAGTCAAGCATTGGTAGGGGGTTCAGCATATCTTTCGCTACTTGAGTGGTACTCGGCTACTTGGGTTGTTTTGTCCCAAGGGGGGATCACTTCCGCCAGATTTGCATGCTTTTTCTGACTTTGATTGGGCTGGTTGCTATGAAACTCGTGTGTCCACTAGTGGATTGCTTCATGCTTGGTAGCTCATGTACATCTTGGTTGCGCAAGAAGCAGCCTACTATGGCCACTTCCAGTTGTGAGGCGGAGTATAGGGCAACTTTCACAGTGACTGTTGAGTGTGTGTGGCTCAGATGCCTTATGGCTAATTTGGGTGTTGGTGACTCTTCTGCCACCACCATCTTCACTGATAGTCAGAGTGCATTGGCAGTTGCGAGGAACCCTGTGTTCCATGCTCGCACTAAGCACATTGAGGTGCATTATCATTATGTAAGGGAGAGGGTCTCTGCTGGGGAGATCAGCTTGGCATATGTGCCCATGTAGGAGAACATTGGAGACCTTTGCACGAAGGCTCTACCTAGGGAGAAATTTGAAGCTTTTCGCAAAGCTTTGGGCTTACTTCCTTTTGTGGAGTGATTTCCACATAGCTTGGCACTTCCTTATACATGAGTGCGAGCTACTTGTTCACAGCATCACTCCTAGGGGGGATTTGTTGATATATTTAGGTAGTGATGTGTGTGAACACTCTAGGACCGCCGGGGCACTTTTTTCCCTCTTTAGGAGGTTTTTTTCCCCCGGCTTGTATATATGTCTATTGCCCTAATGGGCTACTAATCTTTGTACATTCTCTAGTAATACATTTAGTATTGTGTTGTGCTCCAAGCTTCTTCTTCTTCCTTGTGCTATTCGCGTGCTTCCGCGGATGTCTAACTCCAACAATTGCAAAATCCAAGAAGCCCAAAGATCATGCAAGCAAAGAATTGTTTGTAAACAAGGCAACTAAAGAGGATTTTTGGAGATTAATGTTGATGTATGAAACACCACAAGAACTAAGCTAAAGTGATATTAGAATTCCTCCATAATCATCATTAGCTAGCAACACTCTAAATTAGAAACCTTTATCACTAAACTTAGTGAAATCCAAAAATTCACTTTCTAGAAATATGTGCCTCTTCTTCTAACTTCAAATGTGATCTCTATTAACTTGATTCTTGTAAACTATTTTAATAATTTGCTAATAGAAGTTCTTTCTAATGTTAAGCAACACATTCCAAGCAAAACTTTCAAGTAATAACTTCAAAATCTTTTATATTCACTTCAACATTTGAACTATGTCTGAAACCTGAAAAATGACTTCATCGATTTGACATACCTTCACTGTTAGACTCATTTCTCTGCGTACACGTCCCGTTTTGAAAGATCTTTTGACAGATTGTAGTTGAAGGTAGTAGCTTCAAAATGAGCTATCACTCATGAAAAACTTTACACTGTACTATGAGATCTAACCTTTAGAAGATTAGGGAAAAGTGCACCAGAAAACTCGTAACTGTCAACTAACTTTCACACTGATATGAAATCACTTAGAAATCTCTATACAAGAGGAATTTGATCAAATCCTTTTACACAAACATGTGTTATCTATTAGAGAAGATGTGTACAAAATGTCTTGGCTTCATTCTGCTCATAGCCATGGAAAACTCTCCTACTTTGAGTATTTCTTCCTCAACATCTCTCTCAGAAAAACCCGACTTTTTCTCTACTCACTCAAGACTTACAAATCAAGTTCTTCTCTTTGCTTTCCAACTCAAATTGACTTATATAAATATGATCTACATACTCCTAGACTCAAACTCGTAATTTTAGAAGTTCTATGTTACGATTAAACTCTAATTTTTCACTATATTACAAGTGTGAATTTGTCCCTTCACTTAAGCTTAAATTTCTTAGTGTTTTGCTTTCACTTCTCTTTTTCTTTCTTCTTCCTTCATATTCCTTCATGTCTTTATGTCTAATAATTGAGTGTAGCCCCAACAGCTCCCCCTCAATCACTAATTAGCATTCTTTGTCTTCTTCATATATCCTTCTTCTCTTTTATTCTTGTCGTTTCTTTGAATCTACTTGTCTTCACTCCATCAAAGATCTTTGTCATAATATCTGCAATCTCATTCTTTGTAGAAGTGTATACCACTTCAAGCTCCTTCTCCATTACCTTTTCCCTTAGAAAATGATATTGAATCTCTATGTGCTTTGTTCTTGCAAGAAATAGAGGATTTGCTGCAAGATATAATGAACTCATATTATCTCCCTATATGATAGGTATACCTTGATCAATGTCCAAGCTTTTGAACAAGGTGTGCATCCATATCACTTCTTTAGCTGCTTCTACAAGTTCTTTGTACTCAGCTTGAGTTGATGATAAAGCCACTATATGTTGCTTCTTCGGACATCAACTCACAAGTTTATCTCCTATGTATACCATATATCCATGTGTTGACCTTCTATCACCTTGACTTCCTACCCAATCTGAGTCACTATATGCTCTCAGCTTTATATCTACTGTAAAAGGATAATATAATCATTCCTTCAAAGTTCCTTTGATGTATCTAAGAACTCTTTGACCTGCAATCCAATGTGGGTCCTTTGGACAATGCATGAATTGAAAAAGAACTCCCACTGCATAACTAAGATCAAGTCTTGTTAGTGTAGCATAAATAGAGCTTCCCACTAAATATTGATACTTCCTCATATTCTTGAACTTTGCACCATCATATTTACTGAGTTTATGATTGACCTCAAGTGGTGTTGATGCCTCTCTGCAATTCTCCATGCTAAACTTCTTTAGAAGATTTAGAGTAAACCTTTCTTGTGGTACATATATACCATGATCTGCATAAGTGATTTCCATTCCAAGAAAATATGACAATTTTCCTAGATCACTTATCTTGAATTCCTTCTCAAGTAATCTCTTCACCTCCTTGATTCCTTCATTTGAAGTACCTGTGATTATACATAATTACAAATGTAGATCACACCTTCATCTATTCTCTTGATAAGTAAACTTGCATCTGCCTTTGAACTTTGATATCCAAGATCATTAAGATACTTCAAAAGTCTATAATTCCAAGCTCTTGGTGCTTGCTTTGATCCATAAAGTGCTCTTCTCAATCTGCAAACATAATTTGGAAACTTGTAATCTGCAAACCCTTGACGTTGCTCCATGTAGAATTCATCTGATATATATCCATTTAAAAATGCATTCTTTATATCCAATTGGCTCAATGTCCATCCTTTTGATGTTGCAATAGCAATGAATGTCCTTATAGTTGACATCTTTTCTACACGACTGAATGTCTCATCATAATCTATGCCATGAGTTTAAGCATAGCCTTTAACCACCAATCTAGCTTTGTATCTGGCTATTCTTCCATCTGCATGCTTCTTTATTTTGTAAACCCATTTATTTCCAATTACTTTCTTGCCATTAGGTTTTGGAACAAGTTCCCAAGTCTTGTTCTCTTCAAGTGCATGAAACTCTTCCTTCATTGCTTCTTCCCATTGTTTCTTACCCTTTGCTTCATCATAGCTTTGAGGTTCTTTATCTACCTTAACCATGTAAGCATAGTTTTTTTGAGTCAAATAAGAAGTATCATAGGAATACCTTGTTGGTTGTTTCGTCAATCTCGTTGACCTTCTTGGTTCACACTCTTCATTTGCATATGGATATACTTCTTCATCAAATATAGGTACATCTTCATTTCTTCTATATGATCCAACCCTGGATGTGCTTGCTTGCATATGATCTTCATCTCCATTTACCTGCATGTGTGATTTACCTCTTTCACTTCTTCTTACCTCTTCTTCAAATGTTTCAAGATTACAGTACCAACTCTTCTGTTCATCAAATGTCACATCTATGGAAACAATAAATTGTTTGGTTAAAGGACTCCATAGCCTATAACCCATCTACTTTTCATAATATCCAATAAACACATATTTTTCAGCCTTTGGCTCAAGCTTATGTCAGAGTTGTGATGGTACATAAGCATAGGCAATTGATCCAAACACCTTACAGTGATCAAGTGTTGGTTTCTTACCCCACCAAGCTTGATAAAGGATCATTCCATTTAGAGCTGCACATGGTAACCTATTCATAAGATATGTGGCTGTATTTAAGCCTTAGCCCAAAGATAATTAGGAGAACACTTTTCCTTTAACATTGCTCTTGCAAAATCAATCAGTGTTCTATTTCTCCTTTATGCCACCCCATTTTGTTGAGGTGTATACCTGCAGGTTATTTCTCTCTTGATACTTGCATTCCAAAGATAACCACTGAATTCTTGGGAGAAGTATTCTTGTTGATATATTTAGGTAGTGATGTGTGTGAACACACTAGGACCGCAGGGGCACTTTTTTCCCTCTTTAGGAGGTTTTTTCCCCCGGCTTGTATATACGCCTATTTTCCTAATGGGCTACTTATCTTTGTACATTCTCTAATAATACATTTAGTATTGTGTTGTGCTCCAAACTTCTTCTTCTTCCTTCTGCTGTTCGCGTGCTTCCGCAGACGTCTAACTCCAACAATTGGTATCAGAGCAGGTCCTCGCTTCATCTAGGGTGCCGTCAATGATCCTCCATTTGTAGTCTCAGAATCGTACGAATTTTGGTGAGCATACTCAGGGTGTTTCGGAGATCAAAATTGCTTCGCTGTGTGGTGCGGAAATCGCGATATGAGCTCATTTTGACCTCCAAACGCACTATCCTAGTGCTTGTGCAGGCTATTTTGTCTTCTTGTGCCAAAGGTATATACCTATTTCTATTCGCCAGTATAAGTGTCTCGAAGTCTGCTACAGGTTTAGCAGAACTCGTCTGGGCAGTTCCGTTCAACTTTTTGAGATACAATCAATTTTCTGCATCAAGGTATTTCAGTCACCGGCCATGGCTGAGTGATGTATTCCGTATGTTGGCTGTTGAGGATAAGTTGGATGGTACCAACTACCCATTATGGGCTTATATGATGCGACATGTATTGGTTGCAAAAGGACTGTGGAACATTGTGCAGGGTGTTGAAAGACGTCCTGTTACACCTGCAACTACAGGTACTGCAAATACAAGTGCTGGAGCTGATGAAGATGGTGTCGAAGATGATATTGTGCAGATTCCTATTCGTGCTGCTGTTTCTGTTGCACCTACTGTAGAGCAGATTCATTGGGATGGCAGAGATGCCCAGGCACATGCATTGATAGCTTTGTTTGTCAAACGTGCCATTATTCCTCATATTCGCTCTTGCAGAACATCTAAGGATGCTTGGGATACACTTACCACATTGTACCAAGCTAGGAATGAGGCTCGTGTTGCTTACCTCCGAAAAAAGTTGGAGAGTGAGCACATGAATGAAGGTGATTCTATGGACAGTTTCCTAATGAAGATCAAAGACTTGAAGGAACATTTGTTTTCTGCTGATGAGGTTATACCAGATAGCTCACTTGTGTAGACCGTTCTGAATGGTCTTCCTGATTCATATCAGAGTTTTGCTTCTACTCTTCGGTTGATGATGAAAGGCAATCCAAATGCCTTATCATTTGAGGAGTTAGTCTCTGTTCTGTTGCAGGAAGATCAGTCCAAGCAAAACAGGTCCATTATGCGAGTTGCAGATCAAGCTTTCTTGGCTAGTCAGAAGGGCAAAGGAAAATGGAGCTCTTCAACTAGTAAGCAGAAATCTACTAATTCTGCATATTCGAAGAAGGAAGATAAAGATGAGAAGAAATCAGAAAAGCAGAAATTATTTTGTAAGTACTATAAAGGGAATGATCATATTATAAAGAACTGTCCAAATCTGGCTGCTAAAGAGGCAAAGAAGAAAGAGGGTGCAATGGTTGTTGTAGAGACCTCTACACCAAAAACAGAGTCCGCAAATCTTGTGGAGGAAGAAGAATGGGTGTTTACTACTGTCTGCAGTTTTGACCCATCTTCTCATGAGCAGTGCATGTCTGCAGTAGACTCAGATGTTTGGTATTTTGACAGTGGGGCGACCAAACATATTACCTCACAGCGCAGTTTCTTCTCTTCACTCGAGCGTGCCCCTACAGGGAATATTGTTACATGCGCCAACAAATCCTCTTATCCTGTTATGGGAGTTGGTAAGATCATTTTGACTACTGCTGATGGTAGTTCTTTCACTTTGTCAGATGCTCTATTTGTGCCAGGGATCAAAAAGAACCTGTTATCCGTTTCTGCATTAGCCAAGATTGGCTTGGTTGTCAAATTTGTTGATGACAGGTGTACAATTCATGATCTGTCAAATAGCCATGTGATTATTGCTTCTGGCATTTTATGTCGTGGTCTGTATAAGCTCATAGACTATGAAAGATCTGTAAATGATTTGGCATGTGCAGTAAATGATTCTCAGGCTATGTTAGATGCAAAGCTTTGGCATGCACGCTTTGGTCATCTGAATTTTGCTAGTTTGCTACACTTGCAGAAATCTGAAATAGTGTCCTCATTGCCCAAACTTGAGGCACCTGGAAAACATGTTTGTGAAGGCTGTATTTTGGGAAAAATGCAACGTTCATCCTTTCCAAAAGATGGTTCAGTTCCGGCTACTCAAAAATTGTAGCTTGTACATAGTGATGCCTGTGGTCCTATGCAGACACCTTCTTTTGCAAATTACCTTTACTTCGTAACTTTCATTGATGCTTTTTCCAGGCATGCATGGGTATATCCACTCAAAGCAAAGTCCGAAGTGTTCATGTGCTTTAAATAGTTTTTGGTTTTGGCTAAAAATCTGTCAGCATGTAAAATGGGCACCCTCCGTTCTGATCGAGGGGGGGAATATATGTCTTCTGAATTTAATGCATTTCTGGCTAAACGTGGGATAAAACACTAGTGTACAACATCGTATACACCTCAATAGAATGGAGTTGTTGAACGAAAGAACAGGTCACTCATGGAGATGGCGAGGTGCATGGTCAAGAGTCAGGCTTTACCACATAGTTTCTGGCTTGAGGCTGTCATGTGTGTACCATATGTACTGAACAGCTAGCCTTCCTAGCGTTAGTAGTGTTTTGGAAGTGATCTTCCAAAGCATTCCATATGTCTTCAACTATTTCTAAACCTCTGATATGTGGTAACAAATGATTTGTGATAGTGTTGTATATATAAGCCCTTGCACTTGCATCTCTTTTCTGCCATAGCTTCAAAGCTTCTAGTTCTTCTTTCCTTGGTTGACTATCATCTTCAAATGTAGGCTTTTCTTCTTCACCTGTCATATACACCATTAGATCCTTACTCATAAGTAAGGCTTCCATTCTCATTACACAAGCAGGATAATTATCTCTCTCCAATTTGTCAATAGATACATGATCTACCATAGTCTTCTTGCTTCTATTGCAACCTGTGAGTATAAGGTTAAAGTATGGTACCTTTTTTAGATCTTTACCCTTGAGATTAACTTTGAAGTACTCCTCTGATGTCTTTTATTGTTGAACACCTCAGCTTTCACCTTTTCAATGAAGAACTCTTCAACTCCGCTTGTATATGTACCTCCTTTCACTCTTGAGGACCTTTCTGCTATGATACCACTTGTTGATGTATGAAACACCACAAGAACTAAGCTAAAGTGATATTAGAATTCCTCCATAACCGTCATTAGTTTAGCAACACTCTAAATTATAAATCTTTATCACTAAACTTAGTGAAATCCAAAAATTCACTTTCTAGAAATCTGTGCCTCTTCTTCTTACTTCAAATCTGATCTATATTAACTTGATTCTTGTAAATTCTTTTAATCATTTGCTAATAGAAGTTCTTGCTAATGTTAATCAACACATTCCAAGCAAAACTTTCAAGTAATAACTTCATAATCTTTTGAATTCACTTCAACATTTGAACTATGTCTGAAATCTGAAAAATGACTTCATCGATTTGACATACCTTCAGTGTTAGACTCATTTCTCTGCGTACACATCCCATTTTGCAAACATCTTTTGGTCGGTTGTAGTTGAAGGTAGTAGCTTCAAAATGAACTATCATTCATGAAAAACTTTACACTGTACTATGAGATCTAACCTTTAGAAGATCAGGGAAAAGTGCACCAGAAAACTCGTAACTGTCAACTAACTTTCACACTGATATGAAATCACTTAGAAATCTCTATACAAGAGGAATCAGATCAAATCCTTTTACACAAACATGTGTTATCTGTTAGAGAAGATTTTTCCAAAATGGCTTGGCTTCATTCTACTCATAGCCATGGAAAATTCTCCTACTTTGAGTAGTTCTTCCTCAACATCTCTCTCAGAAAAACCCGACTTTTTCTTTACTCACTCAAGACTTACAAATCAAGTTCTTCTCTTTGTATTCCAAATCAAATTGACTTATATACATATGATCTACATACTCCTAGACTCAAAATCGTAATTTTAGAAGTTCTATGTCAAGACTAAACTCTAATTTTGCACTATATTACAAGTGTGAATTTTTCCCTTCACTTAGGCTTAATTTACTGAGTGTTTTGCTTTCACTTCTCTTTGTCTTTCTTCTTCTTTCATATGCCTTCATGTCCTTATGTCTAATTAGTGAGTGAAGCCCCAACAATTAAGCCTAGGAAAACTTGACTTCAAGGTAGAAATTTGTGTATATGAGTTCAAGGATGTAGAAAAACCTAATATAATTACTTTTTTGCGCAACAAATGAGAGGATATGTATGTAGTGTCTGAGTATATAAAAAAACACATACTTCAAAAGGAGAAAAAGTGTTTCCCTTACAAAAACCGGTCACCTCTTAGAAAGAAACCGGATCAAGACCCTCTAATCCATTAGGAGCACACAATCACAAACCTAAGAAAGCCCCCAAGGTAAGGTTTGTACATAACTCAACCATAGGAAGACAAGAATAAGTAGTTAACTAACTAGAGAGAGAGAAACTAGAGGGCATAGAATCCATAGAGAAATAGAAGAAATCCCTTGCCTAGATAGAGAGAACACTCAAGAAAGCTAAGAACCTTGTAGGTGGTCAAAATCATGGGGAATTACTTGGAATGGCAAACACGATCTATGATTATGTGGCCAAATTCAAGAAAGTATTGAGATTGGAACAAGTAGAGGACTTTTTCACTCAATATGAGGCCTTGGGTTAACCTTGAAGGGTACAATCCTAGCATGATATCAGCCATTGCATCGAGGCAACTATTGAGATATCTCATAGTTGATAGAAAATTCTATCATGGAGTTCTCTAAGAGTGGAACTAGACACAACACTTCATTTTTGATCCATAGATTGAAGCAAAACCTCCAAGAGATTGTAATGCTATTAGTGCATAGATTCAAGAGATATACAAAGAGATCTCTAGTCTCACAACTACCTAAACAAGTAAAAAAAGTGTCCTTGTTTTTAGATGGTATTTTGAGCAAAAAGCTTAGATCATATGTGTACCGTAAAGATCCACATACCCTAGATGAGTGCTTGTAAATGTGCATTGATATTGAGGATAACCTAGGAGACAAGCTAGAACTCTCCAAGCTCTACAAGGGATCTGACTATTAAGCCAGTGTAGCTTCACAACCTTCATCATCCATAGAAAAACTTGCAAAGTTAGTGGATGGAAAGCTAGGTGGAAATCTCTAGAATAGACAACCCTTGAGAGTATTCACCATGAAACATTGTTATACATGTGGAGATGATCGCATGGTAAATCTGTGCCCAATGCAAATGTGAAATATAGGAGACCCAACAAATCGTATTGCATAATAGAAAGAAAATACACCAATCATTTGGCACAAGATTGCCCTTTCAACAAGAAATCATATAGGCAAAATTATTAGGATCCATATCAGCAGCCTTATAGGTATCAAAATAAATATAACAAGCCTGAGTAGAACTATGAGCAATAGTACCACCCTCAACCTAGGCCACAACTAGTGCTAGGTCACCAACCACCTCCCCCTACAAATGTAGTCTCAATCAAGTATGCAGCAATGAAGGAAAAACCTAGGCACAACGTTATTGCAAGAATCACATTTGATTATTGAGAATGATTCCATGCTAATAGTTTTGGCTCAGCCTTGGTGATAACCAACTAACTTACTGCATAAAATCTCAAGAACATGAAAATACATATCAATATGAGGCTTCTTTCATAAAAGCTAACTAGGAGGTAGAATATACTTAAGTCATGTACAAGAATTCAAATCGAAGACCCTAGATAAGGAAGTATATACCAAAAGGACCTAGAGGTCCATGTGATAGATTTCACAAAGCTCACTTCATTTGTAAGTGTCCACACCCTCCACCACTAAGAAAACCTCAGTCGCTCATGATTCAAGGTTATTTTTGAGATTTTGGTAAAGAGCACCTCAATAAAGAGTGTTCTAGAAATGTGAGTAGCACCAAAAAAATCACTCTAATCAATGTTCTCAACATAGTTGTGAAATCCAAAGGAAGTGTTGCCAAATTAGGTCTAATATAAGCAATTACTCGAGCACAAGACTAAGGACAGACTAAGGTAGTGTCACAAGAAAAGAACCCAAGGCTAGCGACTCCAATACCCCTAGTAAGAAGAAACCGAGATCATGGAAAGAGAATTGAGAAATAGTGAAGGGGCAATGGGCACAAAAACTAGTAGAATGTGAAGGTAATCTCAAGGACACCAAGGAAAAGATTGTGGAATTGATATCTCAAGCTTCAACACAAATAATCCCCGTACCTAAGTGAGTGTCCAATTTTCAAATATCCCATCTAGAGGGCTTAGAAATGATGTTCAAGGACTATCACGCTTGACTTCAATAAGGTCAAAGAACAATCGACCTAGAAACGAGTTACCCAAGAGCATTCTCAAAGATTGAGAGGACCAAAATATGCATGAAAATGGTTGAACTTGTGCAAGCTATTGTCTAGGCTTGTCAACGCTTTAATCGAACCAACTCAATAAGCCTAGGGTGGCATTTTGAAGCATTACTAGAATGATTAGAGCAATTTTTCACAAAGCCAAAGGTGTTAGTGCCATAAAATGATCATTCAATTATGAGTGAGAAAGGAAGATTTGGCCTAAGAAAAGTTTACGTTCCTATCTTGACTAAGTGTTGAATGAATCTCTCCTATGCAAAGCACTCTCAAGAGTTCTTGTGGGAAATACAAGAGGAGAGGAACAAGAGAATTCTTCTCCTATCCACGAGATACACAAACTCCAAGATCGATTTCCCTAAGACATAACCTCTCTTTATGTAGATCAAGTACAAACCAAACTTGAGGAAATAGCAGATTTTTAATCTAATTCTCTTTAGGAATTACCACACTTCATATGCGCATGGGAATCTTAATGTCTTCAGTTATGAATCCCACAATGATGGTAAGACATGAGTATTTGATCATCCCTCAAAAGAGTGAAGTAGTCAAGAACACTAAAATGCATTGTCATCTCACTTTAGAAGAGCTTCTAAAGGTAAAGCAAGAATTGGGGAAGCATGTGGGTAATCAAGTTCTAGAACTTGATTCCACACATTCAAAGGTATGATCCAAGAGAAAAGTGCTAAAGATACCTTAGACAAGATTGGAGACATGAGTGAAGGCAAGGAAGGTAATACCTATCTTCCCATTACCCATGACAGATACACTCCAAGAGTAATCTAAGATTACTCTAAGATCATGTGTTTCCATTGCTACCACATCCCTATGGTTGTAGTTGGGAAAAACAAACTTGCAACTTACTAGGATGAAACATCAAATTAGAGATGGTTATAGTGAATTACCATTTTGGATTTGTAAAAGGGATCAATCTCACTAGGTGTGGTGTAGAACTCGATCATATCTTTGCCATATGCCACTTTGCAATGAATCATGTTTTGGAGATGATACTAGGCGGAACATTTTTGTGACAATTGCAAATTATACAAGATTGGGGAACCAACTCTTTGTACTTATAGCACCGAGGATTCACCGCTAAAGTTAACTTGAAAGACTACACATTTAGGGATGCCCAACCCCTATAATGGAATCAAACTCACGAGGTACAAGAAGATTCCATATCAGACCACTCTCTAACTCCTTTTGATCTGTTCTAGTTGCACGAAGATACTCACTTGTGGATATGTGATGTTGATATATTTAAGTAGTGATGTGTGTGAACACACTAGGACCGTTGGGGCACTTTTTTCCCTCTTCAGGAGGTTTTTTTCCTCCGGCTTGTATATACGCCTATTGCCCTAATGGGCTACTTATCTTTGTACATTCCCTAGTAATACATTCAGTATTGTGTGTTGTGCTCCAAGCTTCTTCTTCTTCCTTGTGCTATTCGTGTGCTTCCGCAGATGTCTAACTCCAACAATTGGTATCAAAGCAGGTCGTTGCTTCATCTAGGGCATCGTCGAAACCCCTCCGGTCATAGTCTCAAAATTGCAAGAAATTTGGTACGTATACTCAGGGTGTTTCAGAGATCAAAACAGATTCACATTTGTGGTGCTAAAATCGCGATCTGAGCTCGTTTCAGCCTCCGAATGCACTATCAGAGTGCTTGTGCAGTTTCATCTTTTGTGCTAAAGGTATATACCAGTTTTGGTTCGCCAGTATAAGCGTCTCGAAGTCTGCTACAGGTCTAGTAGAATTTGTCTAGGCAGTTGTGTTCAACTTTTTGAGATACAATCAATTTTTTGCATCAAGGTATTTTAGTCACTGGCCATGGCTGAAAGCAATGATGTATTCCGTATGTTGGTTGTTGAGGATAAGTTGGATGGTACCAACTACTCGTTATGGGCTTATATGATGCGACATATATTGGTTGCAAAAGGACTGTGGAACATTGTGTAGGGTGTTGAAAAACATCCTATCACACCTGCAATTGTTACAACCGCAGGTACTGAAGTTGATGTAGAAGGTGTCGAAGATGATGATATTCTGCATATTCCTGTTTGTGTTATGGTTTCTACTGCACCTATTGCAAAGGAAATTTGTTGGGATGGTAGAGATGCCTAGACAAATGTATTGATAGCTTTGTGTGTCAAACGTGCCATTATTCCTCACATTTGCTCTTGGAGAACAGCTAAGGATGCTTGGGACACTTACCACATTGTACCAAGCTAGGAATGAGGCTCGTGGTACTTACCTCCAAAAACAGTTGGTGAGTGAGCACATGAATGAAGGTGATTCTATGGACAATTTTCTAACAAAGATGAAAGACTTGAAGGAAAAGTTGATTTTTGCTTATGAAGTTATACTAGATAGCTCACTTGTGCAGACTGTTCTAAATGGTCTTCTTGATTCATATTAGAGTTTTGCATCTACTCTTTGTTTGATGATGAAAGGCAATCCAAATGCCTTGTCATCTGAGGAGTTAGTCTCTGTTCTATTGCAGGAAGATTAGTCCAGGCAAAACAGGTCCATTATGCATGTTGCAGATCAAGATTTCTTGGCAACTCAGAAGGGCAAAGGAAAATGGAGCTCTTCAACTAGTAAGTAGAAATCTGCTAATTTTGCACAATTGAAGAGGGATGAAAAAGATGAAAAGAAATCAGAAAAGCAAAATTTTTTTTGCAAGTACTATAAAGGAAGAAAGAGGCTGGAATGGTTATCGCACAGGCCTCTACACCGAAAATAGAGTCTCCTAATCTTGTGCAGGAAGAAGAATGGGCGTTTACTACTGTCTGCAATTTCGATCCATCTTCTCATGGGTAGTGCATGTCTGCAATAGACTCAGATGTTTGGTACTTTGATAGTGGTGCGACCAAACATATCACCTCATAGCGTAGTTTCTTCACTTCACTCGAGCCTACCCCTACAGGGAATACTATCACATGCACCAACAACTCCTCTTATCCTATCATGGGAGTTGGTAAGATCCTTTTGACTACTGTTGATGGTAGTTCTTTCACTTCGTTAGATGCTTTATTTGTGCCAGGGATCAAGAAGAATCTATGATCAATTTCAGCTTTAGCCAAGATTGGCTTGGTTGTGAAATTTGTTGATGATAGGTGTACCATTCATGATCTATCAAATGGCGATGCCATTATTGTTTGTGGCATTTTATGTTGTGGGTTGTATAAGCTCATAGACTATGAAAGATTTGTGAATGATTCAATATGTTCAGTACATGATTCTCAGGCTATGGGAGATGTAAAGCTTTGGAAAGCATGCTTTGGTCATTTGAATTTTTCTAGTTTGCTACGCTTGCAGAAATCTGAAATGGTATCCTCTTTTCCCAAAATTGAGGTGCCTAGTAAACATGTATGTGAAGGCCATATTTTGGGCAAAATGTAGAGTTCCTCATTTCCAAAAGATGGCTCAATTCGGGCTACTTAGAAATTGCAACTTGTACATAGTGATGTTTATGGTCCTATGTAGACACCTTCTTTTGGAAATTATCTTTACTTTGTGACCTTCATTGATGATTTTTCTAGGCATGCATGGGTATATCTATTGAAGGCAAAGTCCGAAGTGTTCATGTGCTTCAAATAGTTTTTGGTTTTGGCTGAAAATCTATGAGCATGTAAATTGGGCACCCTTTGTTTTGATCGAGGGGGGGTATATGTCTTCTGATTTTAATGCATTTTTGGCTGAACGTGGGATAAAACACCAATGTATAGTGCCATATATACCGCAACAGAACATAGTTGCTGAATGAAAGAACATGTCACTCATGGAGATGGCGAGGTGTATGGTCAAGAGTCAAGCTTTACCACATAGTTTTTGGCTTGAGGCTCTCATGTGTGTAGCATATGTACTTAACAAGTGTCCCACTAAAGCACTACAGTCTATCACTTTATATAAGGCTTGGCTTGATCGCAAGCCATCTCTTGCTCATCTGCGTGTTTTTTGTTGTTTGACATATGCATTAGTGCCTAAACAACATCGCAGAAAATTCGATGATAAAGCAGTAAAATGTATTTTTGTTGGGTACAGTTCTGAAAGTAATGGCTATCGTCTATATCATCCACAGGTTAAACGCATTCTGGTTAGCCATGATGTTGTGTTTGTGGAAGATTCTATTAGCCATTGCTTTCATGTACTAAGGAGACATCTATTATCTCCAAAGACATGTATGATACTTTGCTGCCTCTTTTTACAAATGGACAATCTAGTGCTGGTCCTAATGAGGCAACTTCTCAACCTTTGCAGGTCTCATGTGATGATGCAGATCATTCCATTTTTGATGCAGATATACATGATGCACTTGTTGATGAGAGAGTTGATATTGAGTAGGCAAAAACTATGCCAAAATTGTTGTTGCACACTTTGCGTGATAGAAAATTAGATGCACCTGTGTCATATCTCGTTCAGGCTCTCATAGTGCCTCTTTTGCATCAGATTGCTATGCTATTGCTGCATCTAGTCTCTATGATGAGAATGAGCCTATTTCATTTGATGAAACACAAAATTCGGATAATTGGATGGCTGTCATTTAGGGAGAAAAAAGGCCAAAAAGGGGTTGTTTGCTAATGAGAGATTAAGGAAATTGACAAATAGAGTCTTTCCACGTGTACAAGAATATAACATTGCTGTCTCTTTTAATCATATGAAGAAATTCTTTTTTTAATACAATATTCTCTAAAAGCGCCGCTAAAGTGATAAAGAGTCTTGTATTCAGTGTACAATTTTCCAGTTTGATGCAATAAAAGATATTTTGGCACACTACACAAAGCATATTCTCAAATTTCCAAGAAGGAATTGATTTTTGAAGATACGAAATATTTTTGGTTTCACAAAATTTCATGATCATTTAGCGACAGGGTTTACATCAAATCAAAAGTTTCCACGTGTAGAAAGCCTTTTTCTCTATAAATACTATCAAAATTTGTGAACGTCAGTTTCTCGCTTTGAACATTCTTCTTCTTCTAAGTTCAAATGGCTTCTTCTTCTCGTCGTCCTTCCAATTGTGTAACCTCATGTGAGGTTTACAACCGAAGAGAGGATTCTTTGTGGAAACCTCTTTCTGTGAAAGTAAATGAATGGATAACTATGCTTCCTAGCTGCAGAGGTGCCCATAAAGTCAAGCGTGCCAAAAGAGACAACACAAGAAACCACCGGAAGGGACGTATTCTCAGTTTCAAATTGAAGAGATGCGGTTGGTTTGCACGAGTACAACATGTGTACACCGCAAAGGATCTTGTTCTAGAAAATCATATGCACTTCCCTTTGTACTGTAAGTGAAGTTTTACAATGCTCTTCTATCATTCCAGTTGTTTTTGTATAATAAAACATATGTTTTTGTACTGCAGATATCTTTCCTTCCAATATTGTGGAATGGCAACCTATTGAATGTTTAACAGGAATATTCAGAGTTCTTCATAAGGAATATGTAGAACTCATGTATGCAGACAAATCTGTTCAATTTTTCAATAGCATAGAGTTATTTGTTCATTATGCAGATTATCAAGTGCCATTAGGGAGGAGTTCTTATGGAAATCTCGTTCATGTACATGGTCCTTGCATCTCTTCATTAGATTGGGATGCTCCTGATCATTCAACAGTTTCAAGTTTTCTATGCAAAATTAAATTTGACATCCAAAAGGCAATGTCAGCAGGGTGAATTTTGAGAAGGATAAAGATTCAATGGTTTTTGCCTATTCATGTCTTTGTAGCATGCTTTAAAAACATGTTATTACAGGAAACAAAAACAATGTGGTTGAATAGGCGAGTCTCTATTTCAGAGATTGATGATGTTTTAGGTAGGGAATGGGATAGCAAAGAACTTCAAAAGCTAGGTGACATTATTTTATGTAAAACTAGTCCCAATTCTCTTTTAATCTCATATCAGATATGTTGACAATCTCTGGTTCTAGGATATGACTATAGAAGGTGGAAAAAAAGCTTGCACTTTGGATAGCCTTGGACTCAGAGGAGAGCTGCCCAGAATTTGAGTTAGAAGTATTGATTCATCCAGATTTTCAATCAAGGAAAATAATTGTCACTGCAAATTGGAATCTCAGAAATGTAAGGGAGCTCCTAGAATACCTTGATGAGGTATCATCATAGTGTAGATTCTCAATTGATGATGCAATATTTAACATTAGATCAGAGAAATCATTATCTTGCATAAGTTGCTTGCCACCAAGGGTGATTAAGCTCCAACCCTTAGGTTTGTAACAAGTTAACCCTAACATACTTACATAATGTATCTTCCTCTAATAGAAGCTTCTATTGATACTTCCATTGAATTTGCTTTGCAGGATGGTGACAAAGAATGTGTGTTAAATTATGAATTTTTAATGTCTATATTCATATTTGCATTCTTTAGTTTACTTTCAAGATTTTGATGAGGTTCTTATTGTACAATGATAAGAATATAAACCAAGACATTCTTAGATATTCTTTAGGTCCTTTATTTCATATTGCCATTGATTTTTATTTGCAGGAGTGAATTGATGACTTCAATTATTCCCCTTCATCTAAACTCATATTGGCCTTTTTTTGTTTAATCTTAACATTCTGATGAGGTTCCAACTAAGAAAAAATTATACAAGAACTTGCATAAGTTAATTCTAGATGAACAAGAGATCTAGAATTCAATATCTAATTTCAATTTAATTATTATAGTCTATCAAAGGTGCACATTAGTCTCAATTAAATTATTTGATTCTATCCATCTTTTCTGTCCTCAAGTAATGCAAGAGAAAATATCATGGATCACACAACAAGTAATATAAGAGAGGGTGGAGAACCTGGTGCATATTCCAATCCAAGGTTTGATATTTCAAAATATGAAGAGCATGACTTAAGACATAAAATAGAGGAGACGAGATTAGAGAAGACGACCGATGCAAGCGACAACAATCTGAACTTGTCAGATGGCCCTTATCGCTTAGATCGGTCGTGTTTTAGCAAACTACCATGAGAGACTTCAACAAGTGACCTTGCGTAAAGACTTGACTCATGAGTATAAAAACAACTAGCGACAGCTCATCTCATGCAAGTTTGCTAAAAGGGGATCCTATGTTGAAATGGATAATACGACCGATGCAAGCGATAGGGGCAGTCCAAAATTATCCGATTCCCCATATCGCTTGTATCGGTCCTGTCCTCTAAATTCTTTATATTCTTCTATATCTTCTCCAATTTAAACTTTCCAACAGGAATGAAGTAAGAAACCCACAATGCAATCATATTTGTGACACGACCAAATTTAATTGGACCATGCAATGAACTTTTGTTTAACTCTCAAGAGGTTCAATACAACTGTATATTTCTCAAGGCATAGAAGTATTGTAAAGGCAAATAAATATGGTTACAATGACCATCTTCCAGATGAAGATTGGCATAAGTACATCCAATTTGTACATAAATAAATATTCCAACCTATGTTAGTTTTACAATAGATTTCGATCTTAGGCTCAAAAATGATTCAACCCTTTCTATCCTTTTTGGAGCCCTCTTTTCTCTGTTGCTTGTGTCGCTTTTTGGAGCTTTCAGCTTGACTCTTTTTCTTGGTCCCATGCTTTAATGGTGAGTGAAGAGGAATCCCTTTCTTTTTTTCTTCAAACTTTTTTTTATCAGGTGGAGGGGGTGGAGGTGAGTCTGGACAATAGGGGCAGATTGCATGTTTCATGATGCCATTTATTGCTCTCTCTCGGATCAAGATGATCCATGCATCTGGGTAGTCTGATAAATTCAATTCAGGACTGTAAAACCTTATTTCCAAGAATCTTACAGCATTTGCAATCACTTTCCAGCCACATGATGTTGCATCTTTCTGCAATGGCACATGAATTTATATGTATCCAAATTGCTTTTGTTCATTAAATTTAGCAATTCTAGGAAAATTCTAATCAATATGCATCTTGAGAAGCTTTGCAGCACTGCATTGTAAACTAAAAATCTAAATGGATGGCATGGCTCTAAAATAGAGAACAACAAAATGTATAGCAACTTACACTTTGCAATTCCCATGTTGTGATTGAAGAGAATTGAGGAAAAGAGCTTGATATGCATTGAATTCAACAATAATCAGACTCCAATGGCCCCTGTCAATGAGTTGCATGTAAATATACTTTCTTAAATGAAACAAATATCTTTCCAAAATGAAGATGAATACTTAATTTTCAATATATGGGTAGATAACACATTCTACCTCTTCTGTAAAATTCTGTAGAAAGGACTTGGCATCTCCATGTTTATGCAAAAAACACTGTGTCACCAGAGGATCTAAAATAAATACTTTTCTTTGAACTGCTTCCTCATATTGTTGAAGAAGAACCCTACAAATCAAGAAATAAAAATTCAGTTAAGGAACTAGAAAATTAAGCAATACAAGAGCACTTTATGGCCTCTAGATAATACCTGAGTGAAATGTTGACCACACTATCTGATATTTCAACATGAAACTCCCTCAACATTTTGTTCTCTTTAGGTCTAATGTCAAGAAACAATTCATTCTGCCATGGCATTGCAACATTAACTATTATCTGCCCATCTCCTTTCTTAAGGAGCTCTTTATTTTCTTTTTGTAACTTTTGAATCTGGATTAAGATGACACTTTCCTTTGTAAATAATCCCTGCTTTCTCCTCTCCTCCTCACTATTTGTTGTAGTTCTAGTTTCATGATCATGAGTGACCTGAGGGTTGATCTCTTCAATGACAACTATTGTTTTGGGTGCTTGGGCTGGAGGTATATTTAAAATATCAAAGAATTTTTTATCATGGTGATCAATAAGAACCAAAGATTTATAAAATTTATATCTTATTCTTGAAACAATAACATAATCCTTCGCCATTAGTGTTACCGTGTGAGAATGAGCAGCACATAAATAGGCATCATTCATGAAATCAATAGCAAATTCCTCTATAGCTTCTTGCAGGCATAGCAATGCTTGAGTTTGCCACCTCACATTGATAAAGGATGAGGTCTTCATTAAAGAACAGAGGTTGCCTGTGATCTGCTTGACAACTCTCATAAATGGAAGTCTAGGGATCAACAATCCCGCAGACTTTTGAGCTCTTCTAATTTCCCTCAAGGACTTTACATGGTACTTGACCCTTTTCTTTGAAGGCTTGTCTGATACATTGCCTTGAACCTTCTGGGGATTTTGCTCCTAGAAATTTTGCTCCTGGGTATTTTGTTCCTGGGCATTTTGGTCCTGACCCTCAGGGTACAACTTCCTTGTTGTCTTTTTGGTCCTAGCCATACTCTGCACAAAATGAGAGTCTTTAGGCAAGGAATTAGGAAGGAAAGGAAACTTACTCTCAAAAATTTTGATCAAGGACTCTTTCCATTGTCAGATACACGACCGATCCAAGCGATAAGAGTCATCTGGAAATGCCCGGATGTCCCTTATCGCTTGCATCGGTCGTCCTTGAGTTCATCATTAAATATCAATCAATACTAGTTCAAATATATCTTACAATGCAAAATACTCAAATATCACTAAGAAAAACATAAATTGCAAGCTATGGTCAATGACTCTTTCCACTGTCAGAGAAACGACCGATCCAAGCGATAAGAGTCATCCAAAAATGCCCGGATGTCCCTTATTGCTTGCATCGGTCGTCCCTAAATTCATCATCAAATATCAATAAATACAAGTTCAAATATAGCTTACAATGCATAATACTCAAGCATCACTAAGAAAAACATAATTTGCAAGCTATTTTCAAGGACTCGATGCCATTTAAGAAACATGACCGATCCAAGCGATTAGGATTATCCACAAATCTCAGATGTACCGTGATCGCTTGGATCGGTTGTGTCCATATTACCTAACGTAGAGAGCGCTCTCTATAGAAATTGTGAAGAAGCAGCTTAAAAACTTGGTGGCAATGGAACCTCAACGCTTGGAAAGTGTTGAGAAAAAAAAATGAAAGAAATGAATAGGGAAGCTTAAATAGGTCCCAAAACTGAGTTGACCATTGGTGCCACATGGCATGTCACGATTGGTCCACATCATATAGCCATTGCAAATTCCAATGTTTTTTGCCACATGGCATGATTTGATTGGTCCATTTCATCTATCCGTTGAATCACCCAACATACTTTTGCCACGTCGCACTTGTTGGGAAAGATGGATGGATGCTCCAAGAGATTGAGTAGATACTGCTAAATCTGCTTTGTACCAGCCCTCTTTTGCTTCAGAGTTGATAACTAGACCTCCTTAGCTTTCCAATGACACCATAAAATGTCCTATGTCCTTTGGAAATGATGTGTGCAATGATTGAATCAAAACAGATAACTTTGGAAGTCACAAACTCAAGAAAAACTTCTATTTATGGCTTGACACCTGATGAGTATCTTGCTCAGTATGACCAGCATAGTAGGAATTGGAAAACTTCCTTTTAGTGGTATATAATTATCTTAGTAAACTACATATGCCAAGTAGAATGATGTAAAATGATAAACTATGCTAAGAGAAATCAATTTAGCAAGTTAAGCTATACCCCCGACTTTTTAGGACTGTAGCAGAAAATGACCAGAGTCCACCTCGACGCAGATTTCTCCAAAATGGCTGAATAGAATGTCTTCAAACTTTGAAAGCATGTAGATTACTTCAAGCTGAATCCAACAAGCTTTGAATCACTGAATTTGGTGAAGTATTGACCGAGATATGCCCTTGACAAGTTGACAGACTTTTGAATAGACTAACAGAGAACTCAGAGATAGACTATATGAATGTATGTATTAATGAACATTTGTATACAAATCCATTGACATGAATCTCATTGCCAAATGGTGTAGAGAGTTGTGGGCTAGAGTGTAGACCTCACACGCACACTCAAAGACAATAATGCTAGGCTTGGGAGTGCTCTCTCTTCCCCGCCACTTTTCATATCCATTTTTATAAGAGATGACTAAAAATTTGAATTCAAATTCAAACTTTTGGCTCCCTATGATCAAGATCCTAAATGCTTGGAGATATTCTTTCAATCAAGCAACCAATTTTCCATGAATCCTTTTGGTAGGTGATTACAAGAGATTCCAAGTCAATTTGACTTTTACAATGAGGTAAAGTGGTAATTAACCACTAGCATATGTTCCTATGCTTCTTCATGTGTGTATAGACTTCAATGCATCATTTGAGCCAAATGTGTAGGCTTGTAATTTACACCAACAACACTCACTGATTGGTCCACATCATTCGACCGTTTCTTCCTCCCTCCTCGCCTATAAATAGCAACTTCCTTCACAAATTCAAATTTTGAACCTTTAGAGAATTTGTGTCATTTACATGCGTATTTTTCTTTCATCCCCGACACGACCGATACAAGCGATTTTCCCCGTTTGACCTACGTTGACTCGCTTGAGTCGCTTGCATCGGTTGTGTTCTCCTCATAGACATACAAGAGAAGCTGCAACTAAGATGGAGGGAATGAATGGGATCCTTAGTGTCTCTCCATCAGAGAAACTTCTTGATTTCATGGTTCAAGAGGGTTTAACTGTAGATTATTTTCCTAATGAATGACGATATTCAACCCCAAAATTGATTTTGAAAAACTCCTAGAGAAATCAAAAAGTTTTCTTAAGGATGAGTGGGAGATTTTCTCGGGGTTGATCAATGGAAAGATCCTTTCTATTTCTCAGAAAACCTATGTCCATCCTCACATCTTTGGGAAGGATCCAATAGATAGGGCAAAAATCACAAGAAAATGCAAAAGGATATCCCCTTTGCCAGGGAAGCTTGAATTATGCCCAGAGCATGAAAAGGACTGCTACTTGCTCCCTTTAAACATTGCTTTCTTGATATATCTTGATCACATCTCAGTGAAAAGGAGGAAAATGTTCATGTTGAAGACCAGCCTTTCTTAGAGTTGACACTTGAGGGAAGCTCAAAAACTATGAAAGGTTTCATGGAGATTGTTGAGGAGATCAATCTCCAAGCAGAAGAAGAGCAGGTCAAAGGTTTTGATGTGGCCACTTTTAAAGTAGAGACTTCAATAAGGGACCCAACTGAAGAAGTTCAAGTGTCTGAGAAGTCCCTACTTCTCCCAAATCTACCTTTTTACTTTATCTCTGAAAAAGAGTTTATACCTCTATTTTACATTCAAGAACTTTTCAATCTAAGGGAGGACTACTACCTTGCAGTTATAGCTGAGTCAGAAGAAGTTGCAAGGAGATTCATCAATAAGAAAGGAGAAAGAAAAGAAGAGTTTTTGTGTCTTGATTTGGATATGTCTAATGAAGAATTCAAAGATTCATCACAAGCTCTTCCAAAATTCTTTGAGAAAGCTTACTCAGAGAAGCCAACACTTGCTGATGAAGAGTTTGATGAACATCAGAAGCAACTTGGAATATACTCGTTTGGGTGCGGCTATTCATTCTTGGATGTTGCTGAGGACAAAGGAACAATTTGTACTGACTCAAAAGAGCTCATCGAGGAGGAAGATGAGGTCAAGGTATGTTGTTTAATATATTCTTATGAATTTAAGGTTTTGTCCAAGATCTCCTTTCTTAGTGAGAAATCGACCACAACCGATGCAAGCGATAAGGCCCATCAGATATTTTCCATTGGGCCTTATCGCTTGCATCGGTCGTGTTTGGACTTGAAGAGGAAGATGAGGTCAAGGTATGTAGTAAAATATATTCTCATGATTTTTAGGCTAAGGAGATGAGATACGACCATCGGTTTTCTCCAAGGTCTCCATTTAGACTGTGAGAAATCGATCACAACCGATGCAAGCGATAAGGCCCATCGGATATTTTCTGTTGGGCCTTATCGCTTGCATCGGTCGTGTTTGGACTTGAGGAAGATGACGTCAAGGCATACAGTTAATTATATTCTCAAGAATTTTAGGCTAAGGATATGAGATGAGAGAGATGCAACATCTCTAGCTTGTATCAGATTTGTCCAAGATCTCCATTAGAAGCGTCAAAAATCGATCATGACCGATGCAAGCGATAAGGCCTATCGGATATTTTTCGTTGGGCCTTATCGCTTGTATCGTTCGTGTCTAGGAGTTGCATGCAGCATTGATAATAGATATATGGCTTTGTAAGAATTCACCTCATTCAGCAAATATAACATGTTTCTACGTAGTTTGCATAGAGATATTGATGACAACCTTCGCAAGCGATAACGATCGTCTGAATTTCTCTAAAGACCCTAATCGCTTGCATCAGTCGTGTCTCTTGCTTTATGTCTAATTGTTTCAACTTACTTTTCATGACTCCTAAAGTGTGCTTGCACTTCATCTGACCTTGTTTTTCATTTTTACCACAATTAACTATATTGGATGAAGAAAATTACCTTGGCAGGGGCAAGAGAACAAGAAAAGCCATAGAAGAGAAAGGAAAAGCAAAGGTGGATATTCATTCTATTATCCACTATCTTCCAAACTTGAACCCAGACACGTTTTGTGTTATTCACAAGCACTATAGTGAGGACTCTATCAAAATACGCATTGTTCTCCTTGAGGACTCTATCAAAATACATGGATTTTACTCCAATACCCTTTAATGCTTTCAGAGTTTTGCTGCTTAAAAGAGCAGCTGCATTCAGAATTTTTGGATATGCCCCAAGACTCAATGCTTCAAGGGCAGGGTACTTTCTTTGTTATTCAAGCTATGCAATGGTTGCACGGCTGTCAGATTTAAAAAGCATTGTTGGATACACGAGAAAAGAGTTCCTCAGATATAGAGGTGATTTGCCAGAGCCAAGCTCTTTAAAGAGGCTCAAGGAATGACTTCATTTTTTCAAATTCTATTTCTCAACAAATGTACATATAAAGAAATTTCCCAATGTGATATACGACATTGCAATTTTTTTTGGTGTAATTGATCCATGGCCTAATATTAATTGTTATTGATCCATGATTTGTTCTTTGGTCAAAGTCATCTAATGGTAATAGACCTATTTCTTTTCAAAGCTGAATACATCATGAAATGTACATACATGACATCTTTATTTCTCAAAGAAATAAAAGACATTGCAAATATTAAAGCTCTGTTTGAAATGTAGTCTTTTTCATTTTGTGATATTGATACATGTTGATTTTGTCTGGTGATAGTCATATTCTTCGGATTATATTTGGCATGAGGTCCTTTGTAATTGTCTTCTAAAGAACCAATCAAAAAGGTCTCTGAAGGCATTGCTCTTTGTTACTCCTCCTCATTTCCTTGTACACCTAAAGTAGCTTGTCCTTGCTTGATAATGAGATTTTTCCATGCCTTGGGTGTTCCACATGGCATGTGGTTCTTTTTCTGTAAAGAATGCACCATGCACAAGAAGAATATGCTAGAAGAGCATAAGAATCTCATTAGATCTTTATTTCAATTAAAAAATAAATAAATTGAATAAAATATCTTTGGAACTCACCAAGTAGTATGTTATGTCTTTGGCACCCCATGCCTCTATGATGGTTTCTATAAGCTCTGTGGTCACCATTCTCAAATCTGTCACATAACTTTTTGATGTTACCTGCTACCTCATGATCTTAAAAAGATTATCTAGTTTGACCCACACCTCCATTCTCTTTTTTGCTATTTCTGGTTTGCTTTTTACATTGGTTGTGACCTCACAAAATTTTTTTCAACAATTGCACATGGCATTTAGTTGCTTGTCATCATGGTTGCTGAAGAATCTCCTTGCTTTTGCACCTCCCATTGAGGCATCCTGTAGTACATCACCTGTATTTTGTGAAAGCTTTGGATCTTTTCTTAGATGAACATCACCACCATGAAATCCCATTTGTGAAAGAATACATTCACATTTTTTTATGCACTCATCTGCAAGAGTTGTAGGCTTGATAGAATCAATTAGTGATTGATTTGATTCTCTCTCTACCACAAATCACGAATTTGTGGCTCCTCTTTCCTTTTTTGATCAAGTGGACTCAACCACTTAAGATTCTTTCACTTTTACATTAAGTAAAGTCTTCAAAAGTTACAAGACGTAGTTCACAAGTGAACTTACATTGTCTTCATTTTAAAGCTTCTTCTTTGAATTTGTGGGACTCAAGCCAATACTTAGGCTTGTCATAGACTTGCTCCAACAAAGACATACTTGCAAGGAAGGAGTCTCTATGGATACATACCAGAGATGAGGAGATGCCCATTTTAAGAAGCAAAGGACAACCTACAAGAGAGGAGCTTGAAAGACTCAACTCATGGTGTGCCAAAGATGCATTAGCAAGGTCATACTTTACTTAACTCTATCTCTGATTTCCGTCTTCCACACATTAGGAACTGTAAGACATCCCAAGAGACTTGGGATACATTGTCATCATATTTTTCTTTCAACACAAGGGCTAGGAATTAGAACCAATTTTCGATTGAGTTTACCACTCAAAGGAAGCAAAATAATCCAAGTGAAGACGGTTCAACTTGTCAATGATTCTTAACTCTGTCCGCATCTTCACAGACATGTCTATTTCACCGAGTCTTTCTCCGAGACAACGCCCAGATCGTTACGCCTCTTTCTTCTTCCAAAATACTTGAGTCTTATATCCAAGAAATCTTGTAGTGTACATATCTGTTACATTTGTCAATGCTATTGGAAGTATGGGATCCCAAATCATTGAAGAAGATGAGTAGTTATGAAGAATAACATTTTGTCTAGAAGGAGCCTCTTTAGCCTCAACTCTAGCAATCCATCCATTTGTGCCTGCGCTTTGCATGCAGTACAAGCAAGGGTACTTAGAATTTTTTCCCCACTTATACCAAACATGCATTTGAGCATCTTTAGGTCTCCACTCAAATGCCACTCAACTTGAAAGCTCCCGTAGTCTTTGACATTCAACAATTCTCCTGCATGATGCCTTTGGATAACATTTGGAATGTTTGATTGTGAGAATAACCATTTAAGTGTTTTATGGCTCTCAGATGGAACTTGAGCACAACCAACCCACCATAACTCCATTTCTGATTGTACTTTGAGAGACGGAGTATCCAATTTCCCAAGGCTATAGTCCAAAGCTTTGTTCATCAGTGCAATACTTATTGTCTCCATTTTTAATAGCTCAGCTTCATCAAGTTTGATTTCTTTGTTTTTTAAGCTCAGCTCAAGTTTGGTTACAAATTTCAATAGACGAGAACATTCATGTTCTTTTATATTATAGAACTGAACCATGTATGTTTGAAGTTTTATAGTATCTATCCATATGTTGTTAAATGCATTGTAAGTGAAATGTAACTTTTGTTTTCCTACTTCGTAAGGCATGTTACCATGAATATGTTTATATTCACCAAATATTGATGTGATCTTTTTATTCAAGCAAAGCCCAAACTTTCCTACATGATGGGGTCTAGGCAATACAAAACTTCTAACTTTGTTAAATTTTAAAAATTCACACCAAACTTTTGAAATTGCTCTATAACCTTTCCTACTCACTCCAACGCTATCACAAATCTTCTGGGCAAGCTCAACGACTCCTCGAATCACACAAAATGGAGTTGACTCTACCAAAAAATGCGTACTTACATTGGAATGGAGTAATGAAAATCACTCTTTTGATACAAATTATATTGGAAAAATTGACATGCCTATTCTCTACCAGATTTGCATTGAATCACTTGCCTACTCATCCTTGTACCTAAGCCTTGCCTTTTTTGTTGACCATCTTTCTTTAGGCTCCCTTGTCTCCTTAGTCCTCCTTAGATACTCCTCCTCCTTATATGTACAAACCTTCATTATTTTGTAGATAAATTCAATATTTAATAGATGGATGTCATTCATTTCGTATATTCTTGTAGGATGCTAGACGAAAAATTTAAATCTCATGAAGAAATGAGTCACACTTCAAACATGTCACCATAACCAAAGTTATAAATACGTTTTTGTAAAGTATACGGACTTACCTTATTATTTTCATCTTAAACATTTCTCATCTTTGATCATTATTGGTGGGGTATTTTCTAGTCACCCTCAGACTATAAATACTTCTAAAGTTTTGCATTCGTACTATCATCGGACTAACAATTTTCTTGCGATGGTGCCCTTCACTCCTTTTAGTTTAATAATTGATTGATCATAAGGTCCATATGATTTTAGGCCATGGAAACAGCCCATTCTCACACTTTTTTTCGGTGGCCCGAAATTTTTGGGTGGTCCAAGCGAAGAGGACAATTTCTTAATAAAGTCTTTTAGTGCCTATAACTACAAACGGAAATACGTACATACATATATGCATACGCACAAACATCTATGCTTACATATGTGGATATATACATATAGAAGTACTTCAAATTATATATATAGATACATACATATGTACGTGCACACGCAGATACATACATAAATACATTCAAGCTTACATACATAAAATCCAAATATATATTCACATACATAAGAATAAAAAATATGTGTACATTTCTTCATGGATACATACAATTAAACATATATTCATATATAGATATAAATATTTTAAGTATAAATGGATACATACATATATACATGTATTCGTATGTACATATAAGCATATTTAGATATACAAATATATGCATATATAAATATATACATATATATATATATTTATACAGTATACATAATTAGGTACATATTTTGATGCATACATACGTATATGCATATATATAAATATAAATAAATAAATATGTATATATATATATATATATATATATATATATATATATATATATATATATATATATATATATATATATATATATATATATACATATTTTAAGTATAAATGGATACATACATATATACATGTATTCGTATGTACATATAAGCATATTTAGATATACAAATATATGCATATATAAATATATACATATATATATATATTTATACAGTATACATAATTAGGTACATATTTTGATGCATACATACGTATATGCATATATATAAATATAAATAAATAAATATGTATATATATATATATATAACATACATACAAACATAATAAGATCGAAGCTCTATAGAAGATTTTCAAAGAAACGTGTTGTCAATTTTGGAGGGACCCTGAGAGAGTGGTGAATAGAGATATCTCCCTTAGCAAGATGAATCAGAAACTTTAAGAGTAGTCCCCTTTCAAACAATCAGGAAATAAGAAAAGCTTAAAATGAAATGGACCCCACAAAGAAAATGAAACAATGATTAGAATTCTTTGCGTTTTACGTAAACTCTCTTGCACCCTTTCCATTTTTAATGTGAAGTAGCTTGCTACAAAAAAAAATTCTGAGGTTCAAAATCAAGAGAAGAAAGAAAATATTAAAAAAGAGGCTTGTTTTTAAAGAGGAAGTTCGACCTAGACTTAATCTGCCTATCTTGAATTAATTACAAAATGATTTGAGAGTGAAGGATCATAGTGCCCTAGCGATACCCTATATCCCACAGAAACATTGGTAGGATGGCTCGAAGGTGTTACAATGGTAATGGCATGAAATCTATCTTTTAAGGAGAGCTACAGAGAACGAAATGACTTTTCCATCGCCCTCATGGGTGATCCATTTTTAAGGAGAGCTACAAAGAAGGAAATGACTTTTTCATCGCCCTTATGGGTGATCCTCATGGGTGACCCACTTCCTTTAAATCTTGTTAATATTCAAGACGAGAATCCTATGTTGTCTAAAGGAGGGAACTTCTTACAATTATGACTTATTTTTCCAAATTGACCATTGGAATTATCAATCAAGTATTCTTTTGGATGTTCATCAAAGTTGTCCGCATAACTTCCTTTCCATATCTTCCAAAGTGCTTCCCCCTGATTGCATTCCACAAGGAAGAAGTGCAGCCAATCAGACCTCCAATTAATGCTTTCTTCCAATTGATTTGATTATGTAAACTCAAAATCTGGGCAAGCTTCTCCTAGACCAAGTGACTATCAGGACATGAAAACAAGATGTGATCAATGTCTTCTCTACCTCTGAGGTAGCGCTTACACCATTGAGTGGACCCCTAGATATTTCTAGCTTTCACATTTGTCCAAATTCCCTTGTGAAGGATTTGCCACATAAGAATCAAATTTTTGTTCCCAATGAGAGGATGGCACATGTCCGCAAATTTAAATTGCCATATGATATAGGGCTAGTTTGGGCACCATCTATTGTTAATGGAGACATGCAATTCTAGATGTTTCATAACATTTATCAGCTTATCCAATATGTTTCCGTTGATCCATCTTAACCCTTCAATCTATGCGTGATCATGTCCAAGAAGGAGATGTCCTAAAATCGAATCCAATGTCTTCTCTCATGACTCTGGAGATGTTTGCACGTGTGAAACCCTTTGTTCCATAGCTTGCTTGCCATCTGGAGATTGTCGAAGTCAATTTCTTTGATTCTGCTAATAGGAAGCGACATAAAATCCTTTTGCATAATCATGATTGCCCACTTCCAATCTTCATTGACTTTGATGTACGGTTTCATCTTGTTCCAACTCTTCCACAAGGAGCAAACAGACGCATCCATATCGATCTTCAAAATGAAAAAAATGGAATTATAGAAAACGGAAACAAAAAAAGAGTTGTAGACTCGTCCATATCGCTCTTCAAGATGCGAAAAAATGGGACATGAAACGATCGTCATCAAATAAAATGTAAAAAACAATCGAGTCCTTTCAGTTAATGATAATTATTCTTAGAGTTTTACGAGATGGCTTGGTACTAAAATGAACTGACGGATGGTGAACTATGATGTGAATATGTAAATCAATGCATCTCTCTCAATGTGAAAATCCCTACAATTTCTGCTCATTAGCACACTTAGCTATGAATTCATGAGAATCTAAGTTTGATCAATATGCAATGGGCATTATGTTTTTTTTATTTTATTTTTTTTATTTTTAATTTTTAATTTTTTTTCACACGTTGATCCTTCCAAAGTTTCTGACACGTTGATCCTTCCAAAGTCTTCCTCTTCCTTGATGCATATCTCTTACACAAGAGAGGGGCCTTACATATCTTGTGAACTTTAGCACTAGTTGAGACTCCACATAGGAAGGATTGTTGTCTTCCTCTCTAATAATGGATACCGAAGTCGTTGTATCTGAATTTAACTGAATCTGGGATCACTCTTATTTTATCATGTCATTTTTTTCTT
This sequence comes from Ceratopteris richardii, assembly GCA_020310875.1. NCBI lineage: Eukaryota > Viridiplantae > Streptophyta > Polypodiopsida > Polypodiales > Pteridaceae > Ceratopteris > Ceratopteris richardii. The sequence continues at coordinate 92,376,024 of CM035438.1, read as the reverse complement.
TGATCACTTTGGCCATACTTTCTAAGCGCTTGATACTTCTCTGAGATCACCCATGTGAATTCGAGAGAGAGACAAAAAGAGGATGCCTCTACTCTAATCCTTTCTTAAGCTCTACCTTAGTGGGATTTTGAACCTTATAATCTTGATCATGCCAGAAGTTTAACTCTTGCTTTGTGGACTATGAGGCATCACATGGGTATTAAATCGCCTTTACTTGCGCCGAAATTGCTTCTTTTATATATATATATATATATATATATATATATATATATATATATATATATATATAGAGAGAGAGAGAGAGAGAGATAGGGGACGGTCGGTCGCATGCAAAATTGCTTGTTATGAAATGCATCATAATTACTTGCATAGGGCGCTACTGTGGGATTCGGGAGGTCCTGCATAGGGACGGTCAGTTGCATGGAAATTGCTTGTTATGAAATGCATCGTAATTATCTGCATGGGATTCGGGATCCTGTGAGCACTAGTCCCTTTCTTTTGTACTTTTTTTTAAATTAATTCAACTTCAGAGAGTAGGCTAAGATCGAAGTTACTTTATTTAAAAAAAAATTAAATTATGGAGCACCCAAATACACACCATACAAACGCCCCGAACGCGTCCTTTCATGTCTCGTGCGGGCATGATAGGCTATCACATGTCGGCTCAACTAGCGAACTTGTTATCTCGTAAGGGATGGTTGCGCTGAGAGGATCTTCACTATCCCTGTTACGTTGTACTACCTAAACTGTACAGACTATAAAAAGATGTACTACGCTTTGCATTATGTGTTCGTTCCTTCATGCCGACTCTTTAAATTAATTGTGTCGATCTAATTATTTCACCTGGTTTTTCAAACAGATTCAAAGTTCATCTGCCTATGAAGCTACTGAGTGTACTTCCCCAGCTTTTCCATTGCTCTACCACTCAAGATGCCTAATTCTCTGATTTTGGGCATTGATTACTATATTAGAACACAAAAAAATAAAAAAACAATTGACATGTAAATCAATACTTACTAGTAATTTTTTACGTACTAGTAGATGATCTCCTTTTACCTTTTCCCTTTTGACTAGCTAACAAATTGGCATATTCTACCTAGACTAAGCTTCCTACAGAAAAACACAGATTAACTCCACAAATGTGAAGGCATTTGGGTTGCCCTTCATCATCAATTGAAGAGTAGAAGAGAAACTCTGCTATGAATCGTGAAGACCGTTAAGGACAGTTTGCACAAGTGAACTATCTAGAAATACTTCATTACGAGAAATTAATTGCTCTTTCAAATCTCATGACCAAGAAATTGAAGATCAGCATCTTCAATACCATCAACATCACCTTCAATCACTCTACTTGTAGGTGTCATAGGGCATTTTTCAACACGTTACACAGTATTCCATGGACCTTTTGCTACTAGCACATGGTGCATCATTTATGCCACCAATGGGTAATTAGTACCACCCAACTTATCCTCAACAACCATAATAAAGAATGCATCATTGCTTTTAGCCATGGCCAATGCCTAAATACATTGATGTAGACAATTGATTGTATCTCAAAATGTTGAATACGAATACCCAAAGGAGCTCTACTGAAATTATGGTAGACCTTAGGGGTTTGTATTGGTGGACCAAAACTTCTATACATCTTTGTCACAAAAGTAAAAAACTTTTTGCACAGTTACTATGATAGTTTGTTTTGAGTTCTAAACAACCTCAAATCAAAATTTTGAATCCATAAATTGAAACAATTTTGAACTCCTTGTTGCTCCAAGAATGCTCACCAATTTTCATACAATTATGCGATTGTGACCTGAGGGGTGTCAATAACGCCCTTGAGAACATGGCCACATGCTCTATTACCGATGGTTGAGGTTAGAGGTTTGTAGAAGCACACCAACAACACAAGGAGAAAGAAGAATCTTGGTGAGCAATAAAGCACTTAACATATTACCACGTGCATGTACAAAGATAAGTGATCAATTAGGGTTCAAGACCTATATAGAAGCGAGGGAATAAAAGCCTCCTCAAGAGGGAAAACGTTCCATGGTGGTCATAAGTGTGTCCACACACATCTCTACATAAATGTATCAACATTCTTGACTCTAAATGAAGTCTTCTTTCTCAAATTAAATAATGAAAATTTCCACCTAAAATATAACAAAGCAATGTTTATATACATTTAAAGAAATGTAAATGGTTCACCTTGATGGTAGGACCACTTAAGAATATACACTACCATCGTCTACAACAATGATGAGAACCAATGTCAAGGAGCTCCACCTCCTAATTGTTATTTTGTAAAGATGTGAGGATGATATGATGATTGTGAGCGAGTGATGTGAGTGAAGGTGAAAGTGAGAAGCTTACAAGAAGCACATATGTGCACACACACACACAAAAATAAGAGGCAAAGAGTTAAAGAAGTGGAAAATACACGAGCTTTCTTTCCCAAAATGACTAATAAAAAAGTAGCCTAAAAAATGAGCTCATTTTTAGTTTGTTTCCAAGCCTTGGCTTGTTTCAAACATAATGTCAGGCATAGTTAGAAAAATATGTCTTACAGCTCATTCTCTAAAAAATGTGAAATTTGATAAGTGGGCTTCTACCTAAGCTCTTCAAGCTTGAGCAATCTTTGGCTCACAAAAAATGGATCACATCTTTACAAAATTTAGTTCCTTATAAAAAGGGTTAGTGACAAAAATCATTTTTTCGTATTAAGTTGTATGAATTATTAATCTTACTCTTCACATTTCATGTGCGCATCTTGATTTAAATACTCCGTCTTTTTTTTGTGCATGCTTCCTCTTGATTAGTGTTGACCATGGATACCCAAACTCCGCTCCCTCTCATGTGGGTCATCTCTGATCGACCCTTGTGGTGATCAATGTAGTATTGTAGACTCTTGCTAGCAAGGGAGTGTTCCACGAGATGGATGCCTTTTGCCATATTAAATTCAACTTTTAGCTAATCGATGGAATCCCAAATGTGAGGTTTTTGTAGATGATAGTTTGTTGAATATTACAAGGTCTCACATGCAGAAAGGAGTAACAATTGAGTGGGTTTCAAAATGAACACCTCAAAGTGGTATTCCCAAAATCTGGTTGTAAACATTTCTTTGAATGGTTGTTTGTAAAAAGACAATAAATATTCCTTTTGCACAATGTCATATATAGCATACCCTCGATGAGGTTTTCATACTCATATCATAGGCCAAATCCAAATTGCCATGCCCAAACCCCGGAGTCAAGACATGCGGCATTTTGAATTTTGCAAATACTTTGAAAGTGGACTACATCATATCAAAGATCTTGAGTTTCATGTATGTTGCTACATGAGGCATTTTGTGTAACCATTGTTATATTTATTTAGAACTCCATGGTCTACCATTGGTCTACCTACATTTGGTCGAGGACCCTAGCCAGGTGAAGGACTAGAGCTCGGGGGAGCCAAGGCTCTAGCACGGATCACTGAGGTTATTCCATCTCCTGAGAGTGGCCATATGAATAGTGTTTGGACCTTAGAGAAGATTCTAGGGGTGCCAAGGGCAAGGGATATTTAAGTTTGGGAGGTGAGTGGCAAGTAGGTAATTGGGATCTTTCATTTGGTATCAAGAGCCAAAGTGAGAGCTTGAGTGAAAAAGGGGAAAGTCTTAGAGAAGAGGCCACTTTATCATCTTGTTGAAGAATTTTCATGGGGAAAGAAGGATCAGCTTGCACGCATATGCTTTGGGGGAGATTTTCATTGCCTTGAGGGAGAAGGGCTGCCTCGAATCGCATGTAGTAGAAGAAGCAAAAGTATATCATGTAGCCATTGGCTATTCTATGTAAGAGAATGAAGCCCGATGAGATTGTAACTCCTATGGAAGAGGTCAAGCTTGAGCAACCTTATACTACGGAGACTATAATCTCAATGCCAAAGCTAGGAGGATACCCTTCAGAAGATCCTCCAAGAAGTTAATAAACCAAAGATGCCACCCATTGACACACCTATGCAGGTGGAAGTTCCATCCGTTGAATCATCTATCTCACAAATACCATTGGCAGATGTGGGGGCTTCTTCTAGTAGAGATGTCAGATGGCAAGTGAAAAATTTAAATCCACCGAAGTACCACAAACAAGTTAGTGCCAGGAGGGTAGATGCGGTGGAGCAGTGGATAAGTAAGTGGGAGCAGTGCTTTCGACTTTGTAATATTGAGGATGAAAAACAAAAAATACAGCATGCCACTTACAGTTTGATGGATGTTGCTCATCCATGGTGGAGGAAAATAGAGCAAGATAAGATAGAACCGGTAACTTGGGCAGAATTTAAAGTTATATTTTACAATAATTTTTTTCCTCTAGATGAGCGTACCAGGGCTCTAGATGCATGGTTTTTCCTACAGCAGAGACAGCTTTCAGTGCAGGAGTATGCAGACAAATATAGGGAAATCTTGTTGAAGATTCGAGATTAGGTGCCCGATTTTCTTTAGGTGCATAAATTTGTTCTCGGGCTTAGGGAGACATTGCATCCACTTGTGCGCAAGGAGCACTGCCACACCTTAAATGAGGCAGTAGAACTTGCCTTGGTGTTGGAAGATGGGTGACGCTTTGGATTGGAACCTTCTAGACAAAAGAACACTTGGACAAGATTCAAGAAGCCCATAGCTTCAGTTCCAACATCTAACAGACAGATTAATGTCATTCATACTTCGAGCCGTGGGAAGAGAAAAGTAAGTGCATCCATGGAAGATAGAGCTTTTCAGAGATCCAGTTTGACATAGCAACAGAAAGAAAAGGCTCGCTGTGAGGGTCTTTGTTATGAATGCCTAGGTTGGCATGCTTAGAGGATGTGTCCTAAGAAAAAGAAGAAGATATCTGCAACGATGGTGGTGGAGAGGCAATAGTCCTCGCCATCCACTCCATCATCTCCATCAGATTTTGATCTTCTAGCTACAGACACTGAGATGGATCCTCCATCTAAAGATAAACAACCCATCTTAAATATAACAATCATTAAGAAGGTGAAGAATGTTCTAGATGTGGTGTTATCCCCAGTAGCTCAGAAAGGGTATCAGTTTCCAGACATCAAGTTGGTTGTCATGAGTGGGGAAGTTCATGGAAATCTCGTTAAAGTTCTATTTGATACAGGATCCACACATAATGTTATTAACTCTTCCTTAGTCAAGAAGCCAAAGTTGAAGACTACTCCATCTGCATACACCTACAGAGTATAGTTGGTAGATGGAAAGGGATTTGAGACCTGGGATCGATGAGTTGTCACATTACCACTCTAGATACAAACTTATAGAGATGAGCTAAATTTTGAGATCACCAGGTTGGCTAGATTTGATCTCATCCTCAGTAAACAGTGGCATGCAAGTAAGAATCCAACTATTGATTTTCAGACTCACATATATCAATTCAATCATAACGGTCGTTGCATCATCATCCGTGGAGAGCTGGATGTAAAGGTGTACAGACGAGCATCTACCTCTACGATGGTAAAAGTAGAGTGTAAGTATTTTTATTTCTTATATTTTGAGCATATGGAGTTGTTAAGTTTACAGATTCAAACTAGTCTGGAGGCTCAGCTAGCTTCTAGAATGAAAACTCAATTCCAACACTTGTTTCTTTCAGAGTTACCTTCGGCTCTTCAACCTCGCAGAAACGTGGAGCATAGGATTGAGCTAGTGCCAAGAACTCATTCACCAGCCAGACAGCCATATCGAATGAGTCTGCAAGAGGAGGCAGAAGTACGTCATATCGTCGAGGAGTATCTTGACAAAGGACATCGGATCCAATTATTCACCTTTTGTAGCCCGAGTGATTTTGGTTCGCAAAAAGGATGGATCTTTTAGGATGTGTGTAGACTTTAGAGCATTAAATAAAGTTACAATAAAACACAGATATCCGATGCCTTGCATTGATGATATTTTGGATGCACTAGGAGGTGCTATTGTATATAGTAAAATAGACTTAAAAAGTGGTTATCATCAAATAAGAGTCAAGGACGATGATGTCCATAAAACAACTTTTCGTACTAGATTTGGTCATTATGAGTATCTTGTAATGTGTTTTGGTTTAACTAATGCTCTAGCTACTTTTATGATGCTCATGAATGATATTTTTTGTCCTTTTATTAGTGAGTTTGTGGTTGATTTTGTAGATGATCTATCGGTTTATAGTAAAAGTTTGGAAGAACATGAATGTCATTGAATGTCATTTGCGTACATTTTTTCAAATGTTGGATGACAACACTTTGTATGTCAACCCAAAGAAGACACAAATATGTTTATCTGAGGTTGAGTACTTAGGACATATAGTTTTTTTAGATGGGATTAGAATAGATCCACGAAAAGTTTTTGTGAGTGGTTGGCCGATTCCTCAGAACGAATGCTAATTGCGATCATTCATAGGATTATCGGGCTTCTATAGGAAATTCATTGCCAGGTATTCACACATAGCTGCGCCATTGATGAATCTGTTATAGAATAATCAAAAGTTTGTATGGACTAGTGCACAATAGAAAGCTTTTGACACATTGAAACAAGCAGTTTCAAGTGCCCCAATTTTATTGGTGGTAGATCCCCAAAAGCCTTTTGAAATAGAAATCGATGCTAGTGGCATCACAGTTGGTGTAGTTTTGATTCAAGATGGCAGACCAGTGGCTTTTGAAAGTAAAAAACTTTCTCCAGATCAGAGAAATTGACGTCCATGAACAAGAATTATATGCAATAGTTCATGCTTTGAAGATTTGGAGACACTATCTATATGGTGCAACTTTTAAAGTATACACAAATCATCACACATTGAAGTATTTCAGTTCCCAGCCTGATCTTCAGGGGAGACACGCTAGATGGGCTGAGTTGATGGAAGAATTTCATATGGAAATTCTATATAGAAGAGGAAAAATGAGTACAATTGCAGATGCATTATCTCGTATTTTGCATCAGATTAGCTTCACAGTTCTTGATATTGATTTGATCCAAGAGATCAAAGATTCACAGATTGAAGATGATTACTGTTGGTCTATAATCAACAAGTTATCACAAAATGATAAAGATAAAGAATTCTCAAATTCTGAAGTGGAGCAAGGTTTGCTCAAAAGAAAGGGAAAGATTTATGTGCCTAATTCCCAAGAAGGAAAGTTTAGAAAAGAAGTTATTTTTGAGAACCATGATGTACCTTGTGCAGGACATCCTGGTATAGAGAAAACTTTGCAGTTGATCAAACGTACTTTTTTATGGCCAAAGATGGTCAGAGACATAAACAATTATGTAAGTCAGTGTTTTAAATGTCAGGTGAATAAATTAGAGAGGATTAGTTCTCCAGGTCTGCTATAGCCATTGGGGATACCACAGTATTGTTAGGATATTATTTCCATGGACTTCATAATGGGTTGACCTAGGATACCACGACAAAAGAATGCTATTATTGTAGTGGTTGATTGTTTGAGAAAAATGGCACACTTTATTCCTACAAAGGAATCAGTGGAGGCTCTGCAATTCACAAAACTATTTATTTAGAATATTTTTAGACTGCATGGTCTACCTAGATCTATAGTTTCGGACAAGGATCCCAGGTTTACAGGTAATTTTTGGAAACACATGTTCAATAAGCTTCAAGTTCAACTCAAGATGAGTAGTGGAGAGCATCCACAGATAGACGGTCACACCAAAAGAGTTAATCAGATACTGGAAGATATGCTATCTGTTATGGAATACCCCTCAAGAGGGGTGTGAACCACCCCTAAGGTTGTAAATAGGTGGACTTACCACATGAGTGCCAAGTGGCACTCATGTGTGAGGCCATGTGGGGCATTCAGAGGGCCAAGAGAGAGAGAGAGTAATTGGTATCCATCGCGTGGCTGGGCGGCAATTCAATCATCGATCTCCGTGCTCGCGCTCGTCTGAGAAAGGCTTCCTCGAAATTCGTGCTGCAAGTCCCAAAAGTGAGGGGACTCCTCGAGACACCAGAGTAAGGACCCAACATTGGTATCCGAGCCAGAGGTACCGGCGTCCAGCAGCCGCACGCGCGCTCGTGAAGAGCGAGAGGACCCAGCAGTCGCCGCCCGCACTCAGAGAGCAACAGGAGTCGCCGTCCGACGCGTAGACAACAGGTCAACTACGACCGACGACCGGAACCAACAGGCGCAGCGACTGAGAGCTCACGCCTCTCATCCCCTCCTCTTGGATGAGAGAGTGTATGGTATACCTTTCCTTTTATACTCCGAAAAATTAGCTGCACACGAATATGTGGGATAGGAACACGTGCTGACGGTTCTTCGATTTCGAATGGACATTGAGCTTAGAGGTGGCCTAGGACATATTCGAAGTTTTTTTTCGAGAATTTTGAAGCTTCAAGATGATGTTATAGATTAAAATGTTGGCCAAATGATTATACATACATGTAATACGGGCTGTGGAGAAGGGTTTTGGGTCTTGGGTTTTCCTTGAAAAGCTTCAGTTCTTCAGTTTGGAGCTCTTCAAAGTCTCTACTTCAAGAAGGTTACCTTTTTACCTCCCACAGGTGACATACCTCACTTCTCCGGACCATTTCTTCTTCATACCATATCGGATTTTCAAAATCTTGGTCACATTTCGAAGCTACGCTTTCAAGCTTCGCTCAGAGACCATCGGTGTTGGATTTGGAAGAGATTTGCCCTATCAAAATCTCTCTGCAGCACTTCAGCAGGAACTAGGCGGCCACTCCCCGGCCTAGTTTTTCTTCATCCGGACTCCAAATCCAATTTTTTCACTTGGGATTGTCTCAAATTTTTGAAGTGCAGGTGCTGGGCAACACTTTGTGGACTGGCGAGGACTGGAAAATTTCTGAAATTGTTCAGTTGCATTCAGTTTGCCCGTTTGAGGCTTTTCCTACGCACTTTTGGTGTTATTTTGGATGGTTTATGGTGTCTAGAACCTCCCCGGACCAAGCGGACATTTCCAATTTTTTTTTTGGGACTGGCGAGGACTCAAAATCAGCGGCTTGAAGCATCAAGGACCACCTGGATTTAGCTTCCGCAACTCTACTTTGTATCAGGGAAGTGCTCTTGTGTTATATCTCTCTTCTTCTTGCATATTTAAACTCTACTTCCATTCATTTTCATACTCTCTAGTTAGCAAACGGGGGAAGGGTACTTAAACATGGAAACTAAAGGTAAACAAATAGTTGAGACCACTTCTCCACCTAGAGAGCAACTAGAGGATCAGGATGCTAGGATGGAAGAAGTAGAGTTAGGACAAGAAATAGAAGAAAATATAGAAGAAAAAGAGCCTTCACAGCAAGAGTATACTTATGAAGAGCTTATAGATGAATTTGTCACTCGTGACCAATTCATTGACTTGAAAGAGCAAACCCTCAAGTTAGAGAAAGATTTGGGTAGCATTACATCTCTTATACAGCAACTTAAGTCTCAAATGATCTCTCTTGAGACTAGTGTCACCTCTTTCCTAGCTAGGAAGGAAAGAGAGACTCCTACCATTCCTCTAGAGATTACTAGGAAAGAGACTTCTCTTCCTAGCAAATATAAAGGAGAGAGCTCTAGGGAAGCTCCCCTCCTGAAAGACTTAAAACCACCAACCTTCACGGGGGATGACCGAGACAGGAATAAGGATGCAATCTACACTTTTTTACAAAAGTGGCAAGATTTGCATCAATTGAAGGGCACCCCACCTGAGTATCATGTGCTAGAGGCGAGTCTCTCCCTCGGCCCGCGTGCTTATAAGTGGTGGATGAGTCTTAAGGAGGCGAACTCTATCCCTAGTGACTGGACTCAGTTTGAGACTCTTTTTCTAAAAGAGTTTCTTCCTGAAAATGAAGAGGAGAGGAATTGGGATGAGTGGGATAGGATTACTCAAAGAGGCAGGCCTCTTTCAGTCTATCTATCCCACTATAGAGAGATCACTTTGAAGCTTAAGGGTCTAGATGATTTTCAGAAGACCAGAGGGTTTGTTAGGGGCTTGGATAAAGCCATAAAGAGGGAAGTCAGGAGGAATGCGCCTAAGACATTTGAGGAGGCGATCAAATATGCACAGATATATGAGGACCATAACCGTCCTCAGTATACTCCTATGGACACGGATCAGCCCCTTAAACCTCTTAGCACCACTAAATTTAAGAAAAAGTTGCCTTTTGGGAAAAACAAGGTTTTTATTAAAAAACAAAGATCACAAGGGCCTAAGCTATCCACAGACCAGTTTGAGAAGGCCAAAAGAGAGAACCTGTGTTTTAGGTGCCTATCCCCTAGCCACTCACAGTGGAACTGTCCACTCAAGAAGGGGGAAGAAAAGAAGAAAGGACCAGAGTCTAGTACGGCTCCTGAAAGGGGCAAAAAGACGGTCCACCTAGTGTAGACCCTTCCCATTCATGGCAGCTCTAGCTGCAAGGGAGTGGAGGTGATGCACGAGGATATAGAGCACACGTGTTGTTTGACTCAGTCATTGTGGTCACCGCAGTTTGGACCACATGACTTAGTCAAGCTACATGGTAGTGTATACGGGACCAGGGTGCGAGTCATGATAGATGATTCTGCTACTCATAATTTCATTAACTATGCTTTGGTCAAGAAATTGAAGATTCCCCAACAGCCTAGTGCACATAAATACATTGTATCTATGATGCAAGGGCAAGATAAAAGAATATGGGATACTATGGTATCCAATTTGGAAGTCAAGATGTAGGATTATACAGATCATATGGACTTCCAAATTATGAACATGGAGAGGACAGATCTAGTCTTAGGAAGAGAGTGGCTATGGGGGTTGGGAGATACACTTAAACGCAGCTATCAAAATAACACACTCGAGTTTGAAAAGAATGGAAGTAAAGTTTATATTCAGGGAGAGAGAGATGTACCTAGTGCACCTCTCATCTCATCATTAGAGTTGTATAGTCTCTGTTGTTCACAGCATGTACAGGATATGTTTTTATTGTATAGTCATGATATGGAGCATTGTATAGACAGCTCATCTGATGTATATTTTCATGCTTTGAATGTAAATATGAACAGGACTTTCTACTATTCTTTTTTGCAAGAATGTGTAGTTAAAAGTTTTAAGGATCTTATGTTTGAGTATAGAGATGTTTTTCCCACTGACTTACCTAGAGGGCTACCACATGAGAGAGGGGACATTGACCATGCCATAGAAGATGTTACTAACACTAACCCTATTTGTAGACCACCTTATAGGCCTAGTGTTTCTCAGCATGAGGAGGTTGAGAAGCAATTGCAGGATTATTTAGATAAAGGCTTCATCAAACCTAGTAACTCACCATGGGCATCGCCAATCCTCCTAGTTAAAAAGAAAGATGGCTCTATGAGACTATGTATAGATTATAGAGCACTTAATAAGGTAACTATCAAAAATAGATTTCCAATGCCTAGGTTGGAAGATCTATTTGATCAGTTACATCAAGCTAGGTATTTTACCAAGCTTGACCTTAGATCAGGATATCATCAGATCAGGATTAGGGCAGAGGATGTCCCTAAGACTGCATTTAGGACTAGATATGGGCACTATGAGTTTTTGGTGATGCCTTTTGGTCTCACCAATGCTCCTGCCACTTCCATGAAACTCATGAATAGTGTTTTACGGCCTTATCTAGGACACTTTGTAGTAGACTTTTTAGATGACATTCTGATCTATAGTGCATCAGAACAGGAGCACTTGGAACACTTGAGAAAAGTATTTCAAGTGCTAAGGGAAAATTCGCTCTTTGCTAAGGAGTCAAAGTGTGAATTTTTCAAGACAGAGGTTAGATATCTTGGGCATATAGTCTCCCAAGATGGAATCCAGATGGATCCTGAAAAAGTAAGGGCTATTATGGAATGGCCACATCCACGGAACCTGGAGGAGCTGCAGATCTTCCTAGGTTTATCAGGTTTCTATCGAAGATTCATTAAAAACTATGCCAAAATTGCTGTCCGGATGACGGAACAGCTTAAAGGGAAAGGGAAAACTTTTCATTGGGGAGACGAACAGAAGCAAAGTATGGAAAAGTTGAAGGTAGCAATTGCTACAGCTCCACTTTTACATATAGCAGATCCCAATAAACCATTTGTGGTTGAGACTGACGCGAGTGATTTTGCTATAGGAGCGGTTTTAGTACAGGATGGTCGACCAGTGGCTTTTGAGAGCAAGAAACTAGAACCGGCTCAAAAGAATTACTCCGTCTATGAGAAGGAGTTGTATGCAATAGTCCATGCTTTGAAGAAGTGGCGTCATTATTTATATGGTGCCAAAGTTACGATAGTGTTTGATCAAGAGAGCATTAAGTGGCTCTCTAATCAAACATACCTTAAAGGTCGTAAGGCCCGATGGGCAGAGACCCTTCAAGAGTTTGATTATGAGCTTAGGTATAGGAAGGGAAAGTTTAATGTAGTGGCTGATTCACTTAGCCGCATGCCTATGCTCAATGGACTGAGTTTTACTCAGATCACTAGTGAGCTACTTGAGTCTATTAGAGGGAAATGTAGGCTTGATCCTGCATATTCCGAGATTTGGGAAGCCATAGAGAATGGGGATCGTGATATACAGGTTTCCAATGAGGATAGAGTATCGACGGGTACTCAAGAAGGATTCAAGTGGAAGAATTACAGTGTCCAAGATGGATATCTGTTATATAAAGGTAAGGTGTGTGTCCCTAGAGATACTGAGATGAGACGGCATATTTTATATGAGTGTCATGACACACCTAGTGCGGGACACCCAGGAGTTAACAAGACTTATGATCTTGTTAAGAGGCACTTTTATTGGCCTGGACTTAATAAGGACGTCCTAGAGTATGTGCTTAAGTGCAATAAATGCCAGGTCAACAAAGCTGAGAGGTTGAGGATTGGATGGCTACTCCACCCATTGGATATTCCCAATGGGAAGTGGGAGAGTATCTCCATGGACTTTATAGTCGGTTTACCTAAGACACAGAGAGGGCACGACTCGGTCTGGGTAATTGTGGATAGGTTAACCAAAATGGCTAGGTTTATTCCAACACATACTACAGTGAAGACACCTGAGTTGGCTAGACTCTTTGTAGAGAACCTATACCGGTTATATGGTCTTCCTTTAGACATAGTTTCTGATCGGGATAGGAAGTTTACTAGCCACTTTTGGAGAGCGGTCTTCAAAAGGTTGGATACAAAGCTTAGCATGAGTACGGCCGAGCATCCACAGTCGGATGGGCAAACAGAAAGGGTTAACCAAATCCTAGAGGATATGCTTCGAGCATATATGAATGAAAGGCAAACTAATTGGGAGCAGTACTTACCTATAGTAGAGTTTGCATATAATAGTGCCAAGCACTCTTCCACTGGGCATAGTCCATTTATGCTTATGTATGGGTTTCAGCCAAGGGCTCCTTATGCAGTTGGCTTGCAGAATGAAAAAGTTCAAGCTGCAAAGGACTTCTTGGAAGAAATGAATGATATGCTTAGACTTGCTAAGGACAGCATTAGGAAAGCTCAGGATAGGGCTAGAGCCTATGCTGACCCTCAGAGAAGAGATATCAACTTTGAGGTAGGAGAGCAAGTCTATCTTAGAGTTCCATCTAGGTCTGAAACCATGAAGACGGGACCTTGTCCAAAATTATCTCCTAGGTATTGTGGACCTTTCCAAATACTTAAGAGAATAGGAAAGATGGCTTACCAGCTCCAACTTCCAGAGAATAGTCAAATCCATCCAGTTTTTCATGTTAGCCGGCTTAAGAAAAGGCTGGGTGAATCTGACAACCTCATTCCAGATAGTGAGGTAGTAGAGCCTATTTCTGTTCAATCTATTCCACATGAGCCAGAGAGCATACTACGCACTCGAGAGAAACGGACGAGGAGTCACTTGTATAAAGAGTGTCTAGTAAAGTGGAAAGATAGTTCAGAAGATAGTGCCACATGGGAGCGGGTTAGCACCCTACAGAGACGGTTTCCCAGTTTCAGTTTACCTTCCCAAGAGTTTTCTTAAGGGGAAGGATATGGGAAACAACACGGAGACAGGACCATGTATTTATATACATGGGGATATAGTGGGAGCGGTGATACTATTTTTCCTCTCTTTCTTTTAAACCTTCCAATACCATTTTTGAGGACAAAAATGGAACTAAGGGGAAGGAAATGTTATGGAATACCCCTCAAGAGGGGTGTGAACCACCCCTAAGGTTGTAAATAGGTGGACTTACCACATGAGTGCCAAGTGGCACTCATGTGTGAGGCCATGTGGGGCATTCAGAGGGCCAAGAGAGAGAGAGAGTAATTGGTATCCATCGCGTGGCTGGGCGGCAATTCAATCATCGATCTCCGTGCTCGCGCTCGTCTGAGAAAGGCTTCCTCGAAATTCATGCTGCAAGTCCCAAAAGTGAGGGGACTCCTCGAGACACCAGAGTAAGGACCCAACACTATCGACATATGTTTCAGAAAAGCAAACAGACTGGGATAGTTTTCTCCCATTAGTTGAATTTGCATATAATAGTTGGGAGCACAAGACTACTAGGCTGGCACCTTTTGAGATGATCTATGGATTTATTCCACATAGTCCAGCTACCATTGGGTTACCCAGGAAATCTCCGAGTGCTTCATAGTTTTTGAAAAATATACAAGCTAACTTAAAAATAGCTCAGTTCAATCTCCAACAAGTTGTTGAAAGGATGAAAGCATTTGTAGATCGACATTGAACACCACGAATGTTTCAAGAGGGCGATTGTGTGTTTTTACAGGTTCCACTTGGTTCATCATTGACAGTGGGTCAAAAACCCAAGTTATCCCCTAGATTTTGTGGACCTTGGACAGTAATCAAGAAGATTAGTGATGTCGCATATAAATTGCAATTGCCAGATGTTTGCAAAGTTCACCCGGTTTTCCATGTTAGAAAGTTGAGACCATACGTTTCTCGAGATGAGAATTGTATAGATGGTTTAATTGATTTAGAAAATAGAGCATCTGAACCAGATGTTCAATTTCAGGTTCTTGATAAGAGGGAGCAAAATTTAAGGAATCGCTCCATACAAGAGTATTTAGTATCATGGACTAGCCGTCCACTCATATATGCTACTTGGGAATCAGAAGCTCTGATTCTCAAACATTTTCCTTCCTTGATCACTGAGGACAGTGATCTCTAGAAGGGGGAGAGAGTGTTAGATTTATTTATACCTCCATGGTCTACCATTGGTATGCCTGCATTTGGTCGAGGACCCTAGCGGGGTCAAGGACTAGAGCTCGGGGGAGCCAAGGCTCTAGCATGGATCTTCGAGGTTATTCCATCTCCTCACAGTGGCCATATGAAGAGTGTTTGGACCTTAGAGAATATTCTAGAGGTGCCAAGGGCAAGGGCTATTTAAGGTTGGGAGGAGAGTGGCAGGTAGCTAAATGGGATCTTTCAACCATGGTAACCAATCTCTTATCATGGCCATCAGATATCCAATTGTACAAGTATCTCATTGAAACTTCCCATCATTCTTCACTTTGATTGCAAAGGCAAGCCAAGTGTGGTGATGTAGTACTAGATCGTAGTATGGGTTATAAAAAATATGTAGGAGCACCATAGTACAAGTTTTCATCATTTTAGGGTATTCTTGTAGCAACACTACCTACCAATAGATTTGAATTATTCTGTTGAGGTGTGCTTCTTAAGATAGAACCTCACGCTCAAAATCATTTGCAAAGGTGGGTAGTTCGCTCATGATGCACTTGATCTCCACATGGAATTCAACGAGGATAAAAAAATAGGGCATGTATTGCATCTCATTAGTTATGATATATCATATACGTGCAAGATCTTGAAAGTACGTAGGTTTCATGATGGATTCTATTATTTGTATATCTTGAAAGAACTTCGAGAAGCTTGAAGAAGGTAGAAAAGTGCGTTTCGAAGCGACGAAGTTTGGTCAAACCAACCGGCACAAGACCAGCCCTTGAGCTTATGGAGACTCAAATAGACCTTATAGGAATGCTATAATGCAAAGAAACACACTATGTACTTTGGAGCATCAAGGAGAATGAGTCAATACAAAACAGATAGCTTCACGGGTCTACTAGCTCAAAAAACTTACTATCTATGGAAGAGACAATGAACTTCAAATGCCCATAGCAACCAGCCTGATTACAATTAGAAAAAATCATTTTTACGGGAGTGATACACATAGGGTTGAGTGTATGGAATGCACAAAAGTATAAGGAATAAGCAAAATATGCTATAGGAATGAATGCAACATTCACCGGTGGTACTTCCTATTTTTTAGGAATATGCAGAGATTGACTCTGAGGCAGAAAAACTCAGATTTCTCCCAATTTACGGAACCAAATGCTATGAAAATTTATACGCATAAACTAGACACTTATATCGTTCCAATGATTTATCTTCAACTCAATTTGGAACTTTGGAGAGAGAGCAGCAGCCTCTGCAAGATTACTGTTGGCGAGGAATATGATGCAAAGAATTGAAGGAGCAAGACAATGATGGTCATAAGTGTATGTATATTGCTTCCATGTAATGTACAAGTGATTTCAAGTCTTTATATACACTCTAGGAGTGTTCCACAACTTTTACAAGTTGAATTTGAATTCAAATGAAAGTGGGAATGGTTGTTGGAGGGAATCAATTCACTTTGCTACAATCTAGGAAAAGTGAAGATCTAGTTTGCTCTACTTTTAGGTGATTTGATTTGCTTGATTGAATGCAACTTCAACCACCACAAATTTCTGGGATTTGGGCTCTATCTTTCTACCTTTACATGTGTAAAGCTCAAGGCTTTTAGAACGGTAAATGAACTATCAGAAATCTCTCAAAAAAATACAATAAATGAGCATATGAAAAAGAACTCTCCAATGGATATTCTTTCGATGCGATAGCTACCTTTGATGTAGATCAAATCCACCTCAAGCATAGTGTAAGCTTGATGTTCCAAGAGCTCCCCCTCAAGCTAAAGTATGCTTGAGTCTTCATTCTCTAATAGGTTGAATACCTTCCATAGCTTTGAATCTACAAAGATTTATTCCATCAAGTGCCTTCGTCATCATATCTACTACTTGCTTTTCAATTGGAACAAAAGAAATGTCAATCTCCTTTGCCATGAGCTTCTCCCTGATCAAGTGGTAATGGACTTCTATGTGCTTGGTTCTCGCATGGAAAATAGGATTTGCTGCCAGATGCATGGAAGTTACATTATCTCTAAATATGTGAGGTTTGGAATTCACAAGTCCCAAATCCGTATACAATGCTTTTAACCATATTGCTTCTTGGGTTGCTATGGTCAAGCCTCTGTACTCTGCTTCAGCTGAAGATAAAGCAACCGTTGGTTGCTTCTTGGAACTCCATGACACTAGCTTTGAACCTGCAAATGCTAAGCAACCAGATGTACTTTTTCTATCATCATTAGCTCCTGCCCAATCTGCATCTAAATAGATTTTGGTATCCAAATATGAAGAGTAAGGATAGAATATACCTTCGTTGATTGTACCTTTGAGATACTTAAGTACTCTCTTAGCCGCATCCATGTGTGGTCTTCTTGGTGAGTGCCCTTTTGATGAATAGAGAAGGATCTGAGCTGCTAGCTTTGAATCCTTGATCTTGAAGATATGTAACCAACCTGTAATTCCAAGCTCTAGGAGCTTGTTTCAATCCATACAATGCTTTCTTAAGTCTGCAAACATAAGATGGATGATTAGGGTTTTCAAAACCTAGTGGTTGTGACATGTATACCTCTTCACTTATCCAACCATTTAAGAATGCATTTTTCACATCAAGTTGGAGGATTCTCCAATTCCTTGCAGCAGCTACACTTATCAATGTCCTGATTGTAGTCATCTTTGCAACCGATGAGAATGTTTCCTCATAGTCTATACCATGAGTTTGTGAGCATCCTTTGGCAACTAATCTTGCCTTGTACCTGCAAACTGATCCATCTGAGTTTCTTTTAACTTTATATACCCATCTGCAACTAATTACCTTTTGATTCGGCGACATTGGAACCAAATCCCAAGTGTCCATCTCCTTCAATGCATCTATCTCTTCTTTCATGGCATTTTCCCAATTAGGGTTTCCCTTTGCCTCTTCATAGGTTGAGGGTTCCTCTGAAATGGAGTCTTTTGCCAAGTATATTGAATGCTTCGTAACAAATGTGGAATCATATCCATACCTTTCTGGTTGTTTCTTCTCTCTTGCTGATCTTCTAGGTGCTTGATTGGAGCATTCTCCAACCTCTTGCATCTTTGCTTTGCCTCTTGACTTCCATAGCTTGTAATCCTTTTCTCTTTTATCTTGGTCATCGTCTATATCACTTCTTGGATCCTGGACCTATTTATCATGCTTCCTTCCTAATTGATGAGAGTCAGAATCAAGATCATATGGTAGTGTTACCTTTTGTTTGTCTTCATCATACCAAGACATGTGTTCTTCAAACACAACATCTCTACTTGTAGTGAATTGCTTGGTTGAAGGATTGAAAAACCTGTAACCCATCTGAGTTGAATCATATCCAATAAACACTACCTTTGTTGCCCTTTCATCTAGCTTACCTCTTATTTGTGATGGTACATGAACATAAGCTAAACAACCAAAAACCTTGCAATGTCCAAGACTAGGTTTTCTTCCATGCCATGCTTCATAAGGAGTCATACCTTGAAGTGATTTGGATGGTAGTCTATTGACAAGGTACACAATAGTTGAAATAGCTTCTGCCCATAGATAATGTGGCAACTTCTTCTCTTCAAGCATTATTTGGGCTGATCCAACCAATGTCTTGTTTCTCCTCTCTGCAATTCCATTTAGTTGAGGAGAGTACCTAGTAGTCACTTCCCTTTTGATACCTTTGTCCTGCAAGAACTCATCAGACTCTTTGGAGAAGTATTCTCCCCCTCCATCAGATCTGAGCTTCTTTAGTGATCTACCTGTATGATTCTCCACATGTGCAAGATACTTCTTGAAGCAATCAAAACACTTCATTCTTACTCTTGATAAAGTATAAAATAGTCCATCTACTATGGTCGTCAATAAATGAGACATAATACCTTGATCCTGCCAATGAAGTTTCTTGAATTGGTCCCCATACATCTGTATGTACTAAGTCCAATAAGTTGTTGTGGATGTAGCCTTTGTGGTTGAATGGATGTCTTTGTGCCTTCCCAATCTGACATGCATCACACCTATTGATCATGTGTTGCTTTGATATGTTCGGCAGTCCTAGAACACTTTGATCCCTGCATATATCCTTCAAGGTTCTTTCATTCACATGAGCAAGTATCTTATGCCACACTTCAAGCTCACTTAGGGTTTGAGACCCAAAGTTGAATAGAGCTATGTTCCTGGATTCTCCTACTTCAAAAGTGAAGAGCCTACCATGCTTCTCACCTCGGACTATCTTTCTGAAGCCTTGACACGGATCTTCCACAAAAGCTCCATGTTGGGTGAACCTAACTTGCAAGCCTTTTTCAACTATTTGGCCTACACTTATTAGGTTTTTAGTGATAGTGGGTACATAGAGAACCTTACTCAGAATGTTTGTCCTGCCATTGGAAGCTTTGACATTACCAATCTTCTCCACATTGTGCTTTGTGTCATCCCCTGTTTGCACTTCATGTCTATGCTTTGGACTTTCCAAATCACATAGAAGAGGAATGTTTCCTGCAACATGATTTCGAACATCCTGAATCTATGTAGAACAAATGATCATCTTCTTTACCTTCTTTGTGGCTTAGATTCATAAGAAGCAATGAGTCTTCATGTGGTTGATCTTTTGAATAATTGTTGTAATCCCTTCTATTATAGCTTCTATTGTTATTTTTGAAGTTGTGTCTACCTCTGCCTCTATTGCTGCCATATCCACCTCTTCCACTTCCTTTCTGGGTCTTCTCATTGAACCAGCAATTCTGAGTGGTGTGATTGGTCTTATTGCATATGGCACAAGGTTGAACATTCTAACCTTTGGCTTTGTCTTGCTTTGGTCCTTTCTTCTTCCCTTTCCACTTGCTCTTGCTTGCAAAGTTGACTTGAGAAGTCTCTTCTTCATCTTCTTCCTTCTTCTTGCCTTTCTGCTTCTTATCCTTCTTATCTGTATATAGAGCACTAGTTGAATTACCATCATAAGAGTTACCTTCCTTTATGCTATTGTTGGCTTCTTGATTGAAGAGTTGTCGAAGAAAGATGTTGAAGTCTAGAGTTTGCACATCCATGATGAGATCATAAGCCATCGTGAAGGATTGCCATTGCTTATCACTTCGAATGCCATTGAGAATTTGCCTCATGATGACCTCTTCTTCAATCAGCTCTCCAATGGATGCTAACTGATCCGCAACCTCTTTGACCTTGGTAACAAACTCTGTGATGGTTTGTTTAGGTGTCTTCTTCATTTGGTTGAACTCATTCCAAAGATGATTCTTTCTTGCTTTAGTACTAGCAGAAAAGAAAGTCTCGAGGGCATCCCATGTCTCTTGAGATGTCTTGCATCCTCTAATATGTGGTAATAAAAAGTCAGAGATAGAGTTTAGTATGTACGACCTTCCTTGAGCATCCCTTGCACACCAAAGTGTGAGCTTATCTGTCTCCTCTTGTGTAGGTCCTCCTTTGGATCTTGGAATAGGCGTAACTTCATCACCTGCTACAATTCCATAAAGATTTCTACCTTGCAAATAGGCCTCCATTCTGATTTGCCAAGCTGCGTAGTTGTGTCAATCAAGCTTCTCGATCATTGAGGGAAAGCCGTCACCCATCTTGATCTAGCTCTGATACCACTGAAAGAACTTGGAGAAGCTTGTAGAAGGTAGAAAAGTGCGTTTTGAAGCGACGAAGTTTGGTCAAGCCAACCGGCACAAGACCAGCCCTTGAGCTTATGGAGACTCAAATAGACCTTATAGGCATGCTATAAGTGCAAAGAAACACACTATCTACTTTGGAGCATCAAGGAGAATGAGTCGATACAAAACAAATAGCTTCGCGGGTCGACTAGCTCAAAAAACTTACTATCTATGGAAGAGACAATGAACTTCAAATGCCCATAGCGATCAGCGTGATTACAATTAGAAAAAATCCTTTTATGGGAGTGATACACATAGGGTTGAGTGTATGGAATGGACAAAAGTACAAGGAATAAGCAAAATATGCTATAGGAATGAATGCGACATTCACCGGTGGTACTTCCTATTTTTCAGGAATATGCAGAGATTGACCTCGAGGCAGAAACACTCAGATTTCTCCCAATCTATGAAACCAAATGCTATGAACATTTATAGGCATAAACTAAACACTTATATCTTTCCAATGAGTCATCTTGCACGCAATTTGGAGCTCTGGAGAGAGAGCAGCAGCCTCTACAAGATTACTGTTGGCGAAGAAGATGATGCAGAGAACTGAAGGAGCAAGACAATGATGGTCACAAGTGTATGTATATTGCTTCCATGTAATGTGCAAGTGATTTCAAGTCTTTATATAGACTCTAGGAGTGTTCCACGACTTTTACAAGTTGAATTTGAATTCAAATGAAGGTGGGAATGGTTGTTGGAGGGAATCAATTCACTTTCCTACAATCTAGGAAAAGTGAAGATCTAGTTTGCTCTACTTTTAGGTGATTTGATTTGCTTGATTGAATGCAACTTCAACCACCACAAATTCGTGGGATTTGGGCTCTATCTTTCTACCTTTACATGTGTAAAGCTCAAGGCTTTTACAACGGTAAATGAACCATCAAAAATCTCTCAAAAAAATATAATAAATGAGCATATGAAAAAGAACTCTCCAACGGATATTCTTTCGACGTGATAGCCTTTGATGTAGATCAAATCCACCTCAAGCATAGTGTAAGCTTGATGTTCCAAAATATGTGTCATTCAGTTTGTAGTTTTTCATCACCACCCCCATACATTGTATCTACCGATGGATCTCAACACGGATGAGTACATGAGTATCAAGGTTTCTGATTTATCTTTGATTTCCATTAAGACGATCAGTAGTATACCTTCTTTCATTTCCAAATACCTTTTCCCTAGATCCACTTCCGTTCCTACCCCATCAATCGATTTCATCTATGATACTTGCTCTCCCTCCCACGTGCTTCTCTACTACCCCTGAGGTGTAGGCGGGGCTCATCAAACTATCCCTAGGAAAGGTGCCTAATGTGCAAAGGCCACCTACTATATAGGGACAATGCTACCCACCCCCTACGGCTTGATTCAACCCTACTACTCATTCCCCCATCGTGATGGATTTCCCTCTGATAGCTTGAACCTGACGTGAAGCAAGGTGGTTGCCCAAGTGATAGAGATCCTTGATTTGCCACCCACACCTTAAGTTGATAGAGAAAGAAATTTTTCACACACATTTAGAATAAATTGTATTTAGTATTTTTAAAAAGCAAATGTAAAAATATTTTTCACTGCACAAAACCATAACCTCGACTTCAGATCAGAGTTCCAAGTATTTGTTTTTTTAAGTTCTATGTATATTTGCATTGATACACACACATAAAAAGAAAGATTGTTTTTTCCATCTAAGTTTGGTCACTCATATATTGCAGTTTAAATTACTCATCTTCAGCATTCTTTGCAAGTTATGTAGACCAAATAGCTTCTACTATCATATCTTAGATAAAAAAACAAATAAATTAAAAATATTGTTAAAAAAATCATAAAAAGAGGAAAAATTAAGCTCAAAACACATTAATTCTTGAAAATTAAAAAGTAAAAAGAAATCAACCTTAAAATTTAGAAAAAGAAAATAAGAGAGATCAAGTTCAAGAAAGAAGTTTATTCAAGTGATCAAGGTGATACAAAGAGATAAATGAAGTCAAGTTCAAGAGAAATGAAGTTTAAGAGATCAAAGATAAGGAAAGCTAGCTAGAGTTGATTGAGGCTTGAAAAGAAACTAATTCAAGAACTTCACAAAACCACTATGATCCGAGAAGTAGAATGTACTTAGGTAGTTGATTTGAGATCCAAAAAGAGAGCTTTCAAACGTACCATCACCTCGTGGCTTGAGACTCATCTAATCTCTTCTCTAAGATCTACTTCGAGTTAAGAGAAATAGTCCAGCCACTTACATTGGACATTGTCCTTCACATTATAAAGGGAAGTTTACCGGATTAAACTTGACTGAGTACTTGGACGTATTTGAAGACCAAGATCATATCCATGGATTACCCAAAGAGGTGTTGACTCATTTCTTCACTCAGGTAGTATCACGGTCAATCTTAGCATCCATCTCAGTATACATAGAGAAGACTTGGACAAATTTTAGAAAGGAACTACACAAAATCTACTATCTGGAAGATTTCAGTCAGCACAATAGAAAGGGTTTTTTGGGATGGGTTCATTCCCCCAAAACCCACTATGTCTTTGACACACCTATTGAACGAGTTCCTAAGGAGGTATGCTTAGCTTCCTCATGTTCACCTACACTCTCTAAAGCCTCACCTAGTGACCTCATTTCTCAAGATTTTAAGTCATGAGGGCAGGATTGAAGTTGAGAGAAGGATTGAGGAGGCTAAGAAGAGATTTGAACATACGAAAGACTGGGCGAGGATTAGGAGAGAAGTAGAGGTGATTTCCTAGATAAGGCAATAAAAGACACTGCTTTATGATGGACCTGCATAGATTGCTCCATTATAGCCAAGAGAGGTACTTGTTCTAGTGGGTCTGAATGTGTCTATAGCACAAACTACATCGAATGTTGCATCCACTTTGCACACACTAGTGGAATTAAAATTAGAGATCTTGAGTAAGCAGATAGAAAGTGTTATGACAATGCAAGCCTCTCTGTCCAAAGAGATGGTTACCTTACACAATAAAGTGTACTCCATGGGTTATTAACACCCCACCCCTACTCATCCAAGCACTACTTATTTAGAACCATTCTAAAGAAATACAATGACAATGCCTTATATGAAGGAATATGCTATACATTAGGCTGCACCTCTAGTGCAACCCACTACTCAATAGATGCCTACACCACTAGTTCATCCAATGTATAAGAGAAATGCTAGGCCATTTGATAGACAAGGAACTAGGGGATTTGGAGGAGCAAAGAGACGTGTTTAGTGTGATGAACAAGAAAATGTTTCCTATGCATGTGAAGAGTTGAAACATTCTAAAGAACATCAATTAGTGATAGCCATAGATAAGAAGCTTTATGACTTTAGGACTTGGCTTCCTCTGCCTGTAAATGGGGAAGAGGGAGGAATGAAGAAGCTATAGGAGAACCTATCAAGTACGAATACTAGCACATCATCAACCCATCTAGAGCTATTGGAGAAATGAAATGAAGAGAAAATTAGGCTACAACCGCAAAAGAATTACTCAACAGAAGCCATAGTCAAAGCTAGAGATGTGATCATAAAGAAGATTGCCTAGAAGTCTCTTGTGGATTAGTTCTCTATCTATTCACACATAGTTGATGTTGAGGATAAGACAAGAAGAGACGAAAATGCAAGATGAGGCTAAGCGAGAAGGAAGAGTAACTAGAAAAAAAAATTAAGAATGAATAGGAGAAGGCAAAAGAGAATGAGAAGAAATTTCACTTTGAGGAGCCTATTGCTTCTCAAGAAGAAGTAAGAAGAAAGGAAATAAGAGAAGGAAAGAGGTCACTGAATTCGAATAAGATTCAAGAAACAAGTCAAGGGAAGGAAAAGAACCAGGAACCTATTGAAAAGATTGACAATATTCACGTAAGTGAAAAGAAAAAGAAGAAGAAAGCTCCTAAAGCTATGCTACTTTTGGAGCTTGAGAAGAAGAACAATGCAAAGGAATATCTAAATGACATTTTATTGAAGATTCAATTGACAATGTCCTTGGAACATGTCTTCTCAATTGCAAAGCTTGAGTTCAAGGATAGCTTTATTAGACTAATAAAGAGAAAGAGATTCCCATTACATGAGGACAGAAATGGGAGAGGCATCTCAAGGCACTCCAGCAAGAAAAGCTAACAGTGATTATAATAAGAACTTTTTGATAAGAGGGATGCTAGAGGTAAAAGTGAAGTTAGCAAATGGTAGAGATTCATATTTATCTTTGACCTTGATTTACTCGGGATCAAAGATAAATGTGATATCCAAGTAGTATGAAAAGTTGAGATGGCCCATAGACAAGGAACATGGCTAGAGGATGAGGAGCATGGATAATGGCTCTAGAGCTTTGCTAGGAGCATGTGCTTTTGTACATGTGACAATTGGGGGAGTTTCTAAGGAATTCCACTTCTTTTTTGAGGACAGTTGTTTGTACAAGGCTACTCTCGGGCAACCATTGATAGCTGAAATGTAGATGGAGACAAAGGCAATGGATGATAGATTTGCTTATGCAAGCATGTGATCGAGATGCTGGTTGAACTCCTTACGAGTCATGACTATTTGCACAAATCATGCAAGAAGTAGGAAGAATATAAGAAAACACTCCATTAACTCTCACAATCATGAGTGTGATGATTGTCCACTGGTGAGAGAATATGGGGCTTATTATGACCAAAGTTTCTGCCAAGATCCACCATTGAGTGAGACAATTATGGAAAATGGTTTGATGTCTCGCACGACTCTATAAATATTTTTCAAAGTTTTTTGTATATTCTTCTATGTTCAAGTTTCTTTATTTACAAAAGTAAAGCATTTCGAATCAATTCAAAAGCGTATTTGAAAAACATTACAAAAAAACTTAGGATTGATGTTATGTGATGAAAAGATTGAAAATTTGATTGAATTGGAAAGTAGTTCGATTGTTTTGGAAGAACTTCAGTACAAAATTCAAAGAAATGAAAAAATTGAATATCATCATGCTCAATTCTACTCAAGAATATGAATTAATTATTGAGTTTTTGCAAGAACATGAAATGGATGTAAATACTAAGTACAAGACTGTTGAGAAGAAGGTAAAAACCATAGCTCAACCATTACCAAGTGATAGTTATTGAAAATATCTTAGATTGCCTGATGAACCTATGTTGAGAATATGAGAGCTTATAGGGCATCACTTTACTTGGGAGACTATTAAAAAAATAAAGTTTGGAGAGAGATCAAATCTCAAAGAAAAGAGAAAGAAAAATTCATAGAAGTTATCAAGAGACATGAGAAAGCATTTGCTCTTTTTCCACATGAGGTACATTGTGCAGATCCAAAAGAAGTTCCACCCATGATCAGCTTTATAGTGACACATATACCATGGAATACTTGACCTATTCTAGTCCCAAAAGCTCACTTACCTCAGTTGATGAGGCTGCTAAAGCAAAAGATTAGAGCCATCTTTAGCACCATATTCGAATAGGTGGTTCATGGTGCCACAGAAGAATGGGAAACTTTGTTTCATCCAAGATCTATAGCCTGTAAATAAATTCACGATTAGAAATGTAGGGACAGGTTCTATAGTAGATGAGTTTGCAGAAGCATTTGCTTGACATTCCATCTACTCCATGGGTGATCTGTATTCAAGGTATGATCAACTTCAGTTCACCATTGAGAGCAAAGACATCACTAAGATGAAAAATACACTCGGCCTTGTACGCATGTGTCCTTTGCCATAGGGAGCAACAAATTCTATTGCTCATATGATGAATGCCATGAATCTAATCCTACTTGACTTCATACCTTCTGTGACTATACCTTTTATTGATGATATTCTGGTATAGTATCGAGGTTTCTTATTTATCTTTGTTTCCCATTGTGATGGTTAGTAGCATGGCTTCTTTCATTTCCAAATACCTCTTGCATGGACCCACTTTCATTCCTACCTTTCTGATCAATTTCATCTACGACTACTTGCTCCATTTCTTGCATACCTCTCTACTACCCCTGAAGCATAGGTGGCGCTCGATGGATTATCCCTATGAAAGGCAACCAGTTTGCAAACACTACCTACCAAAGAAGGATGACATGACCCATCCCCTAGGGCCTGATCATCCAGCCCTACCGCTTGTTCTACCACCACGATCAACTTCGCTCTAACATTGGGTAGCTAAGTATTATTCTTGGGAAACTTAATGTGAATGAGAGTATTGAAATTCTTAAAAATTCTGATAATGGTTGTTCAAAATCAACGTCAAGGTTTCTTCTTGGGTGACTTCATTTATTGTAAATGTGAGTTCTTGGTCAGATGATTTCTTGGATTCTAAAACAATTGTTTGAATAGCGATAATCTCCACAACTGCTTCCGGTTGTGTCACAAGAGCTATGGTTGCTAATAGTGCTAGCCTTGGGAGCCTTCTAGTAAATGGAGGAACTCAAGGTTCTTGACCTTTGCATGATTGATCTAGAGTTACTAGTGTCTCTGTGGGTTGTAAGCATGGAAGGTGGCCTTGCATACGCTTTATTGGTTGTCTTGAAGAGGATCCTTCACTTTTAAGAGCTTACAGTTGAAATCTGGTCAGGGCACATTCGACTACAATGTCATAGGCAAGACACATATATACAAATCACATAATGACACATCAACCATTTAGAACTTGCTTTCTCGGCCATCTTCGGTTTGTCACGTGTAATTGATCCATTGTCCAATTTGGTAGATATATCTTTGACTACAAAATTTGTGGCACATACCATATGGGTTTGTGTAAATTGACCTTCTCCCAGAAACTTTAAATGTTCCACACACATTTTGAATGGTGTAGACATGTTTGACATGATGGTGAACATTTCCATAAGATACTTAGAGTTACTTGCACAATGATTAGACTTAGAACCAGAGGAATCATGGGTCTCCTATTCCAATGTGAGGCATTGCTTATTAATCCAAACTTGAAGAAGCCATCTTTGAAGGTTCAAGTCAACTATGTAAATATATCCAATATTAGCTCAATATTAAAGATTTCATGACAGTTTCATCATGGCAAACTAATAGCTTTACTATCAAGGGGATGTTATGTACAAGGAAAGGAACTTTGATCTCACCAATGCAAGGGGTTTCCACTCCTAACTCGATGAGGTAAGCCTCAATTAGAATAACTTTTATTTTCATGTCTTGACAACACAAATACATCTTGGCACCAGTGGCGGCTTCTGAATCAATGAGAGCTCTGATCGTCTTGATTGTAGTGCTCTATTCGAGCTCAACTAAAACGAATGGTCTCAAAACTTCATGTATTTAATACATTCTAAGGCCTCGGCATGTGCCTCTTCTCTAATTCCTTTTTCCTCCTCTCAAGGTTTCTTGGCTTGATTTTGTCGTATAAGCATCTCCTCTATGATTCGTTCTTGATAAACATTTACTCTCTATCCAATTATGTGTACTTCTCCTTCTATGGTGGCAAGTTGTACCGCACTACTAGTATAAATTGTATTCATAATCATAGGTACATAACCATGTTTCCCTAGCCTACAAGCATGCTGTTTTACGCTATATACCAAGACTAAATCACCAAATTTTAAGCCTTTTTCTTTCATGTATGCATCAAAATAAGCATTTTGACTTTTCTTTGCTACATAAATGTCTGGTGCTACACATAGCCTTCTCTCTCCTAATCATTCTAGATCTATCACTCTTGAGGATAGTTTGTGTCTTGTCCATTGATACTATTGTGCTATTTTGAAGGTTGGGATTAATAAATCTAATGGCAGCACAACATTGTGCCTAAAGACCATCTAAAATGGATTGGCTTTGAGTAGTATTTTATAACCAACTCTATAAGCCCAAATAGCATGGTGAAGTTGTTCATCCCAATCAGAGTGTTTGCTTTCTACAAGTTTTGTCAATACATTGCAAAGGATTTTATTAGTGCTCTTTGCTTTTCTACTAGGTTCGCGATCATGTAAGGGGCATACTTCTTATGTAGAACCATGAAATCTTCCAAGACATATTCAATGACTCCATTCATGAACTGGGTGCCTCTATCACTTATAGACTCAATAAGAAGTCCATATCTAGTGAAATATTTTCAAACATGAATTTAGCAATCTTGTGTGCATCCTTTTTGTGTGTGGCTTTGAGTTCTAATTTAAGTGAGATAATCTATGGCTACAATGATGTGTTCTGCATGGGAGCTTCTATCTTGGGTTTAATGGGTCCTAAAAAATCTATATTCCACTTGGAAAATGCATGTCCTCCAATTGTTGGTTTGAAGGGCATCTCATGATTTTTGATAGGGTATTGAGCCCTTTGAAATATTTCACAATGCTTCACATAGGTATGAGGATCCTTATGAAGAGTAGGCCACCAAAGATCTAAGAATAATATAGTTTTGATTACACTGTCGAGTCTAAAGTGTTGAATTACAACACCGCTATGTGTAGTTTCCAAAATCTTCATGTTCTCACTCTCATGAGCACTCAGTCATGGGTAATTATCTCTACCTCATCTAGAGGTTCTCTCTTATCAAAGCATAATCTTTGGCTTCTTTCTCAAAACTCCTTTGTCTCATGTAGTTTGCATCCTTGGTGAAACTTTGTGATTTAAAGAATTCAACCAATGGAGCACTTCATTCAAGTACTAAAGTGATATGATATAGGGTTGCAAACTCCACTTAGGGTTGGATGATACAACTTGGACACTACTTAATCAAGTGATGAAGATCTTCCTCCATGGTAGGCTGATATACTCCTAAACATCTCAAATTTTTAAAAGTTCTGAATTTGGAGTAATGATGTCCTAAGAATCCTACAAGGAATTGTTGTGGTAGCGTTTTTTATTCTTCTTCCTCCACATAGCAAGATAATATATCTTAATAGTTTTGTTTGTAAATTCTTTCTACTAGCAATCCATACCTTTGAGATAATATGACCTCTTTTTACCTTGTTTTTATGCGCCTATTCATGGGTCCACGGTGGATTACTATCTCTTATGGTGGCAACATTAACTTTCTTCAAGTTGATACACACACATTGTTTACAATTATTTTTTAGCACTACTAGAATGGTGGATACCAATTCAGTATGCTCAACTTTGTAGATAAGTCTTGCTTCTATCAATCTCTCAATTTATTCATTTATCTTAGTAGAGTAAACATCATTATAGGTGTAAGGATTTTGCTTTGTTGGCCTATCTTCTATGGTCATAGGGATTTTATGTGGAAAAATCTTTGGTTCCACTCTTTTCAAATCTCTATAAGTCCATGCAAAAATTTCTTTATACTCTCTTTGTAGATTCACCATTTCCTCTTCTTCTTCATGGCTCAATTCTTCTCATGTGTATGTGCATATCTCTTTTGGATCCTCAATTGTCACTAACATATTTTTTTGTTTTTGTCTTTATCATCATATGCCTCTCCCATTAAAGCTTCTCTCATAGACTTTCTTACTAAGATCTTCCTAAATTCTAATTCATACTTCTTGAAATTATTTAGCCCTTCCAATAGGGATTGTACTTATTAACTTCTGATGATGCTTTATGTTTCTTCTTCTTCTTTTTCAACTTCTGGATTCACAATCTTTATATTACTCACTGCAATGGGTTCTTCTTTTTTTTGTTGCCCTAATAGACTCCACATATTGCTCGTCCGATCGAAAGAAGTTGTCCATTATATAGATTCTAAGTCCTCATTTTTCTCTTCTTCACACACAATCTTACTACAGTCACTTTGTTCCAATATTTCTTCCCTCATGAAAAATGATATATCATAGCCATCCTCATTGTAGTGCGGTGTTCATTGTTCTTCATTGACCACTATGTCTATGTTTACTAATATCTCAGCCCACTCATGTGGCTCAAATGCCTCATTTGAAAAAAACATAGGTGTATAGGCTGGGACTCTTATGGGTCACCCTTCTTGCGGGGTTCCTTCCTCTCTTGCGTCAAGTGTTTCTCCTCTTGTTCCACCACTTCACATGTTGGAGTTAGACATCTGCGCAAGCACGCAAACAACACAAGGTAGAAGAGGAAGCTTGGAGCACAACACACAATATTCAATGTATTACTAGAGAATGTACAAAGATAGTTAGCCCATTAGGGCAATAGGCATATATACAAGCTGGGGGGAAAAAACGTCCTAAAGAGGGAAAAAAGTTGCCCGACGGTCCTAGTGTGTTCACACACATCACTACCTAAATATATTAACAAATCCCCCTTGGGATTGATGCGGTGAAAAAGGAGTTGGCACTCATGTATAAGGAAGTGTGAAGCTATGTGGAATCAATCCACAAAAGGAAGTAAGCCCAAAGCTTTGCAGAAAGCTTCAAACTTCTCCCTAGGCAGAGCCTTCGTGAAAAGAGCCTTTGTGTGTGGCATCTGAGCCACACACACTCAACAATAGCTCTGAAAGCTGCCCTACACTGAGGCTCACAACTAGAAATGGCCACAGTAGGTTGGTTCTTGCTCAACCAAGATATACATGAGCTACCAAGCATGAAGCAAAAGCCACTAGTGGACACACGAGTGTCATAGCAACCAGCCCATTCAAAGTTAGAAAAAGCATGCAAATATGGCGGTAGTGAGCCCCCCTTGGGATGAAACAACCCAAGTAGCTGAGTACCACTCAAGTAGCGAAAGATGCAATTAAATGCCTACCAATGCTTGACACCTAGGCAATGCATAAACCTGCTCATCTGTGAGACAGCAAACTGAATATCTGGCTGACTAATGCATAAGTAAATCAAGCATCCAACAGTCTGCTAATAGAGAACAACATCAAATGCATCTCCAGCATCCTGAAGACTCAATCATAAACATGTCTCCATAGGAGTGGCAATAGGATTATAGATTTCAAGGCCAAAATGCTACAATAATGTGTCAATATATTTCATTTGACACAAAGCCATTCCACTATCAACATGCATAAACTGAATGCCAAAATAGTGATGCAAATGCCCCAAATCAGACATCTCAAATGAGGCATGTAAATCAGCCTTAAAAACACCAATATGCCTCTCATGAGGACCAGTGAGCAACATGTCATCAACATAAACCACAATGATAAAAAGTACATCATTAGCACGCTTAACATATAAGGTGCTTTCAGTTGGATTGTTCTCAAAACCATGTGCAATCAGATAGGCATGTATCTTTTCATACCAAGCATGTGGTGCTTGCTTTAAGCCATATAATGCATTCTTTAACCTCCACACCTCGTTCTCATGCTCTTTCTGCACAAAGCCACGGGGCTGAAAAACATACACTTCTTCATGCAAGTCACCATTGAAAAATATTGTTTTGATATCCAACTGATGTACATTCCAACCATGATGAGCTACAAGTGCACAGATGCTATGAACAGTAGTCATTCGGCAAGTAGGTGCAAAGGCCACATCAAAATCAATGCCTCTTTCCTACACATAACCCTTTGCAACAAGCCTAGCCTTATACCTGTCAACTATACCATCACGCTCATGCTTCAGCTTGTATACCCACTTAGTCCCAATGGCCTTCTTGCCAGGAGGAAAGTCACATAAAGAACAAGTACCATTCTTCATTATAGCATCATATTTAGATTGCATAACATTAGGGCGAAAAACAGCCGTGTAAGGATTTCAATTAGTTGTGCTTAATCTAGATTAAAGTTGTCAAATCCTTTACGAAATTCCGTGTAAGTTCATTTAAAACGTATCTTATGCAAACTTTAAAGAGAGAGAAACTCGTATGATAATCTTGAAAAGTTTGTGTGATATCTTACGCCTAGAAGTTTGTGCTCATCGGGTGCTGATCAAAATTCGAATTTTCCTCTTATTCACGGACCTATATAATGTGTGCTAGTGACGTTTTGCGCTTTTTTACTCTACTTTTCATAGCAGGCCTGTTTTTCTCTTTCACGTCATTTTAGACACTTGCCGGTCACTTTTCATAGCAGACCATGGAGAACATTAACCCAAATACTCTCGTTGAGCTTTCAAACAATCGAAATCATTGTGAAAAGTTCCATATCAACATTGCAGTTAGTCAGGAGTATGCGACAACAAGAAAAGCATTTGGAAGGGCTCTTCATCCTCCTGAAGTGGATGGATTGTGAAAGGAAGGCAAGAAACATATGGACATATGGATAGATGGATCTGTTTATCCAATTGATCCACAAACTTGAAGGTATCCCCCTTTTCATAATCTTCATGATCTGATTAGATTTGTAGGAGATGGTGAGGATGGTTTACAAGGCTATTGTTCAAGGCTCTGGGATATTTCAAGGAATTATGTACAATACATAAACTATTTACAAAACACACTACATCAGAAGGATTTACATATAAGGGAGATAGAAAGCAAATTATCCACTTTTTCTTCTCAGTTTGAGTCTTTTAAAAAAATGAAAGAAACTCCTATAGGTTTGAGAATGTGGTCAAAACGAATAAAACCTTTTTTAGATTTGACTGAAAAATCTGGCCAGAAAAAGAAAAGAATGAAAATTGTTAGAGATCATGTGACAAATGTGCTAGGTCTCAATATGTCGAGGAGTTTTGAGTGCATACATTTTTGTAATGAAATTTTGAGTCAAAATGATGTTTTAAGACTATTGAAACTGAATGAAAATACATGCTTGAAACGCTTTGTTTTCTAAAAACTCATGACAGAAATGAATCTATTACTAGAACCATCTCAAATTCAGAAGATTTGTGATAGCGTCGAAGTGAGTAGGAAAGGTTATAGAGCAATTTCAAAAGTTTGGTGTGAATTTTTAAAATTTAACAAAGTTAGAAGTTTTGGATTGCCTAGACCCCATCATGTAGGAAAGTTTGGGCTCTGCTTGAATAAAAAGATCACATCAATATTTGGTGAATATAAACATATTCACGGTAACATGCCTTACGAAGTAGGAAAAAAAAAGTTACATTTCACTTACAATGCATTTAACAACATATGGATAGATATTATAAAACTTCAAACATACATGGTTCAGTTCTATAATATAAAAGAACATGAATGTTCTGGTCTATTGAAATTTGTAATCAAACTTGATGAAGCTGAGCTTAAAAAACAAATTAATCAAACTTGATGAAGCTGAGCTATTAAAAATGGAGAGAATAAGTATTGCACTGATGAACAAAGCTTTGGACTATAGCCTTGGGAAATTGGATACTGCATCTCTCAAAGTACAATCAGAAATAGAGTTATGTGGGTTGGCTGTGCTCAAGTTCCATCTGAGAGCCATAAAACACTTAAATAGTTATTCTCACAAACAAACATTCCAAATGTTATCCAAAGGCATCATGCAGGAGAATTGTTGAATGTCAAAGACTACGAGAACTTTCAAGTTGAGTGGCATTTGAGTGGAGACCTAAAGACGTTCAAATGCATGTTTGGTATAAGTGGGGGAGCAAATTCAAAGTACCCTTGCTTGTACTGCATGCAAAGCCCAGGCACAAATGGCTGGATTGCTAGAGTTGAGGCTAAAGAGGCTCCTTCCAGACAAAATGTTATTCTTCATAACTACTCATCTTCTTCAATGATGATCCCATACTTCCAATAGCATTGACAAATGTACATATACATACAGAGTTAAGAATCATTGACAAGTTGGTCCATCTTCACTTGGATTATGCATATTCTATCAAGCCTACAACTCTTGCAGATGAGTGCATAAAAAAACGTGAATGTCTTCTTTCAGAAATGGGATTTCATGGTGGTGATGTTCATCTAAGAAAATATCCAAAGCTTTCACAAAATACAGGTGATGTACTATAGGATGCCTCAATGGGAGGTGCAAAAGCAAGGAGATTCTTCAGCAACCATGATGACGAGCAACTAAATGCCATGTGCAATTGTTGGAAAAATTTCTATGAGGTCACAAACAATGTAAAAAGCAAACCAGAAATAGCAAAAAAGAGAATGGAGGTGTGGGTCAAACTAGATAATCTTTTTAAGATCATGAGGTAGCAGGTAACATCAAAGAGTTATGTGATAGATTTCAGAAAGGTGACCACGGAGCTTATAGAAACCATCATAGAGGCATGGGGTGCCAAAGACATAACATACTACTTGGTGAGTTCCAAAGATATTTTATTCAATTTATTTATTTTTAATTGAAATAAAGATCTAATGAGATTCTTCTTCTCTTCTAGCATATTCTTCTTGTGCATGGTGCATTCTTTGCAGAAAAAGAACCACTTGCCATGTGGAACACCCAAGGCATGGAAAAATCTCATTATCAAGCAAGGACAAGCTACTTTAGGTGTACAAGGAAAGGAGGAGGAGTAACAAAGAGCAATGCCTTCAGAGAGCTTTTTGATTGGTTCTTTAGAAGACAATTACAAAGGACCTCATGCCAAATATAATCAGAAGAATATGACTATCACTAGACAAAATCATCATGTATCAATATCACAAAATGAAAAAGACTACATTTCAAACAGAGCTATAATATTTGCAATGTCTTTTATTTCTTTGAGAAATAAAGATGTCATGTATGTACATTTCAAGATGTATTAAGCTTTGAAAAGAAATATGTCTATTACCATCAGATGACTTTGACCAAAGAACAGATCATGGATCAATAACAATTAATATTAGGCCATGGATCAATTACACCAAAAAAATTTGCAATGTCTTATATCACATTGGGCAATTTCTTTATATGTACATTTGTTGAGAAATAGAATTTGAAAAAATGAAGTCATTCCTTGAGCCTCTTTAAAGAGCTTGGCTCTGGCAAATCACCTCTATATCTAAGGAACTCTTTTCTTGTGTATCCAACAATGCTTTTTAAATCTGACACCCCTGCAGCCATTGCATAGCTTGAATAGGAAAGAAAGTACCCTGCCCTTGAAGCATTGAGACTTGGGGCATATCCAAAAATTCTGAATGTAGCTACTCTTTCAAGCAGCAAAACTCTGAAAGCATTAAAGGGTATTGGAGTAAAACCCATGTATTTTGATAGAGTCCTCAAGGAGAACAATGCAAAGTCCGGCTCCTCACTGTAGTGCTTGTGAATAACACAAAATGTGTCTAAGTTCAAGTTTGGAAGATAGTGGATAATAGAATGAATATCCACCTTTGCTTTTCCTTTCTTTTCTATGGCTTTTCTTGTTCCCTTGCCCTTGCCAAGGTAATTTTCTTCATCCAATATAGTTAACTGTGGTAAAAGTGAAAAGCAAGGTCAGATGAAGTTTTTATGTGCTTTAAAAGGTTCCTCATTATGGCTAAGAATCTATCATCATGTAAAATAGGCAACATCCATTCTCATTGCGGTGGGAATATATGTGTTCTAAGTTCAATGCATTTGTGGCTAAGCATGGTATAAAACATCAATGAAAATTCGATATCAACCTCAAAAATATGAGTTGTTGAAAGGAAGAATATGTCTCTTATGGAAATGGTGTGGTGTATGATCAAGAGGTAGACTTTACCTTATAGCTTCTGAATTGAGACTTTACGTGTGCAACATATGTACTTAACACATGTCCCAGTGAAGCAGTGTAAGAACAACAGAAAAAATTAGATGATAATGTTGTGAACCATATTTTTGTTTGGTTTAATTCTAAAATGAAAGTCTATCATTTGTATCATTTATAGATTAAATGCATATTGGTTAGTCTTGATGTTTCTTTTGTGGAAAAAGGATATTAATATCTTACTTTCATGTATCGAGGAGACATCCGTTAGCTCAATGGATGTGTATGACACTTTTTTGCCTCTTTTTATAGGTGGCTAGTGAAGTGTTTGTCCTAGTCTGAGAATTTTGCAGCCTTTATAGCTTTCAAATGATGATGTAGATCATTCCATTTTTTATGTGGATTTACATGATGCACTTGTTGATGAGAGGTCTGACATAGAATAAGAAAACACTATGCCTAAATTGAGGGATAGAACATTAGATGCATCTTTTTCATATGACATTTTCCTAGGCTCTCATGGTGCTTCCTTTACATCAACTTGTTATGCAATGGTTGTCTCTAGTTTCTGTGATGAGAATGACCTTGTTTCTTTGGATGAAGCATAGAATTTAGAAAATTGGATGGATGATATGCAAGAAAATAATGATGCTATTATGAATAATGGTACTTGGTCTTTATTCAATTCCCCCTCTAGGCAAAAAGGCCATTGGTACTGAATGGGTTTACAAGATAAAATGCATGTCTAACGGAATAGTTGATAGCTTTTAGGCTAGAATTGTTGTCAAAAGTTATGCTCAAGAAAAAGGCATGTATTTTTATAAGCCTATTGCTATGACATGCCGAATGACCACTATCGGTAGGAACTATACACTTGCACCTCATCAACGTTGGAATTTACATCACTTGTACATTAAAAGTGCATTTTTGAATGGTGATTTACATCATGAAGTGTATGTACTTTAGCCCCATGGTTTTGTGTAGTGTTCAGGCTAAAAAGGCATTATATGGAATGAAGCAAGCACCACATGCTTCATGTGAAAGGATACATGGCTACTTGCTAGCACCTTGATTTGATGGCACTCCAATTGAGAGCACCTTATATGTAAATCATGGGCATGATGTAATTTTGATCAATGTTATATAGGTTTTTGATTTGCTAACCATTGCTCCTAATGAGAAGCATATTCATGAATTCAAGACTAATTTACATTCCTCTTTTTCACTGTTCCTAATGAGAAGCATATTCTTGAATTCAAGTCTAATTTACATGCCTCTTTTGAGATGGTAGATTTTTTGCATCATTATTCAAGCATTTAGCTTATGCAAGATGATGGGTATTGACACATTATTGCAACTTTTTGGTCTTGAAGATTGTGTTGTTACATCAAACTGGTGACTTTGCAAAGTGTTGCACAAGAGGCCAAGGACATGGGTGCAAAGGTAGTGCACAAGTAGTTTGCTCGCAATGCTCTTGAAAGCAAAGTTAATGGAGGTTGCAGAAAGATATTTTTGAAGGGTTTTTAAGGCTTGTCAAGTGTTATGGAAGGTCTGGTGAAGCCTCCCTTATGTGCACATTTGGAGAAACTAAGATCAAAAGTGGGAAAGAGGAAGTGAAGAAAATACACAAGAGATTATGTGTGGACCCCATTTAAATTTTCATTTTTCCATAAAGTCACTACATGACGAAATAGGGATCTGTTAGTATTTACATGAGAAGGTTCTTGCAAAAAAAATGTGAGCATCAAGAAAGACAAATAGTTGGGAAGTGAAGCAAGGTGCAAAAGAGAAAAAAACATCATAATGGAGCATTTTTGGAGATAGACTAAGGAGGCAAGAGCATACACTGCATTGCGAGAGCAAGAGAGAGCAAAAGAAACACAGTTAGATAGTGCATTAAAAGATTAAGTGCGAAAATAGAGAGACAAAGTGAGCAAAGATAGTATGAAAAGAGAATGCACATTGAGAAAATAAACTGTGAAAAATTATCATCAACGAGGTGTTGAACTCAATAGTATAAGTGACCAAGCCTTCAACCTTACTGAAAGCTTGAGTGCGGAGTGGATAAGGTCAAACTATTGGACAAGGTGAAGGACTTGTTGGAAGTGAGGTAGGCCCTTGGCTCATGTCACAGGTCCATGGTTCCATATGTCCAGTTATGTACAACATTAATTCCAACATTCTTCAATATTGACAAAACATGAACATACCACAACTTAATCATAGAAATGATGAGATAAAGATAGAGAAAGAATAGACGACATGCGTAAGGTGTTACGTAAGCCATCACTTACTCATAGTATCATATATACCAATGTTCAATGTACAATGTGGGAGCAAAACTCTCAACCACTCTATGTGATGAGAAATAGATGAACGAGTGATTGTACAATGTAACAAACATATTCAGATGTATGGGTAGTAATCTGAATATACATGAGATGTGTGACCTTATAGGTTATAGAAGAGTGAATATGAGTGATTGAAAGAGGAAGGATCCGTGTGAAACTGATAGTCAACAAACCCTCATCTGAACTTAGGCTATGGAAGACCCTAAGTCAGATACGTGTGTGAAAAGATCACATACTTATAAAGTAGCATAGAATGCTAACAAGTTTGCTGCTAGAAATCTTCAAACTCATGTGAACACACCTTCTCAAATACCTCATCAAAATATGCATAAAGCATATACGTACTGTTTCTCTTGTACCTATGCTGAATAGGACTCCTCCTGATATGAACGCCACGGCCTCCATAAAATTCAAGTAGTACCTGTGTGCATAAAGAGAATATGTACCTAAGAATATGTGTGCATAAAGAGAATATGTACTTAACATAAGATGTAAATCTTATGTTAACCACCATCCAATGTCTTTCAAGTAGCCCGCCATCTTCTTGTAGAAGACAATCTTCAACCTGACATCTTCTTTGTAGAAGACAATCTTCAAATACACCATGTAGATGGTCGATCCTCACCATTAAGCTGCTAATGACCAAGTCTTCTTGCCATGAACAAGAGATAACCTCCTCTCCATGAACTAGAGTGTGAGCACACCCTTCATCTTCTCCAAGAAGAATCATTAAGAAGAACTCCATAGCTGCTCCTCAACATGCTTCAAGTTAGCACCATGGCTGCCCCATGTGCTAGAAGAAACACCACCTCTATTGAGGTCCAAGCCCCAAGCTTGTGTTGAATACTAAGTGAAGGATGATTACAATGAGCATGAGGCTCTTCTTATATAGTATTTTGTGTATTCTGAAAAGCACTTCTAAAAGCACATAAATCTATGCGATCACAGATCAATTCAGAACAATAAAGCAATCGCAAAACACTGTATGCTGTTGCTCCTTGTAAAGCTATCATATGATTTTATTGCAAAAGCACACATTAAAACATAGCTTTCACGAATGCGCTGGGCGGGGATTGAACCTGCGCGGACTGGTGAGGACGCTTATCCACGTCGTCGCCTAGATTTGCTTATACAAGGACGGTAAGAAATCGCTATACATGCTGTAACCGAATGTTGTGACCGCCCACGTTGTTGTCTTCTAGAGATACTAGAAAGAAGTTGTACATATGCTATCAATTGTTGAGTAAAAATGGACCAAGAGGACATTGAAACCATGTTTTCCAACAATCCCCCCCTGCAATGTCATATTGGTACAAACTCGACTGGATCTGCAAATTTCATAAGCTGCAAACTATCACAAGCTTCAAGCTTGTAATCTCGTACTTCATAACTTGTTCTTCAAAAGTCTTCTTCAAAACTGAATTTGACTTTCCTTCAAAAAAACCTGAACTTGTTGAATATGAACCATAATACTTGAGAAAATATGCAAACTAGATATCCAATAGTGAACACATCAAGCAATCACTACTTGACAACAAATATAGCATGAACTATCTCCGAACCTGTTATCTCTTGTCTTCAAAAACCTAAAAACATACACTAGGATCCACATATTTGCATTTACCTTCCAAAAAGGTTTCTCAACGTACTTTTGTTGTGTCATGTAAATACACTAAATAAAATCAGGAACTGAATCTTGGAACCTGTGACTGTCAACTCACAACTTAGTGTATTATGAACACTGCTCGTTCATCTCTTACTGTACTCAAGTCAAATCAACTCAACTCAAATGAAATCAACTAAAATCAATTGAAATATGAGTCAAAAAATCTATGATGTCATCATGTCTTCATCCTTTAAATCCTTCATACCTCTTTCCTTCAGAACTTGGTATAAACATATATTTGCGCACTTCTCAAATATACCTTTCTGAAATATCAAGTTTCTCTTCAATAGAACTCTGGAACCTTCTACTGAACAGGAACATCCTAACAGGAACTTTCTCCAAACATTCTTCTTCTTCCTTCTTCTTTCAAAGTTGGAACATAAAGAGAACCTGATAAAGGAAATATAGGAATACCTGAAATAGGAATAGCTGTAGGTATGACATTCTTTTATATATGGCTGAAAATAAGTCTTCATGTTTCATCACCCCCTGGATGATTTAACACTAATATCCAGTATTCTTCAAATATATCAGACTTTATGAAATTTGGAACGTCTTCCTTCTTTCAATAAATCTGATGTTCAGTGATCAATACCTGTATCTGAAACAAAATCTCTAAACCCTTTTTATTAGCATTGTGCACATGTCAATAGCTTTCCATGTCATTCCTCAGCTTTCCAAATTGTAGAATAAGGTTAGCTGAACCTAACATATCAAAACCTTGCTGAAAGCTTTATATGATTCATAACCTTGTGTAACATAACAAGTATCTTCTTCTATCTCTGAGTAACAAAAATATGATAGAATCTGAATCTTTGACTTACTTCTTCCAATGCTAAGAACCTTACACAAACAAAGGATAGGCAACTGACTCATAAATACTCAAGATCATATAAGATCATACAAGATTGATGTTCTCTCCTTTGTAGAATCTGCTCTCATCAAACCTTCATGTCTGAATGTTTGATTTGTTTACCTGAATGTCTCCAAGTGTCCATGCTTCTCAAAAAGTTGTAAAACTTTTCTTCAAACAAATCCTTCCAAGAATTTGCAATTCCTACTTGACACATAAGTGGACAAAACTTCTCACCTTGAGAACTCCAAAAGCTGCAAGTTGATACTTCAAAACTTTCATATTTTACCCAGGTGAAATGTGATAGTACCTGCTTGAATTTCTTTTGGCTAACTCCACTTCTCAATCAAGTGATAGGATCTGATGGAACATCTTTTTGAATACAAGCATGTATCCAAAAATCTAGACAATCATAAAAAGTAGATTCTTCAACTGACTGGTACATCAACAAGTCTGAATTTTCTGAAGTTTTCTGAAAATACTGAATATGAGGTAACCTTTTCCAAATATAAAACCTCAACCCAAGTCTTTAACATCTGCTACAAAAAACTCTTTTATCTTAAGAGTTAGATAAAGAAGAAATATACTTTTCTACAACTTGTCATATACCAAGTAGCTCTGTATTGACATTCCAAGAATTCTTTGAGGGAACATATAAGCTGCCCGCTTAAAAGCTTCAACATAACTCATACACATATGAGTGCTTTTGTTTCTCTCAATGCAATTCTCTGTCAAATCTACTAAATCATGACGAAGTGTAATGCAAAACAAGAAACTGCTTCTTCTTTAAACAAGATGTTCTCGTAGACTTGTCTTTGGATGTAGAGGATAAAATAGGAAAAGTATATGGAAAATATATGAGAAAAGGAAGCCTTACTTTTCTTTTGGAAATGATGGACTTTCTTTTACTGCATCTTTCTTCCACCTGATGATGTCAGCATCTTCAAACTTCTCTTCCATAACTTTTGTTCTCTTCATCTTGAAGTAGCAAACACTCTTGACTTCTTCGAATGAACTTTTTCTCTTTTTCTAATGCTAAGAGTAAGAGATAAAACAAACATGGTATACAAATGGAAGTGAATATAGAATCATGTTTTATCTATCCAAACCTAGTTCACCAAAAGAAATTCAAAGTTTTTTGGGTCATACTAGTTACCACAAGAGATTCATTAAGATGTATGAGACATAGCTAGACCACTAGCTAGGCTCATAGGTAAGAATATCCCGTTCAAGTGGGATAATGAAGAGGAAATGTCTTAGCAGGCTCTAAGGTCCAAGTTGGCAGCTGCATTAATCCTTGTCACACCTGATTGGTCTAAGGTTTTCCATGTCAGAGCATTTGTGAATTAGGGCTAGATTATATAGGGCCTATCTATCCCACATACTTTCCACGGCAGGATAAGTATTTGCTGGTTGTCACTGACTATGCAACAAAATGGGCTGAGGTTATTGCTTCTCTAGTTTGCACATCCCAAATAGTTGCCGATTTCTTGTACAAAAACTTTTTTTGCAGGTTTGCTTGTCCTCTTGAAATCTGCATTAATCCATGAACACACTTTGTTAATAAATTTTTGTATGAGTTTTTTAACAAGTACAATATTTTCCATCATATTTCCTATGCATATTATACAAGGGCCAATGGACAAGAAGAGTCCTCAAATAAAGTATTGATAGCAGTTTTAAGGAAGGAATGTATGTTATAGCCCACTATTTGGGGCACTACTTATCGAAACACACTATGGGTCTAAAATTTGGCATGTAAAGAAACTATAGGCCACTTCCCTTTTAAACTGGTCTATCGAGTTATTCCTACTAAGCCCTTTGAGTTTTTACATGGCTTTCCCTAGACAAAATCTGTGCATGTAAGAAAGGATCATAGGGTATCTTCTAAACTATTAAAACTCAACAAATTGGAGGAAATTCGACTAGATGCCACAAAGAAATTGGAGAAGACACAAGCCAAAAGGAAAAGAGCTCATGATAAAAAATTATGGACAAACAAATTACAGACTGGTATGCTAGTTCTCTTACATATACCACAATTACAAACACAAATGCAAGGTAAGTGACTGTATAAAATTAGAGGAATGTTATAGTGGGATGTGGTGCAATGAGGATCTCTAATTGGTGAGGTGCTACCACAAGTCAAAATATCCAGGCTCAAGGCCTATCATTATCAACAAGATTGAAGTTCTTTTAGATCATCTTGCACTTTACACAATTTTCCCAATTTGTACGTAGCTCTTCTCCTACTTTTTTTCACTTATTTTTATCATTTTCATAAGATATTATGCTTTTCTTTGAGGTATTTCTTGTAGTTTTTTTTTATAAGAAGGAGTTCAGCCTTGGCCTACTCTCCCAGACTTTAATTAAAAGAGAAAATGATACAAGTGAATAGTACAAGTGCCCTTGGGACCCCCCAAATCCCACAAAGCGGGGGTAGAACTTTTGTATCTAGAGAATGCTACAGAGGAGCTCAATTACCCTCACGTCCCCTTCATGCAAGTCCCACTTGGATTTAAGCTTGTTGTTCTTGATGAGAAACACTTTATGGTGCCTAGAAAGTGGGGACCTATTGCAATTGGAGACTCGTTTTCCAAGGAGGAACAAATACTTCTCGATTGACCACTCTTTTGGAGGGTGTCCAAAGTTATAGGCACATTGCTCCTTCCAAATCTTCGAGAGGTTTTCCCCTCTAATAGCATTCTGCAGTGCCACTGAGGATCCGATCGCTTCACCCAGGAGCGCTTGTTTCCAGATGATTTGTTTGTGCAGTCTTAGAGTATGCCCAAGGGTCCACCCAGAGGTGAAGAGACTTGGGGCAGGCAAAGAAGATGTGACCCATATCCTCAATGTTGCATCGGCATCACTTGCATCACAATGGAGCCCCGCAAATTTTGCTAGCTTTTAGATTGGTCCAGATACCACGGTGGAGAATTTTCCACATGAGAAATGACTTTTTGATCTTGATGAGGTGATGCCATATAGACATGAACTTCAAATCCCACTGCAATCTTGTACAAGTTAGGCATCACTTCTTATTAAGTGTGATATGATAGTCCATGTTTACCTTGATTATGGGAATTTTGGATAGGCAATTTCCGTTGTGCCAAATAAGACCCTCATGGCGTGACAAATCTTACCCAATGAGGAGTCGATTTTTTGAATGTTCCTAAGTGATGCATCTGCTCTAGAGGAGAGTCCATTCTTCAAAGTCAACTCTAATTTTAGGCTCTATGTCCTCAAACCTAATCCCCTGGCCAGTTTCTTGTTTGCAAAGGTGTGTCCACTATCTGAAACCCTTGCTTCAGAGCC
The DNA here is from genome assembly GCA_020310875.1 of Ceratopteris richardii. Classification (NCBI taxonomy): domain Eukaryota; kingdom Viridiplantae; phylum Streptophyta; class Polypodiopsida; order Polypodiales; family Pteridaceae; genus Ceratopteris; species Ceratopteris richardii. The sequence goes on along the minus strand of CM035438.1, from coordinate 92,331,738 downwards.
TCGTAGCATTTTGGAGGTTCTAAGAAGCCACAACCCTGATGCCCATGATTGGAAAATAAATTGAGTCATTTTTTCTAATATCGACTTCCCATTTCCAATCTTCTCTGATTTTGATATATTCTTTAAACTTGTTCCAACTCATCCACAAGGAGCACACCAAATTCAAGCCTCTAGGTGAAATCTAAATCGTGGTGAATAAAAGGGTAAGGACACCCTAGTCATTCAAACTAGGGAGGCCCACAAGGATAATCTCATTATGGTTCTTGAAAATGAGCTTCGCCCAAGAGGTTTCACAATTGCACGAGGCCCTGATGATCCATTTTGCTGCCAACTTGTCAGCCATGCCTACAATATCCATAATGCACAAAACCCCACAATCCTTTTGGCTGAAGTAGGTAGACCATTTAATTTTGGGAACTCCCTTTTGTTATGGTCCATAGTCCAAAGAAAGTTTCTACAGATCCTTTCCAATTTGATAAGCTCTTGATCCTTCGGTCTCTAGCAAGAGAGAAAGTAAATGGTTGAGGCGATGAGAAAGGTATTAATTACCATGGAACATCCTCTAAGGTTGATTTGCATGCCCTTCCAATATGCTAACTTATTGTCTAGTTTGGAAAGGACCCAATTCCATCTCTGTTCCATTGGGACTCCAAATCCCATAGGGATATTGAGTAGGCGAAAGACCTGACCCCCGGGGATAAATTGGTAACCATGGTCAACCAAGAGGTAGGGAGGTGGCGCAATGATGATTCTGAATGCAGTTTTTGAGTGGCTTATTTTGGAACTAGATGCCTCACAAAATGTGTCCAGGCACCCCCAAAAAGTTTCAATACTAGTCAAATCATGATGCACAAATGCATTCATGTCATCCGCAAAAAGTCTCATGATCATCTGGCCATGCTAGGGAGGTAGAGAGAGACCTTTAATATGGCCCATTTCCATGTGATGTTGCACAAGAAATCTAAGCCCCTCTGTGGAAATAGCAAAGAGCACCAAGGCCAGCAGGCACCCTTGCTTGATATAGCATTTTAATATGATAGCCTTCGATAATTGACCATTGGTATTTAGTTGTGTCGATGCATTCCCGGATAGGGTAGCAATCATCTTAGTGAATATTTGATTGCAGCCAAGGTCTTTTAGAGATTGAAGAATAAAATCCCATTCTAGCTGTCATAAGCTTTGTCAAAGTTGATTTTAAGAAATTTGGAGGTAATTCCACAGTCCCATTCATGAGAAAATTGCTAAAAATTTTTAGGATTTTGTTTTGGATTTTTTAAGAAATTCTTTTATTTTTAAGAAGTCTTCATGGATTTTTTCAAGTTTTCAGTACCCTTTTTGTTGTTGAATTGAATGAGAAATGGACACTCTCTAGTGTATGGAGTGGGGAATGTGTCGTGATCTTGTGTCCTATTTGGAAAATGTTTATGATTCCATCTCTCTAGATCCCGCTCCTCCCCTAATCTCCCTTCTCCCTCTCTCTAGATCCCCCCACACTCTGTCCTCCATTTCTTTAGAACCCCCGCTCTCTTGTTACGAGGAAGGAGATAAGGAAGAGAGGTCACACACACACACACTCACAATCAAAGAGGAGCACATATAGAGATTGAGACAAGGAAGATGATCTTTTCTTCTTCTTCTATTACATAAAAGGAATGTACAAAAATGACATAAAACAAGAATACAAGTGCAATATATAAAGAAGAGTACATAAGGAAAATCCTAATGTGCACAAATGAGTGAGATGGCAAGAAAAAAATGTACCATCACTCTTAGTAGATGACTTTAATAAGCTCAATGAAGTGTTCCTGACATATACCAGCATGACAACTATACATGTCAGAGAAATGAAAAATGATATGTGTCATATGGGATCATCACATGTTGAGATTGATATCTCAACATCTCTCTCCTCCATCTCTCTAGATCCCCCCTTCCCCATACACACAACCTTATGATAATTTTACATTATGGTTAATCAAAATTTTTCTTTTTTATTTGTATATTTTATTTCTTATTTATATATTTTATTTTATATATATATATATATTAGTTCATTTTATTTTATTTTCATTTTTGTTTCCCCCATGATTTTTTTAATAATATTTTCAAATTTTTTATTTTCACCCCACAGTTTTTAATTTCCTTTTCAGATTTTTAATCCCCATCAAACATACATAGTATAAACTCTTATAATATGGTATGAAACCCTTTTTCAAAGTTTAAGTTTTCTGTGATGCAAACTTGTTCACTCTAGGTTGCACATCGGTTGGCCATTTTTTCCAATCTTTGAGTACTTTTCATGTTTCATGACAGTTCAGAGCTCAATGTCTTAATTATTTTCCCCAAAATCAAGACATGTTTCCTTCTTTTGGTCAAACCCCCTCTATTTAACACGTGATTTTCACTTGCACATGTTTCACATAGTCTCTTCCCTATTTAATTTCCCAGATGTTCCATCTAATGTCTCTTCTCGTTTTTTGACTTTTACCCTATCATCAATCCCATCTCGTCATCCGTGCCCCTTCCTTATTCACCCTTCACCCACACCTAATTCTTCCTGCCCCTTCCTTATTTTCCCCTAACCCACACCTACCCCTTCCTTATTTGCCCCTCACTCCTCCGTACCCCTTCCTTATTTGCCCCTAAACCACACCTACCCCTCCCTCAGACTGTCTAATCCATACATCCCATGCTATCCTTCTTTTCGATTGATTCCTCAACAATTTCTTCATGCATTTTCCTTAATTTCTATGGATTCCATTTTTTATGTTACCTTGCAATAATTTTCTTTCCTTCTCTTGATGAATTTCTCATATGTTCTTTTGAAGGTTTTACCCCACTCTTTTGTTGTGGTGGCATATCGTAGCTTGTGGTTTAACTATTAATTCTCTAGGATAAAGATCTCATTAAGTGGTGGGCCAACTATTGAGCCAGTCAAAGTGGTGACTTGGAAAAGTGGTGCACATGTGGTGAACAAGTGGGCGAGGACATGGGTGCACAAGTAGTGGAAAAGTAGTTTGCTCACAATGGTCTTGCCAAAAAAGCTAAATGTAAGACTTGCCTCAAAAATCTCTTGAAAATAAGACTTGAGAATGATGTGTGTGCCACTCTCCTCCCATACATTATATCCCCTTGAATCCAAAATAGAAACTTTTTTGAATGATATAGTGCCGACATGTGGCCATCATGCAACACTCTTCCCCATTACCATTGAATACCTTAGGATATCACCTGAGCTAGGGACCTTAGCTATGGTTGGCCCTTGTCCCACACGTACATGGAAAGGTATCTGTAGACCAATGTCTAAAACTCTCTCCCCCTTCTAAAGATCATTCTCATCAATGATGAATGAGGGAAAGTAATTGCAAACCAAAGTTTTTGATTCCCAAGTAGAATTTGTAAGTGGTAATCCTCTCAAGGCTACTGAATACTCTTGGATGATAGAGTTTCTCAACCATCTATCTATCTATCTGGAGAATGATCTATGCTTTCACTTTCCTACAAAGAAAAAATACCCTCCATTATATTATCCTCCTTGGAAATATACTTTATAAGCTTACTCACATGAAACATTGGATGGAATCTGCAATCAAGAAAGGAAGCTCTAATCATTATGCAACATCACTAAGCTTCTTAACTAGCTTCCAAGGTCCACAAAACCTTGGTGAGAGCTTAGTACACTTCCTTGTGGATAGCGAAGTAGATCTAGAACATACTTGAAGAAAAAGTTTATCTCATTTCTCAAAGAATCTAGGAGATCACTTCCTCTTAGCATATTATTTTGCCCTCTTAGTTGTTTGTTGTATCTTGGCTTTGGCTACTTCTAAATTTTCTTGGAGGTTCACTTGGAACTCTGAAGTGCTATGACATTTCTTTGGCATTCCTATGGTACTTAGAGTGGTGGGATTCATGCCATAATTCATCTCAAAAGGAGATATTCCTCTCACTTTATGATGTCTATCATTATAAGAAAACTCTACTATTATTAAGTAATTATATGAGTGTGTCTACCTCTTATACACATATGCTCTCAACATATCCTCTAGAATCTGGTTGACCCTCATGGTCTGACCATCTATTTGTGGATGGTCACCACCACTCATTTTCAATAATACTTTCAATTTGTCAAATACAAAGTTCCAGAAGTGTCCCATGAATCTAACATCCCTATCTAAAACTATGGATGTTGATAACCCATGCAATCTAAAGACATGGTGGATAAATAGCTCTACTACCTGTGGAGCCTCTATCATCTCCTGAATGGGTATAAAAATAGCCAACTTGCTCAATCTATCTACCACAACTAGGATAATATCTCGCTTCCTTTGGGTCTATCGTAATGCCACTATGAAGTCCATGGATACAATATCCTAGTTGGGCTCTACAGTCTCTAAAGGATGTAAAAGACCTAGTGTCTTAACCCTTTCTTCTTGTTGACCTTACACATAAAACATTGTTGAACATATGTGTGGACATATATGGCTAATCGAGGCCACCAAAATGTTCTTCTAACAAGTTGAATAGTCTTGTCAACACTAGGATGCCATGCACAAGGAACATCATGGTTATCATGCATGATTTTTCTTCTCAAGTCATGGGAATCTAGTACAAAAACCTTTCCTTTCTGTTTAACTATTTCATTCTCCTATGCGAAATCGGAATACAAACTTGACTTGTTTGCTTTACTAGGGGAAGAAACATCTAGGACTCCCTCATCTCCTATAATAGAGTTATCATTGATGTCTCTAATAATCTGTAACAAAGGCAGATCTTCCACATATGCTTCCTTTATATCTTGAAGTGATGATCTTTCTAGAACTGTAAAGCTCATTTGATACACTATCCATGATAATGCATCAGCTACAATGTTATCTTTGCCTCTTCTATAGAGGATTTCTAGGTGAAACTCTTTCATGAGCTTAGCCCAATGAGCCCGTCTACCTTGAAGATCAAGATGACTATCAAAGTACTTGAGTGCATGGTGATCTGTGTATACCTTAAGGTCTGCACCATAAACATAATCTCTCCTAACTTTAAGAATGTGCACCACTACATACAACTCCTTTTCATGCACTAAACAATTGCATAGTGCACCCTATTCAAATTTTTGCTTTCAAAAGCTATTGGCCTGCCATCTTGGCTTAAGACTACCCCTATGGCTATGTCACTAGCATCTGTCTCAAACTTAAATGTTTTCTATGGATCGACCACTTTGAGTATAGGAGCCTCCAAAAAACCTTGTTTTTGAGTATCAAAACTTTCTTCTTGCTCTTGCTTCCATGGAAATGGTACTTTTCCTTGAGGCAAGTTTTTCATACGCACTGCTATCCATAAATAAGATAAACTGAATTTCTGAAAGAAATTGGAAAGCCCTAGAAATGATCGTAATTGACCCTCACCTTGAGGAGTAGGCCAAGCTAGAACAACTAAGACCTTCTAGGGATCCATCTAAACCCCATCGGTCGATAGCACATGCCCTAAGTACTCTATCTTTGGAAGAAACAATTGAGTCTTATCTATATTTAAAAACAAATGATTTTCTTTTAACTTATTTAATGCTATTCTTAACTGTCTTTCATGCACATGTATATGTTAATGCAAGGATACAAGCCTTCACGTTTGGCTTAGGATGGAAAAAATTATGTGGAAACATTTGATGGATAATGTGAATCCTAGTTTGTAAGCTTTTGATTATTCACCACTGTAAACGGTTTTTAACCTTGGGAGAATCTTATAAATCCATATATCTACTAGAGTAAAGAGAAGCATGAGCTACAAATCAAAATAGATGGGATAAATCCTAAGTTATTGGAAGTCACCTTTTTTTTAGATGGATCCAAGTTTGAATTCAAATTCAAACTTAGAAGAAACTCTTATAAAAGCCTTTGTAAAAACTCGCGGCTATGCGGCCTCATTGACAATACTTTTCTTGATCATTTGTAGTAGCTAAGTGACTTACATCATAGATCACTTAGGATACCATCATAAGGCATCATTATAATGCGAATGATCTTGTACAATCATGTTTTATAATACATATATCACATTGATCATCACTGTCTACTTCTCTTCTATGACTACTCAAAACAATGAACTTTATTTAGTTATATCTCAATGTTTTCTCAACCATTTTGCATGATCTATAGCATGTTGGAACCAGTTGAAGTCTAATTTATACTATCAAAGTTTCAAAACATCTCGTTCAGCCATCTAGGAGAAATCATCATCGAAGTGCTCACTGGTCATCTACTGTTCAGTCCCTAAAAAATCGGGGGTAAGCTTTGGATTGCTAAACATATTTCTCAGTGCATAGTTTGCTATTTTAGATGATTCCACTTGTAATCATTAGCTATCTAACCTAATTATATTCCCTGAAAAGGAATTTAATCAATTGCTACTGTACTCTGAGCACTGAGCAAAAGAACCAACAGGTGTTTACACCAAAATAACAAGTTTTGTGACACTAGCAACTCATGAAGTAATATGTTTTGATTCAATTGTTTCAAGCATCAACTCCATAGTACATAGGTACTTTCTTGGTTTCATTTCTAAGCTAAAAGGGCCTACTATGAAACTCTAAAGTGATTTAGGGCAGGTACAAAGCAGGTTTAGCACTACCAACTCACTTCCTTGAGGTATCCATCCATCTCTTCCAACAGTGGTATCAGAGAAAGTTGAGGTAAAGTGGGAGATGGTTTCCCTTGTTTCATTGATAAATTGGATAGGAATAATTACTGAACATGGTCCTTGAGGATGAAGACCTATTTACAAGGAAGGAGTTTCTATGGATACATATCACGAGATGAGGAGATGCCCATATTCAGAAGCAAAGGTCAACCTACAAGAGAGGAGCTAGAAAGACTCAACTCATGGTGTGCCAAAGATGATTTAGCAAGGTCATATCTACTTAAATCTGTTTGTGACTTCCTTCTTCCTCATATTAGGAATTGTAAAACTTCCCAAGACACTTGGGATACATTATCTTCATATTTTTCTTCCAATACAAGAGCTAGAAAAAATCAATTGTGGATTGAGTTTACTACTCAAAGGAAGCAACCTAAGTAGAATGTTTCATAATATGTGACCAAAGTAAAGGATGTGGCTGATCAATTAGCAAGCATAGGAGAGGAGAGTTAAGAAGAGCAAATAATGAGATAGATAATCAATGTCATCAAGGCAGATGATAAGTGGAAAGCTTTCACAACTGCTATGGATCTTTACATGGACATGCAAATCCGTGATGTTACCACTCTCATGGGAAAACTCTTTACCCATGAACCAAGCTCAACAAAAATGGAGAACCATCAAGAGGTAACAATTCTTCTATCCTCTATATAGATAACGAGAAGTCTAAAGATAAAGGAAAGAGCAAGAAAGTTGAAGATGAAGGTACTACTTCTCAAGCTAACTATGCACAGAGAGGTAGGAATTCAAGAGGAAGGGGCAGAGGAGGTATGCAAGGTAGGGGGAGACCTGTCAACTCTTCCCCATGAAATATATGTGGATTGTCTAATCACATAACAGATGAGTGCTATAGGAACTTCAAGAACCAGAGAGGAAGATGATTTCAAAGAGGTGGCTACTCACAATCAAGAGGAATATTCAACCATAATCAAGGCTACAAACATGGCTATAACAACAATTATCAAGGAGGATACAAATCAAGAAAAGACTTTAACAATTATACAGAGGATCAAGAGGATTCTCTTCTATTATAAACATGACTTCAAAACAAGGTATGAATGATGAGCACCTCCTCTATATTGACTCAAGTTGTTCAAACCATGTAGTAGGTAATGTAGCTCTCCTTTTTGATCTTGAGGAACCCAAGGGAAAGCACCAAGTGCAGACATGTGATGACACCAAGCATTCAGTTGTCAAGGTAGGAAATGTCAAAACTTTTGATGGGAATAGGAATTTGTTGAGCAGAGTTCTTTATGTACCTACTATCACAAAGAATTTGATGAGCGTTGGAAAGATAGTGGAAAAGGGTTTGCAAATTAGGTTCAATAAATTTGGAGCTTTTGTGGAGGACTCCAACATGGATCTAGAAGAATTGCAAAGGGAGAGAAAACAGGTAGATTGTTTTCATTTGAGCTTGAGGACATTAGAAACATTACACTTTATAATTATAAGGATCAAACTTTGTCTGAGTTAGAGATATGCCACAAAAGATTAGGGCACATTGGTGAGAGGACATTGAAGCAGATATGTAGTGATCAATGTGTGGTTGGGATACCTAATGTATCAAAGCAACATATGATCTATAAATGTGGTGCATGTAAGTTTGGTAAATCACACAGGTTACCCTTTACAAAGAAAGGTTATATGCATGAGGATAATTTGGAACTTGTCCACACACGTGTGGGGACCAAGCAAGGACCCTTCAATTTCAGGCTCAAGGTACTATGTGTCATTTACTAATGATTTCAGTAGGTGGACTATCTTGTATTTCATGAAACATAAGGATGAAGTGTTTAGTTGTTTCAAGAAGTATCTTGCACTTGTGGAAAATCAAACAAGAAATAGCCTAAAGAGGATAAGGTCAGATGGAGGAGGTGAGTACTTCTCCAATGAATTTGATGCATTTTTGCAGGATAAAGGTATCAAAAGGGAGACTACTACTAGATATACTCCTAAGCAAAATGGAGTAGCAGAGAGGAGGAATAGGTTGATTGTGGAAACAACTAGATCAATGCTTAATGAAAAGAAATTGCCTAATTACTTGTGGGCAGAGAGTGTTTCTAGTGCCACTTAAGGTAGAGAAATGCATCTTCATAGGGTATGATATAAATAAAGAAGGATACATGTTTTATAATCCATCCAACAAAGGATTTATGGTCAGTAGAGATGTTGTGTTTGATGAGAATGATTCTTGGTTTGAAATTGAATGTAGGAAGATCAACTTGCCATATGACTTTGAAGAAGAATTTCCAATCTTCACCAAGGAGGAGCCAAGCACAATTGAAGACATCAAATCAGATGATGAGGATACCATCAACTTGGAAGAATTCAAAGCATGGAAATCAAAAGGCAAGGCCAAGTTGAAGAGGTTGGAAGACATATGTGAATCATCTAACCAAGCCTTAAGAAGATCACAAAGAGAGAGTAAGAAGCCAATCAGATATGGGTATGATACTTCATTAGTTCTAAGCATTCTATATATCTTGCTAAGGATTCATCACTTCAAGAACCCTCTTCATATGAAGAAGCAAGTACCAAAGCAAAATGGAAGGAGGCTATGGATGAAGAAATAGAAGCACTCCAAGAGAATGACACTTGGGAGCTAGTACCCAAGAAAGCATCAATGAAGGTAATTGGTTCTAGGTGGATTTACAAAATCAAAAGGAACTCAGATGGATCCATAAACAAGTATAAAGCTAGACTTGTGGCTAAGGGTTTTGCACAAACCCAAGGCATAGATTATGAAGAAACTTTCTCACCTAAGGTGAAGATGCCAACCATCAGAGTATTGGTAAGTGTGGTTGCATCTAGAAATTGGAATATGTACCAACTAGATGTGAAGAATGCTTTCCTTAATGGCTGGATTTCAAAGGAAATATACATGGCTCAACCTCGTGGTTATGAAGACCCAAACAAGGTAAATCATGTATGAAAATTGAACAAAGCTCTTTATGGTTTGAAGCCGGCACCTAGGGCATGGAACCATAGGTTAACCACCTATCTTCAAGACCAAGGATTCATGATGAGCAAGGCAAATTCTTCTCTATTTGTCAGGAAGAATAACTCAAAAATGATATGCTTATGTGTATATATGGATGACATCATTCTTATAGGTAGTGATACTAATGACATCAAATAAATCAAGAACCAACTGATATAGGAGTTCAAAATCAATGACCTGGGGATTCTGAAGTATGTTCTTGGACTTGAGTTATTCTACACTAACTTTGGAATTTACATCACTCAAAGGAAATGTGTGCAGGACATGTTGAAGAAGTTCCACTTGTACAATGCAAAAGTAGCTAGCCTATGGAGGTAAATCATAAATTGAGTGCTTATCAACGTGATTTGGTTGAAGACATTGCAGGTTATCAAATTAGCATAGTTGGAAGTCTAAACTGTGTAACATTAACAAGGATTGACATATGTTATGGAGTAAGTGTTTTGAGCCAATTCATGCATAAACCTAGAATACCTCACTTGGAAGCTTCCAAAACAATTTTCAAGTACCTCAAAGGTACTCAAAATCAAGGTCTTTACTTCCCATACACATCAGATTTGGACATTAAGTTATACTCAGATGCAAATTGGGCAGGATGTAAGGATGACAGAAGGAGTACTTCTGGATATTTATCTTTTGCAGGTTATAAGCCCATCTCATGGTCTTCCAAGAAGCAACCTACTGTTGCTCTATCTTCAACAGAGTCTGAATACAGGGGATTAACAAATTCTACACAAGAAGATACTTGGATCACATTGCTCTACTCATATTTAAGACTTCACTCTCATTCACGTATGATCTTTGGTGATAACACAAGTTCTTTGCATCTTGCAGCCAATCCTACTTATCATGCAAGAACCAAGCATATAGAAGTGCACTATCACTATGTTAGAGAGAAACTCTTGAGCAAAGAAATTCAACTTGCATATGTATCCACAAACATGCAGTGTCCTGATTTTTTAACCAAAGCACTTGATGGTACTAAGCTTTGCAGGTTTAAAACTATGATTAGATTTCAGGATACTCAAAAACATTGATGAAGACGTGCAAGCCAAGATGTTTGGCTTGAGGGGGAGTTGTTGCAAGGATACAAGCCTTCACATTTGTCTTAGCATGGAAAACATTATGTGGAAACATTTGATGGATCATGTGAATCCTAGCTTGTAACCTTTTGATCATTCACCATTGTAAAAGGTTTTTAACCTTGGGAAAATCTTGTAAATCCATATATCTCATGGAGTTAGGAGAAGCATGAGCGATGAATCAAATTAGATGGGATAACTCCTAAATTATTGGAAGTCACCTTTTTTTAGATGAAGACAAGTTTGAATTCAAATTCAAACTTGGAAGAAACTCTTATTAAAGCCTTTGTAAAAACTCATGGCTATGTGGCCTCATTGACAATACTTTTCTTGATCATTTGTAGTAGCTAAGTGACTTACATCATAGCTCACTTAGACTACAACCATTGGGCATCATTACAATGCCAATGATCTTGTAGAATCATGTTTTATAATACATATATCACATTGATCATCTCTATCTACTTCTCTGCTATGACTACTCAGAATAGTGAACTTTCTTTGGTTATATCTCAGTGATTTCTCAACCATTTTGCATGATCTATAGCTTATTGGAACCAGCTTGACGTCTACTTTCTCAAAGCCTCAAAACATTTTGTTCAGCCATGTGGGAGAAATCATCCTCGAAGTGCTCATTGTTCATCTACTGTTCAATCCCTAAAAAATCGGGGGTAAGCTTTGGATTGCTAAACATATTTTTTAGTGCATAGTTTGTTATTTTAAATGATTCCACTTGTAATCATTAGATATCTAATCTAATTAAATTCCCTCATAAGGAATTTAATCAATTACTATTGTACTATGAGCACCGAGCAAAAGAACCAACAGGTGTCTCGACCAAAATAGCAAGTTTTGTCACACTAGCAACTCATGAAGTAATCTGTTTTGATTCAATTGTTTCCAACATCAACTCCAAAGTACATAGGTACTTTCTAGGTATCATTTTCAAGCTAAAAGCACCTACTATGAAACTTTTAAGCGATTTAGGTCACGTACAAGGCAGGTTTTAGCAGTACCACATCACTTCCTTGATGTATCCATCCATCTCTTCCAATACTATACACCTTCTATACACTAAAAACTCATCAACAAATCCACAACAAAATATCCAATGAACGATAGTAAAATGGCATCCATTAACATCATGAAAGTAGTTGGTGCATTAGTCGAACCAAATGGCAGAACTAAATACTCGTAATGCCCAAAACAAGTCCTTAAAGTTGTTTTATATAATCTTTGTTCTGTTTTCAAGAAAGTATATTTTTTCTAGAAATTTCTTTTTTTGTTGTGCACTTCACCAAGTGTATAAATTAATTTTAATTTATTTTATGTAATGATTGTTTGTAAATTAGCTTATTACAAGGTCCTTGGTATTAGTTACACTAAAAATTTGAATATAAGCGCTTATAAGTTTATATAAAAAGGCGTTATCTTTTCTAAGGATGGTGGAATCCCAAGGACGATAGGAAATTAAAAGAATACCAAGAAAAGGTGTTTTTTTTTCAGAAAGTACAATGAATTAGAAAAACACATACACCCGACCTCGTAAGGTAGAGGCACCCATCTTGGGGAACTTCATGGACACCCATCTTTGGGAACTCATGGATATGTCCAGCTAGGATTTGAACTCACGACTTCCTCTTTGAGACTCAAAACATCAACCACTAGGCTATGCGGGCTTGGACAGACAGGGTGTTTTTGTTGCAAATCCAATCATAAGAAATTTTGAATGGGTGTTAGTATAAGACAATTTTGAGCAGAGGGAAGTTATTATTAAAATTGGTTTGAGAATAAATCATGTTCATATTCAACTTATTGATCTTCATAATATACTTTCTCTAGTTCTTTCAATCATGATAAGTCATATGTCTCTCAATTCTATTCAAAATTTTCTTAGACGAGAGATCTTCAAAAGTAAGCTAGTAGGAATTTGGACTATTCATCCGAAAAAATAGGTTGATAATGGGATTTTAAAATTGCATTACGAGCCCTCAGTCATTCTGGTACTATAATGTTTTAAACTTCCATCCATTATGGATACACAAGAATTTTTTTGGAAATATGGTGTTCAATGTGTGAACGTATCCCTCATTATGTGACGTTGGAATCTATGGAGGCTTTGATGCTTACAGGAGTTTCATAAAATTACACACTATTTACAGTGAAAGGAGTTCATGAATCTATATGGTAAAGACTTCTTCTTGTGTGCATCATTATGATACCAGGCATGAGAAACCATATAAATTTTGAATACTTGTATTAATAAACATCTGTATTTGATTAATGGACCTAAAACAAACCACTTTGGATTACGTGGCTTGTGGTTTAACAGGAAGAAAATGGGAAGATTGATATAGAAAAGAATTTATCCCTCGTAATGTAGATTGTATATATAAAATGGGGAAAGTGAAAAAAAAAGGGGGAAGAAGAACCAATTAAGATAATTTTCTTTCCTCTAGGAGCCAAGACTGTTAGATAACAAAGGAATGGTTCAATTAAGCTATGTTGTATAAATTTTAATCCTTCTTTCGATTTATTTCTCATTGGAAAGTGAATTGTGGGAAAAGACTATTGGACCCAATATACTTCGTGAGTTTATTTTACAATATATGTGCCTGGAATGTTGTGATGATGGTCGTAGATTGCTCAGCGCCAAGAGAAGTAGTTGATGAGGTTTATATTGCAGAAACCTGATCTCTCACCGACAACATGAACTTACTTTGACATTTATGAGGTTGTATGCATGCACAAGTACAGGAGATAATTGGATGAGCAGACTACTCATCTTCCTACATGAAAGATGTCTAATTATAATAGTACCCCAGAAAGTGTAGTACACTTGTTGCACAATATGTACTACTGAATGTAGTACAAGCTAGTGAGCTTCTGATAAGAGATGACGAAGATCCTCAGAGTCAACCCGTGATTCAAGGATTCTCACACTACACGTACACAGATAGTACAAGATGGCAACTTGAGGCCGCTAAAACACAAGAGGCGTATGGTCAACCCGCGAGATAAGAATGCAGGATTATGATCGTTTTATTATAATCATTAGCGCTGGATATATAAGGGATGGTGAAGCCGATCGAATTCCAACCGATAGCGAGAGTTTTTGCGATTGCGTAGAAACCTTCTGTCGACCGCTGGCAGGAAGAAGATGGCTGTTTCTACTCGCGGGGAGAAGGAAGTGGAGGTGACCAGCTCTCAGAATCGATCAATAGTGCCGACATTGAAAGCCGTTGCAGAGATGCTTATAGCAGCCGCATGTCTTATGTGGGTGCTGTACTGGTTCTTTTCTCCGGAGCCACATGCAGATGACGATGATCTGTCCAATAACACGCAATCTCGTTTCTTTAGGACCGATGGGAGAGAAGGTGTGAATCTCTCTCTCTCTCTCTCTCTCTCTCTCTCTCTCTCTCTCTCTCTCTCTCTCTCTCTCTCTCTCTCTCTCTCTCTCCACTCACATAGCATGGTAAATTTGGATGAGAATACAAATTCAAAGGCAACAGTAGTGATAATAGAACTTGAAGTATATGTTTAATTACTTTTTCGTAGTAGAGCTGAAATATGCTCAATTATCGGTAATTTCTAATGTTATCCATTACTATTAAACATTCTGATACGTTCTCCAGAACAGGAAGCGCCAACCTGAGTCAAGAAAAATGCAGTAAAGATTTGAGAATATCATGCTTCCCCCCCAATTTGGTTTTGAAAATGTAAAAGACAATGCATGCGCTTGATATTGGGATAAGTCGCAGAGGTCAAGAAGTATTCCTTCTTTGAACTTGGGATATAGATAATTAACATTCTTTGTCTTTTTCGAACTTTAGTCCTTTCTAGTGGATCTAATATTCTTCCAAGAAATCATTCAAATTAAATTACGTTCAGTTGCATTTTCTTTCTTTTTTCTCACAACTAAACTTTAAACTGGAGAAAGAATTATAAGAGTAGCTGCAATCATTTGCATCACTCAATGCAGAGATAATGAGTGATAGAGAACGCGGATCAATGACATAAATTTGGATTTTTTCAATACAAGATTCTAACTTTTAGGTCACAATATGAATTTGTCTGTGTGCAGGTTATAGTCTTATATATCAAACACTCCCTTGGGTTGTTGTGGTAGCTTTAAGCTTCCTTGTCATCGGCCTCAGATCTGTGCTAAGGTATTACGCGCCTGAATCAGTGGTTTAATATCAATGCAAGGAAACTTTTAAGTCAATGATTTTATTTGAAATATAATCTCAGTGAATGGTTTCATAATAATGAATGTGATATTCCTCTCCTCTCCTCTTGTTTCCAACACAATCATAAAGATCACTATGCTTATTTTATGGAACTAATAGTTACGTTTCTGGTTACTTTCAACAGGAAGAAAGAAACGAAGGCCGTCTCAAAGGTATGTGTAGTAAATTTGTTATGTCCATTTGAGGAGTTCGACCACATAACAGGAGTAAAATCATTCATTACAGGGAAACGGGACTTTCAAAATCTCAAGGCTATGCACGTACCCTTTGTGGGCGCGAAGCCCTTTCGGTGTCTTGACTGCGAGTGACTTCCTCATCGTCATTGCTTTCTTGTTTATCACCTTCTATCATTTTGGAAGAAGAACCCATTTATCGTTCAAGGAGATCGACGCCGGAACCGTGATGCATCATCACGGCCCTATTGTTTCCAAGTAAGAGAAATATTGCTCCAAACCTATGACCTTGTATGATGGACTTACTCTGAAGCATACCACTTAGTTCCATGCATAAATACATACATATGCGTGCACCGATATACAGATGAGCAATCATATGCATGAACCTATACAAACATAGATACACGCACATATTCATGCGCCGATATTCATTCATAAATACCCTGCATCGTCGGAAGATCGGAATGAACGAAGTCTTCTACTCATTGTGCGCAAACATCAACATATTCGCAACGTGAATGATATTACAACTATCTGTAGGTACATCGCACATCGCACCGAAATTTCTTATCATCGTTAAAAAAAAATTACAAAGTATAAGATGAGGCGCAAGAGAGAAGAAGATATTTTGTTATAAATACAAAGATTCGGAAGAAATTTGTTAGAGAGCTACAAACACTTATGCCCATGCGTTTGACTAAATGGATACATGCAAACGTACATTTATACACAGACACCTGAATCAATCCGCGCATGCACACGTAGACACACACACACACATATATATATATATATATATATATATATATATATATATATATATATATATATATATATATATATATATATATATATATATATATATATATATATATGTGTGTGTGTGTGTGACATCTACGTCTATATTGTTATGGGCAAACATTCATGTAACCCATTAATGATAATACATTTAACAATAAATGCAGGCGGTGGCAAAAAGTTCAGTATGCATCGTACTACTTTGGGACGATATCTATCATTCCCTTCTCATTGCTTTGGATACCTGTATCGCGCGGATCGCCATTGTTACGTCTTATAGGTCTTCCTTTCGAGCATGCAGTGCGCTACCACATTTGGCTTGCTGTCTTCATGATGGTTTTTGTAAGCCTACACAGTATTGGGTACATCGTATTCTATATGAGGACTGATCAAACAAGTCGGGTACGAGCAATAATCATCACTTTATTCTGCATTCAATACAAGGAGTTCTATCTCTTTACATAAGATTAGAATATGAGTCTTAAAATAAGCTTAAATATGTTCATGTATCAAATGTGTTAGATCTTGCTGTAATG
>CM035438.1:92262711-92310211 GCA_020310875.1 Ceratopteris richardii | reverse complement strand
TTTATAAATTAAAAAATGAATTACTATCCCTTTGAATCCTTTTTAATTATCTAAACTTCAAAAATAGCTACCAAATTTCAAGGTTGCAAAGATGCACTTATTTGATGCATGTCAACTTGGTAAATAGCCAAGGTCATCATTTTTGCATGACAAGCATGTTAGTGAGAGTGTGCTAGAGATAGTGCAAATAGATGTTTCGAGTCTTGCAAAGACTACATCTATGGGACACTGCAAGTTTTGTGTTTCATTGATGACCATAAATGAAAATTATGGGATTCATGAAGATGATGAGTGAGGAGTTTACTCACTTTCAAAATTTTAAGGATATGGTGGATGTGAAAACAAATAACTATATTCAGACATTAAGATCTTATGGATAAGGTGAATACATATCAAATGAAATGAGTGGCTTTATGAAAAGTCAGGGAATTCCAAAGCAATTTTCATGGGGGTACACACCACAACAGAATGGCATTGCTAAATGCAAAAATAGACACATTGCAAAAGTAGCAAGAGCCTTCATGGCTAAGAAAAATCTACCTTAGTGTTATTGGGTGGAAGCTCTGCATACATCATGAATAGAACTTTGACTCCTCTTGTACATCAAGTTACACCTAAAGAGAAGTTTATAGGTAAAATGTCAAACCTATTTCATAAGAAAGTTTTTGATTGGCTATATTACATATTTCCATGTTCTTGATGATTTGAAGACGAAACTTCATCCAATAGCAAAAAAAAAGTCTCTTCATTGGGTACTCCCTTGAGCAAAAGGGACATAAATGCTACATCCCAATCACACACTAGGTGAAGGTAAGGAGAGATGCGGTGCTTGATGAGATGGTAAGATTTTATGTTTATGCAAAAAAAGAACTTAATGTTGACTCACATGACAAAGGAAATGCTGAAAACTCAAGTGCAGAATCTCAAATTTTGGGTGACTACATTTATCACCTAGCAATACTTCCAACTAAAACCCATGGAGGGAAAGATTGCATGGAAATTTCCATCTAGCACATCCCCACTAATAAAGAGACATAGTTTAAAGCTGCTATGAAAAAGAGGGATGTATTCAAAATACCTCAGATGTCCGCTATCACACCGAGCTTATTTGGTCCCCTTAGGATGTGCATGCAACATTTCACCTTTCTAGGATAGGATTGATTCATGCATCCAGATAAATAGATAAGGTTGAGTCTTTATCTAGCACAACTAGTATTGATAAAAATCAACCTATCCCATTGGATTATTCATCAACTTTGTGCGAAAAAGGAAAGGTGGAAACACAAACTAGTATTGAAAGGGTGTTGTGCAATCACCAAGATTATTTACAAATGCTTGGCATATGACATCCACATAGTGTGAGCTCTGACTACAGCAACACAACAACATTTTAAGCAAAAAAAAGGCTTAAATAACTTCGCGATCAAAGTAGATCCACTACATAATACCTTGCATACAGCCATCTAATGTCATAATGACTCCTAAAGTGCCTGCAACCATGGAACCAACTATCCCTTATTCACGATTTCCAAACCCATAGAAGCCCAGGTAGCAATTACTACAAGCACAATGGTTGTAGCACAACCAATATCTCCTTCCCATTCGATTGGAATTCCAAATTATGAGTGATTGAAGGACTTGAGGACATGGACACCTTTGAATTAGAGCACGTCCTCCAAGGAATTCCAATATCTGTTGTAGAGTTGGGTTGAAAGAGGCAGATGAGCAAGAGGAAACAGGACTTCTAGGGAGGCATGATGAACAACAATGTAGAGAAGAATTACACCATGTCCATTGCGAGGAAGAACAACCTTTGCTGACATCAAAAGGAGAGGACATGCAAGCAAGTGATCAGAAAGAAGAAGGTGAGTGTGCTTTTATGAAGACTCTTAAAAGATTAAGAAAAACCATGGAAGGTATTCATGCCTACATTCACTTATCCAAGTTAAGGAGTTGAGTCATTTTGGAATAATTACTCGAGGTTAACAATGTGGGCCCCTAGTTTGTCGACTCATTAAATGCACTTTTCAAAGCAGTTGGAGTGTTTGAGGTGATTGACCATGTGCTAAAGAATTTGAATGTGGAGCATTCATCCCAGTCAAGACCCTTCCATGATCAGATAAAACAATACAAATCCCTATGACTTCAACTATGACTTTGCGAACCACTCCCATCACCTTTGTACATATGTCTGTAGTTGAATCTATTAGCCAAAGAGCTCAGAAAACCTCTCAAACTCTTCCCCACTCACCCCAACCTATAATGAGACCTTTTGAACCAATGAACACACTCCAACCACTACCATTGACCTACCAATAACCACAAACCGTGCAATGATCACCATGTCCATGCCTAGATTTCCATTTCCCTACATATGCAACTTTTTTGTTCAACAATATTCCCTTGTATAATACTAGTATTTCTACACCCACAAGGTTCTTCTCAGATTCAATACTCATTCATACCATATCCATCTCAGCTTAGGGCTTTGGTGTGCAGAAAAAGAGGAGGAAGGAGAAGATGGAGGAAGAGAGAAGAGAGGAGAGATGCGTGGACATGCGTGGGAGCCTTGAAACCCACATAATGATCTCTCTTGAGGCAATGCTATATATATGATGTATATATATGAACATGGGGGTAAGGTCACATGACCCTTACATCCCCAACGATCTCCCACTTAAGGGTCAATGTGACCATAAGTGGTAAAATGTACAAAGCATGATGTAGGAATATACAATAATATACAGAAAGAGTCGGATCTCAACCCATATGGATCTGCCTACACCAACTGCCTCGAACAAGGTGTATGCATGCACCTCAAATTGCTCTAGACTCATATTGACAAGAGTTGATCTCACATCTGACTGATGCAAGAACTAATGAAGTTCGTGCGAAGCTCCCACTCGCACCATGCATGTGTCAATCATCGAACGACTAACAACTCCAAGTGCAAATGTTCCAATAGCAACTGCAATGTCTGGTCTCGAGCATAACAACTTGTACATCAGACTCCCGAATGCTGATAAAACATGTGCTATCCTAGCTAACCTAAGCATGTCAGCCATCCCTGTATCCAAGGCATCCAAAGCACCATCATCAAGACTAACATGTCTTGATATATCTATGTCAACATCTGGCATGAGCGAATCTAAGAACGATTGCATAACTGCTAACTTGTCAACGTCCAAATCAGCCTTCCCATCAACTAAGGATGTATCTAGATATGCATCCTGAGAGGTAGTATGCTCTAGCATACACTATGTGTCAT
Source organism: Ceratopteris richardii (assembly GCA_020310875.1). Taxonomy (NCBI): domain Eukaryota; kingdom Viridiplantae; phylum Streptophyta; class Polypodiopsida; order Polypodiales; family Pteridaceae; genus Ceratopteris; species Ceratopteris richardii. The sequence continues at coordinate 92,306,943 of CM035438.1, read as the reverse complement.
AAGAGCTTTCCTGCTCTACCACACCAAGTGTATCATCATGCTCCATATGAGCTAACTCCACAACATGAACACCAAGATCAGATGGATGATCAAACTCTAACTGAGTATCATCATAGTGCTCTACATGAGCATCCACATCATGCTCTAAAGCATCCAAATGATCATCCAAAGTGTGCTCTGTAAGAGCATCCACATGATCAACCGAACCATGCTCTACATAAGCATCATAAGCATCCAAAACATGCTCTACATATGCATCAATCTGAGCATGTGAATCCTACCATACATGTGCATCATGAATGTCAAGAAACATATCTTTAGGTAGACAAAATGAGACATGATGAGTCTCACATCGCACATAAGGCTGAACTCCCACTGAGAAGAGACTGTCTCTCACACGAAGTACCTGCAATGGATACATGTGCCCAATCCTAGCACCTCTGACAAGCATAAGTTGTCCCAACTGCAACTGAAAATGATGCTCACCAAGGAATGCATAATATCTACCCTCCTGTAACTGGCTAAATAAAATCAAGCTCATAGGGAATGAAGGCACATAGCATACATGTCTAGGCATAAGTGATGCTCAACTAGGTAGCATAAGGCATATATCTCCTGCACCGTCAATGTCATATGTTGTACCATCAGGTAAGTGCACACACCCACGACTCTCACATGAGAATCGATAAAACCACTCACAATGTGGAGTAACATGAAAAGCGTCTAATGCATCAAGCAACCAAGCCATATGTGTGCTATCCAATGAACAAGAGGAATCCTGAGATAAACCATAGGAGAAAGTGATATCACCATCACTAGCATAATCAACTGCCATAGACTCTCCTGAAACCACTACCTGACGTGCATCACATGCATATCTCTGACGTCATTGTCGCATCCGCCTGAAGCAACATCGTCGAATATGGCCCTCATGACCACAGTGCCAACATCAAAGTCGTCGATATGATCTATGTCTCACATGAGTCGATGGACTCGCATACATATCATGTAGTCTTTGCCATAATGCACGACTCATCTCCTCATACATCACAGACTCATATATAGAATCCACAAGCTGTAATCGGATAGTGGAGTTGGCCAATGCATCCATATCCATCCATACATGGTCGGGCATGTCACGAGGCCTCTATGCTTTTTTATGCACATATATGTGTAATCCTGCACAAACCAATGTATGCCAAATTTGAGCTTTCCATCTCGAAAAGTCAATGCCATCAAATCGAGAAGACACCATTCTCGCAATCCAAGAGAATAGCAATGTAACAAGAGACTAGAAACAATACTCTATCCTCAATAGGATCACACCTGCATATCCATATGCATAACTCACATCACAACTGTCTCGTTGGAGAAGAAACCATGTGAACCACCTGTCACATAACTATGCATCTAGCATGCACATAAAACCGTGAGCATAAGCTTGCTCACCAAGTTTGCAAAGTGATCAAGTAGATGTGAAAGAATCCTGGGAAAATTTTGATAGAGTATCCCCTGTAAACTGAACACTCAAACAAGATAACCAATATCAAAAGAATAATGAATAATCTGTCACCACCTGTCACTAATCTAATCAAAGATTAGGGCCATATGCCAAAAAACTAATAGCATTACATGCCAATACAATGGCAATACAACTCCCACTCAAGAATAAATCTTGCAAGATGGTCCAACTTATCACGAACAATGTGTGACCAAGTCCAACTGAATGGAGATAATCAATGATCCAAAGCTATCACACAAGCTTCAAGATCCACTAGAGTTGTCTTCTAGCATAAAAGCTGTCAAAATTTCAATAGGAACTCCTCTGTAAAATGGACTCTAAACCAAATAAACCATGTGGGAATCACCATCCACATATGCCAAGAATCACACTGGTAAATACATATCAATCAATGACCAAATGCTAATAACGGTGAAAAATTAATGTGTAACAGAGGCTCCAATCTGGATCATGTACCTGCAAAGAAAACAAAGATACAAGTACCAACCAAGATCCACAATCAACTCTCACAGAATTGTGTGCAACCGATAACTAAATCCATAACAAAGTGGCATAAGCAAGATATAGATCACAATGCCACTATACAACCATGATCGAACTCATGATGGCATAAACCTCAAAAAAGAGTCTACCACAATATCATCTTACATGCCAAATACGTGACAAGATCATGCTCTACATTCATATGGAGGAGTTACCACAATGATCATACATGTACAATGCCTTGAAGCTTTGAAAATAAGAGCTTGCACACCAAAAATTCTCTCTCGAAGAAGTTCCAAAGCAAATTCAACCTCCAAGAGCAATTATGATTCTTATGGCAAAAATGTGTCGCTCTATGTTTTGTTGTTTCAAAGGTGATAACCTCTGAATCAAAACTTTTTCTCTTCAACAAACTTCAAGATCTATCCTTGGCTACGTAACGAGATAAAGAACACCTCAATCAGAGGTGCGTAGCTCAAGTTACGCACAAAACAAGCATCAGTTGTTAATTTCACCTTCACCTGCAACACTACTGCTCTGTATTCTGCAATTTCGGTGACCTAAAACTCAGATTCTAGACCTATGATCTTGTACAAAAATGTAGAGGCTACTCCACGCTACGCATAGAAAGTTGAATCCTATGCATCGGACCTATAAAACTCAAGTTATGATCCAAAAACTGATCTGCTGTCATAGTGAATGTAGATTCTCTTTCTATAGCAGTCTGTGTTTTTCAAATTTTCGGCACTCTAAAACTCTGAACTAGATTATGCACCCTTCTGTGAATTTGTAGCTCTATGTGTTAGCTACACAGAGAACTTTAAAATGCATCAACTTGAGATTCCTAGCTCAGGTTATGACCGAGATACTGAATAGATTTCACGAGATGCCGACCTGCACTTCTACCCCTTCTAACCTAAGCTTCCATTGAAGCTTCTTGCACACAAGCCTTCAACAGGCTGTGATACCAATGAAGGGCTTTGGTGTGCAGAACAAGAGGAGGGAGGAGAAGATGGAGGAAGAGGGAAGAGAGGAGAGATGCGCGGACATGCGTGGGAGCCTCGAAACCCACATAATGATCTCTCTTGAGTCAATGCTATATATATGATGTATATATATGAACATGGGGGTAAGGTGACATGACCCTTACATCCCCAACATTACATTCATTTACCTCTCGTATAATCTTCACCCCAACTCCACCCCTCCTTCACTACATTCCCACACACACAACACTACTCATTTCCCCTCAAATTTTCTTCCCCTTTTTCATCCATAATCCATCTGCAACCTTCACGTCCCTCTTTTTGGCAATCCCTTGTTGTTTCAAATATGCAAGTGGATCCCATTTCTTTCCCTCTTGATCGTTAATCTTCCACATAATTTTTGTCAAGGGCAAGCACACCACTATGCATTGTTAGGCCGGCAGTGTGATTACTTGTAGATAACATATTTTCCACTAAAATCATTTCGGTGAAGCATTGTGCTCATTGAGAAAGTGACTAATACAAAGAAATGTTGCACAGTTGAGAGTCCAAAGCACAACGATGAGTGTGCAAGGATTCGATCGATGCAAGAGGATTGACATGTTGACAGTCCTTATAATAACTCTAGTTTGGTGTCACTTTCATGTCGTATTGTCATTAGAGTTTACTTAATCTTTGTTGTGAATTTTGATCACTAATGATTCGTTAAAGTACTATGTTAATCTAGTGAAGTGCAATAAGATAATTTTGAATTCCATATTGTTTTATCATTGTCTGGTCGTTATAATCAAGTTCAAAATTGTGTGGATGATTATATTTGTTGCTCTATATGTATTGAAGGATCATATTGGTGTTATTCTTTTATGTGATAATAATAACTGAATGTGCAAAGCTATCAGAATAGCATGATTTGTTCAAGGATTTATTACTATAAAAAATGTATAAGATTATGTTCAAAGGATTGCAGTAGAGTGTGTGTGGATAATTTTGTATATGAAGATAGTAGGGCAAAAGCCAATACTTTGCATAGTTATTTCTGTGAACTACCATCCAAGAACCCTCTAGTTTAGTAATTTTTGATAACAAAACGACTAACATTGGTGATCGTGTTGGGGAGTGGTGATCGGTAAGTGCAAAAAAAGGAAGGATAGTGTATGCCAATCCTATGTTCTGATATCGAATATCCATGGTACCGACAAGACAAATTACCTGTATGAGTACCTCCATCTAGAGTAGATTTTGGTGAAAGTTTTGGAAAGAAGAAATGATTGGAAAGTGAAAGAAAGAACCAAGGGACTACCAAAAGATCAATGGGAATAAAAGACGAGTTGACGATTGAAGGAGAAAGCTATAGAGGCATACAACATGGCCTCGATACTAATGATTTGCTAGCATAAGAGGAATTGAACCAGGAGGAATCATACAATCAAGTTGAAATTCTGGTATTTATCGAAACCAATACCAAAGAGCCCTTCCTTAGGGTGACCTGATATAGTAATAAACAAATGGAGGATGATGCACAGAGGAGATATTACCGAATGGGAATCTGGTACATCAAGTTTAGGGGATTCCCTATAGACAACCCAAATGCTCATGTGAAAGGATTTCAATTGAATTTGGATGTAATTGAAAGTATGGCTAACCTTACAGTGAACAATGAAAATAAGGTGATGATTTTCCAGATAACCTAGGTGAATGAAGTAGCTAAGTGGCTTGTTGAATATGATATTAAAAATTTTACTACTTATAAATCAATCAAGGAAGCTTCCCTATAGAGATTTTGATCTAGGATAAATCCCACCCAAATCTTTGATTTCTTGCAAAACAATCGACAAAGGCCTAATTCGTTTGTTTAGGACTATGCTACCATTTTCAGGATGCATTTATGACAATTGTTGATTGAAATTAAGCTAGCCAAAGATGTAATTACACAATTGTTCATTAACAATCTGAACCTAATGTGCTAGAGGATAACGTCAATGGATTCATTGAAGATCTAGAATGGATTGCAGTGGCAAAAGATGAAGGTATGAATGTAGCTAAGAAAATTTTTTGTGTGAAATTTAAGAAGCTGAGACACATTGTAGCAAACTGCAGATTGAATCAAGTACATTGCAGAATTTGTAATACAGATAGACATGATATAGCTTACAGTGTGTATAATACTAAGGCCTAGAATTGGGTCATAGTGAACGCTATCGTAACTGAATCTATACCACACAATACTTATGTACCACCACATTTGAGAAACACTAGATATCCAAGGTATAATCAAACAAGTTTGCAACAAGGATTAATACAACATCCATCCTAGTCACAACGAGGAACATTGAACTTTGCATGAAGGGGACCGGTAAGATGTTATTTCTGTGGAGAACTAGGAAATATTCACAAAAACTATAAAGAGGCCCAAGAGTACAATAAACGCATGAAGGAGAGAGCAAAACCTATAACTACTTTGTTCATCATTGTATAACAATACATTTAGGTAGATACCGTACAGACATGTTCAAGTTGGATGTAGTAGCCTACATCCAAAGTGTACGAAATAGGTTTTAAAGAACAAGCAGGAATGATGAACACTGCAAAAAGATGTGCATAGCTATTGTAGAAATACCAAAGATAGATTTCATTACATCATGGGGAGTCTTTGCATGTATGGTAATGTGGTTCGGAGTCCATAATGATCCGAGTATGTTTTAGTGCTGCATGCAATATATTTTCTCTCCCTATGTCACTACATTCATGAGAGCTTCCTTAGATGATTTTTCAATATCTAGTCAGTGAGTGGATCATTTAACTGAATTACGGTTATGCTTCCTCAAGTGCCAAGAGTATAGTTAGTGCTTGAATCCGGTGAATTTTGTATTCTTTGTTTAGTGTGGGAAGTTGTTGGGTCATATCATCTTAGCTCAAGGTATCTAGGTCAATCTTGACAAGGTTAAAGTCGTGTTAGAAGCGCCTACCCCACAGAATGCTAAGGATGTCCTTCATTTTCTAGGAAAAATTCGGTGGCTTGGTCGTCTGCTTGATATTATTCTTTTACTACCACTTAAGGGTGGGACCTTGAAGTTATGTCTAGGAAGTGTCTTGATAAAAGCAGCTCATTGCCCAACACCATACAACAATTGAATGTAGGGCTTCAATCTCTATGTGCACACATATTTGACTCAAGATATTTCTTCACTCTTCCTAGTGGTCTCTAAGGTGGCTCCTATGCAAAAATCCCCAAATTCCTTTCAAATGCAAAGACCTTAGTACTCTACTAAACAATTGGATGATTGCAAGTGTTGACATTGGTGATGCTTTTGTGTTGCTTGGCTCCCTCGTAACCTTCTTTTAACTTGAAGATAAGATTTCTTGGCCTTTGTAGCTTCAACTTCTTGATTGCATCACAATGATGGCCATAATTAATGGAGCAACAGGATATGTACTCTCGTGTTGCAATGGCAAACCACCTCCAGTGGCCGCATGGAACATATCCCATATGATCTAAAGAGAATTAGCTACCACTTGATTTTAAAAACCCACAAATACAAAATTTGGATTGCTCTACTAGAGAAATCAAATGATTGCAAAGGAATCTTCTTTGGTTCTATTCAATTCTTATCTCTTGGACTTAATTTCTTATAGGGTTTTCAACTTGATCATGAATGGAAACGTTCCTTCCATCTTGGATCTGCACAAGGTTAGTTACCTAGCCAGTCAAGCAATCAAAGGTTTGCAAATTACTATTTTTCGATACCTTTGGCTTTCAAATCCTCAAGTGACCTGAATGATGAGATCATGCATAAATTAAGTAGCAAAAATAAAGCCTAGAATCCTACCTTGCTATCAAACAATTGCCCTATGGGTAACCCCCCAAATTGAATTATCAAGCTCTTTTTCCAATCACATTGAAATCCTTGCCTTTCTTTCAAGTTTTTCCTTATGCACTAAATCTTAGGGAACAATCCCATTTTGTTCTCCTTGATGCGTATAGATGATGATAGGAGTCTTACAATGTGATTGCAAGCCAAATGATTCCTTCTAATGTGGAACACACCAAAACTCCTTGTATCAAAACTTCTATGTTTCTAAAAGCTTTACCCCAATCTGTTGAAAATGTGAAATATGCTAGCTCTAGGTGGACAAAGGGATCAAAAGACCTTAATATGCAAAAAATTCATGACTTACATCACTTACAGTGGTCTCAAGGTCACGCAAGGTTAGGCAAGGTAGTCCTAAGGTAGTCGAAAAGGCAGGAGACGCATCCAAAAGCTATAAAAGGAGGTGAAGAGATATCAAATGCATGGAAGTCTTGTAGGTCATTGAAGACCAAGAGACATATTTTCAAGGAGGCTCAAGGAGAGAGTCATCCAAGGCTCAAGGAGCTGTAATGCAGCTTCCAAGCTAGGAAAAATGTAGAGGAGGGCATTATATGCACAGAGGAGGAGCAAGGAGGAGCTATCAAGCCCACACCCCCTCTAGTCTCTTGTAGGTATACACATAGTCTACATATAACACTTGTACAATCTTTGTGTACATATCCAATTCAAGAGATTTAAAGTGCATTATGTAGCTTATATATGTGTCTTAGGTTCCCTAAGAGGGGTTCTTGAAATCAATTTTATGTGTAGATAATTTGGTGTATCTCTATAACCCTAATTTCTACATTTCCTACATCTCTATATAGTCTGTTTTGTATAGAGCTTTTAAACTAACCTAAATAGATCCATTTAAGGTGTTCTATAGCTTCTTGGAAAGCATATAAATCATACTAAGTGTGCCTAGAACTTTAGGCGATTTGGATCAGTGTGAGGTAGGTGAATAAGAGTTTTTCTATAGGGTAGTACAAAAGGTGTATGAAGGGACCTAGGTATTGGGTTCATTTCACTTCTAGTGTGCAAATTTAAGGGATAAAATTCCATGAGTTAATATCATGGCATGGAAGATCCTTTGAAGAATATAGTACAAGGACAAAAAATATTGGACATCAAGGCTAAGAGCTACATTTCATTGTAATCCTAATTTCCCATTCATTATGGCAAATCTAGGTCAAAAAGTGGAGTTGCGTGACAAAGACAACTATCCACCATGGAAGTTTAGAGTCATGAATTACCTCATGAGCAAAGTCTTATGGCGTATTTGTTTTGGAGATGAAGATAAGCCCGACATGGATGCCAAAGATCCAAAGGTCACCAATCAAGAATTGAATATGTTGAAGGTTTGGGAGGAAAGGAAGAGGAAAGCTATCTTCTACATATTACATGTAATCTCTAATACTATGGTTGGTCATATGTCAGAGTTTGATGATGCTAGAGATGTTTGGGAGGCCTTAGAGAAGATATATGCCAATTCCACAAGAAGAACAAAGATGCATCTTAGGAATGAAATCCATTCTTTGAAAAAGGGTAGTGGTCAAGCTATTGTTGACTACACCTTGAAGGTGAGGAGTTGAGGGAGCAATTGGCATCCATTGGCTGCAAAGTAGATGAGGAAGACCTTGTGCAGATTACTCTCAATGGGCTAAGAGGGGAAGACAAGTGGAAACCCCTTATTACGACCATCTTGTATAGAGATCCTCTACCAGCTCTTGAGGAGTTGTTCCCACACCTAGTGACAAAAGAGTTTGCGTTAGGAGACCCATCCAAGAAGGATGGTCATTTACAGGTCCTATATGCTAGCAAAGGCAAAGGAAAGAGTGGCAAGAAGGGGAAAGGAGGAAAAAGCAGGTGGAAGGAGTCCAAGGAAGAAGGTTCAGATTCAGAAGGAGATAGCAAGGCATCATCTTCAAGGAAGGTCAAGAATGGCAAAGGGAAGAAGAACCTGTTGGAGTTTGAGTTCTACAGAAGCACGCAAACAGCACAAGCAAGAAAAAGAAGCTTGGAGCACAACACACAATACTAAATGTATTACCACTAGAATGTACAAAGATAAGTAACCTTCTAGGGCAATAGACATATATACAATCCAGGGGGGAAAGCCTCCTAAAGAGGGAAAAAAGTGTGCCGGCAGTCCTAGTGTGTTCACACATATCACTACCTAACTATATCAACAAGTCCCCCCTATGATTGATGTGGTGAACAAGGAGTTTGCACTCATGTATAGGGAAGTGTGAAGCTATGTGGAATAAATCCACAAAAGGAAGTAATTCCAAATCTTTGCAAAAGGCTTCAAACTTCTCCCTAGGCAGAGCCTTTGTGAAAAGGTCTGCAATGTTCTCCTCTATGGGCACATATGCCAAGCTCATCTCTCTAGTAGAGTGGGCACATATGCCAAGCTCATCTCTCTAGTAGAGAACCTCTCCTTGACATAATGATAATGCAACTCAATGTGCTTAGTGCAAGCATGGAACACAGAGTTCTTCGCAATGACCAATGCACTCTGACTCTCAGTGAAGATGGTGGTGGCAAAAGACTAAACAACACCCAAATCAACCATAAGGTGTTTGAGCCACACACATCAATAGTCCCTATGAAGGCTTCCCTATACTCAGCCTCACAATAGAAAGTGGCCACAGTAGGCTGCTAATTGCTCAACCAAGATATACATGAGCTACCAAGCATGAAGCAAAAGCCACTAGTGGACACACGAGTGTCATAGCAACTAGCCTAGTCAGAGTCCAAAAAAAGCATGCAAATCTAGGGGTAGTGATCCCCCTTGGGATAAAAAAATCTAAATATTCGGGTATCATTCAAGTAGCAAAAGATGCGATTAATCACCTACCAATGCTTGACACCTAGGCAATGCATAAACCTACTCATATGTGAGATAGCAAACTCAATATTTGGTCGATTAAGCATAAGTAAATCAAGCATCCAATAGCCTGCTGATAGAGAACAACATCGAATGCATCTCCAATATCATGAAGACTCAATCATAAACCTTTCTCCATAGGAGTGGCAATAGGTTTACAGTCTCTAAGACCAAAACGCTGCAATAATGTTGGTGCAAATGCCAAGCCTTCACACTTCGCTAGGCATTGGAAGAAGCTATGTGCAATTAGTTGAAGAACCACATGAACCATTGCTTATGGTTTTCACCACTAACTTTTGTAAAAGTCATTTGACTTAGAAGAATCTTGTAAATGCCACTTAACTCGTGGAGTTAGGAGAACCTTGTGGTACAAGTTTGCTTGAGGGAATATCTCCTTGTTTAGAGGAAGAAATTTTAGGTGGAAGTTCATTTGAATTTCAGTATTCAAATTTGAAGAGAGTCACTATAAAAGTAGCTTGAAATCGCACGGCCTCATGTACCCCATTACTGATCTTAGTGTTGATCATTTGATGTAATTGAGAGGCTCACACTATAGCCTACTCCTATCACCATCACTTTGAGGTCTTCTCTGAGGTCTCTCTAACCACGACTAAAGCTGCCATCTATTTATAGTTGAGCTTGGGAGGCTAACTTCCCTGAATCACTCTCCAATCAATTAGTGATTGATTTGACTCTATCTACCACAAATCACGAATTCGTGGCTTCTCTTTCCCTTTTTGATCAAGTGGACTCAACCACTTAAGATTCTTTCACTTTTACATTAAGTAAAGTGTTCAAAAGTTACAAGAGGTAGTTCACAAGTGAACTCTACATTGTCTTCATTTTAAGGCTTCTTCTTTGAATTTGTGGGATTCAAGCCAATACTTAGGCTTGTCATAGACTTGCTCCAATAGCTCTCCCTCAAGCCAAGTATGCTTGAGGTCTTCAATCTTCCAAGATTACCTGCAAACCTATCATAGCCTTGAATTTGCAAAGCTTTGTACCATCCAATGCTTTGGTAAGAATATCTGCACATTGTTGATGAGTGGACACATATGATATTTGAATTTGTTTGCTTAGAACCTTCTCTCATACATAGTGATAATGAACTTCAATATGTTTAGTCCTTGAATGAAAAATAGGATTAGCAGCCAAATGAATAGAACTCATATTGTCACCAAAAATAGTTGGAGTTCCAATCTCCAATCCAAGATCTGTAAATAATGTCTTCATCCACATAGCTTCCTGAGTAGCTATGGCAAGACCTCTACAGTGAGCCTCTCTGGAAGAAAGAGCAACTATTGGTTGCTTCTTGGATGACCATGAAATAAGCTTTGAACCTGCAAAAGTAAGATATCCTGAAGTGCTCCTTCTATCTTCCTTGGAACCAACCCAATCTGCATCAGAAAATAGCTTCAAACCTAAATCAGATACATAAGGATAATAAAGTCCTTCATTTATGGTTCCTTTGAGATACTTGAGAATCCTTTTGGCAGCATCCATGTGTGGCTTCCTTGGTGTGTGCATAAATTGACTTAGCACACTCACACTGTAACATATGTCTACTCTTGTCAATGTGGCATAGTTGAGACTACCCACTAGACTTTGATATGATGTGATGTCCTCTATGAGTTCACCTTCATGTGAGCTAAATTTGTGATTGACCTCCATTGGAGTACCTACAATCTTACAATCTTGCATCTTGACTTTTGCCAACATGTCCTTAATGTACTTTCTTTGAGTGAGAAACAAACCATGATCTTTGTAGACAACTTCCAAACCTAGGAAGTAGGTAAGTGAACCCAAATCACTTATCTTGAACTCTTTTCTCATCTGATCTTTGATCTTCTTCATACCATCTGCATCATTTCCTCTCAATATAATATCATCTACATATACACATAAGTAGATGACCTCAGAATTACTCTTTTTGATAAAGAGTGAAGGATCTACCTTGCTTGGTTGAAAGCCTTTGTCCTGCAAGAATGAAACAAGCTTGAAACTCCAAGCTCTTGGAGCTTGCTTGAGACCATACAATGCTTTGTTAAGTTTACACATATAATCAGGATAAACTTGATTCTCAAAACCAGGTGGTTGTGCCATATATACCTCTTCTGTTATCCAACCATTCAAGAATGCATTCTTTACATCTAGTTGAAGTATCTTCCAATTCTTGGAAGAGGCAATACTAAGCAAAACCCTAATAGTATGCATCTTTGCCATAAGAGAGAAGGTCTCCTCATAATCAATTCCCTGAGTTTGTGAAAAGCCTTTTGCTACAAGCCTTTCCTTATACCTGTTAATGGAACCATCAAAATTCTTCTTGAGTTTATAGACCCATCTTAAGCCTATTACCTTCATGGATGAAGTCTTGGGCACCAAATCCCAAGTGTTGTTTTCCTCAAGTGCTTCAATTTCTTCCTTCATTGCATGCTTCCATTCTATTTTTGCTTTGGCCTCTTCAAATGATGATGGCTCCTCTTGGTTTATGTCATGTGCTATGTAGATAGAATGTTTAGTTACTAATAAGGTGTCAAACCCATACCTTTCTAGTTTTTTCTTTTCCCTCATAGATCTTCTTAGGCCATGATGTGATGATTCTGCCTCATGTCCAAGTTCCTGCAATTTCGCTTTACCTTTAGACTTCCATGCTTTGATCTTTTCCATCTGAGATTCTTCATCATCCTTTGAGGTGTCTTTTTCTTCAATCTTTGGTCGTTCTCTACCAAGATTTGTAAAATCTTGTTCAAGATCATGATAAATTGACCTTCCTACATGAATATTCATACCATGAATTGTTCTCTCAAAAACTACATCTCTGCTTACCAACAATCCTCTGTTGGTAGGATTGTATAACATGTAGCCCTTTTGATTGTTGTCATATCCAATGAATATGCACCTTTTTGCCTTTGGATCCATCTTGCCTCTAACCTGTGAAGGAACATGAGCATAAGCACTGCAACCAAAAATTTTACAATGATCTAAGCTAGGTCTTCTTCCATTCCAAGCCTCATATGGAGTCATCCCATCAAGGGATTTTGAAGGCAACCTCTTAATCAAGTAAGTGGTTGTAGATACAACCTCCGCCCATAGATAATTAGGCAAATGCTTTTCATTTAACATGGACCTTGCAGCTTCAATAATTGTCTGATTCCTCCTTTCTGCCACTCTATTTTGCTCAGGAGTGTACCTTGTAGTTACCTCTCTTTTGATTCCTCTTACTTGAAGAAAAGAATCAAACTCATGGGAGAAGTATTCTCCCCCTCCATCTGACCTTAGCCTTTTTAGTGATTTACCTATTTGATTCTCCACAAGAGCCAAATATCTTTTGAAACATGAAAAAACTTCATCTTTGTGTTTCATAAAGAATAGGATAGTCCATATGCTACAATCATCAATAAAGGAGACATAATACCTTGATCCAGATATTGAAGCATCCTTGCTAAGTCCCCATACATCCGTATGAACCAACTCCAAGAGATCTCCATGCATATAACCTTTCCTCATGAATGGTTACCTGTGAGACTTTCCAAATTGACATGCACTACACTTATAAATCATGTTTTGTTTTGACAAGTTAGGGAGTCCAAGTACATCACTAGTCATTCTCTGTAGAGTTCCTAAAAAGTCAGGGGTAAGCTTCTACTTGCTAAAGTCATTTCTCAGAGTATATTCTATCATTTTAAGTGATTCCACTATGAATCATTAGCTCTCTAAGCTAGTTAGATACCCTTAGAAGGAATCTTTCTAGTTGTTGTTGTACTGTGGGTACTGAGCAAAACTTCTAGCAGTTATGAAGATCAAAATAGAAACTTTTCGGTCATAAGCTAGTTGCAAACTTATATGTTTGATCAAAGTGTTTTTAGCATCATCTCCAAAGTACATAGGCACTTATTTAGTGTCATTGGAAAGCTAAAAGGGCCTACAACTGAACTCTGAAGTAAAATAGGGCTGGTACAAAGCAGGGATTAGTAGCACCAACTCATTTCTTGAGGTGTCCATCCATCTTTCCCAACAAATAATGTGTCAATATAATTGGTTTCACACAAAGCTATTATGCCATCAACTTGCATAAACTGATGCCCATGATTGGAAACTAAATTGAGTCATTTTTTCTAATATCGACTTCCCATTTCCAATCTTCTCTTATTTTGATATATTCTTTAAACTTGTTCCAACTCATCCACAAGGAGCACACCAAATTTAAGCCTCTAGGTGAAATCTAAATCGTGGTGAATAAAAGGGTAAGGACACCCCAGTCATTCAAACTAGGGAGGCCCACAAGGATAATCTCATTATGGTTCTTGAAAATGAGCTTGGCCCAAGAGGTTTCACAATTGCACGAGGCCCTGATGATCCATTTTGCTGCCAACTTGTCAGCCATGCCTACAATATCCATAATGCACAGAACCCCACAATCCTTTTGGTTGAAGTAGGTAGACCATTTAATTTTGGGAACTCCCTTTTGTTATGGTCCATAGTCCAAAGAAAGTTTCTGCAGATCCTTTCCAATTTGATAAGCTCTTGATCCTTCGGTCTCTAGCAAGAGAGAAAGTAAATGTATGAGGCGATGAGAAAGGTATTAATTACCATGGAACATCCTCTAAGGTTGATTTGCATGCCCTTCCAATATGCTAACTTATTGTCTAGTTTGGAAAGGACCCAATTCCATCTCTGTTCCATTGGGACTCCAAATCCCATAGGGATATTGAGTAGGCGAAAGACCTGACCCCCGAGGATAAATTGGTAACCATGGTCAACCAAGAGGTAGGGAGGTGGCACAATGATGATTATGAATGCAGTTTTTGAGTGGCTTATTTTGGAACCAGATGCCTCACAAAATGTGTCCAGGCACCCCCAAAAAGTTTCAATACTAGTCAAATCATGATGCACAAATGCATTCATGTCATCCGCAAAAAGTCTCATGATCATCTGGCCATGCTAGGGAGGTAGAGAGAGATCTTTAATATGGCCCATTTCCATGTGATGTTGCACAAGAAATCTAAGCCCCTCTGTGGAAATAGCAAAGAGCACCAAGGCCAGCAGGCACCCTTGCTTGATAAAGCATTTTAATATGATAGCCTTCGATAATTGACCATTGGTATTTAGTTGTGTCGATGCATTCCCGGATAGGGTAGCAATCATCTTAGTGAATATTTGATTGCAGCCAAGGTCTTTTAGAGATTGAAGAATAAAATCCCATTCTAGCTGTCATAAGCTTTGTCAAAGTTGATTTTAAGAAATTTGGAGGTAATTCCACTGTCCCATTCATGAGAAAATTGCTAAAAGCTTTTAGGATTTTGTTTTGGATTTTTTTAGAAATTCTTTTATTTTTAAGAAGTCTTCATGGATTTTTTCAAGTTTTCAGTACCCTTTTTGTTGTTGAATTGAATGAGAAATGGACACTCTCTAGTGTATGGAGTGGGGAATGTGTCGTGATCTTGTGTCCTATTTGGAAAATGTTTATGATTCCATCTCTCTAGATCCCGCTCCTCCCCTAATCTCCCTTCTCCCTCTCTCTAGATCCCCCCACACTCTGTCCTCCATTTCTTTAGAACCCCCGCTCTCTTGTTACGAGGAAGGAGATAAGGAAGAGAGGTCACACACACACACACACTCACAGTCAAAGAGGAGCACATATAGAGATTGAGACAAGGAAGATGATCTTTTCTTCTTCTTCTATTACATAAAAGGAATGTACAAAAATGACCTAAAACAAGAATACAAGTGCAATATATAAAGAAGAGTACATAAGGAAAATCCTAATGTGCACAAATGAGTGAGATGGCAAAAAAAAAATGTACCATCACTCTTAGAAGATGAATTTCATAAGCTCAATGAAGTGTTCCTGACATATACCAGCATGACAACTATACATGTCAGAGAAATGAAAAATGATATGTGTCATCTGGGATCATCACATGTTGAGATTGATATCTCAACATCTCTCTCCTCCATCTCTCTAGATCCCCCCTTCCCCATACACACAACCTTATGATAATTTTACACTATGGTTAATCAAAATTTTTCTTTTTTATTTGTATATTTTATTTCTTATTTATATATTTTATTTTTTATTTATATATATAAGTTCATTTTATTTTATTTTCATTTTTGTTTCCCCCATGATTTTTTTAATAATATTTTCAAATTTTTTATTTTCACCCCACAGATTTTAATTTCCTTTTCAAATTTTTAATCCCCATCAAACATACATAGTATAAACTCTTATAATATGGTATGAAACCCTTTTTCATAGTTTAAGTTTTCTGTGATGCAAACTTGTTCACTCTAGCTTGCACATCGGTTGGCCATTTTTTCCAATCTTTGAGTACTTTTCATGTTTCATGACAGTTCAGAGCTCAATGTCTTAATTATTTTCCCCAAAATCAAGACATGTTTCCTTCTTTTGGTCAAACCCCCTCTATTTAACATGTGATTTTTCACTTGCACATGTTTCACATAGTCTCTTCCCTATTTAATTTCCCAGATGTTCCATCTAATGTCTCTTCTCCTTTTTTGACTTTTACCCTATCATCGATCCCATCTCGTCATCCGTGCCCCTTCCTTATTCACCCTTCACCCACACCTAATTCTTCCTGCCCCTTCCTTATTTTCCCCTAACCCACACCTACCCCTTCCTTATTTGCCCCTCACTCCTCCCTACCCCTTCCTTATTTGCCCCTAAACCACACCTACCCCTCCCTCGGACTGTCTAATCCATACATCCCATGCTATCCCTCTTTTCGATTGATTCCTCAACAATTTCTTCATGCATTTTCCTTAATTTCTATGGAGTCCATTTTTTATGTTACCTTGCAATAATTTTCTTTCCTTCTCTTGATGAATTTCTCATATGTTCTTTTGAAGGTTTTACCCCACTCTTTTGTTGTGGTGGCATATCGTAGCTTGTGGTTTAACTATTAATTCTCTAGGATAAAGATCTCATTAAGTGGTGGGCCAACTATTGAGCCAGTCAAAGTGGTGACTTGGAAAAGTGGTGCACATGTGGTGAACAAGTGGGCGAGGACATGGGTGCACAAGTAGTGGAAAAGTAGTTTGCTCACAATGGTCTTGCCAAAAAAGCTAAATGTAAGACTTGCCTCAAAAATCTCTTGAAAATAAGACTTGAGAATGATGTGTGTGCCACTCTCCTCCCATACATTATATCCCCTTGAATCAAAAATAGAAATTTTTTTTGAATGATATAGTGCCGACATGTGGCCATCATGCAACACTCTTCCCCATTACCATTGAATACCTTAGGATATCACCTGAGCTAGGGACCTTAGCTATGGTTGGCCCTTGTCCCACACATACATGGAAAGGTATCTGTAGACCAATGTCTAAAACTCTCTCCCCCTTCTAAAGATCATTCTCATCAATGATGAATGAGGGAAAGTAATTGCAAACCAAAGTTTTTGATTCCCAAGTAGAATTTGTAAGTGGTAATCCTCTCAAGGCTACTGAATACTCTTGGATGATAGAGTTTCTCAACCATCTATCTATCTATCTCGAGAATGATCTATGCTTTCACTTTCCTACAAAGAAAAAATACCCTCCATTATATTATCCTCCTTGGAAATATACTTTATAAGCTTACTCACATGAAACATTGGATGGAATCTGCAATCAAGAAAGGAAGCTCTAATCATTATGCAACATCACTAAGCTTCTTAACTAGCTTCCAAGGTCCACAAAACCTTGGTGAAAGCTTAGTACACTTCCTTGTGGATAGTGAAGTAGATCTAGAACACACTTGAAGAAAAAGTTTATCTCATTTCTCAAAGAATCTAGGAGATCACTTCCTCTTAGCATATTATTTTGCCCTCTTAGTTGTTTGTTGTATCTTGGCTTTGGCTACTTCTAAATTTTCTTGGAGGTTCACTTGGAACTCTGAAGTGCTATGACATTTCTTTGGCATTCCTATGGTACTTAGAGTGGTGGGATTCATGCCATAATTCATCTCAAAAGGAGATATTCCTCTCACTTTATGATGTCTATCATTATAAGAAAATTCTACTATTAGTAAGTAATTATATGAGTGTGTCTACCTCTTATACACATATGCTCTCAACATATCCTCTAGAATCTGGTTGATCCTCATGGTCTGACCATCTATTTGTGGATGGTCACCACTACTCATTTTCAATAATACTTTCAATTTGTCAAATACAAAGTTCCAGAAGTGTCCCATGAATCTAACATCCCTATCTAAAACTATGGATGTTGATAACCAATGCAATCTAAAGACATGGTGGATAAATAGCTCTACTACCTGTGGAGCCTCTATCATCTCCTGAATGGGTATAAAAATAGCCAACTTGCTCAATCTATCTACCACAACTAGGATAATATCTCGCTTCCTTTGGGTCTATCGTAATGCCACTATGAAGTCCATGGATACAATATCCTAGTTGGGCTCTACAGTCTCTAAAGGATGTAAAAGACCTAGTGTCTTAACCCTTTCTGCCTTGTTAACCTTACACATAAAACATTGTTGAACATATGTGTGGACATATATGGCTAATCGAGGCCACCAAAATGTTCTTCTAACAAGTTGAATAGTCTTGCACAAGGAACATCATGGTTATCATGCATGATTTTTCTTCTCAAGTCATGGGAATCTAGTACAAAAACCATTCCTTTCTGTTTAACTATTTCATTCTCCTATGCGAAATCGGAATACAAACTTGACTTGTTTGCTTTACTAGGGGAAGAAACATCTAGGACTCCCTCATCTCCTATAATAGATTTATCATTGATGTCTCTAATAATCTGTAACAAAGGCAGATCTTCCACATATGGTTCCTTTATATCTTGAAGTGATGATCTTTCTAGAACTGTAAAGCTCATTTGATACACTATCCATGATAATGCATCAGCTACAATGTTATCTTTGCCTCTTCTATAGAGGATTTCTAGGTGAAACTCTTTCATGAGCTTAGCCCAATGAGCCCGTCTACCTTGAAGATCAAGATGACTATCAAAGTACTTGAGTGCATGGTGATCTGTGTATACCTTAAGGTCTGCACCATAAACATAATGTCTCCTAACTTTAAGAATGTGCACCACTACATACAACTCCTTTTCATGCACTCGACAATTGCATAGTGCACCCTATTCAACTTTTTGCTTTCAAAAGCTATTGGCCTACCATCTTGGCTTAAGACTACCCCTATGGCTATGTCACTAGCATCTGTCTCAAACTTAAATGTTTTCTATGGATCGACCACTTTGAGTATAGGAGCCTCCAAAACACCTTGTTTTTGAGTATCAAAACTTTCTTCTTGCTCTTGCTTCCATGGAAATGGTACTTTGCCTTGAGGCAAGTTTTTCATACGCACTGCTATCCATAAATAAGATAAACTGAATTTCTGAAAGAAATTGGAAAGCCCTAGAAATGATCGTAATTGACCCTCACCTTGAGGAGAAGGCCAAGCTAGAACAACTAAGACCTTCTAGGGATCCATCTAAACCCCATCGGTCGATAGCACATGCCCTAAGTACTCTATCTTTGGAAGAAACAATTGAGTCTTATCTATATTTAAAAACAAATGATTTTCTTTTAACTTATTTAATGCTATTCTTAACTGTCTTTCATGCACATGTATATGTTAATGCAAGGATACAAGCCTTCACGTTTGGCTTAGGATGGAAAACATTATGTGGAAACATTTGATGGATAATGTGAATACTAGTTTGTAACCTTTTGATTATTCACCACTGTAAAAGGTTTTTAACCTTGGGAGAATCTTATAAATCCATATATCTACTAGAGTAAAGAGAAGCATGAGCTACAAATCAAATTAGATGGGATAACTCCTAAGTTATTGGAAGTCACCTTTTTTTTTAGATGGATCCAAGTTTGAATTCAAATTCAAACTTAGAAGAAACTCTTATAAAAGCCTTTGTAAAAACTCGCGGCTATGTGGCCTCATTGATAGTACTTTTCTTGATCATTTGTAGTAGCTAAGTGACTTACATCATAGATCACTTAGGATACCATCATAAGGCATCATTATAATGCGAATGATCTTGTACAATCATGTTTTATAATACATATATCACATTGATCATCTCTGTCTACTTCTCTTCTATGACTACTCAAAACAATGAACTTTCTTTAGTTATATCTCAATGTTTTCTGAACCATTTTGCATGATCTATAGCATGTTGGAACCAGTTGAAGTCTAATTTATACTATCAAAGTTTCAAAACATCTCGTTCAGCCATCTAGGAGAAATAATCATCGAAGTGCTCACTGGTCATCTATTGTTCAGTCCCTAAAAAATCGGGGGTAAGCTTTGGATTGCTAAACATATTTCTCAGTGCATAGCTTGCTATTTTAGATGATTCCACTTGTAATCATTAGCTATCTAACCTAATTATATTCCCTCAAAAGGAATTTAATCAATTGCTACTGTACTCTGAGCACTGAGCAAAAGAACCAACAGGTGTTTACACCAAAATAACAAGTTTTGTGACACTAGCAACTCATGAAGTAATATGTTTTGATTCAATTGTTTCAAGCATCAACTCCATAGTACATAGGTACTTTCTTGGTTTTATTTCTAAGCTAAAAGGGCCTACTATGAAACTCTAAAGTGATTTAGGGCAGGTACAAAGCAGGTTTAGCACTACCAACTCACTTCCTTGAGGTATCCATCCATCTCTTGCAACAGTGGTATCAGAGCAAGTTGAGGTAAAGTGGGAGATGGTTTCCCTTGTTTCATTGATAAATTGGATAGGAATAATTATTGAAGATGGTCCTTGAGGATGAAGACCTATTTACAAGGAAGGAGTTTCTATGGATACATATCACGAGATGAGGAGATGCCCATATTCAGAAGCAAAGGTCAACCTACAAGAGAGGAGCTAGAAAGACTCAACTCATGGTGTGCCAAAGATGCTTTAGCAAGGTCATATCTACTTAAATCTGTTTGTGACTTCCTTCTTCCTCATATTAGGAATTGTAAAACTTCCCAAGAGACTTGGGATACATTATCTTCATATTTTTCTTCCAATACAAGAGTTAGAAAAAATCAATTGTGGATTGAGTTTACTACTCAAAGGAAGCAACCTAAGTAGAATGTTTCATAATATGTGACCAAAGTAAAGGATGTGGCTGATCAATTCGCAAGCATAGGAGAGGAGAGTTAAGAGCAAATAATGAGATAGATAATCAATGGCATCAAGGCAGATGATAAGTGGAAAGCTTTCACAACTGCTATGGATCTTTACATGGACATGCAAATCCGTATGCCACAAAAGATTAGGGCACATTGGTGAGAGGACATTGAAGCAGAAATGTAGTGATCAATGTGTGCTTGGGATACCTAATGTATCAAAGCAACATATGATCTATAAATGTGGTGCATGTAAGTTTGGTAAATCACACAGGTTACCCTTTACAAAGAAAGGTTATATGCATGAGGATAATTTGGAACTTGTCCACACACGTGTGGGGACCAAGCAAGGACCCTTCAATTTCAGGCTCAAGGTACTATGTGTCATTTACTAATGATTTCAGTAGGTGGACTATCTTGTATTTCATGAAACATAAGGATGAAGTGTTTAGTTATTTCAAGAAGTATCTTGCACTTGTGGAAAATCAAACAAGAAATAGCCTAAAGAGGATAAGGTCAGATGGAGGAGGTGAGTACTTCTCCAATGAATTTGATGCATTTTTGGAGGATAAAGGTATCAAAAGGGAGACTACTACTAGATATACTCCTAAGAAAAATGGAGTAGCAGAGAGGAGGAATAGGTTGATTGTGGAAACAACTAGATCAATGCTTAATGAAAATAAATTGCCTAATTACTTGTGGGCAGAGAGTGTTTCTAGTGCCACTTAAGGTAGAGAAATGCATCTTCATAGGGTATGATATAAATAAAGAAGGATACATGTTTTATAATCCATCCAATAAAGGATTTATGGTCAGTAGAGATGTTGTGTTTGATGAGAATGATTCTTGGTTTGAAATTGAATGTAGGAAGATCAACTTGCCATATGACTTTGAAGAAGAATTTCCAATCTTCACCAAGGAGGAGCCAAGCACAATTGAAGACATCAAATCAGATGATGAGGATACCATCAACTTGGAAGAATTCAAAGCATGGAAATCAAAAGGCAAGGCCAAGTTGAAGAGGTTGGAAGACATATGTGAATCATCTAACCAAGCCTTAAGAAGATCACAAAGAGAGAGTAAGAAGCCAATCAGATATGGGTATGATACTTCATTAGTTCTAAGCATTCTATATATCTTGCTAAGGATTCATCACTTCAAGAACCCTCTTCATATGAAGAAGCAAGTACCAAAGCAAAATGGAAGGAGGCTATGGATGAAGAAATAGAAGCACTCCAAGAGAATGACACTTGGGAGCTAGTACCCAAGAAAGCATCAATGAAGGTAATTGGTTCTAGGTGGATTTACAAAATCAAAAGGAACTCAAATGGATCCATAAACAAGTATAAAGCTAGACTTGTGGCTAAGGGTTTTGCACAAACCCAAGGCATAGATTATGAAGAAACTTTCTCACCTGTGGCGAAGATGCCAACCATCAGAGTATTGGTAAGTGTGGTTGCATCTAGAAATTGGAATATGTACCAACTAGATGTGAAGAATGCTTTCCTCAATGGCTGGATTTCAAAGGAAATATACATGGCTCAACCTCGTGGTTATGAAGACCCAAACAAGGTAAATCATGTATGAAAATTGAACAAAGCTCTTTATGGTTTGAAGCCGGCACCTAGGGCATGGAACCATAGGTTAACCACCTATCTTCAAGACCAAGGATTCATGATGAGCAAGGCACATTCTTCTCTATTTGTCAAGAAGAATAACTCAAAAATGATATGCTTATGTGTATATATGGATGACATCATTCTTATAGGTAGTGATACTAATGACATCTAAATCAAGAACCAACTGATATAGGAGTTCAAAATCAATGACCTAGGGATTCTGAAGTATGTTCTTGGACTTGAGTTATTCTACACTAACTTTGGAATTTACATCACTCAA
Source organism: Ceratopteris richardii (assembly GCA_020310875.1). NCBI lineage: Eukaryota > Viridiplantae > Streptophyta > Polypodiopsida > Polypodiales > Pteridaceae > Ceratopteris > Ceratopteris richardii. The sequence goes on along the minus strand of CM035438.1, from coordinate 92,284,186 downwards.
AGGAAATGTGTGCAGGACATGTTGAAGAAGTTCCACTTGTACAATGCAAAAGTAGCTAGCCTATGGAGGTAAATCATAAATTGAGTGCTTATCAACAGGATTTGGTTGAAGACATTGCAGGTTATCAAATTAGCATAGTTGGAAGTCTAAACTGTGTAACATTAACAAGGATTGACATATGTTATGGAGTAAGTGTTTTGAGCCAATTCATGCATAAACCTAGAATACCTCACTTGGAAGCTTCCAAAACAATTTTCAAGTACCTCAAAGGTACTCAAAATCAAGGTCTTTACTTCTCATACACATCAGATTTGGACATTAAGTTATACTGAGATGCAAATTGGGCAGGATGTAAGGATGACAGAAGGAGTACTTCTAGATATTTATCTTTTGCAGGTGATAAGCCCATCTCATGGTCTTCCAAGAAGCAACCTACTGTTGCTCTATCTTCAACAGAGTCTGAATACAGGGGATTAACAAATTCTACACAAGAAGATACTTGGATCACATTGCTCTACTCATATTTAAGACTTCACTCTCATTCACATATGATCTTTGGTGATAACACAAGTTCTTTGCATCTTGCAGCCAATCCTAGTTATCATGCAAGAACCAAGCATATAGAAGTGCACTATCACTATGTTAAAGAGAAACTCTTGAGCAAAGAAATTCAACTTGCATATGTATCCACAAACATGCAGTGTGCTGATTTTTTAACCAAAGCACTTGATGATACTAAGCTTTGCAGGTTTAAAACTATGATTGGATTTCAGGATACTCAGAAACATTGATGAAGACGTGCAAGCCAAGATGTTTGGCTTGAGGGGGAGTTGTTGCAAGGATACAAGCCTTCACATTTGTCTTAGCATGGAAAACATTATGTGGAAACATTTGATGGATCATGTGAATGCTAGCTTGTAACCTTTTGATCATTCACCATTGTAAAAGGTTTTTAACCTTGGGAAAATCTTGTAAATCCATATATCTCATGGAGTTAGGAGAAGCATGAGCGATGAATCAAATTAGATGGGATAACTCCTAAATTATTGGAAGTCACCTTTTTTAAGATGAAGACAAATTTGAATTCAAATTCAAACTTGGAAGAAACTCTTATTAAAGCCTTTGTAAAAACTCATGGCTATGTGGCCTCATTGACAATACTTTTCTTGATCATTTGTAGTAGCTAAGTGACTTACATCATAGCTCACTTAGACTACAACCATTGGGCATCATTACAATGCCAATGATCTTGTAGAAGCATGTTTTATAATACATATATCACATTGATCATCTCTATCTACTTCTCTGCTATGACTACTCAGAATAGTGAACTTTCTTTCGTTATATCTCAGTGATTTCTCAACCATTTTGCATGATCTATAGCTTATTGGAACCAGCTTGACGTCTACTTTCTCAAAGCCTCAAAACATTTTGTTCAGCCATGTGGGAGAAATCATCCTCGAAGTGCTCATTGTTCATCTACTGTTCAATCCCTAAAAAATCGGGGCTAAGCTATGGATTGCTAAACATATTTTTTAGTGCATAGTTTGTTATTTTAAATGATTCCACTTGTAATCATTAGATATCTAATCTAATTAAATTCCCTCATAAGGAATTTAATCAATTACTATTGTACTATGAGCACCGAGCAAAAGAACCAACAGGTGTCTCAACCAAAATAGCAAGTTTTGTGACACTAGCAACTCATGAAGTAATCTGTTTTGATTCAATTGTTTCCAACATCAACTCCAAAGTACATAGGTACTTTCTTGGTATCATTTTCAAGCTAAAAGCACCTACTATGAAACTTTTAAGCGATTTAGATCACGTACAAGGCAGGTTTTAGCAGTACCACATCACTTCCTTGATGTATCCATCCATCTCTTCCAATACTATACACCTTCTATACACTAAAAACTCATCAACAAATCCACAATAAAATATCCAATGAACGATCGTAAAATGGAATCCATTAACATCATGAAAGTAGTTGGTGCATTATTCGAACCAAATGGCAGAACTAAATACTCGTAATGCCCAAAACAAGTCCTTAAAGTTGTTTTATATAATCTTTGTTCTGTTTTCAAGAAAGTATATTTTTTCTAGAAATTTCTTTTTTTGTTGTGCACTTCACCAAGTGTATAAATTAATTTTAATTTATTTTATGTAATGATTGTTTGTAAATTAGCTTATTACAAGGTCCTTGGTATTAGTTACACTAAAAATTTGAATATAAGCGCTTATAAGTTTATATAAAAAGACGTTATCTTTTCTAAGGATGGTGGAATCCCAAGGACGATAGGAAATTAAAAGAATACCAAGAAAAGGTGTTTTTTTTCAGAAAGTACAATGAATTAGAAAAACACATACACCCGACCTCGTAAGGTAGAGGCACCCATCTTGGGGAACTTCATGGACACCCATCTTTGGGAACTCATGGATATGTCCAGCTAGGATTTGAACTCACGACTTCCTCTTTGAGACTCAAAACATCATCCACTACGCTATGCGGGCTTGGACAGACAGGGTGTTTTTGTTGCAAATCCAATCATAAGAAATTTTGAATGGGTGTTAGTATAAGACAATTTTGAGCAGAGGGAAGTTATTATTAAAATTGGTTTGAGAATAAATCATGTTCATATTCAACTTATTGATCTTCATAATATACTTTCTCTAGTTCTTTCAATCATGATAAGTCATATGTCTCTCAATTCTATTCAAAATTTTCTTAGACGAGAGATCTTCAAAAGTAAGCTAGTAGGAATTTGGACTATTCATCCGAAAAAATAGGTTGATAATGGGATTTTAAAATTGCATTACGAGCCCTCAGTCATTCTGGTACTATAATGTTTTAAACTTCCATCCATTATGGATACACAAGAATTTTTTTGGAAATATGGTGTTCAATGTGTGAACGTATCCCTCATTATGTGACGTTGGAATCTATGGAGGCTTTGATGCTTACAGGAGTTTCATAAAATTACACACTATTTACAGTGAAAGGAGTTCATGAATCTATATGGTAAAGACTTCTTCTTGTGTGCATCATTATGATACCAGGCATGAGAAACCATATAAATTTTGAATACTTGTATTAATAAACATCTGTATTTGATTAATGGACCTAAAACAAACCACTTTGGATTACGTGGCTTGTGGTTTAACAGGAAGAAAATGGGAAGATTGATATAGAAAAGAATTTATCCCTCGTAATGTAGATTGTATATATAAAATGGGGAAAGTGAAAAAAAAAGGGGGAAGAAGAACCAATTAAGATAATTTTCTTTCCTCTAGGAGCCAAGACTGTTAGATAACAAAGGAATGGTTCAATTAAGCTATGTTGTATAAATTTTAATCCTTCTTTCGATTTATTTCTCATTGGAAAGTGAATTGTGGGAAAAGACTATTGGACCCAATATACTTCGTGAGTTTATTTTACAATATATGTGCCTGGAATGTTGTGATGATGGTCGTAGATTGCTCAGCGCCAAGAGAAGTAGTTGATGAGGTTTATATTGCAGAAACCTGATCTCTCACCGACAACATGAACTTACTTTGACATTTATGAGGTTGTATGCATGCACAAGTACAGGAGATAATTGGATGAGCAGACTACTCATCTTCCTACATGAAAGATGTCTAATTATAATAGTACCCCAGAAAGTGTAGTACACTTGTTGCACAATATGTACTACTGAATGTAGTACAAGCTAGTGAGCTTCTGATAAGAGATGACGAAGATCCTCAGAGTCAACCCGTGATTCAAGGATTCTCACACTACACGTACACAGATAGTACAAGATGGCAACTTGAGGCCGCTAAAACACAAGAGGCGTATGGTCAACCCGCGAGATAAGAATGCAGGATTATGATCGTTTTATTATAATCATTAGCGCTGGATATATAAGGGATGGTGAAGCCGATCGAATTCCAACCGATAGCGAGAGTTTTTGCGATTGCGTAGAAACCTTCTGTCGACCGCTGGCAGGAAGAAGATGGCTATTTCTACTCGCGGGGAGAAGGAAGTGGAGGTGACCAGCTCTCAGAATCGATCAATAGTGCCGACATTGAAAGCCGTTGCAGAGATGCTTATAGCAGCCGCATGTCTTATGTGGGTGCTGTACTGGTTCTTTTCTCCGGAGCCACATGCAGATGACGATGATCTGTCCAATAACACGCAATCTCGTTTCTTTAGGACCGATGGGAGAGAAGGTGTGAATCTCTCTCTCTCTCTCTCTCTCTCTCTCTCTCTCTCTCTCTCTCTCTCTCTCTCTCTCTCTCTCTCTCTCTCTCTCTCTCTCTCTCTCTCTCTCTCTCCACTCACATAGCATGGTAAATTTGGATGAGAATACAAATTCAAAGGCAACAGTAGTGATAATAGAACTTGAAGTATATGTTTAATTACTTTTTCGTAGTAGAGCTGAAATATGCTCAATTATCGGTAATTTCTAATGTTATCCATTACTATTAAACATTCTGATACGTTCTCCAGAACAGGAAGCGCCAACCTGAGTCAAGAAAAATGCAGTAAAGATTTGAGAATATCATGCTTCCCCCCCAATTTGGTTTTGAAAATGTAAAAGACAATGCATGCGCTTGATATTGGGATAAGTCGCAGAGGTCAAGAAGTATTCCTTCTTTGAACTTGGGATATAGATAATTAACATTCTTTGTCTTTTTCGAACTTTAGTCCTTTCTAGTGGATCTAATATTCTTCCAAGAAATCATTCAAATTAAATTACGTTCAGTTGCATTTTCTTTCTTTTTTCTCACAACTAAACTTTAAACTGGAGAAAGAATTATAAGAGTAGTTGCAATCATTTGCATCACTCAATGCAGAGATAATGAGTGATAGAGAACGCGGATCAATGACATAAATTTGGATTTTTTCAATACAAGATTCTAACTTTTAGGTCACAATATGAATTTCTCTGTGTGCAGGTTATAGTCTTATATATCAAACACTCCCTTGGGTTGTTGTGGTAGCTTTAAGCTTCCTTGTCATCGGCCTCAGATCTGTGCTAAGGTATTACGCGCCTGAATCAGTGGTTTAAAATCAATGCAAGGAAACTTTTAAGTCAATGATTTTATTTGAAATATAATCTCAGTGAATGGTTTCATAATAATGAATGTGATATTCCTCTCCTCTCCTCTTGTTTCCAACACAATCATAAAGATCACTATGCTTATTTTATGGAACTAATAGTTACGTTTCTGGTTACTTTCAACAGGAAGAAAGAAACGAAGGCCGTCTCAAAGGTATGTGTAGTAAATTTGTTATGTCCATTTGAGGAGTTCGACCACATAACAGGAGTAAAATCATTCATTACAGGGAAACGGGACTTTCAAAATCTCAAGGCTATGCACGTACCCTTTGTGGGCGCGAAGCCCTTTCGGTGTCTTGACTGCGAGTGACTTCCTCATCGTCATTGCTTTCTTGTTTATCACCTTCTATCATTTTGGAAGAAGAACCCATTTATCGTTCAAGGAGATCGACGCCGGAACCGTGATGCATCATCACGGCCCTATTGTTTCCAAGTAAGAGAAATATTGCTCCAAACCTATGACCTTGTATGATGGACTTACTCTGAAGCATACCACTTAGTTCCATGCATAAATACATACATATGCGTGCACCGATATACAGATGAGCAATCATATGCATGAACCTATACAAACATAGATACACGCACATATTCATGCGCCGATATTCATTCATAGATACCCTGCATCGTCGGAAGATCGGAATGAACGAAGTCTTCTACTCATTGTGCGCAAACATCAACATATTCGCAACGTGAATGATATTACAACTATCTGTAGGTACATCGCACATCGCACCGAAATTTCTTATCATCGTAAAAAAAAAATTACAAAGTATAAGATGAGGCGCAAGAGAGAAGAAGATATTTTGTTATAAATACAAAGATTCGGAAGAAATTTGTTAGAGAGCTACAAACACTTATGCCCATGCGTTTGACTAAATGGATACATGCAAACGTACATTTATACACAGACACCTGAATCAATCCGCGCATGCACACGTAGACACACATACACACACACACACATATATATATATATATATATATATATATATATATATATATATATATATATATATATATATATATATATATATATATATGTATATATATATATATATATATATATATATATATATATATATATATATATATATATATATATATATATATATACATATATATATATATATATATATATATATATATGTGTGTGTGTGTGACATCTACGTCTATATATATATATATATATATATATATATTTTTTTTTTTTTTTTTTTTTTTTTTTTTTTTCCTTTTAAAGGAAGTTCGGCATTAGCCTACTCTCCCGGACTTGAATTAAATAAAGAAAAGTACAAGAGAAGGGGACTAGTGCCCACGGGACCCCCCAAATCCCACAAAGCAGGGGAAGCTTTTACAGAGCTTAGATGACATTACAAAGAAGGTTAATTACCCTCTCATCACCCTCATGTGGGGCCCACTTGGGTTTAAGCTTGTTATCGATCAAAAGGAGTACTTGATGATGCCTAAAGGGGGGGGATTTTTTACAGTTGACAATCCTTTTGCCAAGGAGGAACAGCGATTTCTCAATTGACCAGTCCTTGGGGGAGTCACCGAAGTTGAAAGCACATCTTTCTCGCCAGATTTTCCATAGAACCTCCCCTCTGATGGTGTTCCAGAGAGTCGCGGAGCAGCCGATCGCTTCTCCCAGCAGGGCTTGCTGCCAACTGAGACGTTTTTGAAGTCCAATTCTCTTTCCAACCACCTGCCAGAGTCTGTTGGAGTTGGGGCAGGTAAAGAAGATGTGTGAAACATCTTCGATAGACCGGTAGCAGCGTTTGCACCAGGGAGGGATCCCATAAATTTTGCTAGCCTTAAGGTTGGTCCAGATTCCATGATGAAGAATTTGCCATAAGAGGACAGACTTTTTGATTTCTATGAGGGGGTGCCAGATAGCCATGAACTTCATGTCCCACCGAAGCCGCGTCCATGACAGGCACCACTTTTTGTTGAGGTTAACCTGATAGTTGATCGTTTCTTTGATGTTCGGGATTTTTGATAGGCTATTCCCATTGTGCCATTTGAGACCAAGCGAGCTCGACATGTCGTGTCCCATGAGAAGGCGAACTTTGTGTCGGTCCCAGGCGAGACATCTGCTTTGCAAAGTGTTCCATTCTTCATGCGAAATGTTGATGCTAGGGTCAATATCCTCAAAGTTGATCCAGCGGTTGGTGTCTTGTTTCCAGAGATGTTTCCATTTTTTGAAGCCTTTGTTCCATAGCTTCTTGGCATTTTGAATGTTCCAAGATTCCACACTCCGGATGCCATGGATCGGAAACCAGATAGAGTCGTTTTGTCTGATACCGGCAGCCCACTTCCAGTCTTCACTGATTCTTGTGAAGCTTTTGACTTTATTCCAACTCTTCCAAAGGGAGCACACCAGATTAGAGCCTTTCGGGAAGACGGGGATCGGGGAAAACAACAAGGTCAAGATGTCAAGATTCTTCCAATTTGGGAAACCCATGAGCGCCAGCTCATTCTTGTTTCTGAAGATCAACTTGGCCCACGAGGCCTCCCCGTTGCACCAAGCCTTAATCATCCATTTGGCCGACAGTTTGTTAGCCATGCACCCAATGTCCAAGATACCAAGTCCCCCACTATCTCTATGGCTAGTGCAGATGGACCATTTGATTTTGGGCACCCCCCGCCTATTGTGGTCGCCCGTCCAAAGGAAGTTTCTACAAATACTATCCAGTTTGGACAGATCTTGCTCTTTCGGTCTCCAACAAGAAAGGAAATAAATGGTAGATGATAAGAGGAACGTGTTGATAACCATAGCACGACCAGCAAGATTGATTTGCATACCTCTCCAATAGTTAAGCTTGTTTTCGAGCTTGGCAAGCACCCAGTTCCACCTCTGTTCCATAGAGACGCCAAACCCCAAGGGAATCCCAAGAAGCCGAAAAATTTGGCCCTGCGGAATGATTTGACAGCCATGATCAATGAGAAGGTCGGGTTGTGACCCACCAATAGCTCTAAAGGCGGTCTTAGAGTGGTTGATTATGGATCTAGAGGCTTCACAAAAGGTAGCAAGACACTTCCAGAACGTCTCCAGGCTGGTACTATCATTGTGAACAAAAGCGTTCATATCATCGGCAAAAAGTCTCATGGTGATCTGACTGTGGTCATGCGGCAAACGAAGGCCTTTAATGTTACCAGCTTCCACCTGATGCTCCACCAGCCTGCTAAGCCCTTCCGTGGCAATGGCAAAGAGAAGGGGAGCCAATGGGCACCCTTGTCTGATAGATCTTTTAAGTTTGATCACCTTTGAAAGTTTTCCATTAATGTTAATTTGGGTCGATGCGTTTTCGAGAAGGGTCGCGATCATCTTGGTGAATTTCTGACTACATCCAAGATCTTGTAGCGACTGTAGAATATAGTCCCATTCTAGCCTGTCGTAGGCTTTATCAAAGTCGATCTTGAGGAAAACTACTTCTTGTTTAGACTCATTTGCAAATTCAAGACCTTCCCAGATATCTATAATGGTTTCCAAAATTGACCTTCCTTTGATGAAACCTTTTTGGTCCTCGCTTAGCCACGCTCTCAAGTGGCAAGAGATTCTGTTGGCAATGACTTTGGCGATGATCTTGTATCCTGTTTGGAGCATTGTAATGGGACGCCAGTTCTCTATTCTGTTCTTTTCCCCTTTTTTGTGTACTAACTTGATAATGCCATTGTTGAGACAAGAAGGAAGCGCGCCAAACTTGAGTGCCTCTTGCCAAACCAAGCGAAGAGGGGTGGCAACCACCAACTTGAAGGATTTAAAGAACTCATTAGTGAGCCCGTCGGGTCCCGGGCTTTTACCTGAAGGGAGGGCGTCGATGACCTCAATGATTTCGGCTTCAGAGATAGAGGCATGAAGCAGAGAGTGGAGGTTGAGTGGTATCCTGTGGGGGGAAACCCTAGAAATGGCTGCCATACAGTCCCTTCTGTGGTGGGAGAGGGGGTTTGAGGTCCCCAGGAGTCTCGTGAAGTGCCCTTCAATGATCCCAAAATTATCTTCTTCCGTATTGCAAACATTGCCATTTGCGTCTAGCAATAAGGGGATCGATTCTCTGTTGTGTTTCCTTTTGAGGATACGGCACATCTCTTTGGTGGGTTTGTCGGCTTTGCCAGCCCACCACTCCTTGAAGAAAATTTGCAGATTTTTCCTTTGTATCTCTTCCTCGTATCGCAGCAGCGCTCTGATTTTTCGAAGTCCTTTCTGGGCTTGAGATTTTCCTTTGTTCACTTCCTCCTCGAGCCTCCAGAGTCTATGATATAGAGCTTCTCTACGGGCCCGCCGCACAGTCTCTAGCATCTTCCTGGATCTAATCATGATCTGTCGTGACTTATCGACCGCGCTTCTCCAACACTTGGCTAGGGACAAGCCAGAGGCGAATGCCTCCTTCCACACATCAAAAATTTCTTGATGGACGGAGGGGAGAGAGAAGGAGGGCATACTGGCATGGAACCAAGGAGCCTTACGGATCATGGTGGGGGGTTGAAAGGTGATGACGATCGGGTAGTGATCAGAGATGGTGAGGTCGGTGCGTTGCGAGAGGGAAGGGTGGCCCCACTGATGAGTAAAACTCTGAGAAATGTAGCATCTATCAAGTCTAGCTTTCCTCAGGTCCTTGCCTACTTGGAGATTTGACCAAGAAAAGCCATTCGGGTCTTTGAATTCGACCAGATCCAAGTGTAGTTTAGTTTTGTCCCACGTTTCTTTCTCGCGACTATCGATGACCCTACCCTTGCCCATCCATCTGTCCATAGGGTCCTCAACCATGTTGAAGTCACCACAAATTAGCACGTTGTGGGGGAGCAAGTCCAAGGAGGCCCAAGTGTTAAGTCTCTCTAACTCCCCATTAGGGGCATACAAAGAAACTAAGGTAAAACAAAAGGGAGCACCGAAAGAAACAGCAATCCATCGATGGCATTCATCTTCAATGGAGTTCTCAAGCTTTTCAAACTAGCGTTGATTAATACCGATTACCGTTCCACCGGACCCCCGCTGATGCGCCGTTGAAATCCAAACATGGGTCGAGGAGACATGTCTAAGCCGTTTCTGGAGGTCTTCTCCATCAATTTTAATCTCTTGGATACATATAAAATCTGGGTTTAGGCTAATGTCGCGAAGCCATTGGCCAATGATGGTCGCTCTTGAGGGGTCGGTTATCCCTCTAGCATTTAACGAGATGATGATCATTGTCGTAGTAATCCCTCTTTGCGGGAGGGAGCTTTGTCCTTTCTTTTCTTGGGTTCATCTTTCTTTTTCGCTCGGATCGGATCCCGAGTTAGCAATAGGTTCTTGTGGGGGCTTTTCCACGGTAACTCCATAGGTTGTTTTCCTTTGCGGGATGCCTCCTGCAGGGAAGAACTGGGCACCGTTTTCAGCTCCGTTTCCGGAATAGTCGATCCGATGATGGAGCTTTCACTATCCATGTTATCTTCGTTGCTAGTAGTAAAGCCGTCTTCTTTGCTTGTAGTGTAACCCTCCTGCAAGGTTTCTTTACTGTCAGGGATCTCTAGGCCTTTGACGTCGGTGTCCACCTCAAGTTGGTTCCCACCTGGGTAGTCAAACTCATTGATTTCCTTTTCCAGATTGCAATACAAGTTGCTGGAGGGGGTAACTGACTTGTTGTTTCGCTCAGAGGTTGCCCTAGGGCTTCTTTTCCTTCTTCTTCTGACTTCGATGAACCCGTCTGCATCAGCTTCTGGATTAAGGGGACCCTTGAATTCCTCTACTTTTGTCGAGTGATTCAATGCTCCATTGCTATCTTGAGCATTTTTGGGGGCTTCTTGATTTCGCTTGCTTTTTCGTCTCAAAGGGCAATCTTTGATCCTGTGACCTTGTTGGCCACAACGAAAGCACGCGTTGGGAAGGTTTTTGTAACTGATGTCTTGCTCCCATACATCCCCTTCGCCCAAGTCCAGTTTGATCTTCGATGGAAGTGGCATACTGAGGTCAGCCTCAACACAGATTTGAGGGTGCCACCGAGCGTTGAACGAGTGTCTTGCACCTTCATAAATGAGACCACCAATGTCCTCGCGTGAGGCCAACGGCTTGCCGATAGGAGAAACGATGTCCCACACGAAGTTGTACAAGAAGTAAGGCAGGTTAGGGAGCTCAACCCAGAGAGGGTACCGAAGCGATTTCGATTTGTCGGGAGTAAAATCAGGGGACCATCTGAATAGGCACAGGGTCGCCCGGCCGAGTTGCCAAGTTCCGACACTAAGGGCTCGAAACGCCATATCTTCATTTTCAAAGACTAGCAGCAAGTGGCTTGCCGGTAAGAACTGACACTTACAAACAACTAGCCAGCAGGGGAACCACTCGTTGCGAAGCCACTGTCGCACAGTTTCGAGCGAGGGCTTAGGGCCGAACATTTGGCCGACGAGGCAAACTTTCTTGAGCTCCTCCTGAGTTGACAAAATTGCGGATCTATTGAGGGAGACCAAGGGGGGTTCAGCACTCTCGAAGGCCCCTAGGGCGGCACAAGAACCCCCCTCCAACAAAGAGGCCAAGTTATCGGTCTCCCAGAGAGGAGGGGCCAGGTTACTTCTCACAAGAGAGGGGGTCGCCAAATCCATGACAAAAGAGGGACCCTAAAAGCTTTATTAAAGGCCAAATCTTCCGCACTCTTAAGGTGATTTTCTCAATTTAAGGTGATTTAAAAGGTGCATCTTTACTCTATAGAATTCAGAATTCAGAGGATTTATTTGTCTCTCACGCCTTAGCCATCTTTCTCTTCTGATCTTTAGCTTTTCGAAGGAAGCCGCTTGAGAGAGACAATGAAATTGATGAATAGATGCCGCTAGAGAGAGACACACCGCGACGGACAGAGATAGAATCACTTGGGGCGGGGAGAGTCACAAGGCGATATCCTCGGGAAAGCAAACACCTGCGCCAAAGATACCCAGCCGAGGCCACTTGTCGCGATAGTCCACACTCGCGACACACCACCCAGACGCTCTCGCGATAGATCCAGGAGGCGATGGACCCGAGGCCACTTGTCGCGATAGGCCACTCGCCACGGTCGCGACACTCCAGCAAGACACTGTCGCGATAGACCCACGAGAGTCGCTTGTCACGATAGACCACTCGCCATGGTCGCGACACTCCAGCAAGACACTGTCGCGATAGACCGGCAGTACGGAGACAGACGACTACAGATAAAAGGGTTTGCAAATTAGGTTCAATAAATTTGGAGCTTTTGTGGAGGACTCCAACATGGATCTAGAAGAATTGCAAAGGGAGAGAAAACAGGTAGATTGTTTTCATTTGAGCTTGAGGACATTAGAAACATTACACTTTATAATTATAAGGATCAAACTTTGTCTGAGTTAGAGATATGCCACAAAAGATTAGGGCACATTGGTGAGAGGACATTGAAGCAGATATGTAGTGATCAATGTGTGCTTGGGATACCTAATGTATCAAAGCAACATATGATCTATAAATGTGGTGCATGTAAGTTTGGTAAATCACACAGGTTACCCTTTACAAAGAAAGGTTATATGCATGAGGATAATTTGGAACTTGTCCACACACGTGTGGGGACCAAGCAAGGACCCTTCAATTTCAGGCTCAAGGTACTATGTGTCATTTACTAATGATTTCAGTAGGTGGACTATCTTGTATTTCATGAAACATAAGGATGAAGTGTTTAGTTGTTTCAAGAAGTATCTTGCACTTGTGGAAAATCAAACAAGAAATAGCCTAAAGAGGATAAGGTCAGATGGAGGAGGTGAGTACTTCTCCAATGAATTTGATGCATTTTTGCAGGATAAAGGTATCAAAAGGGAGACTACTACTAGATATACTCCTAAGCAAAATGGAGTAGCAGAGACGAGGAATAGGTTGATTGTGGAAACAACTAGATCAATGCTTAATGAAAAGAAATTGCCTAATTACTTGTGGGCAGAGAGTGTTTCTAGTGCCACTTAAGGTAGAGAAATGCATCTTCATAGGGTATGATATAAATAAAGAAGGATACATGTTTTATAATCCATCCAACAAAGGATTTATGGTCAGTAGAGATGTTGTGTTTGATGAGAATGATTCTTGGTTTGAAATTGAATGTAGGAAGATCAACTTGCCATATGACTTTGAAGAATAATTTCCAATCTTCACCAAGGAGGAGCCAAGCACAATTGAAGACATCAAATCAGATGATGAGGATACCATCAACTTGGAAGAATTCAAAGCATGGAAATCAAAAGGCAAGGCCAAGTTGAAGAGGTTGGAAGACATATGTGAATCATCTAACCAAGCCTTAAGAAGATCACAAAGAGAGAGTAAGAAGCCAATCAGATATGGGTATGATACTTCATTAGTTCTAAGCATTCTATATATCTTGCTAAGGATTCATCACTTCAAGAACCCTCTTCATATGAAGAAGCAAGTACCAAAGCAAAATGGAAGGAGGCTATGGATGAAGAAATAGAAGCACTCCAAGAGAATGACACTTGGGAGCTAGTACCCAAGAAAGCATCAATGAAGGTAATTGGTTCTAGGTGGATTTACAAAATCAAAAGGAACTCAGATGGATCCATAAACAAGTATAAAGCTAGACTTGTGGCTAAGGGTTTTGCACAAACCCAAGGCGTAGATTATGAAGAAACTTTCTCACCTAAGGCGAAGATGCCAACCATCAGAGTATTGGTAAGTGTGGTTGCATCTAGAAATTGGAATATGTACCAACTAGATGTGAAGAATGCTTTCCTTAATGGCTGGATTTCAAAGGAAATATACATGGCTCAACCTCGTGGTTATGAAGACCCAAACAAGGTAAATCATGTATGAAAATTGAACAAAGCTCTTTATGGTTTGAAGCCGGCACCTAGGGCATGGAACCATAGGTTAACCACCTATCTTCAAGACCAAGGATTCATGATGAGCAAGGCACATTCTTCTCTATTTGTCAGGAAGAATAACTCAAAAATGATATGCGTATGTGTATATATGGATGACATCATTCTTATAGGTAGTGATACTAATGACATCAAATAAATCAAGAACCAACTGATATAGGAGTTCAAAATCAATGACCTGGGGATTCTGAAGTATGTTCTTGGACTTGAGTTATTCTACACTAACTTTGGAATTTACATCACTCAAAGGAAATGTGTGCAGGACATGTTGAAGAAGTTCCACTTGTACAATGCAAAAGTAGCTAGCCTATGGAGGTAAATCATAAATTGAGTGCTTATCAACATGATTTGGTTGAAGACATTGCAGGTTATCAAATTAGCATAGTTGGAAGTCTAAACTGTGTAACATTAACAAGGATTGACATATGTTATGGAGTAAGTGTTTTGAGCCAATTCATGCATAAACCTAGAATACCTCACTTGGAAGCTTCCAAAACAATTTTCAAGTACCTCAAAGGTACTCAAAATCAAGGTCTTTACTTCCCATACACATCAGATTTGGACATTAAGTTATACTCAGATGCAAATTGGGCAGGATGTAAGGATGACAGAAGGAGTACTTCTGGATATTTATCTTTTGCAGGTTATAAGCCCATCTCATGGTCTTCCAAGAAGCAACCTACTGTTGCTCTATCTTCAACAGAGTCTGAATACAGGGGATTAACAAATTCTACACAAGAAGATACTTGGATCACATTGCTCTACTCATATTTAAGACTTCACTCTCATTCACGTATGATCTTTGGTGATAACACAAGTTCTTTGCATCTTGCAGCCAATCCTACTTATCATGCAAGAACCAAGCATATAGAAGTGCACTATCACTATGTTAGAGAGAAACTCTTGAGCAAAGAAATTCAACTTGCATATGTATCCACAAACATGCAGTGTCCTGATTTTTTAACCAAAGCACTTGATGGTACTAAGCTTTGCAGGTTTAAAACTATGATTAGATTTCAGGATACTCAAAAACATTGATAAAGACGTGCAAGCCAAGATGTTTGGCTTGAGGGGGAGTTGTTGCAAGGATACAAGCCTTCACATTTGTCTTAGCATGGAAAACATTATGTGGAAACATTTGATGGATCATGTGAATCCTAGCTTGTAACCTTTTGATCATTCACCATTGTAAAAGGTTTTTAACCTTGGGAAAATCTTGTAAATCCATATATCTCATGGAGTTAGGAGAAGCATGAGCGATGAATCAAATTAGATGGGATAACTCCTAAATTATTGGAAGTCACCTTTTTTTAGATGAAGACAAGTTTGAATTCAAATTCAAACTTGGAAGAAACTCTTATTAAAGCCTTTGTAAAAACTCATGGCTATGTGGCCTCATTGACAATACTTTTCTTGATCATTTGTAGTAGCTAAGTGACTTACATCATAGCTCACTTAGACTACAACCATTGGGCATCATTACAATGCCAATGATCTTGTAGAATTATGTTTTATAATACATATATCACATTGATCATCTCTATCTACTTCTCTGCTATGACTACTCAGAATAGTGAACTTTCTTTGGTTATATCTCAGTGATTTCTCAACCATTTTGCATAATCTATAGCTTATTGGAACCAGCTTGACGTCTACTTTCTCAAAGCCTCAAAACATTTTGTTCAGCCATGTGGGAGAAATCATCCTCGAAGTGCTCATTGTTCATCTACTGTTCAATCCCTAAAAAATCGGGGGTAAGCTTTGGATTGCTAAACATATTTTTTAGTGCATAGTTTGTTATTTTAAATGATTCCGCTTGTAATCATTAGATATCTAATCTAATTAAATTCCCTCATAAGGAATTTAATCAATTACTATTGTACTATGAGCACCGAGCAAAAGAACCAACAGGTGTCTCGACCAAAATAGCAAGTTTTGTCACACTAGCAACTCATGAAGTAATCTGTTTTGATTCAATTGTTTCCAACATCAACTCCAAAGTACATAGGTACTTTCTTGGTATCATTTTCAAGCTAAAAGCACCTACTATGAAACTTTTAAGCAATTTAGGTCACGTACAAGGCAGGTTTTAGCAGTACCACATCACTTCCTTGATGTATCCATCCATCTCTTCCAATACTATACACCTTCTATACACTAAAAACTCATCAACAAATCCACAACAAAATATCCAATGAACGATAGTAAAATGGCTTCCATTAACATCATGAAAGTAGTTGGTGCATTAGTCGAACCAAATGGCAGAACTAAATACTCGTAATGCCCAAAACAAGTCCTTAAAGTTGTTTTATATAATCTTTGTTCTGTTTTCAAGAAAGTATATTTTTTCTAGAAATTTCTTTTTTTGTTGTGCACTTCACCAAGTGTATAAATTAATTTTAATTTATTTTATGTAATGATTGTTTGTAAATTAGCTTATTACAAGGTCCTTGGTATTAGTTACACTAAAAATTTGAATATAAGCGCTTATAAGTTTATATAAAAAGACGTTATCTTTTCTAAGGATGGTGGAATCCCAAGGACGATAGGAAATTAAAAGAATACCAAGAAAAGGTGTTTTTTTTTCAGAAAGTACAATGAATTAGAAAAACACATACACCCGACCTCGTAAGGTAGAGGCACCCATCTTGGGGAACTTCATGGACACCCATCTTTGGGAACTCATGGATATGTCCAGCTAGGATTTGAACTCACGACTTCCTCTTTGAGACTCAAAACATCAACCACTAGGCTATGCGGGCTTGGACAGACAGGGTGTTTTTGTTGCAAATCCAATCATAAGAAATTTTGAATGGGTGTTAGTATAAGACAATTTTGAGCAGAGGGAAGTTATTATTAAAATTGGTTTGAGAATAAATCATGTTCATATTCAACTTATTGATCTTCATAATATACTTTCTCTAGTTCTTTCAATCATGATAAGTCATATGTCTCTCAATTCTATTCAAAATTTTCTTAGACGAGAGATCTTCAAAAGTAAGCTAGTAGGAATTTGGACTATTCATCCGAAAAAATAGGTTGATAATGGGATTTTAAAATTGCATTACGAGCCCTCAGTCATTCTGGTACTATAATGTTTTAAACTTCCATCCATTATGGATACACAAGAATTTTTTTGGAAATATGGTGTTCAATGTGTGAACGTATCCCTCATTATGTGACGTTGGAATCTATGGAGGCTTTGATGCTTATAGGAGTTTCATAAAATTACACACTATTTACAGTGAAAGGAGTTCATGAATCTATATGGTAAAGACTTCTTCTTATGTGCATCATTATGATACCAGGCATGAGAAACCATATAAATTTTGAATACTTGTATTAATAAACATCTGTATTTGATTAATGGACCTAAAACAAACCACTTTGGATTACGTGGCTTGTGGTTTAACAGGAAGAAAATGGGAAGATTGATATAGAAAAGAATTTATCCCTCGTAATGTAGATTGTATATATAAAATGGGGAAAGTGAAAAAAAAAGGGGGAAGAAGAACCAATTAAGATAATTTTCTTTCCTCTAGGAGCCAAGACTGTTAGATAACAAAGGAATGGTTCAATTAAGCTATGTTGTATAAATTTTAATCCTTCTTTCGATTTATTTCTCATTGGAAAGTGAATTGTGGGAAAAGACTATTGGACCCAATATACTTCGTGAGTTTATTTTACAATATATGTGCCTGGAATGTTGTGATGATGGTCGTAGATTGCTCAGCGCCAAGAGAAGTAGTTGATGAGGTTTATATTGCAGAAACCTGATCTCTCACCGACAACATGAACTTACTTTGACATTTATGAGGTTGTATGCATGCACAAGTACAGGAGATAATTGGATGAGCAGACTACTCATCTTCCTACATGAAAGATGTCTAATTATAATAGTACCCCAGAAAGTGTAGTACACTTGTTGCACAATATGTACTACTGAATGTAGTACAAGCTAGTGAGCTTCTGATAAGAGATGACGAAGATCCTCAGAGTCAACCCGTGATTCAAGGATTCTCACACTACACGTACACAGATAGTACAAGATGGCAACTTGAGGCCGCTAAAACACAAGAGGCGTATGGTCAACCCGCGAGATAAGAATGCAGGATTATGATCGTTTTATTATAATCATTAGCGCTGGATATATAAGGGATGGTGAAGCCGATCGAATTCCAACCGATAGCGAGAGTTTTTGCGATTGCGTAGAAACCTTCTGTCGACCGCTGGCAGGAAGAAGATGGCTGTTTCTACTCGCGGGGAGAAGGAAGTGGAGGTGACCAGCTCTCAGAATCGATCAATAGTGCCGACATTGAAAGCCCGTTGCAGAGATGCTTATAGCAGCCGCATGTCTTATGTGGGTGCTGTACTGGTTCTTTTCTCCGGAGCCACATGCAGATGACGATGATCTGTCCAATAACACGCAATCTCGTTTCTTTAGGACCGATGGGAGAGAAGGTGTGAATCTCTCTCTCTCTCTCTCTCTCTCTCTCTCTCTCTCTCTCTCTCTCTCTCTCTCTCTCTCTCTCTCTCTCTCTCTCTCTCTCTCTCTCTCTCTCTCTCTCTCTCTCTCTCTCTCTCTCTCTCTCTCTCTCTCTCTCTCTCTCTCTCCACTCACATAGCATGGTAAATTTGGATGAGAATACAAATTCAAAGGCAACAGTAGTGATAATAGAACTTGAAGTATATGTTTAATTACTTTTTCGTAGTAGAGCTGAAATATGCTCAATTATCGGTAATTTCTAATGTTATCCATTACTATTAAACATTCTGATACGTTCTCCAGAACAGGAAGCGCCAACCTGAGTCAAGAAAAATGCAGTAAAGATTTGAGAATATCATGCTTCCCCCCCAATTTGGTTTTGAAAATGTAAAAGACAATGCATGCGCTTGATATTGGGATAAGTCGCAGAGGTCAAGAAGTAATCCTTCTTTGAACTTGGGATATAGATAATTAACATTCTTTGTCTTTTTCGAACTTTAGTCCTTTCTAGTGGATCTAATATTCTTCCAAGAAATCATTCAAATTAAATTACGTTCAGTTGCATTTTCTTTCTTTTTTCTCACAACTAAACTTTAAACTGGAGAAAGAATTATAAGAGTAGTTGCAATCATTTGCATCACTCAATGCAGAGATAATGAGTGATAGAGAACGCGGATCAATGACATAAATTTGGATTTTTTCAATACAAGATTCTAACTTTTAGGTCACAATATGAATTTGTCTGTGTGCAGGTTATAGTCTTATATATCAAACACTCCCTTGGGTTGTTGTGGTAGCTTTAAGCTTCCTTGTCATCGGCCTCAGATCTGTGCTAAGGTATTACGCGCCTGAATCAGTGGTTTAATATCAATGCAAGGAAACTTTTAAGTCAATGATTTTATTTGAAATATAATCTCAGTGAATGGTTTCATAATAATGAATGTGATATTCCTCTCCTCTCCTCTTGTTTCCAACACAATCATAAAGATCACTATGCTTATTTTATGGAACTAATAGTTACGTTTCTGGTTACTTTCAACAGGAAGAAAGAAACGAAGGCCGTCTCAAAGGTATGTGTAGTAAATTTGTTATGTCCATTTGAGGAGTTCGACCACATAACAGGAGTAAAATCATTCATTACAGGGAAACGGGACTTTCAAAATCTCAAGGCTATGCACGTACCCTTTGTGGGCGCGAAGCCCTTTCGGTGTCTTGACTGCGAGTGACTTCCTCATCGTCATTGCTTTCTTGTTTATCACCTTCTATCATTTTGGAAGAAGAACCCATTTATCGTTCAAGGAGATCGACGCCGGAACCGTGATGCATCATCACGGCCCTATTGTTTCCAAGTAAGAGAAATATTGCTCCAAACCTATGACCTTGTATGATGGACTTACTCTGAAGCATACCACTTAGTTCCATGCATAAATACATACATATGCGTGCACCGATATACAGATGAGCAATCATATGCATGAACCTATACAAACATAGATACACGCACATATTCATGCGCCGATATTCATTCATAAATACCCTGCATCGTCGGAAGATCGGAATGAACGAAGTCTTCTACTCATTGTGCGCAAACATCAACATATTCGCAACGTGAATGATATTACAACTATCTGTAGGTACATCGCACATCGCACCGAAATTTCTTATCATCGTAAAAAAAAAATTACAAAGTATAAGATGAGGCGCAAGAGAGAAGAAGATATTTTGTTATAAATACAAAGATTCGGAAGAAATTTGTTAGAGAGCTACAAACACTTATGCCCATGCGTTTGACTAAATGGATACATGCAAACGTACATTTATACACAGACACCTGAATCAATCCGCGCGTGCACACGTAGACACACACACATATATATATATATATATATATATATATATATATATATATATATATATATATATATATATATATATATATATATATATATATACATTAATGGGTTACATGAATGTTTGCCCATAACAATATAGACGTAGATGTCACACACACATATATATATATATATATATATATATATATATATATATATATATATATATATATATATATATATATATATATATATGTGTGTGTGACATCTACGTCTATATTGTTATGGGCAAACATTCATGTAACCCATTAATGATAATACATTTAACAATAAATGCAGGCGGTGGCAAAAAGTTCAGTATGCATCGTACTACTTTGGGACGATATCTATCATTCCCTTCTCATTGCTTTGGATACCTGTATCGCGCGGATCGCCATTGTTACGTCTTATAGGTCTTCCTTTCGAGCATGCAGTGCGCTACCACATTTGGCTTGCTGTCTTCATGATGGTTTTTGTAAGCCTACACAGTATTGGGTACATCGTATTCTATATGAGGACTGATCAAACAAGTCGGGTACGAGCAATAATCATCACTTTATTCTGCATTCAATACAAGGAGTTCTATCTCTTTACATAAGATTAGAATATGAGTCTTAAAATAAGCTTAAATATGTTCATGTATCAAATGTGTTAGATCTTGCTGTAATGAAGCGTTTTACCTTATTTTGATGAATGATGTAGGTCACAAGCTGGGACACCATCGGAGAAAAATGTTCAGTGGTCGCTGGCTTAGTGGCATGGATTGCAGGCTTGGTTGTTTGGTTAACCTCTTTATCGTTTTTCAGAAGACGGTGGTACGAATTCTTCTTCGCTATCCACCACCTCTACGTTGTCTATGCCCTCTTCTGGCTATATCATGCCGTCTGGAGCTACCATTTCTTTGTTATCCCGATGCTTCTCTTCTTTGTGGATCGGTTCTTGCGCTTTCTCCAGTCAAGGACACTTGTGGATGTAGTATCTGCTAAGGTCTTAGAATCAAATGCTATTGAGCTGCGACTTGCAAGAAATTCCAATGATGGTAAGGACATATCTTTTCTTGACCAAGGCTTTCAATACCTGTACGAGTCATAAACCATAGTCCATATAATTTTGATATACGTTTTTCTTATAGGAATGATGCGCAATGCATTGAGCAC
>CM035438.1:92210211-92257711 GCA_020310875.1 Ceratopteris richardii | reverse complement strand
TAAATGCAAAAATAGACACATTGCAAAAGTAGCAAGAGCCTTCATGGCTAAGAAAAATCTACCTCAGTGTTATTGGGTGGAAGCTCTGCATACATCATGAATAGAACTTTGACTCCTCTTGTACATCAAGTTACACCTAAAGAGAAGTTTATAGGTAAAATGTCAAACCTATTTCATAAGAAAGTTTTTTATTGGCTATATTACATATTTCCATGTTCTTGATGATTTGAAGATGAAACTTCATCCAATAGCAAAAAAAAAGTATCTTCATTGGGTACTCCCTTGAGCAAAAGGGACATAAATGCTACATCCCAATCACACACTAGGTGAAGGTAAGGAGAGATGCGGTGCTTGATGAGATGGTAAGATTTTATGTTTATGCAAAAAAAGAACTTAATGTTGACTCACATGACAAAGGAAATGCTGAAAACTCAAGTGCAGAATCTCAAATTTTGGGTGACTACATTTATCACCTAGCAATACTTCCAACTAAAACCCATGGAGGGAAAGATTGCATGGAAATTTCCATCTAGCACATCCCCACTAATAAAGAGACATAGTTTAAAGCTGCTATGAAAAAGAGGGATGTATTCAAAATACCTCAGATGTCCGCTATCACACCGAGCTTATTTGGTCCCCTTAGGATGTGCATGCAACATTTCACCTTTCTAGGATAGGATTGATTCATGCATCCAGATAAATAGATAAGGTTGAGTCTTTATCTAGCACAACTAGTATTGATAAAAATCAACCTATCCCATTGGATTATTCATCAACTTTGTGCGAAAAAGGAAATTCGGAAACACAAACTAGTATTGAAAGGGTGTTGTGCAATCACCAAGATTATTTACAAATGCTTGGCATATGACATCCACATAGTGTGAGCTCTGACTACAGCAACACAACAACATTTTAAGCAAAAAAAGGCTTAAATAACTCCGCGATCAAAGTAGATCCACTACATAATACCTTGCATACAGCCATCTAATGTCATAATGACTCCTAAAGTGCCTGCAACCATGGAACCAACTATCCCTTATTCACGATTTGCATTTCCAAACCCATAGAAGCCCACGTAGCAATTACTACAAGCACAATGGTTGTAGCACAACCATTATCTCCTTCCCATTCGATTGGAATTCCAAATTATGAGTGATTGAAGGACTTGAGGACATGGACACCTTTGACTTAGAGCACGTCCTCCAAGGAATTCCAATATCTGTTGTAGAGTTGGGTTGAAAGAGGCAGATGAGCAAGAGGAAACAAGACTTCTAGGGAGGCATGATGAACAACAATGTAGAGAAGAATTACACCATGTCCATTGCGAGGAAGAACAACCTTTGCTGACATCAAAAGGAGAGGACATGCAAGCAAGTGATCAGAAAGAAGAAGGTGAGTGTGCTTTTACGAAGACTCTTAAAAGATTAAGAAAAACCATGGAAGGTATTCATGCCTACATTCACTTATCCAAGTTAAGGAGTTGAGTCATTTTGGAATAATTACTCGAGGTTAACAATGTGGGCCCCTAGTTTGTCGACTCATTAAATGCACTTTTCGAAGCAGTTGGAGTGTTTGAGGTGATTGACCATATGCTAAAGAATTTGAATGTGGAGCATTCATCTCCCAGTCAAGACCCTTCCATGATCAGATAAAACAATACAAATCCCTATGACTTCAACTATGACTTTGAGAACCACTCCCATCACCTTTGTACATATGTTTGTAGTTGAATCTATTAGCCAAAGAGCTTAGAAAACCTTTCAGACTCTTCCCCACTCACCCCAACCTATAATGAGACCTTTTGAACCAATGAACACACTCCAACCACTACCATTGACCTACCAATAACCACAAACCGTGCAATGATCACCATGTCCATGCCTAGATTTCCATTTCCCTAAATATGCAACTTTTTTGTTCAACAATATTCCCTTGTATAATACTAGTATTTCTACACCCACAAGGTTCTTCTCAGATTCAATACTCATTCATACCATATCCATCTCATCTTAGGGCTTTGGTGTGCAGAAAAAGAGGAGGAAGGAGAAGATGGAGGAAGAGAGAAGAGAGGAGAGATGCGCGGACATGCGTGGGAGCCTTGAAACCCACATAATGATCTCTCTTGAGCCAATGCTATATATATGATGTATATATATGAACATGGGGGTAAGGTCACATGACCCTTACATCCCCAACGATCTCCCACTTAAGGGTCAATGTGACCATAAGTCGTAAAATGTACAAAGCATGATGTAGGAATATACAATAATATACAGAAAGAGTCAGATCTCAACCCATATGGATCAGCCTACACCAACTGCCTCGAACAAGGTGTATCCATGCACCTCAAATTGCTCTAGACTCATATTGACAAGAGTTGATCTCACATCTGACTGATGCAAGAACTAATGAAGTTCGTGCAAAGCTCCCACTCGCACCATGCATGTGTCAATTATCGAACGACTAACAACTCCAAGTGCAAATGCTCCAATAGCAACTGCAATGTCTGGTCTCGAGCATAACAACTTGTACATCAGACTCCCGAATGCTGATAAAACATGTGCTATCCTAGCTAACCTAAGCATGTCAGCCATCCCTGTATCCAAGGCATCCAAAGCACCATCATCAAGACTAACATGTCTTGATATATCTATGTCAACATCTGGCATGAGCGAATCTAAGAACGATTGCATAACTGCTAACTTGTCAACGTCCAAATCAGCCTTCCCATCAATTAAGGATGTATCTAGATATGCATCCTGAGAGGTAGTATGCTCTAGCATACACTATGTGTCATAAGAGCTATCCTGCTCTACCACACCAAGTGTATCATCATGCTCCATATGAGCTAACTGCACAACATGAACACCAAGATCAGATGGATGATCAAACTCTAACTGAGTATCATCATAGTGCTCTACATGAGCATCCACATCATGCTCTAAAGCATCCAAATGATCATCCAAAGTGTGCTTTGTAAGAGCATCCACATGATCAACCAAACCATGCTCTACATAAGCATCATAAGCATCCAAAACATGCTCTACATATGCATCAATCTGAGCATCTAAATCCTACCATACATGTGCATCATGAATGTCAAGAAACATATCTTTAAGTAGACAAAATGAGACATGATGAGTCTCACATCGCACATAAGGCTGAACTCCCACTGAGAAGAGACTGTCTCTCACATGAAGTACCTGCAATGGATACATGTGCCCAATCCTAGCACCTCTGACAAGCATAAGTTGTCCCAACTGCAACTGAAAATGATGCTCACCAAGGAATGCATAATATCTACTCTCCTGTAACTGGCTAACTAAAATCAAGCTCATAGGGAATGAAGGCACATAGCGTACATGTCTAGGCATAAGTGATGCTCAACTAGGTAGCATAAGGCATATATCTCCTGCACCGTCAATGTCATATGTTGTACCATCAGGTAAGTGCACACATCCATGACTCTGGCACATGAGAATCGATAAAACCACTCACAATGTGGAGTAACATGAAAAGCGTCTAATGCATCAAGCAACCAAGCCATATGTGTGCTATCCAATGAACAAGAGGAATCCTGAGATAAACCATAAGAGAAAGTGATATCACCATCACTAGCATAATCAACTGCCATAGACTCTCCTGAAACCACTACCTGACGTGCATCACATGCATATCTCTGACGTCATTGTCGCATCCGCATGAAGCAACATCGTCGAATATGGCCCTCATGACCACAGTGCCAACATCAAAGTCGTCGATATGATCTATGTCTCACATGAGTCGATGGACTCGCATACATATCATGTAGTCTTTGCCATAATGCACGACTCATCTCCTCATACATCACAGACTCATATATAGAATCCACAAGCTGTAATCGGATAGTGGAGCTGGCCAATGCATCCATATCCATCCATACATGGTCGGGCATGTCACGAGGCCTCTATGCTTTTTTATGCACATATATGTGTAATCCTGCACAAACCAATGTATGCCAAATTTGAGCTTTCCATCTCGAAAAGTCAGTGCCATCAAATCGAGAAGACACCATTCTCGCAATCCAAGAGATTAGCAATGTAACAAGAGACTAAAAACAATACTCTATCCTCAATAGGATCACACCTGCATATCCATATGCATAACTCACATCACAACTGTCTCGTTGGAGAAGAAACCATGTGAACCACCTGTCACATAACTATGCATCTAGCATGCACATAAAACCGTGAGCATAAGCTTGCTCACCAAGTCTCCAAAGTGATCAAGTAGATGTGAAAGAATCCTGGGAAAATTTTGATAGAGTATCCCCTGTAAACTGAACACTCAAACAAGATAACCAATATCAAAAGAATAATGAATAATCTGTCACCACCTGTCACTAATCTAATCAAAGATTAGGGCAACTACATATGCCAAAAAACTAATAGCATTACATGCCAATACAATGGCAATACAACTCCCACTCAAGAATAAATCTTGCAAGATGGTCCAACTTATCACGAACAATGTGTGACCAAGTCCAACTGAATGGAGATAATCAATGATCCAAAGCTATCACACAAGCTTCAAGATCCACTAGAGTTGTCTTCTAGCATAAAAGCTGTCAAAATTTCGATAGGATCTCCTCTGTAAAATGGACTCTGAACCAAATAAACCATGTGGGAATCACCATCCACATATGCCAAGAATCACACTGTTAAATACATATCAATCAATGACCAAATGCTAATAACGGTGACAAATTAATGTGTAACGGAGGCTCCAATCTGGATCATGTACCTGCAAAGAAAACAAAGATACAAGTACCAACCAAGATCCACAATCAACTCTCACAGAATTGTGTGCAACCGATAACTAAATCCATAACAAAGTGGCATAAGCAAGATATAGATCACAATGCCACTATACAACCATGATCGAACTCATGATGGCATAAACCTCAAAAAAGAGTCTACCACAATATCATCTTACATGCCAAACACGTGACAAGATCATGCTCTACATTCATATGGAGGAGCTACCACAATGATCATACATGTACAATGCCTTGAAGCTTTGAAAATAAGAGCTTGCACACCAAAAATTCTCTCTCGAAGAAGTTCCAAAGCAAATTCAACCTCCAAGAGCAATTATGATTCTTATGGCAAAAATGTGTTGCTCTATGTTTTGTTGTTTCAAAGGTGATAACCTCTGAATCAAAACATTTCCTCTTCAAGAAACTTCAAGATCTATCCTTGGCTACGTAACGAGATAAAGAACACCTCAATCAGAGGTGCGTAGCTCAAGACACACACAAAACAAGCATCAGTTGTTAATTTCACCTTCACCTGCAACACTACTGCTCTGTATTCTGCAATTTCGGTTACCTAAAACTCAGCTTCTAGACCTATGATCTTGTACAAAAATGTAGAGGCTACTCCACGCTATGCATAGAAAGTTGAATCCTATGAATCGGACCTACAAAACTCAAGTTATGATCCAAAAACTGATCTGCTGTCATAGTGAATGTAGATTCTCTTTCTATAGCAGTCTGTGTTTTTCAAATTTTCGGCACTCTAAAACTCTGAACTAGATTATGCACCCTTCTGTGAAGTTGTAGCTCTCTTTGTTAGCTACACACAGAACTTTAAAATGCATCAATTTGAGATTCCTAGCTCAGGTTATGACCGAAATACTGAATAGATTTCAAGAGATGCCGACCTGCACTTCTACCCCTTCTAACCTAAGCTTCCATTGAAGCTTCTTGCACACAAGCCTTCAACACGCTGTGATACCAATGAAGGGCTTTGGTGTGCAGAACAAGAGGAGGGAGGAGAAGATGGAGGAAGAGGGAAGAGAGGAGAGATGCGCGGACATGCGTGGGAGCCTCGAAACCCACATAATGATCTCTCTTGAGGCAATGCTATATCTATGATGTATATATATGAACATGGGGGTAAGGTGACATGACCCTTACATCCCCAACATTACATTCATTTACCTCTCGTATAATCTTCACCCCAACTCCACCCCTCCTTCACTACATTCCCACACACACAACACTACTCATTTCCCCTCAAATTTTCTTCCCCTTTTTCATCCACAATCCATCTGCAACCTTCACGTCCCTCTTTTTGGCAATCCCTTGTTGTTTCAAATATGCAAGTGGATCCCATTTCTTTCCCTCTTGATCGTTAATCTTCCACATAATTTTTGTCAAGGGCAAGCACACCACTATGCATTGTTAGGCCGGCAGTGTGATTACTTGTAAATAACATATTTTCCACTAAAATCATTTCGGTGAAGCATTGTGCTCATTGAGAAAGTGACTAATACAAAGAAATGTTGCACAGTTGAGAGTCTAAAGCACAACGATGAGTGTGCAAGGATTTGATCGATGCAAGAGGATTGACGTGTTGACAGTCCTTATAATAACTCTAGTTTGGTGTCACTTTCATGTCGTATTGTCATTAGAATTTACTGAATCTTTGTTGTGAATTTTGATCACTAATGATTCGTTAAAGTACTATGTTAATCTAGTGAAGTGCAATAAGATAATTTTGAATTCCATATTGTTTTATCATTGTCTGGTCATTATAATCAAGTTCAAAATTGTGTGGATGATTATATTTGTTGCTCTATATGTATTGAAGGATCATATTGGTGTTATTCTTTTATGTGATAATAATAACTGAATGTGCAAAGCTATCAGAATAGCATGATTTGTTCAAGGATTTAATACTATAAAAAATGTATAAGATTATGTTCAAAGGATTGCAATAGAGTGTGTGTGGAAAATTTCTTATATGAAGATAGTAGGGTAAAAGCCAATAGTTTGCATAGTTATTTATGTGAACTACCATCCAAGAACCCTCTAGTTTAGTAATTTTCGATAACAGAAAGACTAACATTGGTGATCGTGTTGGGGAGTGGTGATCGGTAAGTGCAAAAAAAGGAAGGATAGTGTATGCCAATCCTATGTTCTGATATCGAATATCCATGGTACCGACAAGACAAAGTACCTGTATGAGTACCTCCATCTAGAGTAGATTTTGGTGAAAGTTTTGGAAAGAAGAAATGATTGGAAAGTGAAAGAAAGAACCAAGGGACTACCAAAAGATCAATGGGAATAAAAGACGAGTTGACGATTGAAGGAGAAAGCTATAGAGGCATACAACATGGCCTCGATACTAATGATTTGCTAGCATAAGAGGAATTGAACCAGGAGGAATCATACAATCAAGTTGAAATTCTGGTATTTATCGAAACCAATACCAAAGAGCCCTTCCTTAGGGTGACCTGATATAGTAATAAACAAATGGAGGATGATGCACAGAGGAGATATTACCGAATGGGAATCTCGTACATCAAGTTTAGGGGATTCCCTATAGACAACCCAAATGCTCATGTGAAAGGATTTCAATTGAATTTGGATGTAATTGAAAGTATGGCTAACCTTACAGTGAACAATGAAAATAAGTTGATGATTTTCCAGATAACCTAGGTTAATGAAGTAGCTAAGTGGCTTGTTGAATATGATATTAAAAATTTTACTACTTATAAATCAATCAAGGAAGCTTCCCTATAGAGATTTTGATCTAGGATAAATCCCACCCAAATCTTTGATTTCTTGCAAAACAATCGACAAAGGCCTAATTCATTTGTTTAGGACTATGCTACCATTTTCAGGATGCATTTATGACAATTGTTGATTGAAATTAAGCTAGCCAAAGATGTAATTACACAATTGTTCATTAACAATCTGAACCTAATGTGCTAGAGGATAACGTCAATGGATTCACTGAAGATCTAGAATGGATTGCAGTGGCAAAAGATAAAGGTACGAATGTAGCTAAGAAAATTTTTTGTGTGAAATATAAGAAGCTGAGACACATTGTAGCAAACTGCAGATTGAATCAAGTACATTGCAGAATTTGTAATGCAGATAGACATGATATAGCTTACAGTGTGTATAATACTAAGGCCTAGAATTGGATCATAGTGAACGCTATCGTAACTGAATCTATACCACACAATACTTCTGTACCACCACATTTGAGAAACACTAGATATCCAAGGTATAATCAAACAAGTTTGCAACAAGGATTAATACAACATCCATCCTAGTCACAACGAGGAACATTGAACTTTGCATGAAGGGGACCGGTAAGATGTTATTTATGTGGAGAACTAGGAAATATTCACAAAAACTATAAAGAGGCCCAAGAGTACAATAAACGCATGAAGGAGAGAGCAAAACCTATAACTACTTTGTTCATCATTGTATAACAATACATTTAGGTAGATACCGTACAGACATGTTCAAGTTGAATGTAGTAGCCTACATCCAAAGTGTACGAAATAGGTTTTAAAGAACAAGCAGGAATGATGAACACTGCAAAAAGATGTGCATAGCTATTGTAGAAATACCAAAGATAGATTTCATTACATCATGGGGAGTCTTTGCATGTATGGTAATGTGGTTCGGAGTCCATAATGATCCGAGTATGTTTTAGTGCTGCATGCAAGATATTTTCTCTCCCTATGTCACTACATTCATGAGAGCTTCCTTAGATGATTTTTCAATATCTAGTCAGTGAGTGGATCATTTAACTGAATTACGGTTATGCTTCCTCAAGTGCCAAGAGTATAGTTAGTGCTTGAATCCGGTGAATTTTGTATTCTTTGTTTAGTGTGGGAAGTTGTTGGGTCATATCATCTTAGCTCAAGGTATCTAGGTCAATCTTGACAAGGTTAAAGTCGTGTTAGAAGCTCCTACCCCACAGAATGCTAAGGATGTCCTTCATTTTCTAGGAAAAATTCGGTGGCTTGGTCGTCTACTTGATATTATTCTTTTACTACCACTTAAGGGTGGGACCTTGAAGTTATGTCTAGGAAGTGTCTTGATAAAAGCAGCTCATTGCCCAACACCATACAACAATTGAATGTAGGGCTTCAATCTCTATGTGCACACATATTTGACTCAAGATATTTCTTCACTCTTCCTAGTGGTCTCTAAGGTGGCTCCTATGCAAAAATCCCCAAATTCCTTTCAAATGCAAAGACCTTATTACTCTACTAAACAATTGGATGATTGCAAGTGTTGACGGTGATGCTTTTGTGTTGCTTGGCTCCCTCGTAACCTTCTTTTAACTTGAAGATAAGATTTCTTGGCCTTTGTAGCTTCAACTTCTTGATTGCATCACAATGATGGCCATAATTAATGGAGCAACAGGATATGTACTCTCGTGTTGCAATGGCAAACCACCTCCAGTGGCCGCATGGAACATATCCCATATGATCTAAAGAGAATTAGCTACCACTTGATTTCAAAAACCCACAAATACAAAATTTGGATTGCTCTACTAGAGAAATCAAATGATTGCAAAGGAATCTTCTTTGGTTCTATTCAATTTTTATCTCTTGGACTTAATTTCTTATAGGGTTTTCAACTTGATCATGAATGGAAACGTTCCTTCCATCTTGGATCTGCACAAGGTTAGTTACCTAGCCAGTCAAGCAATCAAAGGTTTGCAAATTACTATTTTTCGATACCTTTGGCTTTCAAATCCTCAAGTGACCTGAATGATGAGATCATGCATAAATTAAGTAGCAAAAATAAAGCCTAGAATCCTACCTTGCTATCAAACAATTGCCCTATGGGTAACCCCCCAAATTGAATTATCAAGCTCTTTTTCCAATCACATTGAAATCCTTGCCTTTCTTTCAAGTTTTTGCTTATGCACTAAATCTTAGGGAACAATCCCATTTTGTTCTCCTTGATGCGTATAGATGATGATAGGAGTCTTACAATGTGATTGCAAGCCAAATGATTCCTTCTAATGTGGAACACACCAAAACTCCTTGTATCAAAACTCCTATGTTTCTAACTATATAGTCTGTTTTGTATAGAGCTTTTAAACTAACCTAAATAGATCCATTTAAGGTGTTCTATAGCTTCTTGGAAAGCATATAAATCATACTAAGTGTGCCTAGAACTTTAGGCGATTTGGATCAGTGTGAGGTAGGTGAATAAGAGTTTTTGTATAGGGTAGTACAAAAGGTGTATGAAGGGACCTAGGTATTGGGTTCATTTCACTTCTAGTGTGCAAATTTAAGGGATAAAATTCCATGAGTTAATATCATGGCAGGGAAGATCCTTTGAAGAATATAGGACAAGGACAAAAAATATTGGACATCAAGGCTAAGAGCTACATTTCATTGTAATCCTAATTTCCCATTCATTATGGAAAATCTAGGTCAAAAAGTGGAGTTGCGTGACAAAGACAACTATCCACCATGGAAGTTTAGAGTCATGAATTACCTCATGAGCAAAGTCTTATGGCCTATTTTGTTTGGAGATGAAGATAAGCCCGACATGGATCCCAAAGATCCAAAGGTCACCAATCAAGAATTGAAGATGTTGAAGGTTTGGGAGGAAAGGAAGAGGAAAGCTATCTTCTACATATTACATGTAATCTCTAATACTATGGTTGGTCATATGTCAGAGTTTGATGATGCTAGAGATGTTTGGGAGGCCTTAGAGAAGATATATGCCACTTCCACAAGAAGAACAAAGATGCATCTTAGGAATGAAATCCATTCTTTGAAAAAGGGTAGTGGTCAAGCTATTGTTGACTACACCTTGAAGGTGAAGGAGTTGAGGGAGCAATTGGCATCCATTGGCTGCAAAGTAGATGAGGAAGACCTTGTGCAGATTACTCTCAATGGGCTAAGAGGGGAAGACAAGTGGAAACCCCTTATTACGACCATCTTGTATAGAGATCCTCTACCAGCTCTTGAGGAGTTGTTCCCACACCTAGTGACAAAAGAGGTTGCATTAGGAGACCCATCCAAGAAGGATGGTCATTTACAGGTCCTATATGCTAGCAAAGGCAAAGGCAAGAGTGGCAAGAAGGGGAAAGGAGGAAAAAGCAAGTGGAAGGAGTCCAAGGAAGAAGGTTCAGATTCAGAAGGAGATAGCAAGGCATCATCTTCAAGGAAGGTCAAGAATGGCAAAGGGAAGAACAACCTATTGGAGTTTGAGTTCTACAGAAGCATGCAAACAGCACAAGCAAGAAAAAGAAGCTTGGAGCACAACACACAATACTAAATGTATTACCACTAGAATGTACAAAGATAAGTAACCTTCTAGGGCAATAGGCATATATACAATCCAGGGGGGAAAGCCTCCTAAAGAGGGAAAAAAGTGCCCCGGCAATCCTAGTGTGTTCACACATATCACTACCTAACTATATCAACAAGTCCCCCTAGGATTGATGTGGTGAACAAGGAGTTCGCACTCATGTATAGGGAAGTGTGAAGCTATGTGGAATAAATCCACAAGAGGAAGTAAGTCCAAAGCTTTGCAAAAAGCTTCAAACTTCTCCCTAGGCAGAGCCTTTGTGAAAAGGTCTGCAATGTTCTCCTCTATGGGCACATATGCCAAGCTCATCTCTCTAGTAGAGTGGGCACATATGCCAAGCTCATCTCTCTAGTAGAGAACCTCTCCTTGACATAATGATAATGCAACTCAATGTGCTTAGTGCAAGCATGGAACACAGAGTTCTTCGCAATGACCAATGCACTCTGACTCTCAGTGAAGATGGTGGTGGCAAAAGACTAAACAACACTCAAATCAACCATAAGGTGTTTGAGCCACACACATCAATAGTCCCTATGAAGGCTTCCCTATACTCAGCCTCACAATAGAAAGTGGCCACAGTAGGCTGCTAATTGCTCAACCAAGATATACATGAGCTACCAAGCATGAAGCAAAAGCCACTAGTGGACACACGAGTGTCATAGCAACCAGCCTAGTCAGAGTCCAAAAAAAGCATGCAAATCTGGGGGTAGTGATCCCCCTTGGCATAAAAAAATCTAAATATTCGGGTATCATTCAAGTAGCAAAAGATGCGATTAATCACCTGCCAATGCTTGACACCTAGGCAATGCATAAACCTACTCATATGTGAGATAGAAAACTCAATATTTGGTCGATTAAGCATAAGTAAATCAAGCATCCAATAGCCTGCTGATAGAGAACAACATCGAATGCATCTCCAATATCATGAAGACTCAATCATAAACCTTTCTCCATAGGAGTGGCAATAGGTTTACAGTCTCTAAGGCCAAAACGCTGCAATAATGTTGGTGCAAATGCCAAGCCTTCACACTTGGCTAGGCATTGGAAGAAGCTATGTGCAATTAGTTGAAGAACCACATGAACCATTGCTTATGGTTTTCACCACTAACTTTTGTAAAAGTCATTTGACTTAGAAGAATCTTGTAAATGCCACTTAACTCGTGGAGTTAGGAGAACCTTGTGGTACAAGTTTGCTTGAGGGAATATCTCCTTGTTTAGAGGAAGAAATTTTAGGTGGAAGTTCATTTGAATTTCAGTATTCAAATTTGAAGAGAGTCACTATAAAAGTAGCTTGAAATCGCACGGCCTCATGTACCCCATTACTGATCTTAGTGTTGATCATTTGATGTAATTGAGAGGCTCACACTATAGCCTACTCCTATCACCATCATTGGGCATCATATTCATGTCAATTATCATGTACAACATTGTTACATAATACATTACATTGATGATTACATCTACATTCATCTATGTCATTGTCACTCACAACAGTGAACTTGTCTTTCTCATATCTGAGTTATCTCTCCACCATTTCGATGTTCTAGAACTTTTTGGAATGCGCTCAAAGTCTATTACAAGCTGTCAAAGTTTCAAGAAGTTTCATTTAGCCAATTGGGAGAAAGTTGTCTCGAAGTGGTCACTCGTCATTCTCTGCAGAGTTCCTAAAAAGGTAGGGGTAAGCTTCTACTTACTAAAGTCATTGCTCAGATAATAGTCTATCATTTTAATTGATTCTTACTGGAATGCTTAGCTCTCTAAGCTAATTAGATACCCTCAGAAGGAATTTTTCTAATTGCTACTGTACTATGAGTACTGAGAAAAACTTCTAACATGTATCAAGACCAAAATAGCAACTTTTTGGTCATAAGCTAGTTGCAAACTTATCTGTTTTGATCAAAGTGTTTTAAGAATCATCTCCAAAGTACATAGGCACTTATTTAGTGTCATTCAAAAGCTATAAGGGCCTACAACTCAACTCTAAAGTAAAATAGGGCTGGTACAAAGCAAGGATTAGCAGTACCAACTCATTTCTTGAGGTGTACATCCATCTTTCCCAACAGTGGTATTAGAGCAACTTGAGGTAAAATGGGAGACGGTTTTCCTTCTTTTATTGATAAATTGGACACGAAAAACTACCAAGCATGGCCCTTGATGATGAAGACATGCTTGCAAGGAATAAGTCTCTATGGATACATATCAGGAGATGAGGAGATGCCCATTTTCAGAAGCAAAGCACAACCTACAAGAGAGGAGCTTGAAAGACTCAACTCATGGTGTGCCAAAGATGCATTAGCAAGGTCATACTTACTAAACTCTATCTCTGATTTCCTTCCTCCACACATTAGGAATTGTAAGACATCCCAAGAGACTTGGGATACATTTTCTTCATATTTTTCTTCCAACACAAGGGCTAGGAAGAACCAATTGTGGATTGAGTTTACCACTCAAAGGAAGCAACCCAAGCAAAGTGTTTCAAAATATATGACCAAAGTCAAGGATTTGGCTGAACAATTGGCAAGCATAGGAGAGGAGATTAAAGAGGAGGAAATTGTGAGACAAGTAATCAATGGTGTCAAGGAAGATGACAAATGAGAGAGCTTCAATTCTACTATGGACTTATACATGGACATGCAGATTCCAGATCTTACCACACTCATGGGGCAACTCTTTACCCATGAAGCCAAGCTCAATAAAAATGGAGATTCATCAAGAGGTAACAAACTTCTGCCCTATATACAAATAAAGGCAAGTCTAAAGAGAAAGGGAAAATAAAAAGAGTAAAGATGAAGGTACTACTTCTCAAGCCAATTATGCAGGTAGAGGTAGGAACTCAAGAGGTAGGGGCGGAGGAGCTAAGCAGGGTAGGGGGAGATCCTTCAACTCTTCCCCATGTAATATTTGTGGTTTATCAAATCACACCACAGATGAGTGTTACAGGAACTTTAAGAATCAAAGAGGTAGAGGTTTCCAAGTTACAATAACAACTACCAAGGAGGCTACAAATCAAGGAAAGACTTCAACAATTACACAGAGGATCAATAGGAATCTCTTTTGATTATGAACATGAATTCAAAGCAAGGTATGAATGATGACTATCTCTTCTACATTGACTCAGGATGTTCAAACCATGTGGCAGGCAATGTAGCTCTTCTTTTTTACCTTCAGGAACCTAAGGGAAAGCACCAAGTGCAAAGACGTGATGACACCAAGCATTCAGTGGTCAAGGTAGGAAATGTTAAAAACTCTTATGGGAATAGAAATCTGTTGGGAGGGTTCTATATGTACCTATAATTACCAAGAACTTGATGATTGTTGGACAGATTGTGGAAAAGGTTTTGCACGTTAGGTTCAACAAATATGGAGCATCTCTAGAGGATCCCCAACATGGATTCAAAAGAATTTCCAAGGAAGAAAAGACAGGTAGATTATTTACATTTGAACTTGAAGATACAAGGATTATTGCACTTTTTAATTACACAGATCAAACATTGTCAGAGCTTGAGATTTGGCCTAAAAGATTAGGGCATATTGGTAAGAGAACCTTAAAACAAATATGTAGAGATCAATGTGTGTTGGGGATACCTAATGTATCCAAGCAACACATGATCTATAAATGTGGTGCTTCTTAGTTTGGAAAATTTCACAGGTGAGAAAAATGGGGTGACAGAGAGGAGAAATAGGCTGATTGTTGAAACAACTAGGTCAATGCTAAATGAGAAAAATTTACTAGATTATTTGTGGCAGAAAGTGTATCTACTCCCACTTATCTTTTTAACAAGTTGCCATCCAAATCACTTGATGGGATGAACCCATATGAAGCATGACATTGAGAAGGCCATCACTTGATCATTGCAGGGTCTTTGGATGTGTTGCTTATGTGCATATCCCACCTCAAATCAGAGGTAAGCTAGACCCTAAGGCAAAGAAGTACACCTTCATAGGGTATGATTTAAATCAGAAAGGATACAGGTTCTGTAATCCATCCAACAAATGTTTTATGGTCAGTAGAGATGTTGTGTTTGATGACAATGACTCTTGGTTTGAAAATGAATGCAGGAAAGTAAAGTTGCCTTATGACTTGGAAGAGGAGTTTCCAACCCTCACCAAGGAGGAGCCAAACCATATTTAACACATCAAATCAGATGATGAGGACATCATCAACCTAGAGGAATTCAAAGCATGGAAATCAAAAGGCAAGGTTAAGATGAAGAAGTTGGAGGACTTACCTGAATCTTTCAATGAAGCAATTAGAAGATCACAAAGGGAGATCAAGAAGCCAATCAGATATGGGTATGACACTTCTTTAGTTACCAAGCATTCCATTTCATTTATCTTGCTAAAGATTTACCACTTGAAGAGCCTTCATCATATGAAGAGACAAAGACCAAGGCAAAATGGAAGGAAGCTATGGATGAAGAAGTTGAAGCACTCAAGGATAATGACACTTGGAAGCTAGTGCCAAAGAAGGATTCTATGAAGGTAATTGGTTCTAGATGGATTCAAAGAATTGGAATATGTACCAATTGGATGTAGAAAATGCTTTTCTTAATGACTGGATTTCCGAGGAGGTCTACATGGATCAACCTCCTGGTTATGAAGACTCAAGCAAGGTAACATATGTGTGCAAACTAAACAAAGCTCTTTATGGATTGAAGTAGGAACCTAGGGCATGGAATCATAGATTGACTACCTATCTGCAAGATCAAGGGTTCATCATGAGAAAAGCATATACTTCTTTGTTTTTCAAGAGAAATAATTCATAGGTGATATACCTATGTGTGTATGTTGATGATATCATACTTAAGGTAGTTAAATGTCAATGGCATCAAGCAGATCAAGAACCAAATGATGTAGGAGTTCAAAATCAGTGATTTAGGGTCACTAAATTATTTTCTTCGACTTGAGTTAGTCTATACAAATTCTGGAATTTATATTACTCAAAGAAAGTATGTGCAAGACATGTTGAAGAAGTTTCACTTGGAGGATGCCAAGATAGCCAGCACTCCTATGGAGGTAAACCAAAAGTTAAGTTCTCATGAGGGTGATGTGCTTGACAATATTGCAGGATACCAAAGCATAGTTGGAAGCCTAAACTATGCTACATTGACAAGGATTGATATTGGTTATGGAGTGTCTTAAGTCAATTTATGCACAAACCTAGATCACCTCACTTAGAAGCTGCCAAGAGATTTCGGAAGTATCTTAACATTTGGACATCAAGATATACTCAGATGTAGATTGGGGAAGTTGTAAGGATGACAGGAGGAGTACCTCAGGTTATCTCTCTTTTGTAGGTGATAAGCACATTTCACGGTCTTCCAAGATTCAACCTACTGTTGCTTTATCTTAGACAAAGGATGAATATAGAGGATTAGCCAATGCTACTCAAGAATCCATATGGATTAGATTGCTATATGCGGATTTGGGATTACATTCTAACTCACCAATGATTTTTTGTGACAATACTAGCTCTTTACAACTTGCAGCAAATCCTATCTATCATGCTAGGACCAAGCATACAGAGGTTCACTATCATATGTGAGAGAGAAGCTATTGAGCAAGAAAATTCAGTTGGCATATGTATCCACTAATATGCAATGTGCACATTTATTGAAAAAAGGCACTTGATGGCACTAAACTTTGCAGGCTTAAAGCTATGATTGGATTGAAGACATTCAAGAGGATTGATGAACAAGACCAAGCCAAGATGTTTGGCATGGTCCGTGCTCATTCTCTGCAAAGTTCCTAAAAAGTCGGGGGTAAGCTTCTACTTGCTAAAGTCATTGCTCAGAGTATAGTCTATAATTTTAAGTGATTCCACTTGGAATCATTAGCTCTCTAAGCTAGTTAGATACCCTCAAAAAGAATGTTTCTAATACTGTTGTACTGTGAGTACTAAGAAAAACTTCCAACAGGTATCAAGACCAAAATAGCAAATTTTTTGTCATAAGCTAGTTGCAAAGTTATCTGTTTTGATCAAAGTGTTTTAAGCATCATCTCCAAAGTACATAGGCACTTATTTAGTGTCACTGGAAAGCTAAAAAGGCCCAAAACTTGACTCTAAAGTAAAATAAGGCTAGTACAAAGCAGGGATTAGCAGTTCCAACTCGTTTCTTGAGGTGTCCATCCATCTTTCCCAACGGTGGTATCAGAGCAACTTGAGGTAAAATAGGAGATGCTTTTCCTTCTTTTATTGATAAATTGGACAGGAACAACTACCAAGCATGGTCCTTGAGGATGAAGACTGTGAAGAGATGGATAGGTATGTGCTTGAAGATGAAGAGGTGTTGCAAAATCCTTGATCTACACCAACCAAATGAACTCCATGAGTATGTGGTGGGTTGTTTTAGCTTGCCAATGGATGTATTAGACACCCTATGTACCTTGGAAGATCACTCTCAAAAAGATAGATCAAAACAAATAAGTTGGAGTTAGCTCAGAGGTGAAGAACTTGCTATTTTGGTTCATACACCTCTCCAGTGTTTTGCATAATTCTCTAAGCACAACAGTAATTAGCTTTATTCCTCATGGGGAAGTCTAGTTAACTTAAGCAGCTAACTTTAAAGAGTAATCTCATCAAAAATAATGAACCACACACTCAGAATGATGTTTAACAAGTGATTGCATGATCCCGATTTTCACGTACTGCTATAGTAATGAGACCATTGAGCAAAAAAATGATTATAACTCAAGATTTAAGAACCCAATGATTATGAAAATATTTTTCGTAAACTAGACAGTATTTTGAATCCAACAAGCTTTAAATCATTGAATTTGGGTAAGTACACACTGAGAAACAGCTCTGACAAGATGAGTAAAAAAGTCGGGTACCTGACAGAGAAGTGAAAATGAACAGATAGGGTTGACTTCAAATGAACATAACTGAAGTTTGAAACACCCAAATGAAATGAAAATTGGTGAGCATATAGTAGACTTATAGAGCTAACTTTATCAAGTTAAATTAGTGAAAATGATGCACCAAGCTCAGAAAAACCATCTCTGCAATCTGACTAAGAAAACTGAGAGATATGGCAATGAGTAGTACACTTCACAAGAACATGGAAATATGAACTCAAATGATCGTGAAAATGAAAGTATATTGATTTTACAACACAATGGACTTACTAATACATATGTGTGACTTGAAACCACACCTTGATATGGCATAAATCTCAGCTCTTTGAGGTCTTCTCTGAGGTCTCTCTAACCACGACTAAAGCTGCCATCTATTTATAGTTGAGCTTGGGAGGCTAACTTCCCTGA
This sequence comes from Ceratopteris richardii, assembly GCA_020310875.1. Taxonomy (NCBI): domain Eukaryota; kingdom Viridiplantae; phylum Streptophyta; class Polypodiopsida; order Polypodiales; family Pteridaceae; genus Ceratopteris; species Ceratopteris richardii. The sequence goes on along the minus strand of CM035438.1, from coordinate 92,239,317 downwards.
ATCACTCTCCAATCAATTAGTGATTGATTTGACTCTATCTACCACAAATCACGAATTCGTGGCTTCTCTTTCCCTTTTTTATCAAGTGGACTCAACCACTTAAGATTCTTTCACTTTTACATTAAGTAAAGTGTTCAAAAGTTACAAGAGGTAGTTCACAAGTGAACTCTACATTGTCTTCATTTTAAGGCTTCTTCTTTGAATTTGTGGGATTCAAGCCAATACTTAGGCTTGTCATAGACATGATCCAACAGCTCTCCCTCAAGCCAAGTATGCTTGAGGTCTTCAATCTTCCAAGATTACCTGCAAACCTATCATAGCCTTGAATTTGCAAAGCTTTGTACCATCCAATGCTTTGGTAAGAATATCTGCACATTGTTGATGAGTGGACACATATGATATTTGAATCTGTTTGCTTAGAACCTTCTCTCATACATAGTGATAATGAACTTCAATATGTTTAGTCCTTGCATGAAAAATAGGATTAGCAGCCAAATGAATAGAACTCATATTGTCACCAAAAATAGTTGGAGTTCCAATCTCTAATCCAAGATCTGTAAATAATGTCTTCATCCACATAGCTTCCTGAGTAGCTATGGCAAGACCTCTACACTGAGCCTCTGTGGAAGAAAGAGCAACTATAGGTTGCTTCTTGGATGACCATGAAATAAGCTTTGAACCTGCAAAAGTAAGATATCCTGAAGTGCTCCTTCTATCTTCCTTGGAACCAACCCAATCTGCATCAGAAAATAGCTTCAAACCTAAATCAGATACATAAGGATAATAAAGTCCTTCATTTATGGTTCCTTTGAGATACTTGAGAATCCTTTTGGCAGCATCCATGTGTGGCTTCCTTGGTGTGTGCATAAATTGACTTAGCACACTCACACTGTAACATATGTCTACTCTTGTCAATGTGGCATAGTTGAGACTACCCACTAGACTTTGATATGATGTGATGTCCTCTATGAGTTCACCTTTATGTGAGCTAAATTTGTGATTGACCTCCATTGGAGTACCTACAATCTTACAATCTTGCATCTTGACTTTTGCCAACATGTCCTTAATGTACTTTCTTTAAGTGAGAAACAAACCATGATCTTTGTAGACAACTTCCAAACCTAGGAAGTAGGTAAGTGAACCCAAATCACTTATCTTGAACTCTTTTCTCATCTGATCTTTGATCTTCTTCATACCATCTGCATCATTTCCTCTCAATATAATATCATCTACATATACACATAAGTAGATGACCTCAGAATTACTCTTTTTGATAAAGAGTGAAGGATCTACCTTGCTTGGTTGAAAGCCTTTGTCCTGCAAGAATGAAACAAGCTTGAAACTCCAAGCTCTTGGAGCTTGCTTGAGACCATACAATGCTTTGTTAAGTTTACACATATAATCAGGATAAACTTGATTCTCAAAACCAGGTGGTTGTGCCATATATACCTCTTCTGTTATCCAACCATTCAAGAATGCATTCTTTACATCTAGTTGAAGTATCTTCCAATTCTTGGAAGAGGCAATACTAAGCAAAACCCTAATAGTATGCATCTTTGCCACAAGAGAGAAGGTCTCCTCATAATCAATTCCCTGAGTTTGTGAAAAGCCTTTTGCTACAAGCCTTTCCTTATACCTGTTAATGGAACCATCAAAATTCTTCTTGAGTTTATAGACCCATCTTGAGCCTATTACCTTCATGGATGAAGTCTTGGGCACCAAATCCCAAGTGTTGTTTTCCTCAAGTGCTTCAATTTCTTCCTTCATTGCATGCTTCCATTCTGTTTTTGCTTTGGCCTCTTCAAATGATGATGGCTCCTCTTGGTTTATGTCATGTGCTATGTAGATAGAATGTTTAGTTACTAATAAGGTGTCAAACCCATACCTTTCTGGTTTTTTCTTTTCCCTCATAGATCTTCTTAGGCCATGATGTGATGATTCTGCCTCATGTCCAAGTTCCTGCAATTTCGCTTTACCTTTAGACTTCCATGCTTTGATCTTTTCCATCTGAGATTCTTCATCATCCTTTGAGGTGTCTTTTTCTTCAATCTTTGGTCGTTCTCTACCAAGATTTGGAAAATCTTCTTCAAGATCATGATAAATTGACCTTCCTACATGAATCTTCATACCATGAATTGTTCTCTCAAAAACTACATCTCTGCTTACCAACAATCCTCTGTTGGTAGGATTGTATAACATGTAGCCCTTTTGATTGTTGTCATATCCAATGAATATGCACCTTTTTGCCTTTGGATCCATCTTGCCTCTAACCTGTGAAGGAACATGAGCATAAGCACTGCAACCAAAAATTTTACAATGATCTAAGCTAGGTCTTCTTCCATTCCAAGCCTCATATGGAGTCATCCCATCAAGGGATTTTGAAGGCAACTTGTTAATCAAGTAAGTGGTTGTAGATACAACCTCCGCCCATAGATAATTAGGCAAATGCTTTTCATTTAACATGGACCTTGCAGCTTCAACAATTGTCTGATTCCTCCTTTCTGCCACTCTATTTTGCTCAGGAGTGTACCTTGTAGTTACCTCTCTTTTGATTCCTCTTTCTTGAAGAAAAGAATCAAACTCATGGGAGAAGTATTCTCCCCCTCCATCTGACCTTAGCCTTTTTAGTGATTTACCTATTTGATTCTCCACAAGAGCCAAATATCTTTTGAAACATGAAAAAACTTCATCTTTGTGTTTCATAAAGAATAGGATAGTCCATCTGCTACAATCATCAATAAAGGAGACATAATACCTTGATCCAGATATTGAAGCATCCTTGCTAGGTCCCCATACATCTGTATGAACCAACTCCAAGAGATCTCCATGCATATAACCTTTCCTCATGAATGGTTACCTGTGAGACTTTCCAAATTGACATGCAGTACACTTATAAATCATGTTTTGTTTTGACAAGTTAGGGAGTCCAAGTACACTTTGGTCCCTGCAAATTTGCTTTAATGATCTTTCACCAATATGTGCCAATCTCTTGTGCCATACCTCTAGTTCTGTGAGTGTTTGATTACCATAATTGAAGAGAGCTATGTTTATTTTGTCTTGCAACTCAAAGGTGAATAGTCTACCTGTCTTTTTTCCCTTTGCTATTCTTCTGAACCCTTTGCTAGGGTCTTCCACATATGCTCCTCCTCTTGTGAACCTGACTTGCAATCCTTCTATTATCTGCCCAACACTTATCAAATTCTTTGTAATGGTAGGGACATAGAGTACCTTACTGAGTAGGTTGATGTTTCCATCAGGTGCTTTGACATTTCCTATTTCCTCCACAAGGTGTCTTGTATCATCTCCTGTTTGTACCTCATGCTTATTCCTTGGATCTTCTAAATCTCATAGGAGTGCCACATTTCCTGCCACATGATTTGAACAACCTGAATCTATGTAGAAAACATGCTCATCAGATTTACCTTGTGGCATAGCCATGTTCATGATCAATAATTAATCCTCTTTGTTTGAGACTTTTGTGTAGTTATTGAAGTCTCTCCTTCCTTTCTAGCCTCCTTGATAGTTTTAAGGATTGTAGTTGTTGTAGTTGCCATGATAATTGTTGAACCTTCCTCTTGAGTAGCCATAAATTCCTCTATTGTATTATCTACCTCTTTGATTCCTAGAATTCCTAAAGCAATTTTAAGTTTTATGATTAGTTAATCCACAAATTGAACATGAGTTGGAGTCTTGTGATCTCCCCATGCCTTGTCTACCTCCTCTTCCTCTACCTCTGCCATGTCTTCCTCTACCTGCATAGTTAACTTGATATGTACCTGCTTCATCATCTACTTTCTTTGCCTTTCCTTTGTTATCTTTAGACTTGCTTTTATCAGTGTATAAAGCTGAAGATTCATTACCTTTAGAGATTTCTCCATTTTTTATAAGCTTTTCCTCTTGAGTGACTAATTGTCCAATGAGTGTATTGAAATAAGGTACATGCATGTCCATGTACAAATCCATAGTTGTGGTGAATGCTTCCCACTTGTCATCTCCTTTCAATCCATTGATGAACTGCCTTAGAATTTGCTCTTTGTCTATTACCTCTCCAATGCTTCCCAACTGATCTACTATTTCCTTGAGCTTTGTGACAAAATCAGTCACATTTTGTTTGGGAGCCTTCTTGAGAGTTGTGAAATCCATCCATAGTTGATGCTTCCTAGCTTTAGTACTTGAAGAGAAGAAAGCCTCAAGTGCATCCCACACTTCCTGAGATGTCTTACAACTTCTAATGTGAGGCAACAAAAAATCTGAGATAGAGTTGAGGAGATAAGACCTTGCAAGTGCATCCTTGGAGCACCATGTGCTCAATCTTTCTTGCTCTTCTTGTGTTGGTTGACTTTTGTTCTTGAAACTTGGCATAACTTCATCTCTAGCCACATAACCATATAAACTTCTACCTTGGAGATAAGCTTCCATTCTTAATGACCAATTTGAGTAGTTACCTCTGTCCAAATTGGTCATTAAGAATGGCCAATTGTGAGACACGTAATCAATGGTATCAAGGCATATGACAAATGGGAAACCTTCACAACTGCTATGGACTTATACATGGACATGCAGATTCCAGATCTTACCACACTCATGGGGCAACTCTTTACCCATGAGAAAATTGTGAGACACGTAATCAATGGTATCAAGGCATATGACAAATGGGAAACCTTCACAACTGCTATGGACTTATACATGGACATGCAGATTCCAGATCTTACCACACTCATGGGGCAACTCTTTACCCATGAGTCCAAGCTCAACAAAAATGGAGATTCATCAAGAGGTAACAACTCTTCTGCCTTATACACAGATAAAGGCAAGTCTAAAGAGAAAGGCAAAATAGAAAGAGTGAAGATGAAGGTACTACTTCTCAAGCCGATTATGCAGGTAGAGGTAGGAACTAAAGAGGTAGGGGCAGAGGAGGTAAGCAGGGTAGGGGGAGATCCTTCAACTCTTCCCCATGTAATATTTGTGGTTTATCAAATCACACCACATATGAGTGTTACAGGAACGTCAAGAATCAGAGAGGTAGAGGTTTCCAAAGAGGTGGCTACACACAATCAAGAGGAAGGTTCAACCCTCATCAAGGCTACAATAACATCTATAACAAAAATTACAATAACAACCACCAAGGAGGCTAAAAATCAAGGAAAGACTTCAACAATTACATAGAGGATTAAGAGGATTCTCTTCTCATTATGAACATGAATTCAAAGCAAGGTATGAATGATGACCATCTCTTCTACATTGACTCAGGATGTTCAAACCATGTGGCAGGCAATGTGGTTCTTCTCTCTGACCTTGACAAACCTAAGGGAAAGCACCAAGTGCAAATAGGTGATGACACCAATCATTTAGTGGTCAAGGTAGGAAATTTTAAAACCTCTCATGGGAATAGAAATCTATTGAGCAGGGTTCTATATGTACCTACAAGTACCAAGAACTTGATGCATGTTGGACAGATTGTGGAAAAGGGTTTTTAGGTTAGGTTCAACAAATATAGAGCATTTGTGGAGGATCCCAAACATGGATTCAAGAGAGTTGCCATAGGAGAAAAGATAGGTAGATTATTTGCATTTTGAACTTGAAGATACAAAAAATATTGCACTTTCAAATTACAAAGATCAAACATTGTGAGAGCTTGAGATTTGGCATAAAAGATTAGGGCATATTGGTGAGAGAACCTTAAAAGCAAATATGTAGAGATCAATATGTGCTTGGGATACCTAATGTATCCAAGAGACACATGATCTATAAATGTGGTGCTTGACAGTTAGGAAAATCTCACAAGTTACCCTTCTCAAAGAAATGCTACATGCATGGCGATTACTTGGAACTTGTCCACACAGATGTGTGGGGACCAAGTAAGGATCCCTCAATTTTTGGATCAAGGTATTATGTATCTTTCATCGATGATTTCAGTAGGTGGACTATCTTATATTTTATGAAGCACAAAGATGAAGTCTTCAATTTCTTTAAGAAGTATCTTGCACTTGTGGAAAACCAAACAGGAAGAAGCCTAAAGAGACTAAGGTCAGATGGAGGAGGTGAGTACTTCTCAAGTGAATTTGATTCATTCTTGCAGGATAGAGGAATCAAAAGGGAAACTACAACAAGGTATACCCCTGAGCAAAATGGGGTGGCAGAGACGAGAAATAGGCTGATTGTTGAAACATCTAGGTCAATGCTAAATGAGAAAAACTTACCAAATTATTTGTGGGTAGAAAGTGCATCTACTGCCACTTATCTTGTTAACAGGTTTCCATCCAAATCACTTGATGGGATGACCCCATATGAAGCATGGCATGGTAGAAGGCCATCACTTGATCATTGCAAGATCTTTGGATATGTTGCTTATGTGCATATCCCATCTCAAATCAGAGGTAAGCTAGAGCCTAAGGCAGAGAAATGCATCTTTATAGGGTATGATTTAAATCAGAAAGGATATAGATTCTATAATCCATCCAACAAAGATTTTATGGTCAGTAGAGATGTTGTGTTTGATGAGAATGACTCTTGGTTTGAAAGTGAATGCAAGAAAGTAAAGTTGCCTTATGACTTGGAAGAGGAGTTTCCAAGCCTCACCAAGGAGGAGCCAAACAAGATTGAAGACATCAAATCAGATGATGAGGACATCATCAACCTACTCATATGTGAGACAACAAATTGAATATTTTGTCAATTAAGCATAAGTAAATCAAGCATCCAACAGCCTACTAATAGAGAACAACATCGAATGCATCTCCAACATCATGAAGACTAAATCATAAACCTTTCTCCATAGGAGTGGGAATAGGTTTACAGTCTTTAAGTTTAAAACAGTGCAATAATGTTGGTGCAAATCCCAAGCCTTCACACTTGGCTAGGCATTGGAAGAAGCTATGTGCAATTAGTTGAAGAACCACATGAACCATTGCTTATGGTTTTCACCATTAACTTTTGTAAAACTCATTTGACTTAGAAGAATCTTGTAAATGCCACTAAACTCGTGGAGTTAGAAGAACCTTATGGTACGAGTTTTCTTGAGGGAATATCTCCTTGTTTAGCGGAAGAACGTTTAGGTGGAAGTTCATTTGAAATTTCAAAATTCAATATTGAAAAGAGTCACTATAAAGGTAGCTTGAAATAGCGTGGCCTCATGTGCCCCATTATTGAGCTTCGTGTTGATCATTTGATGTAATTGAGAGGCTCACACTATAGCCTACTCCTATCACCATCATTGGGCATCATAGTCATGCCAATGATCATGTACAACATTGTTACATAATACATTAGACTGATGATTACATCTACATTCATCTCTGTCATTGTCACTCAAAATAGTCAACTTGTCTTGTTCATATCTCAGTGATCTCTCCACCCTTTTCAATGTTCTATAGCTCATTGGAACAAGCTAAAAGTACCTTACCAAAGTTTGAAGAAGTTTCATTCAGCCAATTGGGAGAAACGTGTCTCGAAGTGGTCACTAGTCATTCTCTATAGAGTTCCTAAAAAGTCAGGGGTAAGCTTCTACTTGCTAAAGTCATTTCTCAGAGTATATTCTATCATTTTAAGTGATTCCACTATGAATCATTAGCTCTCTAAGCTAGTTAGATACCCTTAGAAGGAATTTTTCTAGTTGTTGTTGTACTGTGGGTACTGAGCAAAACTTCTAGCAGTTATGAAGATCAAAATAGAAACTTTTTGGTCATAAGCTAGTTGCAAACTTATCTGTTTGATCAAAGTGTTTTTAGCATCATCTCCAAGGTACATAGGCACTTATTTAGTGTCATTGGAAAGCTAAAAGGGCCTACAACTGAACTCTGAAGTAAAATAGGGCTGGTACAAAGCAGGGATTAGTAGCACCAACTCATTTCTTGAGGTGTCCATCCATCTTTCCCAACAAATAATGTGTCAATATAATTGGTTTGACACAAAGCTATTATGCCATCAACTTGCATAAACTGAATGCCCAAGTAATGATGCAAGTGCCCCAAATTTGACATCTCAAATGAGGCATGCAAATCACACTTAAAATCAACAATATGCTTCTCATGAGGACCAGTGAGCAGCATGTCATCAACGTACACGACAATGATTAGAAGCACATCATTTGCATGCTTAACATATAAGGTGCTTTCAATTGGACTGTTCTCAAAACCATGTGCAGTTAGATAGGCATGTATCTTTTCATACCAATCACGTGGTGCTTGCTTTAACCATATAATGCCCTTTTTAACATATACACCTAGTTTTCATGCCCTTTCTGCACAAAGCCACGTGGATGAAAAAGATACACTTCTTCATGCAAATCACCATTCAAAAATGTAGTTTTAATATCCAATTGATGTACATTCCAACCATGATGAGCTACAAGTGCACAGATGCTATGAATAGTAGTCATTTGGCAAGTAGGAGCAAAGGTCTCATCAAAATCAATTCCTCTTTCCTAAGCATAGCCCTTTGCAACCAACCTAGCCTTATACCCGTCAATTGTTCCATCAGGCTTATGCTTACCCACTTAGTGCCAACGACTTTCTTGCCAAGGGGTAAGTCATACAAAGACCAGGTACCATTCTTTATTATAGCATCATATTCAGATTGCATAGCAATCATCCAATTTTCTAAATTTTGTGCTTCATGAAACGAAACAGGCTCATTCTCATCACAGAGACTAGAGGCATCCATAGCATAGCAATCTAATGCAAAGGAGGCACTATAAAAGCATGAATGAGTACGATATGATAGAGGTGCATCTAATTTGCTGTTAGGCAAAGTTTTTACTAGCCACTTTGGCATATTTTTTGCCTCCTCAATATCAGCTCTCTCATCAACAATTTCATCATGTACATCTGCATCAAAAATTGAATGATCTACATCATCACATGAAACTTGTAAAGGCTGAGAAGTTGCCTCATTATGACCAGCACTAGACTCCCACCTATAAAAAGAGGTAGCAAAGTAACATACATGTCTTTGAAGCTAATAGATGTCTCCTTGGTACATGAAAGTAGTGGTTGAATACCATCTTCCACAAAAACAACATCACGGTTAACCAAAATGTGTTTAGTCTATGGATGATACAAACGATAGCCTTTGATTTTAGAATTGTACTCAACAAAAATACATGTCACTACTTTATCATCCACTTACTGTACATCTATCACCAACAAATTTCACAACCAACCCCATCTTGGCTAAAGCTCAAACTGATAACAGATTCTTCTTGATCCCGGAATACTCGAGTTCTTGAAGTGCACTTTGCACCTCCTATTTCTTAGAAATCTAGAAGAGCACATGTCTCCTTTTGGGATATCAAATGGATACTAAAGCAATATAAGGGACTTTTAAATTGATGAATTTAAAATCAACTTGTAGAACACTATAAAAAAACTCAAAGCTATTTTTCAAAGGGTGTTCGAAAAGCGAACCATCAATTTTGGGAGGCCCTCACATCTGTTACCCATATTGGGATTCAATCTCATTCTTGTTTTCTCGACAAAATTTTCATTTGCACTGGTATCTATTGGTTTAATAGTAATGGAATTCATGTTCCCCTCCTAAAGCGGACTTCTTATTTCTTTCCCTTATAATTTATTTCTTTCTGTGAAAAAAAAAATTAAATAAGTTCCTCTACAAGTACTCTTGTTGTTAGTTAAGAGAACTGGTGGTATTATCAGCGTTCAGTTCATAAATGATGTTATCATTCAAATATGGAAATAAGCCCATTCCTCCACATTCCATAGGGGATCTGTTTGGTGTTGGCATCTTGAGGGGGAGGTCCAATGTTCAACACCCAGGCTGAACATCTAAAGGCTTGGCGCTAGCATCTTGAGGGAGAGGTCCAATGTTCAACACCCAGGCTGGACATGTAAAGGCCTATGCCAATTTAACGAACTCAAAACTCAATTGTAATTTAGTCTAGCCCCTACTTCATCGGATGTGGGGATCTTGCGGGCACTATGCTCATTCACCTTTACACTTGTACTTTCAAAAATTAAAGTCAGAGGAGTAGGTTCTGCTAGACCTCCATTTAAAAATAATAAAAAAATAAGCCCATCATTCGATTAGTAATCCCTCGACTGCGACTTGTGTAAGGAGTCCTTATCCCTAATGCATATGCCTTTTGCACGTAAAGACAAGGAACTTGCTTTCCATCATACGCATGCATAGTTTCCTTTGAGACTCAAACATACAAACATATACTGATTGTTAGTATATTTTGATAGTGATGTGTGTGACCACATTGAAGACTCTTACGTTTTCTCTCTTTAGGACTCTTACTTTTTCTCTCTCTTTAGGGGTTTCTTCCTCTGACTTGTACCTACCAATGTATTGTAAACCATGTGGCCACCAAACGTATTGACTCATGGTTGGCTTGTTTACTCTCAATACCTTTTTAACTTAACCATGTGGTCATAAGGGTTTCATAAACCATCTTATTGGTTTTTCATGCACTTTGCTACTTAAAAAGGACTCAACACTCTTTCTCCATCAACATGTATTTGAACTACTTAAGCTAGTGGGCACATTCCTTGTCCCTTACTCACTTGTATTTTGTTTAAAGATGGTGGTTTATTAATTAAAGGTCCTTCCAATATGGGATATGCGATGGTGATACATCCAATATGGGATATGCGATGTTTTATTTTGTTTAAAAAGGGTGGTTTATTAATTAAAGGTCCTTCCAATATGGGATATGCAAGAAGAGGTTTATGTGAATCAAGCTCTTGGATTTTTCATGAAAGGGCAAGAGTATATGGTTTTTCGCTTACATAAAGCCTTGTATGGTCTCAAGCAAGCTCCATGTGCATGGTATGACAAAATACATAAGCACTTGGTTGCTCTTGGGTCACATGTAGTTCAATTGAAAGCACACTCTATGTACTTAAAGATGGGGCTGATCTTATTGTGCTTGTTCTTTATGTCAATGACATACTCCTGATTGGGTCATGTGATACAAAATTTGACATTCTTATGGCTGATTTACAGCATACTTTTGATGTCACGTATCTTGGTCTTTTGAGCTACTATCTTGGCATCCATTTTGTATCCGTTAAGGGGGGAATTGTTATGCATCAAGCAAAGTATGTTGAAAAACTACTTCAGCGTTTTGACTTTCAAGATTGCGAGCCAGTTTCCACACCTATTGAGATAGGATTTAGGTTCTCAATTGAGGATTCGAATGATGCATTTGACACTTCTCTTTATCAACAAGCTGTGGGATGTCTTATATATGCATGCAACACAAGGTGGATATACAATATGCAATTTCCCAATTGAGTCAATTCATACATATCCCTAGCACAAAGCATTAGCAAGTAGTGAAACATGTGTTTAGATATCTCAAAGGCACTTCGAGTTTAGGTCTCTTTTATGGAAGAGATATTCTGCCATGCTTGCATGCTTTTACAGATAGTGATTGGGATGGTTGTTATGACACTCACGTGTCCACTAGTGGTAATTGCTTTTTCCTTGGAGACTCATGCATATCTTTGTTGAGTAAGAAGCAACCTACATTGGCAAGATCTAGTTGTGAAGCTGAGTATAGGGTAGTTTTCACAGCTATAGTGGAGTGTATATGGCTAAGACACCTATTGATGGATTTTTGCATGGAGATTGATGTTGGTATGCATATTCTCACTAGTAGTCAGAGTGCATTTCCTGTTGCATGAAACCAAGTGTTTCATGCACAGACTAAACATATTGAGGTGCATTATCACTATGTGAGAGAGTGCCTTCATGCAGGAGATATTGATTTTGTATATGTGCTTAGACAAGATAATGTAGCAGACATATTCACCAAAGCTCTTCCATGGGAAAAGTTTGAAGATTTTTGCAAATCTTTAGGCTTATTATCTTGTGGGGGCTGATCTATCACCCCTTGCATGTGTTCACATCATTCACTCCAGGGGGGTGTGCTACATTTATGTGTCCCTTTGAGTAGCTTTGATGTGAACCTTTTCCCTATACATGGGCACTTTTTACTCTAGTGCTGCCTAGAGGTTTTTCTCCATGTTACCACATACTTGATACACTCATATGTGGTGGAACTTTGTGCTTAGGGATATTATTCAGCTCTTAATTTAGTTTACTTCATTGTCAATAGAGAGAGCTATTCCATCCATCCATCTTCTCCATGTGTCTTGCTGCGTTTGTGCTCCTTGTGTGTGCTTCTTGTGTATTTCTCGCACTTCTACACACACCCAACAGCAACAAAAGTATGATGTTATTATGAATAATGGCACTTGTTCTTTATGTGATTCACCTACAAGCAAAAAGGCCATTGGAACTAAATGGTTACATGTTCAAGTGTAAGCCTGATGGAATAGTTGATAGGTATAAGACTAGAACTTTTGCCAAAGTTTATGCTCAAGAGATGAGCATTCATTTTGATGAGACCTTTACTCCTACATGCGGAATGACCACCGTTTTTAGCATTTGTGCACTAGCAACTCATCATGGTTGGAATGTACATCAGTAGGACATTAAAAATTGAATCTTTGAATTGTGATTTAAACGAATAAGTGTACATATTTCATCCCCTTTGTTTTATGTAGAAATGGCATGAAAACACATGGTTTTGAGAACAGTCCAACTAAGAGCACCTTACATGTTAAGCATCTAGATGATGTAATTTTGATCATTTTTATATATGTTAATGCTATATTATCACTAGTCCTAATGAGAATCATATTGCTGATTTTAAGGCTGATTTGCATTCCTCTTTTGGGATGTCAGATTTGAGGCATTCGCATCATTATTTGGGCATTCAAATTATGCAAGTTGTTGGGGGAATAGTTTTGTTTGAAACAAAATACATTGACACATAATTGCAGTTTCTTGGCCTTGAATATTGCAAACCTATTGCAAATCCCATGGAAAGAGGTTTACAATCAATTCTTCATGATGGTAGAGATGCATTTGATGTTGTTCTCTATTAGTAGGTTGTTGTATTCTTGATTTACTTATACATAACTCAACTTGATATTCAGTTTGTTGTCTCTCATATGATCAGACTTATGCATTGCCCAAGTGTTAAGCAGCGGCAAGTGGTTAAGTGTATATTTTTCTACTTGAGTGGTACCCATCTACTTACATTGTTTTATCCCAAGGGGGAATTATTACTGCTACATTTACATCCTTTTTCATACTCAGATTGGGTTTTTTACTATGACACTCATGTGTCCACCACTGGTCTTTACTTCATGCTTGGTAGCTCATGCATATCTAGTTTGAGAAAGACTCAAGCTATTGTGGCCACTTCTAGTTGTGAGGTTGCATTTAGGGCAACTTTCATAGTGATTCTTGAGTGTGTGTCTATGTGTGTGTGTGGTTCAGATGTCTTTTAGCTGATTTGGGGGTTGGTCAGCTTTTGCCAACCCCATCTTCACTAACAATCAGAGTGCATTAGTAGTTGTGAGGAACCCCACGTTCCATGCTCACACAAAGCACATTGAGGTGAACTATAATTATGTCAAGAGAAGTTCTATGTTGGAGAGAACTGTTTGGCTATGTGCCCACACAAAATAACATTGGAGACCTTTTCACAAAGGCTTTGCCTAGGGAGAAAATTGAAGCTTTTCACGAAGTTTTGGGCTTACTTCCTTTTGTGTATTGATTTCTTTCCACACATCTTAGAATTGTCTTACACATGAGTGTTAGCTCCTTGTCCACCACATCACTCCCAAGGGGAGTTTGTTAATGTATTTTCGTAGTGGTGTGTAAACACACTTAGGATTGTTGGAGCACTTGTTTCCCTCTTTGGAAGGTTTTCTTTACTTGGCTTTTTCCTAATGGTTTCTCCTCTTGAAATGACAAAGAATACTTCTACTGTACTTAACAAACATGATGCTATCAAATTATGGAGGAAGAAATTAAAGATAATAATACATGATGAAACAAATTAAAGTAGAAATGACTTACATCAGATGCTCTATGAGCATGGAGACTCCATGAGAGGAGTACATTCTTGGCAATGGACTAGATTTAATGTGCTTATAAGGAGTGAAGGGAGTCCCTTCTTATATGGAGTTGAGAGAAAATCTCTTTCGATGTGGGATAAAGACAACTTCATGATAATGATTGACACTCTCACAAAATTGTGGAACATGGAACTCTCAACACCCTCCCTCCATGTGATGACCACTTTTTTTGGATGTGGAAGACTAGTGACATATGGGATCATTAATCCATTGGGTTTTTAGATCTAAAGGCATATGGGATCCTTAGAAATAGCTTAGACACATGGGATCAAGTGTGGTACATATGGCATCCCTTGGATTTCATGGGCATAATATGGCATCCATGTGGTTTTGTATCCATGGACATATGGGAACCATTGTGGTGGGACATGTGGCATCCCTAGGATCTAGGGACATATGGGATCCCTAGACATATAGGGTTTACATTGTGGGTTATCTGGTGTCTTTTCATCTATTTTACCGTTTCATATTGATCAAGACCTTTGTTGGTGATGCGTCCTTCTTTGGATCCATTGATGGTGATAAGGAAGGAGTAAAAGTTGATATAGTTAACTTATGCTAATCATGCTAAATGGTAATAGTGCTCAAAAAGAAATTTTTATTATAAGAGTGTGAAGAACATTAAAGGAGTAGAGTGCTTAAAAGCACGTCCATGCCAAAGGGAGGGAGGGAGGAAATAAGAAAGAGTGATTCTATGTTAGTCATGATGGAGAATTTGAAACTCCAAAAAAATTAACCTTTGCTATGACAAAGAATACACCTACTCTACTTAACAAACATGATGCTATCAAACCACGGAGGAAGAAATGAAACATAACAAAACATGCAGATGAAATGAATTAAAGTAGAAATTACTTACATAAGATGTTCTATGAGCATGGAAACTCCATGAGGAGAGAAGCACACTCTTGAGAATGACCTAGAGTGATTGTGCTTATATAGAGTGAAGGGAGGCCCTCCTTATATAAATTTTAGAGAAAATCTTCTTGCATGTGGGATAAAGAGAACTTGCATGAGAATGATTGAGACTTCTACAAAAGCGTCAAGCAGGGAACTCTCAATAGCTTCCACTTGCTACTATGTCTTATGTAAAAATGTTCCTAAATGGTTTTAGGCCATCATCATGATGAATAAACACCAATTAAAAAGTTTATTCTTTTATGATTCAGCCATACAGCTATGTCTCCTAGCTCTAAAGTAAAAATTTAACACTCCATTCATAGTTTCCAATGCCAACAACCGAATGTTCCTTATCTAGTCAAAAATCATCACTAGAAATAGACATAATGACTTCTTTATTAGGGGCTTCAGGTAAGACTCAATCCAACCAAAAAATCCACAAATTGAACATGTTCCCTCTCTCTTAAAAGTGTCTTTGGATCAAATATGTTCCTTAAAATCTCCATTAGAAATAAATAAGAACTATGTAGATAAAATCTTCTAGCCATAATCCCTTGAAAGGGTAAATCTTCTAATGACAAGTTCATGTCTAAGGAGATATATTATTGAGAAAAATCTCCTTCGTGCTTAAGAATTATACCCATGAAGAATGATTCATTCTCTCCTTTGCCATAGAGGAAAACTTCTCAAAGGGAACTAGTTTCCATTGGCCCATGCCAGTGAATCCTTCTCCCAATCAATGTATCACAACTTCACTAAAACGAATATAGACTCCTTATCCCAAATGGAACTCCAATAGAATCCAATCACGATACATGAAGAGCAATGTAGATAGCAAATAAGTAAGTTTGCAAGAAAAAAATATGCCACCACTCTTGATGGATAAGTTTGCAATTGGTGAAGCCTTGACATATATCAGCCTAAACACTATACATATTAGAGAAAAGAAAAAAGTTACATGTCATCGTAGATCATCGCATGTTACATGATATCTCAACACTCCCCCTCAAGTTGAATGTCATGTTTTGTAACCCCAACATCTTTTGAAACTTCTTAAACTTCTCTACTCCAAGTGCTTAAGTGAAACTATCAACAACCTACTCATATGTTCTCACATAAACATGATCAATATCACCTGCTTATACCTTCTCCATGAAAAAGTGGTAATGTACCATTATACGTTTTTTTTTAAGTACAAATAATAGGATTTCACACTAAATCTATGCTGCTAAGATTATTACAATAAATGATAATCAGCTTCAATAGTTCGAAACCTAAATCTACAAGTATCATCTCTAGCCATGATGCCTCAATTACTTTTGTTGCAGCATGTCTATACTCAACCTCTATACTTCACAAAGTGATTGAGTTTCTTATTTTTTCTCCATATACCAGTAGCAGTCTCAAGTGAAAATGGAAGAACACCAAGTATATCTTCCATTTGAAACATTGCTAACCCAATCTGCATTGGTGTATACATGAACCTGCATAAACACACTACAAAGTCCCATGATGTAGTTTAGATTAGGCCTTGTAAGATAGATCAAACTTCTCACAATCATCTTGTAAGTTTCATTTTCCAATGCTTCACCTTATGTAGCATCTAAATTCAAGATCTATTTTTGTATGTATAACTTCAATGCCCATTTCATGTCTACTTCTTACATAAGGATTTTATTTACCTCTTTAGTGCTCCTCATCATCTCCACGTACAATCAATTCATTAACATAAATTTCCACAGTTATGATGTCATCATTGGCCTTCCTTGCATACAAAGAATGATCTACATCACACGTAGGACCCCAATTGAAGTTAAATAATCAACAAACCATGCATGTCAAACACGTGAGGCTTCTTTATGCTCGTAAAAAGCCTTGTTCAACATGCAAACATATTCCAAGATGCTTTGGACTCTCATATGCTTGTGGTTGGTCCATGTATACTTCTTCCTACAACTCATCATGTAATAAAATGTTCTTCACATTTTTCTAATGCAAAATCCATCCTTTTGTGATAGTCAATGGAACAAGTTCTCTAGCAATAACCATTTTAGCTAGAGGATTGAATGTTTCCCCATAATGAATGCCATATGTATGTGCATAGCCTTTTGTTATTAATACTTCTTTATATTTGCTTATGCATCTATCAACATTATGATTTCACTTGTTTACTCATTTGCAACATATGGATTTCTTTCCTTCTAGCAATGGTACCAGCTTCTATGTTTTATTTCCATAAACTATAGCTTTCTTCCTTTTTCAATTAAATCTTCAAAATAGGTGTGTTCAATAGCTTTTAATACCGTAGTCATGTAAGCACAATGATTAGTCTCTTTCATCACATTTTCTCTTTCTTTCACTATTTTTTTAATCCACTTGCTTTTGATTTTTTCTCGCCTCATCTTCCATCTTTGAGTTTTTCTAAGTTTTAAAGTGCCTTTAGGTTCCTCTGAGTCTTTTGCGATTTGAGGTGAAGACCCTAGCTCTTCCTCTACCTTGGGACTATCTGTTCCTTCTCTTTCCAAGATTTCTTTTGTTTTTGCTTTAGTAATGACTTTTAGAGGAACAGTGTATTCCTTGTCGCTTTTAGAGGATTCTATCACTTTGATTACATTGATTTGTGTAGTGGGTGAGACTTTGTTAGGGTTGTAAGTGCAATCTCTAGACAAGTGTTTCTTGCCACAATCATTGTAGTGTCCTTCCTAGACACATGGGGGTAGTAGGTGATATGGCATTTCACACTCCCTAATGAAATGGTCTCCTCCACATCTATACCATGATCCTCTTAGTGTAGGGGATCTTGTCGTGGGTCTATTTGGAACTAGGGCCCTTGGAGTCGTGTACATAAGGTTAGCATATTCTGTTCTGTATGCATTTTCATAACCTTCATATCCATAATAGTGTTGCTCATAGGCATGTTCATATTCCACAAGACTAGTGTTGTAAGAGTACTAGTCTCCTTGAATTTGATCGAATCCCTGAATAAGGTTATCTAAGTTTGTCAATGGGGTGGCAGACATGATAGCTCTCTAAAGATTTTCTTCTATTTGTGAATACTTCACATGTACTACATTCTGAGGATGTGGGGGTTGCTACCCTCGTACTAGTTGAGGTTGATTGTATCTTATGTATTCATAAGGTCTTGGTGCCATGGATGGTCCTTGATGTGGGCCATATCTAGGAACCTCTTTGCTTAGATCTTTAGGGGTATCCAAAAGGTCTATATTGTGATGGTGCAAATTATCTAGGTTGTCTATTGAAGGGACAATTTTTAGTGCCACAATTAGCGTACTTCTGTTCAATGTGACAATATAAACTGGGTCCCTTGGCCTATTGCCTATTGTATTGATAGGGTTGTGGGGGAACTAGTTCTCCTATTACAAAAGTATGAGATGGATGGTCCCCTCCACAATGCATACATCTTCATAGCATAGGTACCCTCAAGGGAGGATTCTAGTAGTTTTTTTATCCTTGAACACCTAGTTTCTTAGCCACCAAGTCCACAAGTTCTTCTATATTACTCGTTTGGGAAGTCGCATTGCTAGATGTGTCTCTAGGCTTTGTGGGGCTTTGTGGAAATTTCAATTCATCTGCTAGGTTATCTTCCAAGTCTATGCATTCCTGTAGACAATCACTTACTGTCTACAATCGCTTTACATAAACTAAGGTTCTTAAAGTCCCATTTGTCAAGCCATCTAAAAATAGAGATATCATCTTTTGTTGGGAGGGCCTCTTTGTCATGGGGCATCTCTTTACATATTGATTGAATCATCAAGCTACTGATTTTATGGACTCATTAGGAGTCTATTTGAAGCTATGGGTTAAAAAAGAGGAGTTTTGCTTGATATCCGTCTTTGTGAATTCACCAATGAATTCTTGAAAGAATTGCTCAATATTTAACAAATGGTTTGGATCTAAAGGTTGGAGCTAGATTAGTGTTGTTCCAATAAGGGTGAGACCAAAGGATTCATATTGGACAAAGAAGTCTCTACTTATTCTGCATGTAACAGTTTCTTAAATTCAGCTATGTGATCATATGGCTCTCTAGAACCATCATAATGATTTCTCATGCACTTGGCTACTTGAATACTTAGTCTTCTACCTAGCTCTAGCGCTCGAAGGACTATTAGGACGACAATATGTACAGGTTGTATTCCTAGTCCTTCACCTTGTGATGGTCTCATTGGGAAGGGTGGCCTATTTGCATTTCCTCTTCTTGGGTTTGCCTGATAGTTAGGATTGGTTCCTAGCATAGAGAAGTGCACTTCTGGTCTGAGTGGCACACTTTGTTGACTGGCTTGCCCTAAAGCTAGGTTTTCATTGCTCTACTATGTCGTAGGAGGTTTTTCAGAAGTGGTTGCCTAATATCTGGGATGGAACATTTGCAACCCTAAGTAACTTAATCTAGACTTGCCAAAGTCATCCATGGGCCAATATCTCCTTTTATTCTAGTCTACATAAGCAACTCTAGATGAGTCTTCTAGATCCTATAGCTCATAGATAATGGTGAGGTTGATGCCCTCTCCTTGCATAGGTGAAGTGGCTTGTAGCAATTTGTCTAGTCCACTTGCCATATAAAAATCCTTTAATTCATCATCACGAGGGATTTGATATCCTCTCCACTGCATATATGTCCTAATTTGTCCATGTATATGTCCTAATTTGTCCATGTAGAATCCTCCTTTATATTTTATAGCCGGTCTTGGCACAATCAGTGAGTCTGTAGAATTCAGTCACTACATATATATGTCCTAATTTGTCCATGTAGAATCCTCCTTTATATTTTATAGCCGGTCTTGGCACAATCAGTGAGTCTGTAGAATTCTTCATTCTTGGTATAGATCTATTGAGGCCATCTAGGTAGATAGGCAGTTTGTGCACATTAGTGGAAATATATTGCAAGGATGTCCTATACTCACCTTCTATCATAAACATGATCCTTGCCAAAGGCTTTGAGCTATACATTTCTTCAGAGGCCATGACTAAGTCTCCTTGTGAATCGTTGGATGTGTCTGAGTAGATGAAATGAATACTCTTTTGTGTGACATTTTGTATTGAAGATATTACACTTCTTCGACTCCCTAGCACTCATCCTGATCTTACGTTCATTCACTGCCTAGGTCTTTGGGTCTCCTTGGGCTGATCTATCAAATCTAGGGTGTGATTTGGATCAATAATTAAGCACTGGAATTTTTTTTTTTTTTTCCTTTTATAGCTCTTTCTATTTTCCACGATACACGATTCTTGACTTCGCACAATACATGATACCTCTCTAAAGGCAATACATGACACTTGGTGATCCTCGATACACGATACCTAGAGTCTTGACGATACATGATACTTCTACTTCCAATGATACATGATACAACATTCTCTCGATATGATACTGGGCTGGGCAATGATACCCGATACAGGTCACACTCATGATACATGTCATAGTTATGATACATGATATTGTAAATTTGGAGATACATGATACTCGACTCATTGATGCACGATACTTAGGTGTCATGGTACAAGGGGGGAGTATAAGGTATCAGTGATACACGATATTTTCCAGGTATCGTAACATGCAAGAATTTGGTATCACAATACCAAACTCAACCCACCATAATACTTGGACTTTGAGGAGTCCAAATGGGTTCCTTGTACTCTCTTTGTCACCCGTATGTGCCTGTGCTTATAATAACTCTACTCACTCCCACAATACATCACTCACGATACACATTCTATATCGTCTCATGCATTGTGAGTGAACAAGCGAATTTTTTAGTTATGCATGTTAGAATGCTCACCTCAAAAAGTGTGTTGCTCAACTTTTAGGTCTAAACTCCAACTGCGCAACAAGGTCTCGACAATACAAGCTACATGATACTAGTCACAGAATCACTCCATGATAATTGTACTAAAACAAGTGAATGCAAATGTGTGACTTTTGGATTTAGTTTCTGGCTATGACCAGAGACTCAAAGGAAAATTTGGAGAGTTTAATTTTTTTTCTTTGAGATTTTTTTTGGAATGAACTATCTACTCTACTTCCACAAACTCCTTCCTATTTCCTAATCCTAACTCCTTCATTCTCAATCCTAAACCTATAAAATTTTCACACACACAACAAGTGTATGAAGTAACAAGTGCAAGAATTTTTGGGCTTTGCCACAAATCTTAAACTAATTCTTCACACTCACTACCTTCAAAGCAATGCTTTAACCATCATGAAGGCACCTTGATCGGAATGGTCCCTCGCAACAATGCCAAAAACATGTGTAACTAAGCTGACAGTGTCTTAGGACTTGTGTTCAATGAGACTATTTCTCAATCATCAACAAGTGTATATGGTCATGGATTAATACATTCGTTAAATTATCAATACAAGGACTAAGACCACATCAAGTGTATGAAGACATGTGCTCTTATGATGGCTAATGAAGTGAATGAACAAACAATGCATACAAATTAGGGATAACTACCTCTCACATCCTCATTGAAAATGTGTATCACAATAATTTTTATAGCAACAAGGAGAAATTAAACCATATCTCTTAGCTCTAATACCCAAACATATTCAACATGGATTTTTTTTTAAGCTCTCATTGAGGCGCATCCAATGATTGTATTTCCAGCTTAATCTGACAAGTGTGCTTCAAGTTATGTGCAAAATATAGAGTGGTGGGAAACACCAACTCTTGCATTGAAGCTTCCCAAGCTTCACACACACACTAAAATGGTGAAAAAGAGTAGGGGGAAAGGTAGACAACACCTCTAGGCACACATTTCATGCATCACACACACATACAAGCTCATGGAGAGGAAAATACACAGTTAAGAAGAAGCAAATTCAAAATTGTGCTTATTATTTCTTCACAATGGCAAAAATTTTTTTACAAAGAGTCACAAAGTGACTTATATACATGTGCCCTAGAAATGGTCCTTTCACATAGGATTCTGACACTTTTCCTATAATTCACTAAGTTCCTACTATTGTAAACAAGGCTAATATTCAGGGATCATGCATCGAGAGAAATCCTCTAGACCATTTACATGGCTTCATGAAGATTTTAAAATGGAGCTTGAGAAAGAAAAATGGCTAAAATATGAAAATTTTGGGCCCCTCTGTCTTCACTTCTTTCTTCTTTGCCTCTTTTTCTTCATTCCTCTACAACATCTATTACATGGAAACTGTCCAATTTGGATCTTGTGTGCCTCTTCCACATTGGTTGGTTCCTTTGCTTGCTCTGGAATGAGCTTAGGTTATGTTTAAAATATGGGCGCTTGCCCATCTCTGCTTTATGATCACCTTGGTACATCTGCAACCTTTTTTGGTGATTGTGGGATGGATTTTGCAGAATCATAAAGTTTCCTTACCCAACATGGGAATGGATCTTCCGCTTGGGTGACAATAGATTTGATACTTTCAGACTCATCATTTGAAGATGATGCTTCCTTCTCTTATGTTGAAGGGATAGCTCTTGGGCTAGGTTCATAGTGGATTGCCCTTTCACCAGATGATAAAGTGGAAGCTCTCTTGTCCTCCTCCATTGCATGTGCATGCTCCTCCTTAAACACCACATCGAGATTCACCATGATTTTCTTAGCCTCAGGTTCGTAATGCTTATAAGCCTTATTATCCTTTTTGTACCTTAAGAAGATACATTTCATGATTTTTCGTCAAAGATTGTTTCTTTCCCTATTTGGAACAGGTACATAACATTCATTTCAAAATACTTTGAAATGGGAAATGGATGGCTTTTAACCAGTATAGGCCTCTTGTGGAGTCTTTCCATCAAGCACCTTTGTGTAAATTCAATTCAAGATGTAGATAACAGTGTTGATGTCCTCTTCCCAAAATTGATTTGGCAAACCTTTTCCCTTCAACATGAACCTTGCCATCTCTATGATGGTTTGATTCTGATGTTTTGCAACACTGTTTTTTTTTATGGCTATGTGCCACTATGAGTTGATGCTTGATTCTTTCACTCTTGTAGAAATCTTCAAGCTATGTTAATGTAAACTCACCACCACCATTTGTCCTAGGTTTCTTCATCTTCTTCTTTATTTCAATTTCAATAAGCTAAAGCCATTCTTTAAACTTACCAAAAGCTTGAGTTTTGTGTAATTAGGGGTTAATTGCATGGGTTCCAAGCTTCAAGGCCCTTGAGTTTCCTAGAGAAACACTTGGGAAAACTTTGGAGAATCCTTGGTTTTTATTTATGAAAACTTGGCAATTGTATTAAAATTGAATTGTCTAACTTTGGATTTTTATCCTAAGGTGTGGATCTTTATTAATTGAATAATTCAAGTCAAGGCCCCTTGATGGTGTACATGCATGTCTAGAGCTCCTTACTTTAAAAAACCATGTGGTTTTCAAGTGATCCCATTGGATTCCATGTGAGTTCATGTGATCACTTGACTTAGAAACCCATGTGAAGGACTTTTCTTGGGAAACCATGTGACTTGGACACATGGAAAGCTTAGACCCCTTGGGTTAGATGTATTTATGTGGATGGAGTTGGTTGGGTGGATACATACTATCTCTTAGCCTTGGTCTTGCTAGTTAGTTTAGTCCTTAGAATTGATGTTGTTCCATAACATTAGTATCTTACAGCTAGGTTGGTTCATGATCACTAGTTGTTTTATATTGAGACTCCCTTCATCGAAGCCTTTTTCTTGTATATTTCTTATAGTGGGTTTGAATTGTAGGCGATTTGAACTAAACTCTTCATGGGTATATATGTGTGATCGATAGCATTTTATAACCCCTTTAGACTCACAAAAAGGCCCAAGAGGCTATCCCCTAAGGATGGGGTGGGAACCCCCTCTACGTGGACACAAGGCCCCCTCTAGTGGTCTTGTGGACGATCGTGCGGGCTGAAAAGGCAGTCCGTGTGCATACAAATAGGAAGACTGCCCTCATGGGAAGCTCTCCCATCTCCTCTTGTTTCATGAAATAATAAAGAGTTTAGCTTGTTTTATATATCTTGAAACCTATGCTTTGACCATTATACATGGGGTTAAAATGCACACAGATAGTCACTCCACGGGTAGGAAAAACTTCTCAAGTATGACTAGCACCTGACAAAAATTCAAAGATGTTTTTTTGGCAGCCAAAGGAAGCCGAGAGCAGCCACACGAACCTTTCAACTGGAGCATCCAAACAAGAAATGTAGTGGCCGCCCATGAGGAGGATAAGTACTAAAATGTTATCTTTTGTTTATACAAGATCTCTGCATACATATGTAAGAATATATGCATAAATCTTGTATGAGCATAAAGGTAAAATCCATATATGGATGTGCATCGAGAAGTTCATATTGAACATGCATTAAGCTCATCATATGTGTGATGAGACAAGTCACAAACATAAAAGAATAACTTCTTCATTGAAGCATTCTTTCCTTCATTTGCATATCTTTTTGAGTTGATCATGCATGATGCAAAGATTGTAGCCAATACAGTACTTTCATCATATTGGATATGAAAAAATATCCATTGAAGCTACGTAGACTTCTTTTCCTTTCTCATGGTTTTTATATGAATGTGGCGTATATCTCATATGTGATGTGGCAAGTGCAAATAGGTATGCATCCTTAAAGTTATCGTAAGGATAAATGAATATTTGGGCATACAAGTAAGTGTGCAAATGCCCAAGGAAGGAAATTGGAGTTTTGGTAAGGCAAAATGACCCGATGCTGCAACTTCAAAGGTGAATGGATGGATACGCCTCGTCATTGAAGGGATCAAAGGATGGACGAAGCTATGGTGGAGATAAATGCTATTACAATTTGTTTGTTTATTATTTCTTTGTTTTCCATGATAGAGCAATGCATGAAACAATGCATTTAGAATAACATACTGGTCCACGTAAAGGTGTATGAGTTTAATCATTTAAGTAATTCTCTTAAATCATATTTGAATGACAAAAAGTTTTTCATAAGCATGAAATGGGCTCACCTTTGAAAGATAATTAGAAATTGAACATTGAAGGTTCAAATATAGCATGGTGTAAACAAGGGCGAAGATCAGGAGGTGCTGGTTCGTGTGGAAGGTAGCTTAACATGCTAAAATGAGAGAAGGGGATTCCATATGTGTTGTTGTGTGTGTGCTGAAGATGGGAACTAAAGTGCTATCTCGAAAGACTGGATAGACAAGAAAATGAAGAAAAGGGAAGCTTCGGATGACTCTCTGACATTCCAACTCTTTTCTCCTCATTGTATCGTAATTCTTTAATATACATGGAAACTAGAGATTAAGCACACACATAAACGGGAGACAGAGTGGTAAAAGATCTTGAGACATGCATAGCAAAGCAAGGAATTCGACTACACTTTAAAGAGCTAATATAGTACCTTTATCATAGAAATCTGACGAAGGTTCTCCACTTCCATGAGAGGATAAGATTGGGAAGATTGATGCAAATGTGAGGGAGGAAAATAAGAGGTTGAAGATGTTAGTCGTGAAAAGGGAAACCGATATAAAGGTTAAGCTATGCAAATGAGTAGACATTTAAACTGAGTTAGTTTGTACTACAAGTTTGCTATGAGTTTGGCATCAAACAAGGTGAAAGACATCGCTTTGTCACTTGAAGAGTGCAAAAGTGCAGAACATGATTACGTATAGAAGGCTTGCACATAAATTGAGGGGGACGCCATAGAATGTGGATCATACGACACTTTAATCCCTCTAGATTCTCCTCTTGGAAATCAATGAATTGTATTTTTGAACCATCAATGTAGCTTTATACACCCCGCATGTGAACCTCGATCCTTCCAACAACGTCTAGGTTTACACCATCACTTATGTGGATTTCGTGGTGTGGAAGTACACCACATTTAAGGATAACAAAAGCTTGAGCTCAAGGTTATTTTATGAATTTTTGTTCAACTTAGAAGAAACAAAAAACAAAGCAACGATAAATCTCTGATTGGGTTTATACTAGGAAATTGGATAAGCATCAATTTCCTTAAAGATTATAATTTTTGGGGATGAAAACTCTTAAAGGGGGAAAGAAGGGTATCAATGATATGATACTTATAAGAAAAAGGTGCATTCCTTGAATCTTCTCTGAAAGTTGAGTATATTTTATATCAAAAACCTTGTGTTTGAGATCTAAACTCAAAACAAAGCAAGAAATAGATATGAAAGGATGGAATTCATGAACAAATTTCAATTTGATAGTAACCAAAGGTAAGATAGCTAGTGAACTAAAGCATATCCATTCTAAGGCACTTGAGAATGGATAAGATGGAACATGAAAGTTTGATGGTAGGCATGAATACTTGCCTAAGCTATAGCGATGAGATATAATTGTTGATCCCTAGAAGAAGAAGATGTAAAGGTTTGGAGAACATCAGCAGCATCTTAAAGATTTAACCAAGATGTAAACTCATGAAGATATGAGTTATAGATCCTAAAAAAAATCCCATGGGTTAATATAAATGAAGAAGCGATCTAAAGGAGAACAACTTATCTCAAGACAACTTGGCTTTAGGAATTTTGAGAAAGCAAAAAGACGTGGATTGGACAAAGGGATCAAACCTTTTATGGTTTGATAAATAATACCAAAGAAAGGTTAATGGTGAACCAAAGGAATCTTTGAAATATAAAACTACTTGGCATGAGAATTAGACACCTTCACCCTTGCTCCCATGAATATGGCACCAAAGAAATCAAAGATGGATTTCTAGATCATAGACACTAATCAAAGAGCATTATGATGACAAAGAAGGTGGAAAGATTAAGGATGTAGTTCTATGGATTGGACAAAGAACTGATTGGTATAGAACAGTGGGAACTAAATCCCCACTACTAGAAATAGGGGGCGTAGCAATGCCCCCGAATCGAAAAAAAAGCGGGCCTCATAGCTTATGCGATGCTAGCATCACATAAGCGATGAGCCTATTTTTTATTTTCTTAAAAAAAAGATATGTTGTCGCATAAGTGACGCTAAAAATATGTGTTGCAAAGAGCATCCCTAGTCAGCAATGCTTTTAACGATGTTGGAAAACTGCCTACGACACTGAATCGTTGCATGCATGATGTCCTGGTCTTCCAAAGCGACGCTCTGGAATGTTAAAAAAAATTTGATTTCTCTCGGCACATTTGTGCCAGGAATAGGATGAGAGAGAGAGAGAGAAAGATCGACACGGTACTAGCACACACACATCTCGTGAAGCAAGGTACGCACACACACACATACACATGCAGATTTACATGCACACACACACATACATATGCATACACACACATATACACACATAGACACACACACATACACATAGACACACACACATACACACATAGACACACACACGTACACACTTAGACACACACACACATACACACATAGACACACACACGTACACACTTAGACACACACACACATCCACACACATTTACACACACATACACATGCATACAGACACATATATATAGATACACACGTATATACACACATAGACACACACATACACACATAGACACACACATACACACACACATACACACACACATAGACACACACATACATGTTGGTGCAGAACAATCAACAATTGATGTTTTGATGAAGAGTTGAAGTCAAGGTTTGAAGGAAAGATTCAAGTTGTGAAGCATGAAGGAAGAATACATTCAGAAGGTGAAGATGTGTACACATATGTACATTATTTCAGAGATAGTTCACTTATATCTTTGAGTAGTCATAAGCTTGTAAATTTTTGTCTATATATACTACGGAAAATGTCGGGGCAAGTATGAGAGAGCATGAGAATAGAGTAATCAGAAGTTGTATATGTCATTAGACATCTTAGAAGTGAGCCAAGACTCTCTCATCACTCAGTTGTAATTTTTCTCAAAAATGAAGAAAATGTTGCACCCGATATTTCTGAGTTTTCTCCTCTGTGTTAGATCTTTTGTGAAATGCTTTTGTACAAGTCTAAGTCTATAGGTAATCGACCTCTGTACAAATTTTCAGCTTCCAATTGTGATCAGGCTGAGAGAATTGAGTGTAGGAACATTTGCATATGTAAATGAGAAGAAGTGAAGTTACAGGAGGCGCAAAATTCGATACGAATGTTTTGATCAATTCTCCTTCCATAGTGTAAAGTTTTGAGCAAGCAAGCACTCAATCTTTAAGCTGGAAGGTAAGCTATTTGTGGCTAAAAGCATTTGTAGAAATGGGTTCTAGATTGAGAGAACCAAAGGTTTAAAGTCATAGGTGTCTAAATCGACTTCTCAGAAGAACAGTTTTAGACATAGGTGAGTTGTTGAGATCATTTCTCAAGTTCTACTGAATCTTTTGGAGTGATTCAACTTGGAGAAGGTGTGCAATCTATAGCCGACACCTCATACAAAGTTTTATCAAAAACTTTACATATTTGATAAGGCAATGAGTGAATTATGTGCAGCAGACTTTCTGTGCATTCTCCTTCTTCACACTTTGTTCAGAAAATTTGACAATTGAGTATTGATCTTCTAAAATTGGTGAAGATCTGAGTTATTCTTGTTACAGAGGTGCTCTAAATACAAGAGTAACTTGTTCTTTTGGAGATTAACACTCTCCATCAATACACACACACATATACACATATATATACATACACACACGTAAAGAGACATAAACACACATACACATACATGCATACATATGCATACATAATGCATATGCATATGTATACATACATACTTACATGCATACACACACATATACACACATACACACACACATGCATACATATGCATACATAATGCACATGCATATGCATAGATACATGCTTACATGCATACACATACACACATAGACACACACACACATAGATACATACACACACATAGACACATACACACATATACACACAGATTTACACACACACATACACAGACACACTTACGCATGCATACACATAGACATACACACATAGACACACACACACTTACACACATACACACACACACATACACACATAGACACATACAAACTTACACACACACATAGATACACACACACATATATAAACACACACATACACACATAGACACATACAGATTTACACACACACATACACACATCCACACACATTTACACACACACATACACACACATACACATGCATATAGACATATATATACAGATGCACATGTATATACACACATAGACAAACACATATACACACACATACACACATACACACTTACACACACATCCACACACATTTATGCACATGCATACACATGTATATAGACACATATATACGGA
>CM035438.1:91987711-92205211 GCA_020310875.1 Ceratopteris richardii | reverse complement strand
CATGCACATACATATACACACACATACACGCACATGCACATGCACATACACATATACACACATATACACTTACACATGCACATGCACATGCACATGCACATGCACATGCACATGCACATGCACATGCACATGCACATGCACATGCACATACATACATACATATACAACACACATACACATGCACATACACATACATACACATATAGACTTACACATGCACATGCACATACATGCACATGCACATACATGCATATACACATACATGTGTACATACATTCATATACACACACATATACATGCACATACATACACACACATATTACACATATATACATGCACATACATACATACATATACACACATACACATACACATGCACATACACATACATATGCATATACACTTACACATGCACATGCAGATACATGCATATACACATATACATATGCACATACATACATGCACATATATACATAGATACATGCATATAGACATACTTACACATATAGATATATACCTACATGTGTTTATATACATTTTATATACACAAGCACACATAAATATGAATGAATTATATAATTAAAGTACTAAAACACATGCTTAAATAAACAATAATGACAATCAATAGATTTAATACCATACACACAATTCAAAACATGACTAAAATGAACTATATATATATATATATATATATATATATATATATATATATATATATATATATATATATATATATATATATATATATATATATATATATATATATATATATATATATATATATATATATATATATAATACACACACACAAGCACACATAAATATGAATGAATTATATAATTAAAGTACTAAAACACATGCTTAATATAAACAATAATAACAATCAATAGAGCAAAACTTTTCATTATTTAATACCATACACACAATTCAAAACATAACTTAAATGAACTATATATATATATATATATATATATATTCATGCCCCCTTGTGCACTGTGTTTTTTGCGTATTCTATAGCCTCTATGCGGAGTACTATGTGTGGTGTCTGGAGCTTGGTTTTCTACTTTGAGGGTATCATCATGGAGCTCTCGAGAAGGAGAGACCACTGTGGTGCATCACCATTGAAATACTTCACTCGTATTAGAGCATTTCAAGCTAAAAGCTTTGCTCCTTTTGTGCGAGCAAAGCAAGCATCCACCCACCCACCCAAGGCTTATGACTAAGGTGGCAACCAAGGCATAGACCTTGACATACCTTGTCATCCAAGTCACCACAGGCACCATTGGTTGTGCATGAGGGAGGACCTCAACAAGCAAGGAAGACAAAGATCCTTGATACTTCTCGAGAGGTCACCCATCCTAGTTTCTTCCCCTCGGAGCTCGGTTAATCAATAATATCTTCACTAAACTACACTCTTGTGGTGCTTGATAAAGGGGAAAGACTAAGGTTCACATTACCTTGAACATTTTTGGGCTCTCATTCTTTGCTCAAAGCTTGTTTTGAAGCATTTTTGGGGTGATTTTTAGAGTCATTTTGGAGTACTTTTGCGCATAGTTCTCATTACACATGTTCAAGAACATCACAAAGAGTGATCTTTTGTACTTCTGTGACAACAAATATTCATCTTTGGGGCTGTGTTTTCAGCCACAATAGTAAATCTACAGGTTTCTTGAAACATTTTCAGTTGTGATGGGAGTAGCCATTGCAAATGTATGCAGGTTTTTGAGCCTAAAGAACACTTGTAGGTGTTGTTGGCTATTGTTTGGGCTATGAATTCAGCCTTTTAGTGCCATTTTACTGCATATATTGAGCACATGCACACTATGTATGCTTCTATGGATACCTCTTATGTATGTCCATGCAGCCATTGATATAGCAATTATGTATTTGCATAAAGCCTTTGATGTTGATAAACAGGGTTGTGGTGAGTTTTTCTTAACTAGGAGACACCCAGATGTTAGAGTCTCTTTAGTGATGCGAGTGGAAGACTTACCCAACCTTGCCATAAGAGATGTATGATAGTTGTTCATAGGTGCTTGATAAGGCTAGTTGATTTCTTTCAGCTAAGCGATTACATGCAGTGGAGTTGGTGATTCACCATGTAGGTTCACATGTCAGTAATTGTAGTTTAGTGAGTTTTTTTGACATTGGTCTTTGCTCATTTTGTAGAGGAGACTCTGGCAAAATTTTTTGAGATTTCAATTTTCTCAATTATATAGTTGTCGATTTTACTCCTTGACACACCTATTCACGTGAGCACATACATTCACACATAATCCCTTTGGTTTCTCACTGCTATTCATTAATACATTTTTCGGGGGAGACTCTATTGATTTTTTCCCAAAATTTGACACTCATTCATCCCTTTTTTTAGCCTTAGTGGTGTTTGGACTATTCTAGCTCCATTATCCTTCTAGTTAGTTCTCTATCATCATGGCATCAAAGATCTTAGGCACATCTGGTGGATCAGGGTCTAGTACTAGTGTTCCTAGAAGGAGCTACAACTTGCAAGGAAAAGACCATTTTGAGATCCAAGAATTTGATGGCATAAACTTTGCTCTAGGGAAGAATCAGACTAGAGATATGTTGATTCAAAGAAGGAAGTGAAAGCCAATAAATGGAATATCCAAGAAGCCTATTGACATGGATGAAGATGATTGGGATGAGTTGGATGAAATGGCTAGGTCTACCATTCGATTCCAACTCAGAAATAATGTTTACTTTATAGTATTGGATTGTGAAAGTGTAGAGGAACTTTGGAAGAAGTTACGCAACACATATGAAAAAGAAATGGCATCAAATAAAGTGTATCTACTAAGAAAGTTATATGACCTTTGCATGAAGGACACATATAGTGTTGTTGCTCATCTAAATGAGTCTGATGATATATTCTCTCAATTATAGGCTCATAAAATGGAGATGGACAATGAAATGAAAGAAGTCGTGTTGCTATGCACCTTGCCATCATCATGGGATATGTTATGCACATCTATTAGCAATAGTGCCCCTGGTGGTAAACTAGTCTATGTTGACATATGTGGAGCACTCTTGAGTGAGGATATTCATAGGAAATCTATGGTTGGCACTCAGAGTGGAGATGCAAAGGAAACAATTTTGATGGACATGTTAAACAACTACTTGCACCATCTACTTCAATTGTAAAGACTGAAGAAATCAATGCTATTTTGATGATGTTGATATGTTGACACTTGATAGTACTTTGCCTACCGAGGCTCTTATGTATGATTCTCTTTCCCACTCATGGTTACTTAGTCTAGATTCTGGTGCTTCTTTCCATGTGACACCACATAGACAATGTTTCTCTACTTATGCAGCAAAGTCTCTTGGTATTGTGAGACTTGGTGACACTTACTAGTGTAACATTGTTGGGATTGGAGATGTGGTTGTGTAGTTCATTGATGGCTCAAAATTTACTATGCATAATGTATGTCATGTACCTTAGTTATCATGTAGTTTGATGTTAATTGGTCGACGTGATGACCTTGGTTACAAGGTGGTCTTCTATGCTCAGTCCTTTAGCATATCAAAGGGGAGTATGGTTATTGTAAAAGGAAGCAAAGTTGGCTCACTTTATCCTTTATTTGTATTATAGAAAGAACACTTATTTGCTAGTACTGAACAACCTATGGCTTGTATCTGGCATGACCATTTAGGCCATACATCTCATAGTAGGAATGGAAAATCTCTCTCTCATTCTAGCTACTTACTTGCATTATCTTTCTTCGATTTTTCTGGGCTAAAGTTCAAGAAACTAAATGAAAAAAAAAAGGAAAACGAATCTCCATTGAAAAAATTAGACATTGACAAAGACCAAGAGTCATTAAAACTAAGTATAAAGGTGGATGATGCTATTAGTCTAGGAAATCTACCCAACTATATAGGATAGCGTGAGAAAAACATAGACTATCATCATGCTCCCATCATGAGATACAAGTGGCCAAGATTGATTGAAGGAAAGTCTTAGACTACACAAGAGTTGAAGAAAGCTAACATCAGATTTTCTTTATCATTAGAAGAACTGATGTAGCTTAGACCTCAGCTATGAGAGAGATTAGTAGGAAAATTACAAGGTATTAAGTATGCACAAACTAAGTCTACACAAGAAGGCCAACCCATAGCCAATGCACCAATAAATAAAGTTGGAGGATTCAACAAAGGTGATGACGGAAACACCTTTCTCTTAATCACCTTCTATGGATTTATGACCAAGAAAGTTTCATAGACAGATTCTAGAGTAGGCATAGCCACCAAAAACATATGGGAAAAATGATGAAAGACTTCCCTAAGTCCAAACCAAACGAAACTACAATTGATGGATGGTCATGTGGAATGAATCCTAGGACTACTAGAAAATGTCACATTGACCACATGTGGGGTAGAATTTATGAATAAACTATGCATAAACTATCCATCTAAGGGAGACCCTTCATGCATTAGTTGAAGGTGGTGCAGGATTGGGGAAAGGGTCCCTTCTATCTATAACACTAGGAAACCGCTACAAAAATTGAATTACACAATTTCTCATACAAAGATGTTCCCTCTCTCCAATGGAATCAGAGACATAAGAAAATTGATGAAATCTCTCTTCAGAGTGTGGAACCAAGTGACCACTCTTGGATGCATGAGGATATACACATGTTGATCTTCAATGCATACAAGAGAGAAGAAAATAGACTTCAATGTTTGATGTACAATTGTATTTTTTGTGGAGGAGTACCCTAAGGAATGTACCGTTAAATTAGAAGAAGTGGAGTAGAAAGAGCAAGAAGGAGAGCACTTTGAAGCTCCAAAAAAATTAAAGAGATACGAAATAGAAGAGTGGAAGATGCTACTCAAATGCCTAAAAGAGAGGATGTGGATGGAACATTATATGATAACAAACAAAATCCATGAAAGCGTTAGTGAAGTGTACAAAGATGAAGAGAGATGCACTTTCATAGATAAGGATGTATCAGAGCAAGAAGAATAACAATTGATAGTATTCCTAAGGAATCATAGGGATGTCTTTGCATGGAATTACAAGGATTTGAAAAGAATGGAACCTATGATATAATCTCATAGAATACCAATGACCCCATACATGAAATCATTAAAACAAAGACCCTACAATTACAATTATGTATACACAGTGAAGATTAAGGAGGAGATATACAAATTGATTGCTATGGGATTCATTTATGAGATAAACCACACAAAGTGAGTATCTCCATAAGTGGTGGTTCCCAAGAAAAATGGAAAACTTAGGATGTGCATCAACTTAAAGAAAGTAAATGTAGATACTATTTGAGAAAATTACCCTCTTCCTATACGGGATCATTTGTTTGAAAGGGTAGCAAGCAAGGAAGTGTAAAACTTCCTTCATGGCTTCTTGGGGTACAATTCGGTCGCAATTGCTCTTGAATATCAACATAAGATAGTCTTTGCTACCGAATGGGGTATTTATGCATTCAAAGTCATGCATTTTGGATTGAGTAATGTGTTTGCCACCTTCCAATGATTAATGTGTCATGTGTTTAGCGAGTTCTTGTAGAAAGGCATGGAATTCTATGTTGACAACCTATGTAGCTACTCATCAAAAAGGGAATCACATATTCTACAACTCCAAAGAATATTTGACAAGTCCAGACAAAAATAGGTATGTTTGAACCCATAAAAGTCCATATTCATGGTTAGACAAGAAAAATTATAGGCCATATTGTCTCAATGAAGGGAATATCGATACACAAAGATAAAATTAAGGTGATATTAGATCTTCTTGGTCCAAATAATTTGAAGGAGGTGCAAGAGTTTATGGGCCACTTTGAATACTATCATAGGTTTATCCACATATTTGAAATAATAGCAAATCCACTATATGCCTTACTGATCAACTTTGAATGAATGGTTGATTGTGAAAAGGAATTCAATGAATTAACAAACGCTTGAGCTTAGCTCCCATTTTCAAAGTTCCCAATTGGAATAAACAATTCCACATTCATGTGGATGCTTCTAATTTTGTAATAGAATGCATTCTTTCACAATGGATGGATGAAGGAAAAGTTCACCAACCAGTCAGTTATTCAAGCTGAAAACTTAACAAACTAAAAGGAATTATATAGCTATCAAGAGAGAAGGGCTAGGGATGGTCTTTACATTAAAGAAGGTTAGAATTATCTCCTAGCCAATAAATCCAAATTCTTTGTGGACCATCGAGCATTGCTATAATTGGTCAACAAACCATGAAATGCTGGGAGATTAGCTCTATGGTTTTTATTTCTAATATAGTTAGACTTTGAAGTGGTAGTAAAAAAGGGCAAAACTCATTTGCGTGATGACCACTTATCCAAAAACGTGCATGTTGAACCACCCGTGGAGTAGTTGATGAACTCCTAGATACATACCTTTCCAATGTAGAAGTGGTTCCATCTTGAGCCGAGAACAAATCTTAGCAGGTATCTTATAGTTCAAAGATTCAAATGTTTTTTTCTTAGATGTGTATAGGATTATGAAAGAACAACTTGAATCTATTATGCACATGAGAAAATATGGGGAAAGCATGAAGGGAAGACAAGAACTTTGCAAACGTTGATTAGACTTGGAGTGAACTAGCTAGAGATGTAGAAGGAAGAAAACAAGCATGTGACAAACTATTATATATGTCACAAAACAAAACCATTAGAGCAATCTCGTATATATCATCCTAGAGTAGCACCAAAATGGGGAATAGAAATAGTGCATTTTTTGAAACACAAGCAATATCCTATACGTGCTAGTGCTGCAAGAAAAAGATACTTAGAAGAAGATTGTAAGGATTATCCAATCATATGAAATCAACTCTTTATAAAGGATGTGACAAGTAGTTGAGGTCTTTCATTCATAAAAGAGAGTATCTTCCTATCTTAGAAATGGCTTATGCATGTATGATGGCTAGTCACTCTGTATTGAGAGAACAATAAAGATGATCTTGTTTCTAGGACCATGGTGGCCAAACATTCACATGCATGCCAAAACATACGTTGAGAATTGTAAAATTTGTTAAAAGAACAAAGAATCCAATTAGAAGAGATGAGATGCCCCTTAGACCAATGGTAAGTGTGAAGAGACTTTGCAAGATGGGGTATACATCTTTTTTGGACCCATTATCTCCTATGCAAGGAATTCTCATATGAATATATCGTTGTGGCGATTGACTTTCTCACCAAGTGGGTAGAAGAAAGTGCAACAAGAAAGAGTGATGCTTAGATGTCCACAAGATTCTTATTTGACCAAATATTCACATGATTTGGGTTACCAATACAAATTGTGAGTGATAGGGGTAACCACTTTATTAACAAAGTAGTGGAGTCACTACTGAATGAGTTTATCGCAGTCCATAAAAAGTTAGCATTTTATCACCTAGAAGCTAACAAAAAAAGCTGAAAATTCAAACAAAGTGGTTTTTACTATTCTAACTAAAATAGTTAACAATTGGAGATCTAATTTGGACAAGCACCTACATCTTGTTGTTCATGCATTTAGAGTGGCATACAAACGGTCCTTGGAACTCCATCCAAATTTTTTTATGACCAAATGAAATTCTCCCTATTGATTTCTTTGTGAATAGCCAAAAACCATGAATGGAGTAGACATGAGTTGTCACAAGAGCTAGAACAAATAGAAAAACTATAGGAAATGCATCCACAACAGGTCGTTGACATATATTCAGCCAAAAGTATAGAGAAAGCATATTACGACACACATATAAAGGAAAAGCTTTTGAAAGTTGGAGATTTGGTTTTTTTGTGTACATTGAAGCAACATGCTAGAAAGCTCCAAAAAGGAGATTATTTGCCCTTTCTAATCAATAGAATCTCTTCAAGAGGAGCTATAATTCTAGAAACATTGGATGGCACCATTTTACTCAATCACATTAGTGGATGTAGAGTTGAGATCTATAGGGAACCTCTCATTGAACCGATGCTAGCTTGTAAACTACAAGCCCAAAGTTTTAAAAAAAGAAGATGAGTGAATATATGAAGAAGCACAATAGGAGGCCCTAGAATGAATCAAAAAATTGAAGGAATAGATGAAAAGGATAAATGAGAGACCAACACAATACGATCAACCAATCCCTATGGCAAACTACGTAGGAAGCATGGAGTGAACGAAAAGTTTTGTGGATAGAAGGCCATATTTGAAACTAGACATTGGAGTGAGGGAGTGTATCTTGATCAGTTTGTTAATAGACATGGGAGAAAATCCTAGTACCATAAGAGCCTTAGTAATGGGAATACATGATTGCTATAGGAGGCAACCATACCAAATGCTATGGAGAAGTAATCTTTCCAATCCACATAGGAAACTCTACGATGACACTTCCCTTGTAGTTTGTGAGGACAATGATATCCTAGAATATCTTACCCTAGGCCAAGGTTGGATTTATGACTATTAAGTTACCTTGAATATAGCCTAGGGCACCATATCTGCAAACGTCCAAGGAAGAGAAGCTTGTAGCTTCTTGGAAGAGAAGAGTTTTCTTGGGAT
Organism: Ceratopteris richardii; assembly: GCA_020310875.1. Lineage (NCBI taxonomy): Eukaryota > Viridiplantae > Streptophyta > Polypodiopsida > Polypodiales > Pteridaceae > Ceratopteris > Ceratopteris richardii. Next base: position 92,196,688 of record CM035438.1, on the reverse strand, counting down.
AGAGAGTGCGAATAAAGTTTCCGGGATTATCTATTGCATGTATCCATCATTCTTGAGTGGTCTCAGACAATCCCATCACTTTTTATTTATTTCCTTTTTGCGCCAATGTGCTTCACTCGTTACATAAACCCTCAACTAATGCTAAAACTATTCAAAACCTCAACCAAAATAACAATGTACCTAATAAGATTCCTCATGAGTCAAAAAATTGTGGAGACATGAGAATTCAAAATGATGTAAGGGCTCATCAACAACACAAGCAACATGTGGTTTCTTCTACAAAATTAAGAAAAGTTAAGAAAGTTTGGATAGTGAATAACGACCCTTGAGGGCATCCTAAATAGATGAGATTCCAGTTGAAATAATCAAATCAAGCATGAAAGGTTTAAAAAAATTTGGATACCAAAAAAGATGTTGGACACTTAGAAGCAATCACAATGGAAACGGATACTCAAATACATTAAAAAAAAATAGGTTAAAGAGAATAGATGAAACAAATTAATTGGAGAAAATAAAGATACTAATGTGACAACAACATAGCACCTTTGACCCGACAATGCATTCTTGTATTCTAGGTTTGGTTTACACAATGGATTTTTCCATTCTTGTACTAGAATAAAAAACACACAAATGTTTTTCGCTTCAGAAGTAATTGTGTATAATTCAAATTCACAAAGGTAAAACAAAGACACAAAGAAATTTAAAAAAAAAAGAAAGAAAATTCTAGAAAAAATAAAAAAGAATAAATAAATATTATAAACAAGAAAAAAGTAAAAAAATTTAGGGATTCAACAAGAAGGAAGGACACACACAAATAGCTTGATGACATACTTATCAATAACTTCAACTCTTGCATGTGTCACTAATGTACATTTGGATCATAAAATGGAGGTTTTTCCAGTACAAAAATGCTTGAATAATAACAAGATTCAAGTGATTATCATTCAATAGATGGCAACCACAAAGAGTGAGGCAACTCGGTTATTATCAAGATAATGTATCATGAAGGCAACAAGACACTAGATGCCTATAGATTTGCCCCATGAACATATTTTTCAAGCTTATATACAAATTATGGACATGTATCACTGGTTTGTGACACTAACATAATATTTCTCTATAGAGATCAAACTCCCTAGTGTGTATTATGTATGGGTTGGAGCCGAAATTCATGCCTATTTATCACTACCAATATATATGACCGATCATAACTAATGTGCAGAGATCATGAATATAGATAACTCATCCTTCAAATGACACAGTTCCAATCCCATTTTCTTGTGTAAAGGATTTCATCAGAGTTCCAAACATGATCAAGTTTTCACATAGATTAATCAAAGAGGCTTTTGGATGGGCCAAAGATGGAATGGTAGACATGAAAGATGCGGATCATATCTATATGCATAATACATTTGTGGAAATATCTAGAATAGAGCTTGAAAATGCCATCAAGGTGTTGCATCAAGATTTCTATTTTCCTTCAATGAATCAATACACATGACCAAAATTCGTTGTCCAATCACTCTCATATTCGATGAAGTGCTTGGGAAATCAATTCAATTTAAAGCCATATGTACAAGAGAGATTAATGGAAGCATAAAAGAACTAGTTCACAGCACATTATAAATAGAGGATCAAAATTAAAGAACTTGACCTATCATGCATAAAATGCATGACAAAAGTTGCGATTGGCTCCCATCATAGTGGGAATTATGCGATGCATAAAAGGAGTTACCAGTCCAAAGCTAAAGCCACATATTAATGATTCTACACTAGAGGCTAGTGCAACACGACATATGAGGGGAATAAAAAAGGCTCATGAAATACAATTAGAACCTATTCCAATGTAAGCAAAGACAGTGCATTGATTTCCAAATCCTTCATTAGTCCAACCAACCTCTATTATGCACACTAGGGTAAAAAATGGCAAAAAAGGGGTCGTGTAAGGATTTCAATTAGTTTGCATAATCTAGATTCATGTTGTCAAATCATTTTAAAAAATTCCGTGCACATGCATTTAAAATGTATCTTATGAAAATATATTAGTTTTGTAAGAGAGAGAAAGTTTGTGTGATAATCATGAAAAGTGATCTACCTCAAAGTTTGTGCTCATCAGGCGTTCACCAAATTTCAAGTTTCCCTCTTGTTATTTGACCTATATAATGTGTGTTTAGGATGTTCTTCACTTTTTTACTCTCCTCTTCATAGCAAACCTCCTTCTCTTTTCCTTGTTAATCTGAACAATTTTTCCATGGAGAACCTCAATCCAAACACTCTCACTGACCTTTAATCCAGCCAAAGTCTGCATGATAAGTTCTATATCAACATTGCAATCAGTCAAGAGTATGCAACAACAAGAAAGGTATTCCAAAGAGCTCTTCAACCTTGTGAAGTTGATGGATTGTGCAAAGAAGGAAAAAAGCAGATTGACATATGGGCAAATGGAGTTGTTTATCCGATTGATCCACAAATTGGAAGGTATCCACCTTTTCATAATCTTCATGATCTGATTAGATTTGTAGGAGATGGTGATGACGGTTTATGTGGCTATTTTTCAAAGCTCTGTGAGATGTCAAAGAACTGTTTGCAATACATAAACTATCTGCAAAATGTACTACATCAAAGAGACTTACATCAGAGGGATCTAGAAAAAAGTTGTCGAATTTGTCTTCTCGATTAGAAACTTTCAAACAAATGAAAGAAACTCCTATAGGATTGAGAATGGGTTCTAAACAGGTAAAACCATTTTTAGATTTGACTAAAAAATCTGGTCAAAAGAAAAAGAGAATGAATTGGTTGTCTATAGTCAAAAATCATGTTTTGTGGAAGACGACCGATTCAAGCGATTAGTTGAATCGGAGATCATTGGACTTCCGCAATTGCTTGAATTGGTCGTCGCTAGTTCAAACAACTTTTTTGATTATTTATTCTTTTAGGATCAATAGCAAAGATAAGGGGATTTCATTTTTTCCACTTGCTTTGGGATGACCGATTCAAGCTATTAGGGGAATCAGAGATTTTCAAATTGACCTATTCACTTGAATCAGTCATGTCTAGTCATTCTCATTCTAAGGTAGGAACACCTCTAAAGACTTCATGGAATACATGAGAAGAAAGCGAACACCTTGATTTATTTGATACGACCGATTCAAATGATTAGATGAATCGGAGATTTTTGGATGACGCTTATCGCTTGAATTGGTCATCTTATGATTTGTTGTTTTTCCATGTGTTTGATCCACTTCAATTCTTTTTTACAGATCATGGCTAGGGTAAAGAAGAGAGCTAAGAAGTTGTACCCTCATAACCAAGACCATGGGGGACTTGTTCCAAAGGGGCAGGGCCCTACTCCAAAGACCACAGATAGCCAAGATAAGGTTGATCCTCAGAAAACATATGCCAAAAAGAGACTTAAATATCATGTCAAATCACTGCAAAAAAATAGAAGAGCTCAGAAAACAGTGGGACTTCTCATCCCAAGGCTTCCTTTTATGAGAGTAGTTAAGGAGATCTCTACCAATCTTTGCTCTTTGATGAAGACTAGTTCATTTGTGAATGTAAAATAGTAGACCCAAGCTTTTCTATGCTTGCAAGAAGCAGCAAAAGACTTTGCAATTGATCTCATGAATGATGCTTATCTTTGTGCAGTGCATTGTCATAGGGTGACCACTTATGGCCAAGGACTATGTTGTTGTGTCCAAGCTAAGATACAAGTTTGATAAAGCCATTGTACCTCTTGACAAGCATGATCAGAAATTTTTTGAATTTCTTAATATACCTCTAGCAAGAAAGCCTAAGCCATCCATAGTCAAAATTGAAGAGATGCCTTCTCATGACCATTCAACAAGAAATGCAGCCTCTCATGTATTTTTCAATTTACAATTTGCTGCATTTTATCAATACTTGATCTTCTTGATGCATTTCATGATGATTTTATAATTGTAGGGTCTTACTCCAGCAATGTGAGGAGTCAGTCTCAAGGAAGGTCTTTATTTTGGATCCCCTTGTGACTCAGTGTATATTATTCAAGCATGGAGAAATTGATCATTTTCTCAAGAATTTTAGTGAGGAGATACTAAATATAGTTTATCCATATATTGAAAAGTAAGTTTTCATTTGTATTTCTCTTATAAAGTTAATCCTTTCTTGTTGGTTTTATTAATGAGCATGTCACATTTTCAAGGGTCACTGGAGTCTTATAATTATTGATTTTTTTGAATATCAAGCCTTATTTATGAACTCTCTCCAATCACAGCATGGTAACTATAAACTGTACGTTCACACTTCCATTGCTCTTTTACATTTGCCATGCATTGTGATATTTATTTTGCTTTGTGAATGCATTGTGATATTTATTTATTGCCATGCATTCTGATATGCAGTGCTGGCCAAACTTTTGAAAATGCACATTGATCAGAAATATCCAAGAAAAGTGAATGAAGAAAAAAAGGTTGGTTATATGCAAATTCATGGGCCACTACAGAAAGACACTACATCATGTGGATGGAGAGTAATTGCCAATGCAGTAAGGTTCTTGAAGCATAGATTTTATAGTCTAGATCTAAATCTATCTGACTATCCAGATGCATGGATCCTTTTGGTCAGAGAAAAAGCAATTCATGCCATCTTAAAAGATGTTATCTATCCTTATGATCCAGATTCTCCTCCACTGCCTCCACCACTAGGACATAAGAATACTAAAGATAAGAAGAAAAGACCTCCTATTCGCTCTCCATTGAAGTATGTCCTGAAGAATAAGCAAAGAAGTGAGACTTCTAGAAAGAACAAAAATAAGAAAGGTGAAGAATCCAAAAAACTATAGAGTTTTGTATCTGTCTTGATATTTAGCCCATTACTTCCAACATATGTTGAAAGATATTTATATGCTCTTTGTTGTAAATGCAATTTTGTACACAAAACAACCTTCAGAGCCATTCTATCTTTATCTGGAAGATAGTTATTGTAAATCATGTTTGTACAAAGAAATGGTATTAGTGATGGCATTAGTTTTTCTTCAATGTGGTCTGCCCTTTTTTCAGGAATAATAAGTTTTTTATCATTAATTTATTAAACATCATGCTATAACATGATTTGATGATGAAATTCGAAAATTGGGCTTGTGAAGGAAAATGGAGAACATTAGAGGATATGACCAACTCATGTAATTAGGGCACTCCAAAATCCTCCATTGCCCCTAGTCACTTGAATCGGTCGTATCCTCTTATCTTCTCCATATAGTAATCATTGATGGTCTTTACTATGTTTTTTCATGATAAGAACTGAAAAATTAGCTTGTGAAGGAAAATGGAGAGGATTGGAGGATAGACCAATTCAAGCAATTAGGGTAGTCCAAAATCCTCCATTGGCCCTAGTCGCTTGAATCGGTCGTATCCTCCAATCTTCTCCATGTTCTAATCATTGATGCTCTTTACTATGTTTTTCACCTAGAGAAAAGTCACGACCGATTCAAGCGAGGAGAGCAATCCGTGAACTTCAATTGCCCCTTATCGCTTGAATCGGTCTCATAAGGCCCATACACATTGAAAAAGAAAGATGAACAATTCAAGCGATAAGCACATTCAGAGAACCTTCAATGCTTCTTATCGCTTGAATCGGTCCTCTACTCCAAGCTTATCCCCTTTAAAATATTCCTACCTTATTGCTCTATCTTACTTTGAAGTAACATGGAGAAGTTTTTATCCTTACCTTGACCATTAGAATTTGTTTGGACAAGTAACATGGAGAGCTTCTTATCCTTATCTTGAGCAATAGAAACCTTGCACAACAAAAGTCTTTGGACAATAGAAATTTTTAAAAGGTGATGATATAAACCAAAACAATACTAATATCAATATCATGATTCACATAAAAAAGAAATGCAATTTTGCATGTTTGAGACAATGATAAACAATTGCATGTTTGAGACAATGATAAAAGCTCTTGCACATTATAAACCTTAAAAGAGGGATGACACAAACCAAAACAATGCCAATATGAATATGGTGAGTTTAATAAAAAAAAGTATGTATTTAATAGAAGAAAAGGGCAAGCTTGGTTACATTCTTAAGGGTTGGAACTTGATCACCTTGGGTGGTAGACAAGTTATGCAAGATACTGTTTTCTCTGAACTAATGTTTACCATGGCACCATCAATTGAGAATCTCAATTGTGGTGAAACCTCATCAAGGAACTCGAGGAGCTCCCTTACATTTTTGAGTTTCTAATTTGCAGTGACAATTATTTTCTTAGGTTGAAAATTTGGATAAATCAATATTTCTAACTCAAATTTTGGATAGCTCTCTTCTAAATCCAAGGGTATCCAGAGTCCAAGTTTTTTTGTCCACCTTCTGTAATCATATCCTAAAACAAGTGATTGTTGAGATATCTGATATGAAATTGAAAGAGAATTTGGGCTAACTTTACATAAAATTGTCTCCTATCTTTTTATCTTCTTTGCTATCCCATTCCCTACCTAAAACATCATCAATCTCAGAAATTGGAACTCTCCTATTCAACCACATTGTTTTTGTTTTCTGTAATAACATGTTTTTAAAACATGCTACAAAAATATGAAGAGGGAGAAACCATTGAATCTATATCCTTCGAGAAATTGGGCTTGTTGGCATTGCCGTTTGGACATCATCTTTCATTTTGCATAAAAAACTTGAAACTGCTGAATGATCAAGAGCATCCCAATTTAATGAAGAGATGCAAGGATCAGGCAAATGTACAAGATTTCCATAAGAACTCCTCCCCGATGGCACCTGATAATCTGCAAAGTAGACAAGTAATTGAATGCTATTGAAAAATTGAACAGATTTGTTTGCATACAGAAGTTTTGCACAATCCTTATGAAGGACTTTGAATGTTCCTGTCAAACATTCAACAGGTTGCCATTCGAGACTATTGAAAGGAAAAATATCTGCAATACAAAAACATATATCTTGAAATACAAAAACAAATGAAATTGATAAAAGAGCATTGTTAAACTTCTCTTACAGTACAATGGGAATTGTAGATGATTATCTAGCAGGAGATCCTTAGCATTGTACACATGTTGAACTTTTGCAAACCAACCGTTTCTCTTCAATTTGAAACTTAAAATATGACCTTTTCAATGGTTTTTTGTGACTTCTTTTTTAGTACAGTTGACTTTATGGGCACCTCTGCAACTAGGAAACATAGTCACCCAGTCATTAAGCTTCATAGAAAGAGGTTTCCATAAAGAATCCTCTCTTCTGTTGTAAACCTCACATGAGGTTACACGATTGGAAGGATGACGAGAAGTAGAAGTCATTCAAAGTAGAAGGACGACGAGAAAGAGTAGAGAATGCTCAAAGTGGGAAACCGAGTTTCACAAATTTCACGAGTATTTATAGACAAAAAGACTTTATACATGTGGAAGCGAAACACAATCTTTTGGTTTGATGTATCAATTGTGACCGAAACATCATTGAAATTTGTGAACAAAAAAATATTTTTTATCTTCAAAAATCATTTCTATTGGAAATTTAAGGATTTGCATTGTGTGGTGTGCAAAAAATATCTTTTTTCGTATGAAAACAAAAAATTGTACACTGAATTCAAAAAAATCTATCACTTAAGCAGTGCTTTAAAGCATATTTTATTAAAAAAAGTTTTTCTTCATACGATTAAAAGAGACAAGAATGTTATATTCTTGTACACATGGAAAGTTCCTATTCGTCAATTTTCTTAATCCATGATTAGCAAATGGCCCTTTCCGAGTGTTTTCACCCTAATGAAGAGGATTTGAACAGTACATTAAAGACCACATACCAACATATGGTGGATTACTTTAATCTAAGTGTTCAAGGGCGTCATTATTGGCAATGTAGTTCTCATCTGAGACAAGATAAAAGTGGAAAAAGGTAAAATATATGTCAAAATTTGTGGAGCAAGGGGAGGATCAAGTAGAATATTCATCCTATTTGGGCTCGCATGATGAAGCACAAAAGGAATCATCAATAGATACCCCCATAGTATTAGCATTAGATGATGATGGTAAATGGGAAGAGCTTGATTAGCTGAAAATTTTACTTAGTAGAGTAAAAAAGGAAGAACTTTTGATAACAAAATCCATATCTATCACACCAACATTACATACACCAATGAGTTCTCCTATGCATGCGATTAAAGTACACCTAGAACAAGTGTTTGTAGACATTCATGATATCATCACACCCATTGTAGCTCAATGATGAGTAGCACCTCCTTTAATGTCAATCCGGGAAGACGTGAGGATGGTATGAAGACCTCGAGCAAGTGGCGGCACAAGTGCGTGAATGAGAAGCACACTAGCATGCACACACATACACACACACGCGCACATACGGCAAGACAAAGAGGGAGAATCAATGGAGTTCTTAGATTACTTTCAAAAGCTCTTACAAGTTTGTTTCAATTACAATCTAACCTCAAAAATGAGCTCTCTAGCTCTTTTTATAGTTTTTGGCTAAGTTTTGGCCCTGTCCAGACCTAGTGTCCGGCCTAGTTAAAAATTAGGTTCCAGGGCTCATTTGAGGGCTCAAACGATATCTAAAAAATACGAAAATTGGCAGGTAGATACTTCTAAAGCTCCTCAAGCTCAAGGACTCCTTGGCTTGCACAAAATGGAGCTACAAAAAGATGAATTGGTATTTACAATGGTGTTTAGTGATGAAAATCACTTTGAATGGGTGTAAAGGATTTGAAAATTTAAAGGTTGCCTTAGTGCTAGATCTGCGTGAGTGCCCGTACTTGCTTCTTCATGAGGAAAATTACTGGCCTATTTGCCAGATCTTCGTTGACTCCCTTGTCTGCCGCTAACACCCCCCCCTCTCTCGCGTCTGTCATCCCTGACAGACCCTTGTTGTGTGGGTTTCTGAATGTAGTACTCGACGACATCCTGCGCTAAGTGATGTTCAGCAATTCTCAACCCTTTGGCCAAATCTGTGAGTAGAGCATCCCAGTCTACCGACCCGGGAACCTCTGGATGTGGTATACGTAGCTTTTCGGAATGTAGAGCTTGTTCCACTGCAAACAACTGCAAGAGATGGGATGGTCTGGGAATGAATATCTCGGAGTGATATTCCCAGAATCCCGTGACAAACATCTCTTCAAACGTTTGTTTGAAGCAGGCCGGTAGATATTTGATGCGAGCGTGCCATGCATACACAACATTAATCGATGGGGTTGTGCTCATGTCGTATACAAGGTCCTGGTTACCTTCATTAAATCCTAGTGCTGAGAGATGCGGTTCCTTGACATTTTTGAAGGTCCTGAAGGTGACCAGCATAAGTTCGAAAATCTTCAGGCACATCTGAGTCATGACATCAGGTACATTCTTGAAACGGACCCCCCAATGTCAAATCGTCGAAATCATATATCCAATAGTAGGTGGACCCTTAGGGGGTGCGAAGTACACATAATTGAGCCACTTCTCACATCCTTTAATTGTTAGCACTGTTTGTGTGTACTCCGGCCATGATCTCCTTCGAAATACAGGGCAATAACATGGGTTATATTTGATGTACAATGGCATGTTGTTCCATGTTCTTACCATTTCCGGGTATGTTTCCAGCAGCCAAATTCTCCACGTGGGTTGGCGAATATGTCCCTGCTTGGCGCTTTCGGGAATGTCGTCAGGTGCAAATTGTGTGGCAGAGGTTGGTTCCCTTGAGGTGTGGTGCTTGATCTCCGCATTATAATCTGCCATTAGCACGCACAAAGGAACATACAGGTCGTCCGATGGGCCGATCCACCTATGGTGTGAGAGGTTCTTAAAATAATCGGATTTTATTACAACCTCCTCCAATTTTGACATCAATGCGATTTGGACTGCCACCCTGTCATCATGTGTCGTGGCTACTTTCTCTAACTTTTGCATCCATTCAGGTGCCTCAATTTCAATTGTGTCCATGCCCTGTTCTGTGCGCTTACCTCCGGGTGTTGGTATCGGGACATAGGGATCCTCGAATGTTTCTTCCACTTCAATTGGCACAAGATCGTCAGGTTCGGGCTCTACCAGAGGGGAGGGCTGACGCTCGTATTGCATGACCTTGCTGCGTAATTCCTCGAGTTCTGCCCGGAGTTTAGTGACCTCTTCAGCTGTATCTTCTGCGGTTGTGCTCTGGCTGGGTTCTGTCTGTCGGGTGGCCAACTGTCTTCGTAACTCATCTCTCTCTTTTTCTAAAGCGGCATTGGCCTCCATTAGATCTGCATGAGTTTCTAACACCACCTTCATATTCTCAGAGGGAATGGCCTTGAATCGCTTTGGGTCAATTTCCTGTGGGGAACCCTCCATGGCCGCCTCTAGATTTTCTTTGTTCTTTTTCTGTAATCTTTTATTCTCCTCTAGCGCTGTAGACATATGCTTGCGGAGGAGGCCCAAGTTCCGTCGAAGTTTCAGGTTTTCCATGATCTGAGAATGTAGCAGCTCATCCATGTGTCGTCGTTCTTCATCATCTGCTTGGGGTGGGTTGGCTTCTAATTGTGCGTATTGCTCCTGTAATGTCACGTGTTGCTGTTCTAGTAGCTGCTTCTACTCTTCAAGATCCCTACATCGTGCTTGGAGATCTTCGTGGCTTCGGAAGAGCCTTGTATGTTGGTTGTCCAGGTGTTGGTAGTGTTGCTGAAGTTGGGCCATGCATTGATGCATATTATTACATACATTATTAAAAGGAATGGTGGGAGAAATGGTGTTGAATGCAGCGGGGAAGGGAAAGGGAAAGGGAATTGTGGATGCAGTGCTGGAGAAGGGTGAGGGGGGAGGTGGGGGAATGGGAGATTGTGGGTAAATGGGGGGTGGGAGAGGTGCAGATGTGGGTGATACCTCCATGGATTCAAAAGTGGAGGCAGTGATGGGAGTGACTGTGAACATGGGGATTGTGGTGGCGGTGATAGTTGTGAACGTGTATAGAGGTGTGTGTAATTGTGAACTCCCAGGAAGTGTGATGGAAGTAGTGGGGTTTACCGTGGCTGTGGTTAGACTTATGTGTTCAGTGGAAATAGAGCATGTGGGTTGACTGATGGTTTGTGCATCGGTGTGTGTAGTGGGTTCGGAGGTGGTGACAGTAGAGGTTACCGTGGTAGAGGAAGGTGAATGGGGTGGATGTGGGGGAGAAGGTGGCAAGGGAGGTGATGGAGGTGCACTCGATGTGTGGGCTCCCTCGGTGTCGTGAACTGTGTGTGCTGTGCCAGTGGTTGTGGGGGTGCCTTGTGGTCCTGATCCTAATACATTCATTCGTTTTCCCGTTCGTGGGGGGCGTCTTCCATATCTTCTCTCTGTCCTTCGTGATTGCGCTAGTGCGGTGTGCACCGTTTTCGGTACTCCCAAAGCATCTAATATCATTTCCAAGGTGGCACGGTATTGCTCGTCCACACCTTCCTCCAGAATCTGGTTCATGAGAGCTTTACCTGCAGCTAATGAGAGCCTGTGTTGCTCTTGAACTCGGTTCATTGTATCGTAAAGCTTCTTTAATGCGCTAGTATAGGCGGGGGCACCTTCCAGTACTTGTAGGGCTTCTTGATCATACTCTTGTTCTTCTGCTTCTGATTGTCCACCCTGTGCCTCCTCATGAGCTTCTTCTTCATCGTCCACATTGACTACGTCCGGTTGGCTGGGCTGGGCTTGGTCTGGGGCAGTTTGTTGTCCACCAGCTTGCTCTTCTTCAACTTCCGCATTTACAGCATCTATGATTCTTGCAACTTCTTCGTCCGTTAGATCCTCCAGAGTGAATCCATGCGGGAATTCCAGATCAGTCGGTACTGGTGGAAACACAAGATTAGGGCCATCTGTGCTGTGCCTGGGTAACCTGATAGTAAATGGTTGCACTCGACGTGGGAGTCTTGGGGTCGTCTCAGGCGTTAGGGTTGCACCGCGAGCTTGTGCACAAGGCATCTGGACAGAGCCTCTCATCTTCTTTGAGGGAGGTCCTACAGCTGACAATCTGCGTTGAAACTCCTGTGCCCTGGACCAAATGAGTGCCCTCTGCACCGGCACATCATATGCGAGACATCTGTATACAATTCTTGTAAGTGCACAGCAACCATACAGCACCGACTTTTGTTTCTTATACCATCTCTGATGAGCCATATGAATCTGGTCGATAATCCAGTGAGGCATATTGATGGACAAATCAAAAGCATCCGCCAGGTAGAGGCTAAACCAGATCTTTTTGGGCGGCATCGTGAACCTTTCCTGCACGGGGAATGCGAAATGTTGCATGACCATGCATAAATGAATGGCAATCGTGGGTGTCATCGCAACCATATCCTTTAATTTCGTCAGATTCCTGTTCTTCATACTGTCTGGAACCATGGTCTCTTTCTCTGTTGGGATGTGCATACCTTTCATGTCGAGTGCTTCTCTCACCAAGTTGATAGTCAAGCGGAAACGCTTCAGCTCGTTGCCCCTTGTGAGTGATGGGAGCACAAAGGAGCTGTATCCTTTCTTGTCTTTGCTGGGAGTGAGGGTACTAATTAAGTAAGAGCACCTTAGAAAATCTGGCTTTGGTAGTTGGAACTTGAAGTAATCATAAAGTCCGGCCTTCTTCCATATTGACTTCAGTCCTTCATCGTTCTGTAGCTTTTCAAACTCCCTGGTAAAGAAATGGTATCTGCCCCATCGTCCATTGAATTCGACCTCGGACTCCCACATATATGTGCCTTCACCCAGAGGTCCAGCAACGTCACTGAACCAGTGTGAGGTTTTGCCCACCGGCATTGTGTGACCCTGCGGAGGATTCTGAATTGGTATGGCATGTAATGCCCGTAATGCCACTGGTCTTTCCTTTAATTCTTCCTCGACTGGAAGGCTTTCGATGTCCACCACTTGTGGGCTGGTGCCTGCCTGGGAGCTGGTTCCTACTGTATCTGCCATTTTACTTCTTGCTGTCTATCTCTGTGAGAATATACAAACATGTGTTAATATTGTACAGGACAAGGGAGGACCGTTGTTGTTCCCATCACAGTATTAACATAAGGGTCGGGAGCGAATAATGGGTTAGTAAGTATTCGGTGCACGTGTGTGTAGTTAATGCTTGGGTAGTCCTAGGAGACTAATGAAGTTAGTAAGTGGGGATGAATTTACAAATTGGGGTCGGGGGGTTTATTACAGGTCTTAGGCTGCCAAATGCAGTGGATGGGCTTTGTTTTTGGTTTTGTAGAGACTCTAGAGAGCTTTATCGGTATCTGGTTTTGAGAATGAGGCCTTTTAGGGACCCATTTACAATTGATTATATGCATGCTCATCGGCCTTGGTGTGTTCTTGCGTGATGAGAACGAGTGAATACTGGCTGTACGAGTCGATGGGTTAAGTTGTATAGGCTGTGGCCTCGGCGGAGCTACTTGCGCCCGCAAGCAAGCCTTAGGCACCCAAATTTGTCTTGATTGTGTGCTAGCCTTCATCGACTTCTTGGGCACCCAAATAGATTTCACGTTAGCAGGAGAATTTCTGCAAGACTTCTTATTAATGTCGTGTTGTTGGTTATTAATAAGAGACTTAGCCCGTGTAGTTGGCGGTGGTGCAACCGGTTATTCGCCTTTCCGCACCCACACATGGTTTACTTTCTGGGACATTCTGCTGCGCAGGTACTTTTGATCTCGGACATAGGTAGTACTCTGCTTCTTCTGCCTTTGATCCACCTTGGGTTGCTGCCTCCTTCTGGCCTTTGGAAAAGAAGGGAGTTTCGTTGCATCCCTGACTCCTCTTTTGCGAATATCATTCCTCTGCAACACATGGTTTTGGACAAGAACAGCATGGTCATCTTCATGTGTACTCCTGGAAGGACCAGGAGTCTGTGCCTTTCCTAGTTCCTTGAGTGCTCCATTGTCTAATTCTACTGTAACTCGACTATGATTGACCCAAACCTGGAGAAGTCCACTTCTTAGGTTTAAATTGACTGCTTGGTCATAGATCCAATCTTGACCCAAGACAAGAGGTTCAGTGAGATCCTCATCTTGACACACCAGTACTTTAACAGTCATTTCCTCATCATGAATGTAGAGGGGAAGTTCCACCTCGCCCATGCAAGGGGTTTCCACGCCTCCCAATCCTATGAGATATGCTTCCACAGGATTGACAGTTAACTTTAACTCTTGACAGTAAGACACTCTAACAGCACTAGTGGCTGCGCCTGAGTCAATCAAGGCTCTTACGTTCCTTGCACTCTTTCCTTGTCCTATATCTAGTGTTATGAAAGGACGTCTATCAATTATCCTATGCGAGCTTGTTCCTGCAACTTTACACATGGCCATAGGATATCCTTGATCTGCATAGTCATTCACTCTAGGCTGATCTCTACCTTGCCTTCGTAACTTCATCCTTCTGATGCGTTCTAAAGCTTCTGCTTGAGCTTCTTCTCGAACTCGCTTTTCTTCCTCTTTGCGTTTTTTAGCAGTGTTGAGTCGGCTGAGCATTTCCTCCGTGAGGGGTTCCTGATACAACTTGATTCTGCAACCGCTAATATAGTTTGGGAGAACATCACCCTCTAATGTGGCCAACTGTATTGCTCCACTCGTGGAGATCCTATTGATGATCATTGGTCCGTAGCCTCTCTTTTCTAGTTTCCTTGCGTGTTGCTTCAGTGTGTAGACTAAAACTAGATCTCCTTCTTTCAAACCCTTATCCTTCACATGGGCATCGAAGTATGCCTTCTGTCTCTTCTTGGCTGCATATATTCCTGCAGCGGCTCTCAGTCTTGTTTCTCCTAATCGTTCAAGGTCAAAGATCCTAGAGGAGAGCTCATGACCTATCCATTCGTGCTCTTGTGCTACTTTCAACGTAGGTATTAAGAAGTCCAAAGGTAGCACAGCGTTTTGGCCAAATACCATCTGAAAGGGGGTGGCTTGGAGTACCGTTTTGTAGGCAACTCGATATGCCCAAACAGCATGGTGTAGCTGTTTGTCCCAATCAGAGCGTTTAGTGTTCACTAATTTCGTCAGTACATTGCATAAGATCTTATTAGTGCTCTCAGCTTGTCCATTAGCTTGAGGGTGATAGGGGGCAGACTTCTTGTGTATTACCAAGAATTCTTGGAGTAGATTTTCAATCACTTCGTTCAAGAAATGAGTGCCTCTATCACTTACAAGCTCTATAGGTAGCCCATATCTCGTGAATACATTCTCAAACAAGAATTTAGCAGTTGTTTGAGCATCGTTCTTTGTCGTAGCCTTTACCTCTACCCACTTAGTTAGATAGTCTGTTGCAACAATGATGTATTCCGCATGAGAACGCTTAGCTGGGGGATTAATAGGACCTACGAAGTCTATTCCCCACTTAGAAAACGCACGTCCACCCATCATAGGTTTCAGTGGCATCTCATCTTTGCGTATAGGATACTGAGTCCTCTGACAGACATCACACAGTTTCACATAGGTATGTGCATCCATGTGAAGGGTAGGCCACCAGAAGCCCGCAAATAGTATTGCCTTGATCACCCGATCTGGTCCAAAGTGCCCTCCTGCTACACCTTGGTGAGCAGTTTCTAAGATCTTAAGATATTCACTTTCATGGACACATAGCCTCAGGTAACCATCTTTACCACGCTTGTATAGATTATCACCAATGAGTGAGTAATCCAGGGCTTCTTGTTCTAAACTCCTTTTCCTAGCCAGAGTCATGTCTGGAGGGAATGTGTTTGTCCTCAGGAAGGATACTAGAGGTTCGCTCCAATCTGGCACTATGGATACTTGATAAAGAGTGGCATGTTCCACAGGTGGTTTAGTGCAACAGATTGGGCATTCCTTGCACAACTTTTGGACATCAGCTTCCATGGTTGGCCAATGTACTCCGAGTCTCTTTAGGGTCTGTAAAGTTCGTTGCTTTGAGTAGTGTTGCTCTAACGCACCTACATGTGCTAATTGCAACCATTTAGCATACTCATCCTCTTCTACGCAATAAGCCAAGATTCCTTGATCCGTGTGCTTGTACATGCTTCCTGCCATGATGTGGTACTTTTGAGCTTTTACAACCTCTCTATTCCGTGTGTTCACCACTGGATGATTAGGCCCGTATGTCAATACTGGTACCAATGGCTTAGCCCACTGCGGTACAACTTCCAAATTAAACAAGTAAGCATCAGGAAGGTCATCTGATACTCCTTGTGGGGCTTCTCCCGATGTGAGCCGGGAAAGGTGATCTACTCTCAAATGAGTCCTCCCTTTTCTCACCACTACCTCAAAGTCATATTCCATTAGCAAGAGAAACCATCTCACTAATCTTCCTGTATTGCATGGTTTGTTTACGAGGTATAGCAATGCCTGATGATCAGTAAAAAATTTAAACTTATTTGCAAGCAAATAGTGTCTAAATTTCTTAACTGCATATACCATGCCTAAACCTTCTCGTTCTGTAGTGGTGTAATTCCGTTCAGCCGCATTCAATTGTCTACTGGCATAGGCAATTGGAAGATCCATATTACCTTCACCAGTAGGTTGTGCAAGCACACATCCAATGGCATAATTGGATGCATCCACATGAACGTGGAATGGCTTATTCCAATCTGGTGTGGTCAAGATTGGTGCTGAACATAATCTTCGTTTAAGCTCCTGGAAGGAATTCTCACATTCATCCGTCCACTCAAAGTTTGTCAGAAGTCCGTACATGGGCTTTGCAATGACAGCATACATGTGTATAAATCGTCGGTAATAACCACAATGCCCCATGAAAGCTTGTACTTCCTTGACATTTTTTGGCCTAGGTAGCTCTGCTATAGCTCTCACTTTCTCTTCGTCAGTAGATATGCCATTCTTTGACACTATGTGTCCTAGAATCTTGCCTTGCCTGACCATAAAAACCCACTTTTCTGGGTTCAGGCAGACTTGATATTCTCTACATTTGTCAAAGATTTGTCTGAGTTCCGGGATATGGGTTTGTCTAATGTTGGAATGAGCACAAAGATCATCAACGTAGACTTCTAAACTCTTCCTCAGGAACTCCTTAAACACATGGCACATCATCCTCTGGAAGGTAGCTGGTGCATTGGTAAGCCCAAATGGCATTACTCTAAAAGCAAAAATGCCCCATTCTGTGGCAAAGGCTGTCTTATGCTGATCCTCTGGAGCTATGGCTACTTGATTGTAGCCCGAAAATCCATCAAGGAAGCTGTACACTTCCTTGCCTGCCACTCTTTCTAAGAGATGTTCTATGATGGGAAGTGGATAGTTATCTCGAATTGTGGCTGCATTAACCTTTTTCAAGTTAATACACACACGCAGCTTGCCATTTTTCTTGGGCACCACAACAATGGGGGATACCCACTCGGTGTGCTCAATTTCATAGATAAATCCAGCTTCAACCAGTCTATCTATCTCTTCTTTGATCTTAGCAGCGTAATTATCGTTATATGTATAGGGCTTTTGCTTAGAAGGTTTAGCATCTGAGGTCATGGGAATGGTGTGTGAGCATATGTCCGGGTCAACACCTTTCAAATCCTTGTAACTCCAAGCGAATACATCCCTGTATTCTCTTAGCAAGGCAATCAATTCGTACTCTTCTTCTTCTGTTAGGTCATGACCTATGTACGTACATCTCTCCTCTCCTTCTAGGGCCACTACGATTTTCTTGGTAGTTTCTTTGTTATCATAGGCCTCTCCTGATTGTGCCTCTCGTTTCGGCATTCTGATCATGACTCTCCTGTCATCAATCTCATACTTCTTAAAATTTTCCGGGACCTCAAACAAAGATTCTTCCTCTTCTGGTGAGGCTTGTTTCTTCTTTCGTTTCTTTCCTTCTCCCTTCGGCGTCACATGTGTTGTTAATCTTACATCATTTGTAATCTCTCCATGCCTCTGGGGTTGAAATTCTACTTCATGGAAGTATTCTTCATCTGATGCAAATGGTGGGTCCATAATGATAGACTCGAGATCGGAGTCACTTGCATCCTCAAATGCATCATGGCTAGGTTCGCATTCTTCTAGAACTGCCTCTCCCATGATTGGCTCTATGGAGAAGACTGAAATGTCATAGCCATCCTCATCACAGTGAGGTGTCCATTGTTCTTCATTGATGGCTACGTCCATGGTTGCTAAGATTTCTGCCCAGCCATGGGGTTCAAATTCCTCGTCAGGAAAGACTACAGGTGCATAGGCTGGGTCTTGAATGGGTCTATGAGTTTCGTTTGCACCTATTTCTCTGGCCTTTTCTCTCTTCTCTTCCTCTACTGCTACTTTGCACATCCATAAGTGGGTGTCTTCATGCATCCATGAGGATCCTGACCCTATGGAATGCACAGATTCCGTATCATCTTTGGCTCTATGGATGGGATTCCACTGGATAGGAGGTACATCTCTATGAGAGTAATCTTTGAGATTGACTTTGGTCGTAACACCTAAGTGCTGCAAGTACAAAGAATTGGTTCCCCAATCCTGTACCACTTGCAACTGTCGCATAAATGGTCTTCCCAAAATCATCTCATATGCCTGATTTTTGCTGAAGTCACATATAGCAAAGCTATGCTCAAACTCAACACCACAAGTGGTGAGAGTTATTCCTTCTAGCAATCCTAAGGGTCTCTCTATGTGACCATCGGCCATTTGCAATTTCATTCTCGTTGGCCTGAGTGCTGGCTTGCCCCAACGCTTCCAAAGGGAAGTAGTGGCAATTGCAACTCCTGCACCTGAATCCAAAATTGCCTTGGTGGTGTACTCCTAGTAGGTGATGGGAAGATAGGTGTTCCCTTCTTCACCTTCACACATATCTCCTATCTTGTCCAAGGGAATTTCTGGCACTGTCCTATGGGATCCTACTCGGGAACGTGGTTTTGCAACTTCAGTTACTTGATTGGCTACATATTTCCGCGATTCTGGTCTATCCTTAGGCAGTTCTTCCAAAGTGGGATCGCGCTGCACCTTGGGGTTCTTTACTACCTCAGTGTTCCTCGGTATGACTGAGTTGTCGTTCCTTACCATGACTGTGGGTGCTCTCATACACGTGGACTTTGCTTCCCATGGGCCTGTGAAGTGGGGTAGCTCTTGTATGGAATTAGACTCAAAGTCCAATCTCTCGTGTGATTGAGTACTCTCATGTTCCCCGTAAATAGATGGGATGTCTTGTGGGAATTGATCGTGTGCATCATCCACAAGTTCAAAAGGAGGGGCGACTTCACTTTCGTTATCCCATTTGTCTTCTTGAATCTCTCGTAGGAAGTCTGGTGCAAACCGATTCATAGAAGAAGAATTATCTGGCTCCGTAGAGTTAGGCACATAAGCAACCTGGGAAGGAGGGCTTATTCTATCGTTGACTCTCTCCTTGTTCTCATAGATGGCTGGAGCACAAGCTTCCTGGGAAGGATTACTTATTCTATTAATCTTCCGAGCAGGCTCATACGCTCCCTGAGAAGGAATGTAGGCAACCTGTGGAGGTACGTAAGCTTTCGAGGGAGGCTCATCTGCCTTTTGGGGGGGAAGATAAGCTTCTTGAGGAGACACATGGGCTTCCTGAAGAGGCTGGCTTATCCGTTCCCTTGCCCTTTCCTTTCTTTGAGGGGCAGGTTCCTTTTCTGACTGTGCAATTAGCCTCTCTATTCTTCCTAGCAGTCCGTCAAAGTGTAACTGCGTCTTAGCTGAGCTAGAGATATTAAAGAGGCGGCTAGCTTCGAACATGGCTTGAGCCAATTCCACCATCTTAGCACAAATTTTAGTTCATTCAAGCTCTAGCTCGGCTCTAGGGTAGCACTTTTCATGATCGGTTATGGTTGGCCCTTCTTGTATTCTGGCCTGATATGCTTTAAGCATCATATTAAGGTCTTCGGTAGTGGGATCTGCTAGGACTGATCCTACTCTAGGGGGTGGTGGGTTGGAAGGTGGTGGGTCGGATGGAGATGGGAATGGTGGTGGTGGAGTAGTGTGAGAGGGAGTTTGAGTTGTGAGTTCGGTTATTCTGGCTCTTGTTTCTCTTACGCTTTCCTCAAGTTCACACATCTTTTTAGCCCATTGTCTTTTCATTCTTTCCCGACTATCTTTCCAAGCTCTAGTCCTTTTCTTGGTTATGCTCTCTGTTTCACTAGCCTCTGGGCCCTTTTCCTGACCTACACCCTGGTTTTGTTGCAGTGCTTGGGCTCTAGTGACTACCTGTACTGGTGCAGTGGAAGTGACACTTCCTGAGGAATCTACAACCAACCCAATCACATTAATGGGAGTGATTTTTGGCATATTATTAGGATTTTTAGGGCAATCTCGTAAGAGATGCTCTTTTCCGCAATCTTGGCAAAAGCCTTGGATCGTCACTGACTGGGGTTGTGTGGGTGGAGGTAAGGGGCAATCACGAATGAGGTGATCTCCTTGGCATCTGTAGCATGGTCCTCTTGGGAATGGAGGTCTTACTTGCCTAGGTTGAGGCCTAGGGTTGGGGTTTGCATACATGACATTCGTGTAATCTGACTCCCAACTTATTTCATTTGGCTCTTCACTATAGTAGGACTCACCATGTTCTGGAGACTGCATGTAGTAAGCCTGGGGACTATCGACATGTGTAGAATCAAAGCTATGGTCACTCGGGTCACTTTCTGAGATCAATGGGGTTACTGGTACTATGGCCCTATTCAGGTTTTCTTCTGCAACAGCATACTTTACCGGAATCACATTAGCTGGGTTTGGAGGTTGTTGAACTAGCACCGGTTGGGGTCTCTGTTGGGCCTGATATTGTGGTTGGTAGGTTTGTTGGGGTCTAGCATATTGTGGTGGTGGATTCTGGTTCTGGTATCTGCCTTGTTGGTAGGGCTGAGGGTAGGGTTGCCTAACTGCCTGCTTGTTGTATGGGCAATCTTGTGCAGTATGATTGGTGTACCTTCGTTCTATGGTGCAATATTGGCTATTTGGATTGACCTGGGGTTGAGCCATAATGGGGCACACGTTTGCCATATGGTCACCACCGCATGTATAACACCTTTTCACAGGGGCAAACCTTGGGATTTGTTTGCTAGTTACACCTAATTTCTGAGCTACTTTCTCTGCGAGTTCCTCAATTGATGTGGATTGCGTGGAAGAGTGACTAGATGCACTATCTGAATCTTTGTAGATTTTGGAAAGCTCTAGTTCTTCCCCTAGGTTATCTTCAATGTCAATGCACATGCGTACACACTCTTCTATAGTCCTAGGGTCCTTCAGATACACATAGTTAAGCATGCCTATCATTTTCCGTCACCACGAAGATCCTTTCCGACGTGTGATCTAAGTAGGTCACTCTGCCTGGGCTATCAGGATCCTTAAACTCGTAGATCATGATATTTCCTATATCAGTTGGCTGATTAGATTTATACCTCCAAAAGGCTTCGTCAGTTTCTCGATTGAGGAGCAACTCTATGCTCTTGTTGTCTTGGGGAACCCACTCAGGTGTGATAATCCTAGTGAGAACAGATTTGCCTCGGGGTGTTCTAGGTTCCACACCCATGTTTCCTTGTTCCAAGTCACCTAAGTCTGCTTCTGGGATCACATTCCCAAATTCATCTGTCCTATCTGGGTGACTGGTGACTACGTATATGGTTCCTTCCTTGTCCAGGTACGCACCGTTTTCAAACTTGACAGCTGGGTGCTCTAGTCCTATGGATTGGTCAGGGTTTTTAATCTGGACCACGGATCTTCCTAAACCGTCCTCATAGATGCTAGCACCTAATCGGTTGGTCCTAAGGTATTCCAACTGTGTTTTGTAAGGGCCTTCTACCCTGTACAAGTATGGCACTCCTGAACTTCCCGTAGGTCTGTCCATGCCTTGAGACATCTCTGACTCACTGGTCTCCGAGCTAGGGTAGTACGAGTGGTGGCTCAACTGCTGGGCCCAAGACCTAGCAGTGTGGTTGACACTAGCCTCTGAAGATCTAAGGCTTTGTCTCTCCCTTACTAGATGTCGTCCTGATCTAAGGTTCATATGCCTATCTAGGTAGCCCAATTCTTTGCCCAGAGTACAACCTCGTTGCTGGTTACTTTATATTAGTCGCTTGGTTCTTTTGAGTGATTTCTCGTGTTTAAGATCTTGTCTGATATTACGTCGTCAGGAATACTTGAATGTTCTTCGTACTTTCAGGTTGATCGTTCCACGTTAGGTCCTTTTCCTTTATGTTATCGACAGTACAGAGATCAGGTTTTTAGCTTGCACTTGAGTTTTTAGGTAGTCTTCAACTTGATACCTGCCTATCGTCACCCTGACTTACTCCTACCTCTAGTCGTTCTTAGCCTAAGCTATGAATAGACAGAGGGGGTTAAAAGTTTCCAACCTTTTGTTTCCTGTTCGGTTGCCCTTGAGTGCTCAGGAGGTGTGTTCCCAAGCTGGCACTTACTCTTGCTTAGAACGTCTTTCGATGCTCTCAATAGATCTGTAAGAGTTCCAAAGTTAGCTTAAAGATTTAAATTCCAAAGACAGTACCAATGATTTTCATTCCTGTAGCACAAACACAAACTTGCATAGTGATTTTCAAGAAAACAATCCTAAGAACCCCTGACTTTGATCCCCCTGGGTATGGTCAACTTCAAAATACTCTCTCTGAAAATCAACGCATTATCTTTATAAAAAGCAGTTGAGGGCGTGTAGTACATGTCACGAGCTTTCCAACAAGCCCTAGAGCTCAAAAAATTGATTTCGTATGAAAAAGTTATGACTGTTCAGGGTTTAGGGGTTTAAAACAAGATTCAATCTGGCCGACAGATCCTAGGATTTTCTCCAAATCACAAGTGTAGGAACCTCCCAAAATGCTAATAGATTGACTATTTTGCCCCAAAATTATCCCAACTTTTGAACAAAATCAAACCCTAATTTTTGGCCGAAAAGCCTGTCAATCGCGATCGACAGGTCTGTCAATCGCGATTGACAGAGGTGTCCGTCGGGGCTGTCAGTCGCGATCGACAGTGTCAATCGCGATCGACAGAGTCGATCGTGGCTGTCAATCGCGATCGACACGTTTTCCGGTTTTTTCGCCGAAATTTCAGTCAATCGGGGGCCTATCAGTCGCGATTGACACGTGGCTACGCGCAAAAGTCAATCAATCGTGGAATTTCAGTCAATCGCGATCGAGGGTGTCAATCGCGATCGACAGGGGTGTCGGTCGTGGCTGTAGTCGCGATCGACGGTGTCAATCGCGATTGACAGGGTCCTACGTGGTAGTCAATCGGTCGCGGGGGTCTGTCGGTCGCGATCGACAGGGTCTGTCGGTTGCGATTGACAGGGGCTGTCGGTCGCGATTGACAGAATCTGTCGATCGTGGCTGTCGATCGCGATCGACAGTGTCGGTCGCGATTGACAGAGAACCTCGGAATTTTTCTACTGTTTTTAGTGTTTTAGGATGTGCTCTTTGTGCTTGTTCTTATGGTGCACTTAGTTTTGTCAAAAGTTAAAATTTTCTGTCAATCGCGATCGACAGAGGCCTGCGACCGCGAGACAGTTTCTGAGATTTTCGTACCTGCGCAGCGTGCTGGAGGGGATGAGGATGATGATACCTGCAAGAAACACAGCAAACATGCAAGAAACAGCACACACAGTATCGCTCTCTCGCTCTCTCTCACAAGTAGAATGAGGAGAATGAGGTGGAGATGGTGATATGGTCAAAACTGAAATTTCCGCGATGATGGAGATGGAGGTGGGAGGTGGTGATGATGATGATGGTGATGAAGATGGTGAAGAAAAAACAAGAAAATAGATGAAAGTGAAGAAAATACCTACAACTCCAACGCGTCAACTCTACGTCTTACCATCACACGCTCGTCCTCAAAGCTCGATCCCCGGCAACGGCGCCAAAATTTGGTGTAGCTCAATGATGAGTAGCACCTCCTTTAATGTCAATCCGGGAAGACGTGAGGATGGTATGAAGACCTCGAGCAAGTGGCGGCACAAGTGCGTGAGTGAGAAGCACACTAGCATGCACACACATACACACACACGCGCACACACGGCAAGACAAAGAGGGAGAATCAATGGAGTTCTTAGATTACTTTCAAAAGCTCTTACAAGTTTGTTTCAATTACAATCTAACCTCAAAAATGAGCTCTCTAGCTCTTTTTATAGTTTTTGGCTAAGTTTTGGCCCTGTCCAGACCTAGTGTCCGGCCTAGTTAAAAATTAGGTTCCAGGGCTCATTTGAGGGCTCAAACGATATCTAAAAAATACGAAAATTGGCAGGTAGATACTTCTAAAGCTCCTCAAGCTCAAGGACTCCTTGTCTTGCACAAAATGGAGCTACAAAAAGATGAATTGGTATTTACAATGGTGTTTAGTGATGAAAATCACTTTGAATGGGTGTAAAGGATTTGAAAATTTAAAGGTTGCCTTAGTGCTAGATCTGCATGAGTGCCCGTACTTGCTTCTTCATGAGGAAAATTACTGGCCTATTTGCCAAATCTTCGTTGACTCCCTTGTCTGCTGCTAACACCCATTGAACCAAAAAAGTGCACTCCCATAGAACCAAAGGCAACACCCTTAGAGCTACACATTAATACCACGTTGATGCCGATCTCCCTACCATCTATATTTTTGAAATTAAAAAGACCTTTTGACAAGTTATTGTATATGCATGAAGGTATGAAAGTCGAACCCTCAATGGAACCATGCATAACATTAGCTACATGGCTCAATGTCAATGTCAACAAATTAAATCCATCTATATGAAGTAGGATTCAAGAAGCCATGGACACTTGACTTACAATGGTTGAGAATGACAAGGATTTGGAAGCTACTAGTATGGAATTGTTGATCTGAAGAAGCAAATCAAGAGCTGACCAAGGAGATGCACAATTAGAAGGAAAAGTAAGAAGACGTGATGAAGTACGTTGCCATACTATAGATACAATACAATAAACGTCATCAAAAATAAGTAATCTTGATGTAGTGCGTATAGAACCCACCATAAACTATGTGAGCTTAGAAGAGGAGCACAAGGCACTTCAAAAGAAGTACATTTTGTAGAGATAAATAAGGAAAAATTGACAAAAAGATGTTCAACCTTAGAAACGCAATCTTAAAGATTAGTGAATTATGTAAAATAGTTCAGAGTCACGAGCGATGAACTCTTGCAATCCTTGATTTTGTAACAACCCGAAGATCTAACTACTGAACAAAATGATGACATTAGTGACATTAAAACTTAGCTATAAGAATGGAAGATATGGAAGCAATGCATGCAAAACGTGAAATGCAAGAGAATGAAATGAATAGATAAATTATAAGTTATAGAATTAAGATCTAAAACATTATCATGAAGATGAAATCAACTCAAATTTGTGGTAAAGGCCAATGTAGAAGTAGAAAATGAACTAAAAGATGCCTTAAAACTATTATAGCATTAGGAGAAGATCATAAGAGAACTCACAACAAAAATAATAGAGAAAATCATGGCTCCCCAAACATCATTGATATACTAATGGAATTGATGGCTTCACTTGTTCATGGACAACATGCTCTAGAGATATGACCTATCAGGGATGCACTAAAATATGCCCTCTCACTAGACTGAATAAGATTTTGGAAATATACCAATTTTTTTTTATCTTGCATACCAAATTTTGTTGATCTTGGATCCATGTTGATAATTGAAGAAAAGAACCTTGGTGAAGAATCAAACTCCCAAGTGAAAACTTGTTTTGATCAAGTATTCTACTCTAGTAGAGAAAGAGGTCTAGATAGAGGCTTTGGAGGTGGAAGCAGAAACATTAACCAAGACCAATGTTAGTAACAAACTAATGTAGGAGGTAGAAGATAATTTTGAGATAGGAGGGAGCCAAAGAAGCCAAAAAAAAATCCAAAAAAATGATTTATGTAATGATAGTAAGGGATGCTCAAATTGTGCTAATGTGCATGCCAAAGCTTTGCATCTGACATAGCCTGAGAATCATGTACTGCACATGCCAAATCATTCACCGATTTTTCATAGTCTATGAGCTTATACAGCCCACGACATAAAATGCCAGAATCAATAATAACATCGCCATTTGACAGATCATGAATTGTACATCTATCATCAACAAATTTCACAACCAAGCCAATCTTGCCTAATGCAGAAATTGATAACAAATTCTTCTTGATCCCTGGCACAAATAAAGCATCTGACAAAGTGAAAGAACTACCATCAGTACTAGTCAGAATGATCTTACCACTCCCATGACAAGATAAGAGGAGTTGTTGGCGCATGTGATAGTATTCCCTGTAGGGGCAAGCTCAAGTAAGGAGAAGAAACTGCATTGCAAGGTAATATGTTTGGTCACCCCACTATCAAAGTACTAAACATCTGAGTCTACTGCAGACATGCACTGCTCATGGGAAGATGGTTCAAAACTGCAAACAATAGTAAATGCCCATTCTTCATCCTACACAAGGTTAGCAGACTCTGTTTTTGGAATAGAGGCCTCTGCAACAACCATTCCAGCCTCTTTTTTCTTTGCCTCTTTTGCAGCAAGTTTAGGACAGTTCTTTCAGTTCTTTATGATATGATCATTTCCTTTACAATACTTGCAAAACAATTTCTACTTTTTTTTATTTATTCTTGTCTTTGTCTTCCTTCTTCGAATGTGCAGAATTAGCAAATTTTTGCTTACTTGAAGAGCTCCATTTTCCATTGCCCTTCTGACTAGCCAAGAAAGCTTGATCTGCAACATGCATAATGGACTTGTTCTGCCTCGACTAATCCTCCTGCAACAGAATAGAGACTAACTCCTCAAATGACAAGGAATTTGGATTGCCTTTCATCATCAACCGAAGAGTAGAAGCAAAACTCTGATATGAATCAGGAAGACCATTCAGAACCGTCTGCACAAGTGATCTATCTGGTATAACTTCATTAGCAGAAATCAATTGTTCCTTCAAATTTTTGATCTTTGTTAGAAAATTGTCCATAGAATCACCTTCATTCATGTGCTCACTCTCCAACTGTTTTCAGAGGTAAGCAACATGAGCCTCATTCCTAGCTTGGTACAATGTGGTAAGTGTATCCCCAAGCATCCTTAGCTGTTTTGCAAGAGCGAATGTGAGGAATAATGGCACATTTGATAGACAAAGCTATCAATGCATGTGCTTGAGCATCTCTGCCATCCCAACAAATCTGCTCTATAGTAGGTGCAGCAGAAACCACAGCACGAACAGGAATCTACAGAATATCATCATCTTCGACACCATCTCCATCAGCTCCAGCACCTGTATTTGTAGTACCTATATCAACAAGTGTAACAAGACGTCTTTCAACACCCTACAAAATATTCCACAATCCTTTTGCAACCAATACATGTCCCATCATATAAGCCCATAACGGTTAGTTGCTACTATCCAACTTATCCTCAACAGCCAACATACGGAATACATCACTACTTTTAGCCATGGTTGGTGACTAAAATACCTTGATGCAAAAAATTGATTGTATCTCAAAAAGTTGAACAGAATTGCCCAAACGAATTCTGTTAAACATGTAGCAGACTTCGAGACGCTTATATTGGCGAATCAAAACTGGTATATACCTTTGGCACAAAAAGACAAAATATAAAGAGGGAAAAAAGTACCCCGACGGTCCTAGTGTGTTCACACACATCATTACATAAATATATCAACATCTCTCTCTCTCCCTCCCTCTCCCTCTCCCTCTCCTCTCTCTCTCTCGTCTCTCTCCGCTCTCTCGTCTCTCTTCTCTCATCTCTCTCTCTCTCTCTCTCCTCTCTCTCTCTTCTCTCTCTCTCCTCCTCTCTCTCTCTCCATCTCTCTCTCTCTCTCTCTCATCTCCTCTCTCTCATCTCTCTCTCTCATCTCTCTCATCTCTCTCTCTCTCTCTCTCTCTCCTCTCTCTCTCTCTCTCTCCTCTCTCTCTCTCTCTCTCTCTCTCTCTCTCTCTCTCTCTCTCTCTCTCTCTCTCTCTCTCTCTCTCTCTCTCTCTCTCTCTCTCTCTCTCTCTCTCTCTCTCTCTCTCTCTCTCTCTCTCTCTCTCTCTCTCTCTCTCTCTCTCTCTCTCTCTCTCTCTCTCTCTCTCTCTCTCTCTCTCTCTCTCTCTCTCTCTCTCTCTCTCTCTCTCTCTCTCTCTCTCTCTCTCTCTCTCTCTCTCTCTCTCTCTCTCTCTCTCTCTCTCTCTCTCTCTCTCTCTCTCTCTCTCTCTCTCTCTCTCTCTCTCTCTCTCTCTCTCTCTCTCTCTCTCTCTCTCTCTCTCTCTCTCTCTCTCTCTCTCTCTCTCTCTCTCTCTCTCTCTCTCTCTCTCTCTCTCTCTCTCTCTCTCTCTCTCTCTCTCTCTCTCTCTCTCTCTCTCTCTCTCTCTCTCTCTCTCTCTCTCTCTCTCTCTCTCTCTCTCTCTCTCTCTCTCTCTCTCTCTCTCTCTCTCTCTCTCTCTCTCTCTCTCTCTCTCTCTCTCTCTCTCTCTCTCTCTCTCTCTCTCTCTCTCTCTCTCTCTCTCTCTCTCTTTCTCTCTCTCTCTATCTATCTATCTATCTATCTATCTCTCCTCTCCTCTCCCTCTCCCTCTCCCTCTCCCTCTCCCTCTCCCTCTCCCTCTCCCTCTCCCTCTCCCTCTCCTCTCTCTCTCTCTCTCTCTCTCTCTCTCTCTCTCTCTCTCTCTCTCTCTCTCTCTCTCTCTCTCTCTCTCTCTCTCTCTCTCTCTCTCTCTCTCTCTCTCTCTCTCCAACATCTCTACTCTAATCTCTTACCATCACAATGTTCACCCTCGAGTAGTGATCCTTGACAATGGTGCCAAACTTTGGTGTCACTCATAGAACAATGATGAACATCAACGTCAATGAAGATCCACCTCATACTTGTCAATCTATGAAGATTTGAGGGTGATATGAAGATCACGAGCAACTGATGTGCATAGATGTGAAGGTCAGAAGCACAAAAGATGCACACGAATATACACAAACACACATAAGGAAGAGTAGAAGAGATGCAACAATGAGATGTTTGTACTTCACAAGAATACAAGCTCCCTTCTCCAAAAGGTCTAACCATAAGTCTCACCAAGAATCCAAACTCACAAATGAGCTCTATATCTTTTTTTATAGTTTTTATGTAATTTTTGGTTGGTTTCAAACATAATGTCCCTCGTAGTTAAAAATTTGTTCCTAATGCTCATTTGAAAGCTCAAATGATATCCAAAAATTATGAAATTTGAAACATGGATTCTACCGGACGTCCTCAATCTCAAGGGCTCCTTGGCTTGCAAAAAATGGAGCTTCTATTTTTTTTTAAATGAGATTTTTTTATACAATAAAGTAGTGATAATAATCTTGTTTTGCAGATAATTTAATGGTTTTGTCCTCCGTCTAACATTCTTCTAGCTTGGCCTTGACTGCCAACAAAGACCCATCCATGCATATAGAAACCTCTAGAAGTGGGAAAAAAACCTATATAGTTTCTCGACAAAGCATAAACTATGTACATATGTATTTTAAAATTCTCTTATACATTTATGGTGTTGCTTGATTTTAGTTGTGTTTTTTAAGTTCTTTTTATGTTTTTTGCATAATGTCTCTTCCATAGAAAAGAACTTGCATGCTATTCATTTGGATTGGTAAACCACACACACCTGTCACATCACACTCCATCTGTTTGCAATAGAAGGGACAGCTAAACTTTGTTTGACTATCAAATATGGGGTTAAAACACTTTAAATACACACACTGCTACACTTTTTCTTTATTTTACTCTAACTAAAATTCTTGTAGGTTGTATCCATCATAAAATAATTATGGCATCTAGTAGTGGAGAGGGAGGAGTTTTTAGAATTACTTAAGAAGTAGAATCATATCAAGATGGAGATATGGTGTCTGCTAAACCACAAGTAGACTCCTAAAAAATAAACCTTGAATTGCGAAATGTACTTTCATCCATTTACTATAGGATCCTCCATATGGAAGTGTCTCATATCCTAGAGGACATAGGCTAAAGGAAACAAAACATCTGATGAGGGAAGGCACAAGCTTCTTTGTCAATAAATAGAATGTTCAAGGACATAACTATAAGATTCATTTTATGTCTATTGAATTTAAAGAAAAGCAGAGGATAATCCACACCAATAATTCACAAAACCCTAACAAACCCACACCTACACTAAGAAGATGAGAGGAGAAGTAGAAGGTATCACAAGGCTCACATAATTGTTCAAATCATGTAGTCTAGGAGAATCATGAAGGTCTGAAGAAGAAGAAGAACAAGCTGAAGAAGAAGAAGAAGTGAAATAAGAGGGGAATTTAGTAGAGTTAAGATAGTCTTACCAATTAATAGAGGAACTGTTCCAAGGCCTTCACTTTAGGAAATCCTCTTCGGAGCAGACACCACTCGACACTCTAAGAACCTCATTTGCAAGTAAATGAGGAAGTAATAAGAGCACAATAACAAGAAATGAAAAGCACTATAGGTCATCCAACACTCACTAGGACATAATGAAGGTATGCCTCATGATAGATGGGCATAAGGGGGATCAATTAGAAGTGTGAAAGAAGTGATGACCGACATTAGAAGAGAAAAAGAAGAGGCAATTGAGAGAAGAAAGGCACAAAATGAAAACAAATTAAGCCTAAGACCCCTTTCAAGGCCATACTTAGCCCATCCCACAATTCTTGATCAATCAAGGTTGTTCATTGCTCCCTACTAGGGAAATATTTAGATTGTTGGAAATACTAATGGGGTTTGAAGTTTCTTTGGGACAGATGGAATTGGGTTCTTGAAAAACTTGAACATAAATTTGCCTATCGAAAAGGGATGCAGCTCAACCTAATGGGGTGCGCTATGGTGATTAACACCTTTTTTATCTCATTGGTGATTTACTTTCTAGCATGCAAGATCCCAAAAGGCAAAGAATTAGCAAAGTAGGGAAGATGTTGCAAAAAATTCCTTTGGATAAGGGATCCCAATAGAACTAGCATACCCAAGGTCAAATGGAATATATGTGCAAACCAAAAAGAGAGCAATGGATTGGGCATTCTTGACATTCTCAGGATGGCTGACTAAATGGCCACCAAGTGGATGATCAAAGCATGGTGTAACTCAAAAGCGTCTTGGGCTAAGGTTATTCTCATAAACAAATATGCACTTACCTTAATGGGCCTCCCTCAATGTAAGGATCTTGAACTTCTTAATCTAATCTTTTCCCATATTTCGGTGATGCACAAAGGGTCAAACTTGGTTTGCTCTTTGTGGAAGAGTTGGAACAGAATGAAAACATACATCGAGGTGAATGAGGACAGGAAATGGCTGACCGAGATCAAACATAATAACTCTATCTAGTTTCACATAAGGGAAAGAAACTAACTCTTAGGCCACCAAAGCGTGAAAAAAGCTATGGAATAAAGGATTTCACGTTCGGAAACATCTCTAGAATCAAGAAAGAAAATATTAAATTAGATTTGAGGAGTTTGGCTTGGCAACTAGAATTAACCATGAGGAGTGGTGCCTTTTGAGGCATAGAATCAGCTCTTCAGATATCTCTAAGTCACACCTCCTACTTGGTCACGATCTTCCTTGCATCGAGGGGCTACGATGGATCAATGGTCACAAATTGGATAAAGTGATGATTTTTAAGAAGCAAGACGACTAGCACAATGAGCTCAACAAGAGATAGTATCTGGGTTGGTCCAAAAGCAGATGAAAGTCATTGAGAACAAAACGTCATTTCTTATGTGGGAAATTCACCAACAGGGAATTCAGAACAATGCCAAAGTTGAAAAACTTTGTGGCACCCGCCATTGGTGTAAGCATTGTTATAGGGTCAAAGAAGACATTGGCCACCTCTTCTTCTATTACCCCAAGAGGCCTCTTCATTTGGCAAGATCATGTGGGGGTTGAAACTAAAAATCATGTCATTTGGAAACAAACAATGTTGGGGTAATAACTCAAATGTTTTTGGAGTTAGACATTTGTGGAAGCACGCGAACAGCACAAGGAAGAAGAAGAAGCTTGGAGCACAACACACAATACTGAATGTATTACCACTAGAATGTACAAAGATAAGTGGCCCATTAGGGCTATAGGCATATATACAAGACAAGGGGAAAAAACCTCCTAAAGAGGGAAAAAGGTGCCCAGCTCCTAGTGTGTTCACACACATCACTACCTAAACATATCAACAAATCCCCCCTGGAATTGATGCGGTGAACAAGGAGCTAGCACTCATGTATAAGGAAGTGTCAAGCTATGTCGAATCAATCCACAAAAGGAAGTAAGCTCAAAGCTTTGCGGAAAGCTTCAAACTTCTTCCTAGGGAGAGCCTTCGTGAAAAGGTCTGGAATATTCTCCTGTGTGGGCACATATGCCAAGCTGATCTCTCCAGCAGAGAAGCTCTCCCTGACATAATGATAATGCACCTCAATGTGCTTAGTGCGAGCATGGAACACTAGGTTCCTCGCCACTGCCAATGCGCTCTGACTGTCAGTGAAGATGGTGGTAGCAGAAGATTGACCAACACCCAAATCAGGCATAAGGCATCTAAGCCACACACACTCAATAGTCGTTGTGAAAGTTGCCCTATACTCATCCTCACAACTGAAAGTGACCATAGTAGGCTGCTTCTTGCTCGGTAGAGATATGCATGAGCTACCAAACATGAAGCAAAAACCACTAGTGGACACACGACTGTCATAGCAACCAGCCAAGTTAGAGTCAGAAAAAGCATGCAAATTTGGCGATAGTGATCCCCCCTTGGGATAAAACAACCCAAGTAGTCGGGTACCACTCAAGTGGCAAAAGATGCGCTTAACTGCCTGCCAATGCTTGACACCTAGGCAATGCATATACAAATGAGCTCTCTATCTTTTTTTATAGTTTGTGTATGAGTCTCGGCCGGTTTCAAAGGTAATGTCCCTAGTAGTTAAAAATTTGTTTCCTAATGCTCATTTGAAATCTCAAATGATATCCAAAAATTACGAAATCTGAAACATGGATTCTACCTGAAGTCCTCAAGCTGAAAGCCTCCTTGGCTTGCAAAAAATGGAACTTCTATTTTTTTTAAACTAGATTTTTTTATACAATAACGTAGTGATAAAAATCATGTTTTATAGATAATTTAATGGTTTTGTCCTCTGTCTAATGTTCTTCTATCTTGGCCTTGACTACCAAGAGAAACCCAACCATGCATATAAAAACCTCTAGAAGTGGGAAAAAAACCTATACACTTTCTCCACAAAGCATAAGCTATGTACATATGTATTTTAAGATTCTCTTATACATTTATGGTGTTGCTTGATTTTAGTTGTGTTTTTTAGGTTCTTTTTATGTTTTTTGCATGATGTCTCTTCTATAGAAAAGAACTTGCATGCTATTCATTTGGATTGGTCGACCACACACACCTGTCACATCACATCCCATCTGTTTGCAATAGAAGGGGCACCTAAACTTTGTTTGAGTATAAAATATAGGGTTAACACACTTTAAATACACACACTCCTATGTTTTTGCCTTATTTTACTCTCAATAAAATTCTTGTAGCTTGTATCCATCATAAAATAATTATGGCATCTAGTAGTGGAGATGGAGGAGTTTTTAGAATTACTCAAGAAGTAAATTCATATCAAGATGGAGATATGGTGTCTGCTAAACCACAAGTGGACTCCTAAAAACTAAAGCTTGAATTGCCAAATGTACCTTCATCCATATTACTATAGGATCCTCCATATGGAAGTGTCTCATATCCTAGAGGACACGGGCTAAAGGAAAGCAAACATGTGATGAGGGAAAACACAAACTTCTTTGTCAATAAATAGAATGTTCAAGGACATAATTGTAAGATTCATTTTATGTCTGTTGATTTTGAAGAAAAGCAGAGGATAATCCACACTAATAATTCACAAAACCCTAACAAACTCACACCTACACTAAGAACTTGTAAATGTTGCTTGATAATGGTACAAGTAGGATGACATAGATCAATATGTGAACCCTCATAATAGGAGTAGAGAAAGAAGATGAGAGGGGAAGTACGAGGTATCACAAGGCTCTCACAATTGTTCAAATCATGTAGTCTAGGAGAATCATGAAGGTTTGAAGAAGAAGAAGAAGAAGCCGAAGAACAAGAAGAAGCCGAAGAAGAAGAAGAAGTGAAATAAGAGGAGAAAGAAGTAGAGTTAAGATAGTCTTACCAATTAATAGAGGAAGTGTTCCAAGGCCTTCACTTTAGGAAATCCTCTTCGGAGCAGACACCACTCGACACTCTAAGAACCTCATTTGCAAGTAAATGAGGAAGTAATAAGAGCACAATAACAAGAAATGACAAGCATTATAGGTCATCCAACACTCACTAGGACATAATGAAGGTATGCCTCATGATAGACGGACATAAGTTCGAAAGAAGTGATGACCGACATTAGAAGAGAAAAAAAAGAAGCAATTGAGAGAAGAAAGGCACAAAATGAAAACAAATTAAGCCAAATAAGCCGAATAGTATTGTTCATGTATACTCAACCAGTGACACGTTGAGGAAAGGAGGCAAAGCCAATAAAAAAAGTGCAGATTGGGTTTTCTAGAAAATTCTTTAGTCTAATAACTAAAGTTCCTGAGGAGGGGATGCAACATATCACCCCTACAAAAAAAACAAATGACAAGTAGATTGGCTACACAATGCCAACTAACATCTCAAGTCTCAGAAGAGAAGGATAGGTATGAATTTTCTCTTCATTCAACTTTGAGAGAGGGATACATAAATTCATAATAAGAAACCACAAAAGAGGATTGGGTAGGAGGTCATAGCTAGAAATGCCTATTACCATCTCTAGACCTCACTTTGTTGATATTTTTGACTTAGAGATGATGAACACATCGAGACCACCCTCACCCCCAACAATTGAAATATATGATCTTAGCATGACACAATCCCCATGAAGATATCATCTTAGCATGTCATAAGAAACCATAGGGGGAGGAGTAAGTTAGTTCGCCTCATCGATCTCCATGGAAATATCACCCATGTCCATAGTCACAACTAATATAAAACTAGTTGTGTCATGGTTACATCAGCAATAAAAACATGATCATTCTTTCAAAAACAAGTCAGAACACATGCTAAGGAGATCATTTCCAATTTAAAAGCTCAAAAAGAGAAGCAATACGCCATTTTCGTGGAACCCACTTTGTTCTTTGGAGTACACCCAAACATTAGGAAGTTCACACAACTACTATCACGAATGAATGATGCTCTAATGAATGAAGCCACAAGTAGAGAAGAAGATCGAAAGCACAGAAAAAAATTGCACTAAAGTCTAAAGTTGGAATTTGCACTAAAGTCAAAAACTTGCACTAAAGTCTAAAGACGCTCAACTACTTAGACAAATAAATGCTGATAGACAATAAACTAGTATGAAGTTGCAAGATCTTTGGCAATGCCTTAACATCTTCTATATTGCCTCTAGTTCTAAAAGTAACCGCTCTAAGACCCCTTTCAAGGCCATATTTAGCCCACCCCACAATTCTTGATCAATCAAGGTTGTTCATTGCTCCCTACTAGGGAAATATTCAGATCATTGGGAATACTGATGCGTTTTGAAGTTTCTCTAGGATAGAGATGAAATTGGGTTCTTGAAAAACTTGAACATAAATTTGCCTACCGAAAAGGGATGCAGCTCAACTGAAAAGGGACGCAACTCAACCGAAAAGGGATGCAGCTCAACCTAACGGGGTGTGCTATCGTTCCTAACACCTTTTTTACTTTATTGGTGATTTCATTGGTGATTTAGCAAAGTTGGGAAGATCTTGCAAAAAAATCCTTTGGATAAGGGATCCCAATAGAACTAGCATACCCAAGGTCAAATGGAATATATGTGCGAACCAAAAAGAGAGCAGTAGATTGGGCATTCTTGACATTGTAAGTATGGCTTATTAAATCGCCACCAAGTGGATGATCAAAGCATGGTGCAACTCATAGCATCTTGGGCTAAGGTAATTCTCATAAACAAATATGCACTTACCTTAATGGGCCTCCCTCAATGGAAGGATCTTGAACTTCTTAATATAATCTTTTCCCATATTTCGGTGATGCCCAAAGGGTCGACCTTGGTTTGCTCTTTGTGGAAGAGTTGGAACAGAATGAAAGCATACATCAAGGTGAATGAGGACAAGAAATGGCTGACCGAGATCAAACATAACAACTCTATCTAGTTTTGCAGGGAAATTAAAGAAACTAACTCCATAGACCACCAAAGCATGAAAAACTTATCGAATAAACGATTTCACATTTTGAAACATCTCTAGAATCAAGAAAGAAAATATTAAATTAGATTTGAGGAGTTTGGCTCGACAACTAGAATTAACCATGAGTGGTGCCTTTTGAGGCATAGAATCAGCTCCTCAGAGATCTCTAAGTCGCACCTCCTACTTGGTCACGATCTTCCTTGCATCGAGGGGCTACGATGGATCAATGGTCACAAATTGGATAAAGTGATTATTTTTAAGAAGCAAGAGGACTAGCACAATGATCTCAATAAGAGATAGTGTTTGAGTTGGTCCAATATTAGATGGAAGTTTTTGTTTTGTGGACCTATGACACCCCCTCATTGAGAACAAAAAGTCATTTCTTATGTGGGAAATTCACCAATGGGGAATTCATACCAATGCCAAAGTTGAAAAACTTTGTGGCGCTCCCCATTGACATGTTGTTTTAATGTCCAATTGATGTACATTCCAACCATGATGAGCTATAATTGCACATATGCTATGAACAGTAGTCATTCAGCAAGTAGGTGCAAGGTTTCATCAAAATCAATGCCTCTTTCTTGCACATAACCCTTTGCAACAAGCCTAGCCTTATACCTACAATTGTTCCATCAAGTTTAAGCTCTATCTTGTATACCCACTTAGTGTCAATGGACTTCTTGCTAGGAGGCAAGTCACATAAAGACCAGGTACCATTTTTCATGATAGCATCATATTCAGATTGCATTGCAGCCATCCAATGTTTAGAATTTTGTCCTTCATCAAACAAAACAGGTTTAGTCTCATCATAGAAACTAGATGCAACAATAGCATGGAAATCTGATGCAAAAGAAGCACTATGAGAGCCTAAATGAGTACGGTATGATAGAGCTGCATCTAACTTGTTGTCATGCAAAGTCTGCACTAGCCATTTTGGCATAGTTTTTGCCTCCTCAATATCAGCTCTCTCATCAACAGTGCATCATGCAAATCTGCATCAGAAATGGAATGATTTGCATCATCACATGAAACCTGTAATGGCTGAGAACTTGCCTCATTAGGACCAGCACTTCGTATATGAAAGTAAAGGCTAAATAGCATCTTCCACAAAAACAACATCACGGCTAACCAAAATGCGTTTAGTCTTGTCCATAGAATCACCTTCATTCATATGCTCACTCTCCAGCTATTTTTAGAGGTAAGCAATACGAGCCTCATTTCTATCTTGGTACAATGTGGTAAATGTATCCCAAGCATCCATAGATGTTCTCCAAGAGCGAATGTGAGGAATAATGGCATGTTTGAAAGAACAAAAGTAACTCAAAAACAAAAGTAACTCAAAGTTATCTTCCGTACGAGTGTGTGTGTGTGTCTATATATATATATATATATATATATATATATATATATATATATATATATATATATATATATATATATATATATATATATATATATATATATATATATATATATATATATATATATATTTATATATATATATGTGTGTGTGTGTGTGTACATCAGCAAACACATTAGAGCCATTGGAAAGTACAAATTGCTTACTTTTAGATGTTACCTCCATAAATAAAAACTATACATGTTGAAGCTAAGATCTTGAGGTGCACTAAATCAATGATAGATAGTATCCCCCTAGTTCTGGATGCAGATATTTTGAATTTGAGTAAACTACTCTCTCCACGGCTTAAGTAACATGTCCAATATTCATTGATGCTACATCAAATGATTTTCTTAACAATGCTACTAAAACCGACTTATAATCGATAGACAAGCCAACCAACTTATGTGTCAGTTCTCTTAAAATTGACTATGAACAAAGTTTAGATAGAGAAGTAACACATAAAAGAAACACAAATCGTCATACTAAAAGTACAGAAGGGAGCTTCCAAATCAAGAGATGCCCATAATCCTCCGATGGGTACTGGAAATTTCTACTGACACCGATTTCAATCCAGCAGCTAAACGGTATACACAAACGGTAGTAGACCTCTGCAATGGGTTTTCGTATAACCAAATATGAGTGCATTGTACATAGTAATAGATAATGAGCGCATAATTGATACAGCTGCTATCATTCACGTAGGATTGAAAGCCATGTTCTTAAGATAAAAAAAATTCCATCAGTGTACACAGCAATAGTCCATGAAAAATACGGTTCTATAAAAGTGTTGTAAAACGGTTTATTCAACATTTACCTAAATCAATATTAAAATATATAAATATATATAAATACAAGCAGACACATAAAACCTTAAACATAACGTCCATTATCTCTAGTATGTATTTAAGTAACTTCGAGATGACATAATCTGACAAAAACGATTGGGTGTAATCTGCCGAATGGACGAGCGCAAGGCTACCCAAAAATAAAGAGTCCTAAAAAAGAGATCCAATGCCAAACTAGCTCAATAATATAATCAAATGTTAGTTCCAATGACACGTAAAAGGTTGATGTAAATATAGTGTATATATGTATGTGCGTATGTCATTGTGGATGTGTGCACTATGCGTATGTGTGAATGTGTGTATGTATGTATGTGTGTACATGTGTGTATGTATGTATGTATATGTGTGTATGTATGTATGTGAGTGTGTGTATGTAAGCTCTAAATAGGTATGTATATATGTATGTATGACCGATCCTTGAAGCCGAGGGATTAGGCCACATGGTGGAGGGTAGTCTATCATGTCGACTACCTTCATCAAGAAAATAATGAGATAAAATTAAGTTCCAAAAAATGATGGTAAAAAATAGTAAATAATTGAAGAGAGGTTATTTTTTATAAGAGGAAGTTTGGCTAAGCCTAGACTAGCAAGGGTAGGGTGGCCCGGACAATGGTGATGGCATGAAGGCAGTATGAACACTAACACTAAGAGAAGATACCTAAGGACAAAAATGCCATAGAGAGTTACAAACAAGGTTGATAACATTTTCATCCCCCTCGTGGAGGGACCATTTCCTATGAATCTTGTTATTCTCCAAAACCAACACCCTATGGTGTCTAAAGGGAAGGGACTTCTTACAATTACGAATTCTACTTCCTAAAAGGCTAAGGGTCTTATCAATTGACTACTCTTTCGGTGGGTTGTCCACCCTAATCACATTCCACAAGGTCGCTAAGCAACCGATAGCTTCTTCTAGCAAGGCTTCTTTCCAATTGATTTGGATCTGTAAAAGCAAAAGTCTTCCTAAGGCCTACCAAACCAGGAAACCCCTTGGCAAGGAAAGATGAGGTGTCCCAAGTCCTCTCTACCATTGAGGCAATACTTACACGATGAAGGGACCCCATAAATTCTGTTAGCTTTTAACATTAGGAAAAATTCCATGCTCGAGAATTTTCCATATGAGAACATTTTTTTAATTGTCAATGAGGGGGAGGCATAGGTGAAGGAACTTAAAGTCGCATCTCATAACCGGCCAATTCAAACAAAATTTCCTATTATGCGAGATATTCAAAGTCAAATTCTTCATGAAGGAACTTATTCTAGGATAGTCCCATTTTACCATCTATTCCTTCGATTGGAGGGGGATCATGGCTGAGAAGGAGGTGAGCCTTGATTTATCCCAACCATTGATTCCGTTTCTTAGGAGACACTAATCTTCATAGTCAGTTCTCCAAGCTGGTTCTAAAATCTGATCCAGAGTCTTTTGTCTTGATCTTAGAGATGCTTCCACAACCAAATCCCTTTGTTCCATAACTTCTTGTCTCTTGTAGGTTAGCAATATCGACAACCCTGATTCCCTTGATCAAGAACTAGATATAATCATTATGCCTAATATGGGAAGGTCGCTTCCACTCTTCATTGACCTTGAGATAAGGTTTTATCTTGTTCCAACTTTTCCATAACGAAGAGACCAAATCTAAGCCTTTGGGAGTAATAGGGAAAGGGGAGAACAAGGTGTAAGTCGGGACCTTTCAACCTAGGAAAACCAACAAAAGTAAGAGTACTTCTATTTCAGAAGATAAGTTTGGCCTAGTATCCATAATTCGCAAGCTTTAATCAACCATTTGCCCCCCAACTTATCTGATAACCCTCCAATGTACCAAATGATGAGCATGCCCAAATCTTTTTTACTTGCACAAATAGTCCACTTGATCTTATGTACACCTCTTCTTTCCAAAGAAAATGTTCATTTGATCACATGTCCAAAGAAAATGTTTGCCAATTCTTTCTAATTTAGCTAGAACTTTGTCCTTTGGTCTCCAACACAATAGGAAATAGATAATCAAGGCTATGTGGAACATGTTGATCACCATAGCACGACCTGCCAATTTGATTTTCATTCCCTTCTAGTAACCAAGATTTTTGTCAAGCTTGGTAAGAACCTAGTCCCACCTCTTACCCATAGTAACATCAAAGCTTAACCGAATTATCAAGAGACAAAAAAGTTTACCACTAGGAATAACTGACCCCCCTAGTCCACAAGAATTTGCATTAGAAGCCCAATTATAGCCTTGAATGTAGCTTTAGAGTGGATTATTCTAGATCCTAAAGCCACAATCAATGTATTTAGATAGTGTCAAATGGAGGCAAATTGTGCGGACTATTATGTAAGATTATTATGTAAGAAGGCATTCATGTCACCACTGAGCATTTTTGTGGTCATCTAGTCTTGGTTATTTGGCAACACAAGTCCACATATTTGGCCAATTTGGGCATGGTGTTTGACCAAGCAACTAAGGCCATCAATAACTATAGCAAAAAGCACTAGAACTAGGGGGAAAACTTGTCTGATCGATTGTTTTAATTTAATGGATTGAGAGAGGTGTCCTTCGATGATACGAGCAAAGGCATTTCCCAAAAGCATTGGGATCATCTTGATAACTTCGGGCTGCATCCAAGGTATTTCAAAGGTTGAATAATGAAGCCCACTCGACTATATCATAGGCTTTGTTGAAGTTGATTTTGAGAAAAAGAACATGTTGCAAGGATTCCTTAGCAAAGACAAGTCCTTCCCAAATATCAGTGATAGCCACAATCATCACAAGATATCATTGCTAAGTTGGGCCCCCCATCCCTCTCTGAGTGTGTGGACCTTGTGATTTGAGAACACTATCCTATGTTGCTCTCCTTGAATCGACACCCTCACCTTAGAAAATCTCCCTCCTTCCACACCAATCCTATGACCTTGATTGTAAATCACCACGACTTTGAAAATCACCCCTCAACATCACATACATATAGATTGATATTCAAACAAAAAGTAGGGAAGCCCACACACGGGGTACATGGAGTATATGTGAAGTGTATATGACTCACTCTTGTATATATGCCAACCAAAATGTGCTGCTAAAGCAAGTATTGAACTAATAACAGTCATCCTAGATGTAGGAGCGAATGTCTCATCATAATCAATACCTTTTTGTTGTGCATATCCTTTGACAACCAATCTTGCTTTCCTTTTGATTTTGAAGATCCATTTTACACCTATAGCCTTCTTTCCCTCTGGTAACTCACATAGCTGCCAAGTTTGATTCTTATGAATAGAATCAATTTCTTCTTGCATAGCTTTTCTCCAAATAGGGATATTAAGTGCATCTTTAACACATGCAGGTTCATCTTCAACAGTCGTAAGTGCCAAAATATCATGAATCTCAAAGTCTTCAACAAAACTTACATGATCTTTTGTTGTTGCTGTCTAGTCTGACTTCTTGTTCTTATATGATCTTGTTGTTGTCTAGTCTGACTCCTTATTCTTCCAGTAAAAGTCTTTATACCACTATCTTTCCAAGTCTGATATAACCAAGTAGGTGTATCTTTAAATAGTGGTGAAACTCTTTCTGACCCTTCAGCTTCCACAGGTTTTGGAACTTGTCCTACTAAGGTACTAGGACATTCTGGAACTTTAACTTCTTCCATTTCTGGAACCAAAGTCTCTTGTGGAACCGACTCTGTAGAAGGTTGTGAAATTCCTCTTTCTTCAACTTTTTCTTGAATCCTAGGAATTTTAACTCCCTCCTGATATGGCTGAACATGTACATTGAGAATCTTTCTAAAAACTCCATAGTCATTTTCACTAATGAACTCTGGAATTTCTGCTTCTTTATCATAAACCTTATTTTCAGCAATATAAGCATTACGTGAAAGAATAACTTCACCTATCTCTGGAACATAAAACCTGTATCCTTTACTTCAATAGGATATCCAATGAAAACAGCTTTCTTCGCCTTTACATCTAGTTTACCTCGGTCCTTTTTCTCAACATGTACATAAGAAAGTGATCCAAACACTCTGAAGTAACTCACATTAGGTTTTCTACCATAATAAGCTTCATAAGGTGTGATTACCTTTAAAGATTTTGTAGATGACTTGTTCAAAATGTGATTAGCTGTATGTACTGCATTAAACCAGAATTTCTGTGAAAG
Source organism: Ceratopteris richardii (assembly GCA_020310875.1). Taxonomy (NCBI): domain Eukaryota; kingdom Viridiplantae; phylum Streptophyta; class Polypodiopsida; order Polypodiales; family Pteridaceae; genus Ceratopteris; species Ceratopteris richardii. The sequence goes on along the minus strand of CM035438.1, from coordinate 92,154,242 downwards.
CCTCTTGGATGCCATCATGCTCCGCATCATCTCAACAAGTATTATATTCTTTCTTTTTGCAACACCATTCTATTGAGGAGTATAAGCAATAGTAAGGTGTCGAGTAATACCTTTCTCATCAAGAAATGTTTGGAACTCTTTTGACAAGTATTCTCCACCTCTATCACTTCTGAGAATCTGGATAGTTTCTTGATTTTCATTTTCAACCATAGCTACAAACTTCTTGAACATAGGAAAGACTTCTCACTTCAACTTAAGACCATAGATCCATGAGTATCTCATAAAATCATCAACAAATAGAACAAAATACCTCAAGCCCTGAATAGATTCTACTCTCATAGGTCCATTCACATCTGAATGAATAATCTGCAATTTCCTGGTAGATGTGATATGACCATGTTTCTTGAAAGGTAGTTTATGCATCTTACCTTCAAGACAACCTTCACATATATCTGGATTCATATGGTAGCTTGAATGAGGGTAAACTCTCAACCATACCTCTGTCTTTGATACTCTTGAGAGATCCAAAACTAATATGTCCAAATCTCTTATGCCATAGCTTCATATCTTCCACCGGTGACGGAGATTTGATTGCATATGCCTAATTGATTTTTGACAAAACAAAGATCCCTCCTCTATGCTCACCTTGTAAAATACACTTGTCGTCTTTGTGTGATAAGATCTTACAAAGATCTCTCTCAAATACAACTTTAAAACCATCACCTAAAAATGCAAATATAGATAACAGATTCTTCTTCATTTCAAGTACATAAAGAACATCTGAAAGAACATTTAGAAGTTGATCTCTCAAGTCAACGAGTCTCGTAATGTCAGTTTGAATTGACTCACTAGCCTTCATCCTTGTATTTGCTAGTTGTCTCCTCAAGTGAGCTTTCCTAGCAGGAATTCTGCTCTGAAAAATATTCTCAAGCTTTAACCAAGCTTGTCTAGAACTTCTGCAAGATCTGATCTGTGGTAGAATATGCTTTTTGACACTCATTGTTATGAATGAAAGTGCTAAAGCATCTCTAGCATCCCACCTTGCCTGATCTTCAGTAGGAGGAACTGTAAGTAAAGACCTACCTATGACTCTGGATGTCGAAGTAGTTACCTCTTCTTCAGTTGGTTCTATAATAGTAATTCTAGTACCTCTTGAAGCTGTTGTAGCTCCTTCTTCGCCTTCTCCTTTGGGTCTTGTTAAGGATCCATTGACGATACTCCATAAATCCTTTATCACTAAAATATTCATCATCATGAAACTCCACATGGGATAATTAGAATATCCATCCAACTTGTCCTCAATTCTAATCTCACTCATCATAACTAAGTGTGTATGTCAATTATGCTATGATACCAAGTGTTGGAATTTGGGGCCCTAGGATCGTTCCAATACTAAAACCTTTTGAGCATACACACTTAATTAATTAAGATGATAGGTGAGAGATAGAAAGAAAGAGATCTTGAGACAAGGATAGGGAACGTAAGCTAGATGCTTACTCACTAAAAAATAGATGTCCAAATTACAACATGGGAGTACCACTCAACCATATAAAGTGGTGCACTCACTAACAGAAGAATACCCAAGAAGATGATGATACAAAATTTAGATTATGTTGAAATAATCTAAGTGTGTGTGAAGTGAACGAGCAACAAAGCTAACCTTATTCTCACAAAATAGTGTGACAAAATTGTAAATCAACCAATCCTAATTTTGAGATTAGGGTAGAGAAACCCTAAAAACAAAATATAAGGTTAACTCACAAAAGATAGTTACCACCACCTTGTAGAAGACTTCTTGCTCCAAGAGAGTAGCCTCTCCTTCACCAAATCTTCACCTCCAAAGCTTCAGAATCTTCAAACTCTAGCTTGAGATCTTTGAGTGATAATCAAGTGTGTGCTCGCCATGATCCTTTTATAGGTTAAGCCTTCCATAATAAAGCAATAGCGATAGTTCTTCAAATAAAGCACAATCATAGCGCATGACCAATAAAGCAATAAACCTGAAGAAACTCAATGTTGCTACTATAAAGGATAATTACCCATTGCCAATCACTAACCATTTGCTATAGAGAGTAGGGAAAGAAGTATATAGTTTTCTTTATGGTTTCTCTAGATACAATCAAGTTGTTATAGCCCTTTTTAGACTAGCATAATCTCGTTTTTGCAACGGAGTGGGGAGTATTTGCATTTAGGGTAATGTCATTTAGCTTAACTGATGCACGTGCTACTTTTCAAAGGCTAATGTTTCATGTATTTAAGGAGTTTCTAAGGAAAACAATGGAAGTATATGTGGATGACATGTGTGCTTTTTCTTCAGCTAGAACAAATCATTTAGTGGAACTTATACAAATTTTTCAAAAATAAAAAATCTATAGAGCTTGTCTAAACCTTGAGAAGTGTATATTCTTTGTAAGACGAGGCAGGATCTTCAGCCATATAGTATCCAAGAATGGTATTCTATGGATGAGGAGAAAACAAGAGTCATACTGAGATGCCAAGACCAATAACATTAAAAGAGCTACAAGCATTTATGGGTAATTATGGGTATTTTAGAAGATTTGTTCATAATTATTCCATAATTTCTAAACCACTATATGCCTTAATCACAAAATTTGTATGGATTGATGAGTGTGAAGAAGCCTTTAAAAAGCTGAAAATAGGGTTAAGTTCAACACCAATACTAAAACCTCCGAACTCGGAGAAATATTTTCATGTTCATGTAGATGCTTCTAACTTTGCATTGGGATGCATTTTAGCTCAACTAGTTGAGGATACAAAATTGGATTTTCCCATTGCTTATGTAGGTAGACAACTTAACCAAGCTGAGAAGAATTACACAACCACTAAAAGGGAAGTGTTAGGTATGGTTTATGCAGTCAAGAAGTTCAAGAATTATCTTTTGGAAAATTAGTTCAAATTCTTGGTAGATCATTAGGCCTTATTGTACTTGGTAAATAAGCCTTGATGGTTCTTGTTGTTGATGGAGTTTGATTTTGAAGTGGTAGTAAAACAAGGAAAAACTCACATTACAGTAGACCATCTATCTAGATTGAAGAATGGAGAGAAAGCAAAGGGAGTAGATGATGAACTACCAGATACTTATCTCTTCAAAATTGAAGCAATTCTTAATTGGGAAAGAAAAATAGTTCCAATTTTGAGTTTTGGACTTCAATTCAGGAGGCAATACATGAGAAAGAGATAAGTCAAAGTAAAAATTATATCTTAATCCCTAGCTATTTCTATTACCTTCATTCAGTGGGAGTTTTTCTGAATTGCATATTAGAAGATGAACAGAATATTTATTTGGAGATTGCACACCACTCACAAGGTATAGCACATGTATCCAAGTCTCAAACCCTAACAAATTTGCACAGATTAGGGGTGCATTGGCCTAATCAAAAGAGAGATGTACATTACTTTGTTGAGAATTGTGATGATTGTCAAGAAAAGCAGATGGTAGAAAGTCCAACTTTGTTCATATTACAAAAGAAACCTTCATGGAGTGAAGAACTTGTGAAGTGCTTGAAAAGAAATAAAGATCAAGAAAAATTATTTCCAATGATCAAATAATGAAACTAGAATGCCAATATTATTCTTTGATAGGGGAACAATTGTATAAAAGAGGAAAGGTTGGATATTAAGGATATGCATTCAAGATGAATATGTAAAAATTCTCTAATTAGCACATGTTGGAGCAACATCGGTACACTTTTCAATTGAAACAACTACACGGTTAGTTATATATGTTGGATTGTGGTGGCCAACTCTACTTCAGGATGCAAAGTTAATTGTGCAATGATGTGATATCTGCCAGAGAACTAAAAATCCAATAAGGAGAGATGATATGCCTCTTAGACCAATAATGAGTTTCATAGCTTTTTCAAAGTGGGGCATAGATTTCATTAGACATATCTCACCTTCTTCTAAAAATACTCATGCCGAGTATATAATTGTGGCAGTTGACTACTCAACCAAGTGGGCAGACACCAAGGCAACAAGAAGGAATGATGCACAAACCACTGCAAAATTTCTCTTTGAGTACGTTTTTGTGAGATTTGGGTTTTCAATTGAAATTGTAAGTAATAGGGGTACTCATTTTGTAAATGAAGTCATGAAACACTTGTTAGAAGAATTTCTAGTAACTCATATATTATTTGCTCCTTATCATCCTCAAGCTAATGGTCTAGCAAAGAGAATAAACAAAATACTTTGTGGAATCTTGCAAAAGATAGTAAATAACAAAAGATCAGATTGGCGTAAGCAATTACATCATGCTCTTTGGGCATATAGAGTTCCTTATAAAACTAGCATTGGAACAACACCATTTAACATGGTCTATGGCCAAAATGTTATCTTGCCCATGGAATTCTTGATTCCAACATGGAGAGTAGCACAAACCCTAGAATGCAAAGGACATGAATTCATAGATAGGATTGCAGAATTAGAAAATTTGGGATCCGCTAGACTTCAAACAATAAATTCTTTGTACGCAAATAAAAGGAGATAAAAAACATACTTTTACATGCATATTAAAGACAAAGGCTTGAAAGAAGGAGATCTAGTTTTGGCATTCACAATAAAGGAGATGGGTAAAAAGTTTCACAAAAAGAGGCCATGGACCATATAATTGTATAAGATGAGTCCTCGTGGTGCAATGCAATTTGCAACCTTGGATGGAATAATCATGGCTAATTATATAAGTTGCTATAGAGTCAAGAAATATATAGAGCCACTTACAGAACAACAATGGCATAAACTCCAAATTGCAACACATCGGAGAGAGGAATTAGAAAGGATCAAGGGAAAGTCACAACAAGAAGCACAAGAGAGGATACAGAAAATACAAGGAAAAATGGGGAAACAATAAGAAAACAAATGCATCTTATTTTTCAATTCATTAAATTTTTATATTATTTTCTATTTTTTATTTGTCATATCACTACTCTTGTAAATACCTAATCATTGTAGTTTTCTTATAAAACTACTCTTCAAAATTGTCAAGTCTTAGAAAAATAGTGGAATTCATGTGACTATAGAAGAAACATTTGGAGAAGCTAAGGAAATGCCAAATGCACAAATCCATAATAAATCAATGAGAAAAATTCTTTGAGCACTTATAAGGTTCACTTTTTACACACAATGGAGGTACAAAGTTCAATACAAGGCAGATCTTCAACAAACCTACCTAAATTCTCATTATCAAAGAGAATTAGGAGGGGGAGGAATAATCAATAAAAGCATTCCAGATGAAAGCAACTCAAACAAAATAAAGAGACAAAGGAAAATAGAAGAGTTTTGTTCTTATTTTTTGTAGAAAAAATAGTATAAACATTTTCTTTTTTTATTTGAAAAATCTAGAAAACACAGATACACACACCAAGGATTTTTTTTTAGATAAATTTTTTCATTAAAAAACCAAAAAATGATAAAAAAATATTTTACGAAAATTCTTTGAAGGTAATAAGTTTGTGTTTCAATTATAGAATAAAAGCCTTCACTAAGTGTTGGAAGAGTTTTACTTTATCTAAGAAGTTCAATTGTACATATGAATAATTTTCTTTCATTTAGTGCGATGTTTTGGTTGGAATTTTGTCTTTTCAAAAAGCAAAAAATATGTAAAATTATGAACATTGATCACAAAAAAATTGGAGTGATTTGGAAATGGCATAGGAAATGTTCAAGGGAATGGTTATCACTCCAGCACTGGGACATTGATTCCTAGATGCGGGGGGACCTCTAAGGAGGCTAAGCAGCATCTAGTAAGAGTAGCCAAGTACATCTACTTGGTAAAATCAGGCAACTACAAATTCACTATGGCAACAAGGGATATTCAAAGATTGAACAAAAGATAATACATCATGGAGGTTCGGGAGCAAGTGGGAATCAAAGGGTTTTTAGAGCTTGCCACAATCATGATTGACATACCGAGATGTATTGAAGCAATAGAACCAATGGATAACCACTTTTGGAATGAGAACAATAAAAAAGAACACCTCACGTGAAATGTTACAGATTTTGAGGGAGTATATAGAGGAATTCACATCAATCAGCAAGTGGTCAGGAAAGCTCTTCAATTGGAAGAAGAAATCCATTATAATTTGAATGACATTAGAAAAGGCATGGATCTCTACAATGATATCAAAAGCTTTATAGACTTTGAACCAGAAGCAGTCAATCTGGCTATGAGGTTGTTCCACCAACATTTTTGCTCCATTCAAATGGCAAGATACACTCAACCACATAAAGTGGTGACACTAGCCTTCATGAAGAGAGCACAATCAAAGAAAATGATGTGTTTGGATATGTCATAAGGAATATATATGAAGCAACTACTCACTAGAAAGAGACGAAATTCCTCAAAGATGGTCAAATGTTGTCTAGGATTATTTATATTGCTTAAGAGGAAGAAGAGGAGCTAGATCCTATGCTTAGCTACAGGGAACTAGAAGCTTACATAGCAACACAAGCCTCCAAATCACCAAAGGTGTTACGATAGAAAAAAAATGAAATGGAGTCTTCACCTAAGCCCACAACAAGATAGACTTTGGGTAAATTATTTCCCAATGTCATGGAATTGACAGGAGCCAAAGGATTCAAGCCTTTGAAGAAAAGGTTAAAATTGATGGAGTCAAAAGAAGATGAGGACATAACTACCAAGGTGAAAGAAGACCCAAGTAAGGCTGCAATTAACATCATGGTAAGAGAGGATCCCATGAAGGCTATTGTAAACATTGAAGAGCCTACTCAAGAAGATGAAAATATAACCATCAGGGTAAAAGAGGATCCCAAGAAGGTTGTTGTAAACATTGAAGAGCCTACTCAAGAAGAAGAAGTTGTAGCATAGAGGGAAGTCCAAGCATATGTGGCACCACACCCTCCCATGGTTGCAAAGCAAAATTTGTATACTTATTATTTGCATGGGAGTGAGGACAAGAGGAAGAAATATGAAGAGAAATATCAAAAGATGCTAGAAGACTTCTTAGATAAATCCAGAGATTGGATTGAGGAGGAATTACAAGTCTAAGAAAGGCTCCATGAAAGTTTGATTAATGCAAAAACAAAAACAACTTTTGTGAAGAGGGAGATTGAGCTTAAAAAATTATTTGATATACTATGTATGGATAAGGACCAAAGGAACTTAGTAGCTCCAAAGAAGGTAAAACCAGTCAATCTCACAAAGGATAAGGAGGTGCACAAAGAGGTGGTAGAAGCCAAAAGAGAAAGAAACATCAAAAAGAGTAGAAAGAGACCCGGGGGCAAAGATGAAGATGAAAGGCAATACAAGCAACCACCACCTCTATTGTTGGAACCCCCACCCCATCTCTTAGAAGGAGGATCCACTATTGTGCAAAAAATGGATCAAATAATTTTTGTACCACAACCTCTTGAAAAAGAAGAAGATATCAAAGATGAAGATAATAAAAAGCAACAAGATGGAGATTATCTCTTTCTCCAAGTTATATTCTTAGGAAGCTAAACAAATGGATGTCTATGACATTCAAAAATTGAAAGAATCAGAACATAATGCTGACATAGATTATTTTTTTCATGCATCTACGGGATTTGAAGTTCACATATCTTAGGAAGTGCACGAAGCTCCTTAAGAAACAGTGGTTGTAACCACTCATGATAATCAAATCAATGAAGAAAGGGAAGAAGATCTCAAAGCACTGTCACCATTAGCTAAAGCTCAACTACGAGATGAAGTTGTTGAAGCTCTAGAGAAAGAAGAAGAAGAAAAGGAAGTAAAAAAACAAGTATTAAAGATGTATTAACATATATCTTGAGTGAAATAAAGGTTACAGTGAAAGAGGTTGGAGAGCAGTGAAGAAACAAATAGAAAAAGAGTATACCAATAGGAAATTAGGGTTGTAACACCTGAAAGCCCTAAGTGGACCTTTCAGGATATAGCTCGAGAAGAAGAAAGGATATTTGTAAGAGATCAAGAGGAAACAAAAATACTTGAAGAAAAACCAATCAGGGTTCAAGAGTGCAACACATATTTAGGTAAAGGAGAGATGAAAGAACAAGAAGTTAAAGAGGAAAATCAATCATCATTAGAGAAGCAGCAAAGATTCAATTAGAGGTACAAGTGGAGGAAATAAAAACAATTCAAAATAGACTGGAACATTTCTTAGAAGGTTCTAGAATGGCAATCTTAGCAAGAGAATGGAAGAAGACAAGAGAAGGGAGGAAAAGGAATATTTCCAAAATCAGAAGCAAGCATTGAAGATTCAAGGATATAAAAAGTCTCTCTTGGAAGATAATGTTTATCTTCAAGATGAGATCATCAAAATGATGTAGGACAGTAGTCAGCCACTTATAGAAGATTTGAGATGGAAGAAGAACAAATAATGAGATCAGACTTTGAAAAAATGGTGCAAGGAAAAGACAAATCATTACAAGATCTTCAAGTAGATGGAGCAACAAAAGATGAAGAACTAAATATTAAAAAATAAGAAGCTCAACAGAAAGAAGCAAAAGTTAGAGCACTACAAGAAGAGTTCCAGAGAAAAGAGAAAGATTTTAAAGAAAAAATAGAGACATGGAAAATCAGAGAAGAAAATATAATGTTTTATACTCTTCACTCAAGAAAGTCAAGGAACACAATGAAGAATTACTATCTATGTTAAATCCATATAGTTATACAGCTCTACAGAGCATTGAAGAGTAAAAAAGGATAAAGAAATTGGAGAAAGATCTACAAGAAGTGAAGAAAGAGAATCAAAGTCTTAAATAACAACTACAGAAAAAGGATGAAGCAGAGGAACAAGTAATGGGGCTGATGGCACAAGTAAAGAAGATGTTAGAGGAGCATCAGAGATTTAAGATATGAATTGAAGAAGAGATGAAAAAATGTAATCAAAACATGAAACAATATTTTCAGATGATGGATGAGTGGGAGAAGAAAATCACAACTATGATGGAGGCAATCAAAGAGGAGGAAAAGAGAGAAGAACATATGATGGAAGAAGATAGATTCAGCCCTATCAGGGATACAAAAGTAGCTGTGCCAGAAGAGAGGCAGATGCATGTCCAATCAGATGATAAAGATCAAGAGGTGGAACCACAACTATGTACATTACTTGTAGATAGAAACAACCGAATCAGATACTTAAAGGAATTTTATGATAGATATGAATAAAAAATTAATAGATTTTTGCTCCATAAAATTGAAAATCGAATCAGGTCATTATCCAATTTTGATATGCTCGATATGTCCTTGCCATACTTACATGAGTCAATAAAAGAGTACCAAACTAGTATTTTGGGAAAGGAGCCAGATCTTTTTTTGGAGTACTTAGATAGTCACTTCCTTCTAACTAAAGAATTTTTCCACAAAGTAAATCCTCGTTGGAGGGGGGATTTTTGGCAGAGCACAAGGAATGTAGGCACATATGGACAGAGGCTCATGTTAGTCTACATCTCAATCCAGCATATTGTCCATGGGCCAGAAGACACGATTGGCCAACTTTTTGGGAATGAAGACAAGGAGGATAGATTCCCAAGAGTTGGCTAAATTTTGCAAAGTTAGTAGACCCACCAAGGGAAGGATGGCCAACAAAATGTTATATTCTCAATATTATAGATACATTCATTATAGATATGCAGGATGTACATGACTTTACAATTATTGTACAAATAAGAATACAAAAAATCATCAAAACATATTTGGAAAGCTTCTCAAAGGTTAATATCAGAACCTTGAGATTTTTAGGCTTCCATTCTTGCACAAAAACACTACTTTTTTACTTGATTGAAGCACCAAATAGGCATTGTTTAATGGCTTATTTTGTAAGAGTAATATTCATGCAGAATGTATATTTACAAACTTTTGAAGATGCCTTTACAATAGGATTTTTTAAATTGGAAACAAGACTTTTGGTAGAGTATCTCTAAGACTAGAGGCGAGAATACTTGCATATGAAAGAATCTTTTTGGAATACCAAAGCAACTATAGTTGATGCTCCACAAGCTTCAGTCAACTAGAGAAAAGCACCCATGGATTTAATCAATGACATTAACTCGGAAGAAAGGCAAAAGTATGTAAAGCTTCAGGAGATGTATAGTAGTAAATAAAGTTAAAAATTTGACAGCAAAAGAGTGTACATAGAGTTTGATGAGGACATCAAAAGGATTAGGAGGGGAAGGATGTTGAAGGAAGAATCTCAAATAGATACTTTTCTCTTGTAAATAGCCAAAGAATAGAGTTAGAAAGCTCTAATTTTTGTAAAACGCGGGAAGGTTCTTCCTTGAGTTATGCTAGAGCTATGTACAAAGCTAGAAAGTCATTTGTGGGAATAGAGTTAGAGATCTAGGGGATTAGAAATGAGAAAATAATATACTTTGGAACTAGTATATAAGGCAACTAAAAGAGAGAATGAGGGACTTTTTGGTCATTTATAACTTTTCCTTCTTGAGAAAAAAGCTCTTTCTTTGGCTGTCTTCTTGATCATGGTGTCTTTGTGAGATGCCTTGTGTGAATTGTTATATGTTTTTTGGTTGATCATTCAGTTGTAGAATGAGTTGAGATTTGTGTGAGATCTATATTGAGTTTAATGATATGTGAGAATATATTTTCTTGGTTTAAAGAAATTCCTCTATTTCGAAGTGATCTCATCAGCGGTTTTACTTAAGATAAGTAGTTTTAATAATATATTTGGATTTTCCATGAAAAATGGCATGGAATAGGCACTTTAATCACTCAATTTTGGTACTATATTAAGAGAGTTACGATCATTTCAAGTTTTCGGAAATAACTTTATAGAAACTCGTGATTACAGAAAATCGTGTTTTTATCAACTTTATCTTTTATCAATTCTCAGTGGATCTCATCTCAAGTTTGACTTATATCTTTTGTGAATGATTGATTTGTGGTTCATTGCATTATTCTTTAAGCAACAATCAAGTTAACTTGTTCTTGGATTGACAACTTGAAGAGGTTTTCTTTTTCTATTGAAGTTTCATCAAGCCACTATTGCTACAATGAGACAGATGTTCTTAAGGGAGTGGTGAAACAGTGCGGAAAGAGTATCCTAAGCAGCTCTAATTGTTCTACATGAGAGAATGTGGGGGATAATGGAAGGTTTGATAGGCGAATCTACCAATGCACGTGCATGTGGATCTCTTCCATCCAAACAAAGCTACTCTACAATAGGTGCAATAGGAACTACAATGGGACTAGGAAATTGAAGAAGACCTAAATCACCTATTTATCATAGTATTTGTAGGTGTAGGGGGATGTATTTCGACATCCTAAACAATATCCTTATAAAGATATCATATGGTGCTTGCAACCCTCAAGCCACTCATTGAAAATGTCATTATAAAAGTACGAGATTCAAAAACTATTTCTTAACTTTCTATACTATTCTTCATTTTCTTTTTAAGACGTTGCTTTGTAAATGGATAGGCGTATTTCTCTAGCATGCACATTTTCGTTGTCTAACGAACAAGGTGGAACATTGAATCATACATAAACAACACTTTAAATGTGTATTTTCTACTATCGTTACACATTTCGCCACGAGTTGAAGCAATATAGGCATGACTTGTATGCCTTATGCATTCGATTGGATTCTTTTTCTCAATTGAAACATATATGCATACGATATGTTTCGCCACTAGCATGGTCATTCATGGAGAAAGTGAGAGATAGGCATTATTTCCGCTTAGTTTCAAAACGAACATAGCATGAAAATTCATTAGTCTATATATTTCCATGCAAGTAAAGGGAAGAAGTATATCATTCAGATTCTTCATTTCTACCAAAGGGAATGGAATGGAAAATGTACTTTATATGAGAATTTAGAAACATAAAAAAGGGAATAATCCTAATTTTTCGGCATAAATATATTAGCAGATTTGAAAATTACATGAAAAGGGAGCATTAAAGGGAATGCTTAAAGTTGTTGAAGGGGCATCTTTTTCCTTCTTTAGGAGGCTTTCCCCCCTAGCTTGTATATAGGTCTATGACCCTGATGGGTCACTTATCTTTGTACATTCACTTGGTAACACATTGTGTATTGTGTTGTTCTCCAAGATTCTTCTTCTTCTTTCTTGTGTTGTTCATGTGCTTCTATAGACCTCGACTCCAACAATTGGAATCAAAGTAGGTTGTTGCTCCCCCTAAGGCATCGTCGACACCTCTCCGCTCACAATCAGAATTGCATGAAATTTGGTGAGCATATTCGAGTTGAGCATACTCTAGACATGTTATCATAGTGATGGTGTAGGCAATTTCATCCTTTTGTGCCAAACATATATACAAATTTTGGTTTGCAATTATATTGGCTCGAAGTCCACCACAGGTCTAGCAAAGCTCAAGTGGGTATTTTTGTTCAACTTTTTGAGATAGAGAAAATGTTCTCAATCATGGTATTTATTCATTGGCCATCGCTAAAATCAATTATGTATTTTGTATGTTGGTTATTGAGGGTAAGTTGTATGGTACTATTACCCATTGTGGGCATACATGAGGTTTCATGTATTGCTAGCATAAGGGATGTCAAATATTGTGCAAGGTGTTGAAAAGCATCCTAGTACACCTGCAAATATAGTGATTGAAGGTGATACAGATGGTGTTGAAGATGATGATCTTCAATTCCCTGGTCATGTTGCAATTCCTATTGTACCTACTACAAAGCAAGTTCCTTAGTATGGGATATATGCGCAAGTACATGCATTGATAGCTTGGTCTATAAAACATGGCATCATTCCTCACATTTACTCCTAAAAAATAGAAAAAGATTCTTGGGATATTCTTACAACATTATACCAGAGAAGAAATGAGGCTCATGTTGCTTAGCTCCGAAAATATTTGGAGAGTGAGCATATGAATGAAGGAGATTCAATGGATAGTTTTTTTGACAAAGATCAAAGATTTGAATGAGCAATTGATTTCCATTGATGAAACTTTACAAGGTAGTTCACTTGTGCAAACTCTTCTTAAATTATGTTCTAGATTCATATTAGGGTTTTGCATCTATTCTTTGATTTATGATGAAAGGAAATCCTCATGCCTTAAGCTTTGAGGAGTTAGTTCTCTGCTTTACTCTAAGAAGTTCACTCTAAGCAAAACATATCAATTATGTGTGTTATAAGTTAAGATTTCTTAACTGATCAGAAGGGCAAAGGTAAATGAATCTCATCTACCAGTAAACAAAAATCTACTAATGCTACAAAGTCAAAGATGGAAGGCAAAGATGATAAGAAAACAAAAAAGTAATTGGCTAGAAAGGAGGCAAAGAAGAAAGAGGAAAAAATGGTTGTTGCAAAGGCCTCTACACCTAAAATAAATTTTGGAAATCTTTTTGAGAATGAAGAATGGGAATTTACTATTGTTTGTAGTTATGAACCATCTTCTCATTAGTAGTGTATATCTACAGTAGACTCGGATCCTTGTTATTTTGATACTGGTTCAAGCAGACATATTATCTCACAACATAGTTTCTTTACCTCACTTGAGCCTACTCCTATAGGGAATATTGCCACATGGGCTAACAAATACTCTTATCTTGTATCATTTTGACTACTCTTGATGGTAGTTTTAATACATTGTTAGATGCCTTATATATGTCAAGGATCAAGAAAATTTTATTATCAGTTTCAGCACTAGCCAAGATTGGTTTGGTAGTCAAATTTTTTGATGATAGATGTACACTTAATGATATCTCAAATGGTTATGTTATCATTGCTTATGCCATGGGTTGTATGAGCTCATAAATTATGCAAAATTTGTGAATGCTTCAACATGTACAATTCATGATTCTAAAGCCATCTCAAATGCAAAGCTTTGGCATGCATGCTTTGGTCATCCGAACTTTTCTATTTTGCTTCACATTCAAAAATATGAAATGGTGTCCATTTTGCACAAACTAGAGGCAACTCCTAAACATATTTGTTGTACTTTGGGGAAAATGCAACATTACTCTTTCTCAGAAGATGGTTGAGTTAGAGTTGCACATAGATTGCAGCTTGTTCAGAGTGATTTCTATGGTCCTATGCACACACCTTCATTTGAGAATTACCTATACTTCATGACTTTCATTGATGAATTTTCCAGGCATGCATGGGTTTATCCATTGAAAACAAAGATTGAGATGTTTGTGTGCTCTAAAAAATTTCTAGTTATGGCTAAAAATCTATCGGCATGTGGGCGCCCTCCATTATGATCAAGGGAGGGAACATATACTTTCTGAGTTTAATGTATTTCTAATTGAGCATGAGATGAAACATAAGTGTACAGTGCCATATACACCTCAACTAAATAGATTTTCTAAAAGGAAGAACATGTATCTCATCGAAACAGCGAGGTGTATGGTCAAAATTCATGCTTTAAGACATAATTTCTCACGAGGTTATCATATGTGCAACATATGTACTTAATAGGTGTCCCACTAATTAGCATTACAATCTATCACTCCATATAAGGCTTGGCATGGTCGTAATCAATTTGTTGCTCATCCACGTGTTTTTGTTTGTCTGCCATATGCATTAGTACCTAAATAGCAACATAGAAAATTGAATGATAAGTAATGAAATGTATTTCCTTGCGTGCAATTTTGAAAGAAAAGACTATTATTTTATCATCCATAGACTAAATGCATTCTTGTTAGCCAAGTTGTTGATTTTGTGAAAGATGTGATTCACCCCTTACTTTCATGTACGAAGGAGACATCGGTTAGCTCAAAGGATGTGTATGACACTTTGCTACCTCTTTTTATAGGTGGACAGACAAGAGATATTCCAAATGAAGCAATTCATCTGCCTTTACATGTTACAAATAATAAAGTATGCAGAGATATTCCAAATGAAGCAATTCATCTGCCTTTACATGTTACAAATAATAAAGTATGCCTTAATGGCTAGTGCAGACTTTGAGAGATAGCAAATTAGATGCACCCTTGTCATATCCTACTTGTTCAAGCTTTCATAGTGCTTCCTTTGCATCACATATTTATGCAATGGATGTCTCTCGTTTTTATGATGGGAATGAGCCTATTTCTTTTGATGAAAGAAAATGGATGGTGCTATGCAATTAGAATATGATGGAGACATGAAGAATGGTACTTGGTCTTTCTGTCACTTGCCTCCAAGCAATAAGGTGATTGGCACTAAATGGGTATACAAGTTCAAACATAAGCTTGATAGAATAGTTGATAAGTATAAGGCTAGGCCTATTGCCAAAGGTTATGCTCAAGAGAGGGGCATTGATTATGCACAATGAACACTATTCGTAGCATTTGTGCACTTGCAGCTTATTGTGGTTGGAATGGACATCGATTTGACATTAAAACTGCATTTCTAAATGGTTATTTACATGAAAAAGTGAATATATTGCAGCCTCGTGGTTTTGTGCAAAAAGGGAATGAAAACAAAGTATATAGGTTGAAAAAGGCATTATATGTATTGAAGCAAGCACCACATGCTTGGTATGAAAAGATACATGCCTACTTGTTTGCACATGTTTTTTAGAATAATCCAATCAAAAGCACCGTATATATTAAACATGCAGATGAGGAACTTCTTATCATTGTTGTATATGTTGATGTTATGCTCTCACTAGTCTTAATGAAAAGCATATTGCTAAATTTAAGGTTGATTTGCATGCCTCTTTTGAGATATTGGATTTGGGGTAGTTGCATCATTATTTGGGCATTCGATTAATGCAAGTTGATGGGGGAATAGCGTTATGTCAAAAAAACACATTGACACATTATTGTAGTGTTTTGGCCTTGACGATTGCAAACCTATTGCCACTCCCAAGGAAATAGGTTTACGATTGAGTCTTCATGATGCTTGAGATGCATTTGATGTTGTTCTCTATCAAGCTATTGGATGCTTGATATACTTATGCATAAGTCAATAATATTTATTTTGTTGTCTCTCATATGAGCAAGTTCATGCATTGCCTAGGTGTCAAGCATTGGTAGGCAGTTAACCACAACTTTTGCTTCTTAAGTGCTACCCATGTTGATATATTTTAGTAGTGATGTGTGTGAACATAGGATTGTTGTTGCATTTTTTTTCCCTCTTTATGAGGTTTTTCCCCCAACTTGTATATACACCTATAACCCTAGTATGTCAATTATCTTTGTATATTCACTTGGTAATATATTGAATATTGTGTTATTCTCCTAGTACTTCTTCTTCCTTGTAATTCCACATGCCTATTATGGAAATTATCATATCCTTAACACTAGAAAATATTAGAATCCAAAAATGTTGAAATAATTATAAAAACAAGAAAAATAGAAAAAGGCAAAGATTCATGTTGAAGAAACAACACCAAAGAATGCGAGAAAGGAAAGAAACCAAGTATGTCTTCCAAAAGATGATAGATGTCAGGGGAGCACTAGATTGTGCTTTCTAACTTCACTAGACAAGATTTCGGAAATACACTTATGATTACAAGAACACCCACGTAGGGAAAATAATACAAGAAGACGGATTTGATACAAGACGTCCCACAACCCGAGACCAATAGGTATGGAAAACTGGACTAGAAATGATACAGGGGATCCCACAACCAGGGATCGTAAGTATGAGACAAGATGTCTGGATTACAAGAATTCCCTTCTGGGAGATGAGCTGAATACAAGAAAGAACTTGACAAGATCTCATAATACGAGATTACAAGAGGACAAGATAGGATGTCCAAGAACTAGACTAGATGGGACTAGAACAAGAAACAAGACAGGAACTGGAACTGGAACTTGGAGAGTACTTACTTGGCGGTCACGACTCCTTGAGCTCCCAAGACTGGTATTGGCAAGACTGATTATGAATGTGGTCAACCCCTCCTTATATAGGTTTTCCAAGGGCGGTTCTAGGGCGGTTACGAATTGATGATGTCATCGATGATGTCATCAATTCAAAGCACGGTCTCTGGATGTCAGAATCAAGCAAGAAGACAGTCGATCTTAGGGTTTTGGCATGTCCCGGACGCAATGGAAGCATTAGTTTCCCCAAATTCTGAACCAATCATGAGATATAGGATTCACATGGAATCTGAGATTCATGATGGTTTTCTTTGTGCATGACATTACCTCCCCCTCAAGCGACGAGTTCCACGAGGAGCGGTCATGTTCTCTAGTCTCGGCTTCATTGGATTTCTCTTATGGAATTCTGGAACCTTGATTCGTGCTCTCTGAAGGTTTTCTGCAGGTTCCCAAGTACGATCACTGATGTCATACCCT
This sequence comes from Ceratopteris richardii, assembly GCA_020310875.1. Taxonomy (NCBI): domain Eukaryota; kingdom Viridiplantae; phylum Streptophyta; class Polypodiopsida; order Polypodiales; family Pteridaceae; genus Ceratopteris; species Ceratopteris richardii. The sequence continues at coordinate 92,137,041 of CM035438.1, read as the reverse complement.
TTCCAATGAATAAGGTATTCCAATCTTCCTCGGGATATTCTGGAATCTAGGACATGCTCGACTTCAAATTCTTCATGATCATCAATCTCGATAGGTGGTGAAGGACTAGGTCTCTCCCCCCTCAATGGCGAAATCTGATATGGTTCCAACATGGATACATGGAAAACTAGATGTATTCTCATGGTGCTTGGTAGCTGGAGCTTGAAGGTGACTGGATTGATCTTGGCCAAGATGGTGAATGGACCAAATCTTTGATGATCTAACTTTGCACAGGGCCTTGAAGTTTGTAAATTGTTTCTGAGTAACCATACTTTATCCCCAATTTGATACGATGGATTTTGAACACGATGTTGATCTGCATAGTACTTATAATGTTCTTGAGCTTTATGGATCTCTTCCTTGAGTTCTCTGTGAATTTCCATGAGGTACTGAGCCTTGTCTCTAGCAGTTGGGTTCTTGACATGATTTGCGAGTTCTATGTCCATCCTTGGATGTTGTCCATAATTTGCAAAGAAGGGGATGTATGAACACTATTGTTATAGGCAAACTCTGCAAAGGGTAACAGCTCAAACCAATCATTCTGATGATAGTTGATGGTGCAACAAAGATATTGTTCTAGGACTTGATTCACCTGTTCTGTTTGTCCATCAATCTGTGGATGATTGGCTATAGATAGTTTAACTTGAACACCAAGGAGCTTGCAAAGACTATTCCAAAAGCTGGATATGAACTGTGGGCCTCGATCACTAACAATATCATCAGGCAATCCATGAAGCCTAAAGATGTATCTGAGGAAAAGCCTAGCAGTGGCTGCACCTGTGATTGCCTTGGTAGTTGGAATGAAGTGTGCCATCTTTGTAAATCTATCCACTATAACAAGAATGGCATCATACTTGTCTAACTTTGGGAGGTCTGTGATAAAGTCCATAGATAATGAAGCCCATGGCCTTTCTGGAATAGGTAAAGGCTACATGAGGCCATGAGGTTTATGTCGTGGTACTTTAGATCTATTGCAAGTGTCACTAGTTCGGATATATTCTTTGACTTCCTTCCACATTTGAGGCCACCAAAAATCCCTTGATATAACTTCTATCATTTTATTCACTCCAAAATATCTTGCTGTAAGGTTGTCATGACGTTGTTGAAGTACTTGGATCCTGGGAGTTCCTAGAGGGACATACAATAGGTTCTTATAGAATAGTAACCCATCCTTTTCTTGGAATTCATCTACTTCTTGAATTCTTCCTTCTTGAGTTTTTTGCTTAATGTTAGAAAACAATTCATCTCGTGGTAGAGTCTTACGGATCAAATGATTCAAGGCTGAATCTTCATGATGGCTTGAAGAGATAGCTACTAACTGGAGATGCTCAGGTTTGAGTAATATGCTCTCTTGTCGATCAAAGGCCTCTTCACCCTTCTTTGGTGCAAGGTAAGATCTTCTTGACAAGGCATCTGACTGACACTGTTGCCATCCTGGACGATATGTGAGTCGAACCTGGATGAAAAGTTACTCCATCGAGATTGCCTTCTGTTGAGGATGTGGGTGGTCATAAAATACTCTAGGTTTGTGATCTGTATACACGATAACTTTATGAGCTTCTCCTTCTAGATGGTGACGCCAAGTATCAAACGTGTCCACTATGGCAAGAAGTTCTTTATCATGAATTTCATAATTAATTTCTGGAGGAGAAAATTTCCTTGAGTTATATGCAACTGGATGTAGGTGTCCATGATCTCCATATTGTGAGAGAATGGCCCCTAGGGCAAAGTCTGATGCATCTGTCTCCAGGAAGAAGGGCTTACTAGAATCAGGATGAACTAGAATTGGAGCAGTAGTGAATGATGATTTCAAGGTCTGAAATGCTTTTTTCTGCTTCTTCGGTCCATGAGAATTTGGAGTTCCCTGTAAGCTTGGTAAGAGGTGTCACTATCTTGGAGTAATCTTTGATGAATATCCTATAGAATTTGGCAAACCCTAGAAAACATTGTACATCTCGAACACATGAAGGTGGTTGCCAATCAAGGATTGTCTGAATCTTCTTAGGGTCCATAAAAATTCCTTTATCTGATACAATGTACCCTAAAAATTCCACTTCTGTCTTATGGAAAGAGCACTTCTCCAACTTCGCATATAATCCTTTTTCCCTTAGTTTCTCTAGGACTATCTTTACATGACATTCATGATCCTCTAGATTTTTGGAGAATATCAAGATATCATCAAGGTATATTACAACAAAATCATCTAAATATTCTCACAAGATATCATTCATCATATGTTGGAAGACAACTGGAGCATTTGTAAGACCGAATGGCATAACTACATATTCAAAATGCCCATACCTTGTTTGAAATGTTGTCTTCCATTCGTCTCCTTCTCTGATCCTGACAAGGTTGTAAGCTCCTCGAAGATAGATTTTCGTGAAGAATTTTGCTTTTCCAAGGCGTTCCAAGAGCTCTGATATGAGTGGTAGAGGGTATCTATTTTTTATAGTGACTTTGTTCAATCCACGATAGTCTACACACATCCGGAGAGTCCCATCCTTCTTCTTTACAAATAGAATAGGAGCTCCTACTGGAGACTTTGAGTGTTTGATAAACCCCTTTGCTAGATTCTCATCAATGTTCTTGCGTAGTTCTGTAAGTTCCTCTGGGGATAGTCTATAGATTGGTCCAAAGGGTGGTTGTGCTCCCTCTTGAAGATCTATGGGGTGTTGGGAAAGATGGATGGATGATCCAAGAGACAGAGTAAGTACTGCTAAACCTGCTTTGTACTAGCCCTCTTTTGCTTCATACTTGATTAGTAGACTTCCTTAGCTTTCCAATGACACCAAGAAACGGCCTATGTCCTTTGGAAATTATGTGTGCAATGATTGAATCAAAACAGATAACTTTGAAAGTCACAAACTCAAGAAAACCTTCTATTTTGGTCTTGACACCTGCTAGATGTTTTGCTCAGTGTGACCAGCACAATAGCAATTGATAAAATTCCTTCTAGGGGTATTTAATTAGCTTAGTAAGCTACCATTTTCAAGTTAAATGATGTAAAAGATGAACTATGCTAAGAGAAATCAATTTAGCAAGATTAACTATACCCCCGACTTTTTAGGATTGTAGCAGAAATAGACCAGTGAGCACCTCGACGTAGATTTCTCTGAATTGGCTGAATAGAATGTTTCAAACTTTGAGAGCATGTAGTAGGCTTCAAGCTGAATCCAACGAGCTTTGAATCATTGAATTTGATGGAGTATTGACCGAGATATGCCCTTGACAAGTTGATAGACTTTTGAGTAGACTAGCAGAGAACACAGAGATGAATGATGTAAATGTATCTATAAATTAATGCTTGTGTACAATCCCATTGGCATGAATAACATTGCCTAATGGTGTAGAGAGGTGTAGGCTATGGTATAGTCCTCACACACACTCAATTACAGTAGAATGAAGCTCGAGAGTGAAGTGTTCTACCCCGCAACTTTTCATGTCCATTTTTATATGTAATGAGTAAAGTTTGAATTCAAATTCAAACTTTTGGCTCCCTATGATCAAGCTCCTAAATGCTTGGAGATATTCTCTCAATCAAGTGAGTTACCTTTTCCACGAATCACTTAGGTAGGTTATTACAAAAGATTCTAAGTCAATTTGACTTTTACAATGAAGTAAAGTGGTAATTAACCACTAGCATATTTTCCTATGGTTCTTCATGTATGTAGAGTCTTCATGATGTCTTCCAAGCCAAATGTGTAGGCTTGTGATTTACACCAACATGGGGCAATCATAAGGTCTATGCTCTGGGAGGATATCTGCATTCTTCTTTTCAAAAACATCTTCAAAGCCTTTGTACTGATTGGGTAGTTGTACTAGATCATCTTTCTTGGATTCTTGAGCTGGTATGGCATAGAGCATATATGTAGGTTCCTTCCTTACTGCATGTATGAAGGCTTTGGCTCTGACATATGTTGGGTTCTTTTGGATATCTCGATGGGTGATTTTATTCTTTTCCCAATTAATGTCTGGATTATGCTTCTTTAACCAGGGCATTCCAATGATAACTAGATGTACTGGGCTCGATATTACATTGAAACATATGTGGGATTCATGGTCACCAAGGTGTACACTTAATGGTGTGGTTTCCATGGTTATATTCCCAGATGCTAGAGGTCGTCCATCTACTACTTCAGCTACTCAAGTACAGGAATTCCATGTTTCTTAACCAATCCTTCATCGATGAAACATGAGGAGGCTCCTGAATCTACTAGGGCTGTAAGGGAAAGGGTCTTCTTGGGCATGATTAACTTGACAGGTGCAAGACATGTTTCTATGGGTGTAGCTAGAATTATGAGACCCTTTCTTATATCATGGTCCGGCTGTAGGGTCTCTTTTACAACTGGACTTCCTCGTTTCCCTGCTCTACAAGGGTGGCTACGACACTCGAGTTTGTTCTCTTGTTCGGACAATTAATTGCAATATGTCCAGGGTTTCCACAGTAGAGACATAACTTATTAACTCTCCTTCTCTGTTTCTCTTCTAGTGTTAGAGGCTGAAACCTAGTTACATCTATTTGCATAGGTTCAGGCATGGACTCATCTTTAGTAGTCGGTTGGAAAGGTTTCCACTGGTGAGGTCTTCCTTCTACTTGTTTTTCTTGTTTCCTTTCAAAAAGTCGGTTATCACATTGAATAGCTTGCATGATATATTCATTCAATGTTTTAACCTCTGGCATCGTGAGCAAAAGGTCCTTCACATCATCTCTTAAACCCCATCTGAATTGGCTTATGAAATAATCTTCATGCCAAGTGAGATCACATATCAACTGCCTAAATTCAGATGCATAGGTAGAGGCAGGGCGGTTACCTTGGCGTAACTTCCGAAGTTTTGTTTCTGCTACTCGACTTGTATCTGCATCTCCAAATGTGGCGGAGAGTTCTCGAAGAAACCCCTCATAGTCCTGAAGTACTGCCATGTTCTTCTCCAAGATTGGGGCAAACCATGATAATGTTTGGCCACAAAGCAAGGTTCCAATAAACCCGACTTTGGATGCCTCGTCAGGGTATCTATCAGGTTGCATATGGATGTATTGCTGGAGAAATCCACGAAACTTTGTGCGATCCCCATCGAACTTTTCTGGCATGCAAATATTGGGTTCCTTCATAAATGATGTACTAGCCCGTTGATTCACTTGAATACTCCCTTGATTTGCTTGAAGACTCCCGATTCGTTCTTGTAATTCTTGGAGGAGTGCACCTACATGCACTGGATGTCCCATCTCGACTTGTGTTTGTCGATGACTTAGGTCTTCGACTTGTTGTTGGAGACTCTGAAGTGATGCTACGATCTGTTCATAAGCGTTCTCCATGATGCCTGGTCTTGGATAGAAGATAGTCTTGCCAAAATGTCAGGGGAGCACTAGATTGTGCTCTCTAACTTCACTAGACAAGATTTTGGAAATACACTTATGATTACAAGAACACCCACGTAGGGAAAAATACAAGAACAAGGATTTGATACAAGACGTCCCACAACCCGGGACCAATAGGTATGGAAAATTGGACTAGAGATGATACAGGGGATCCCACAACCCGGGATTGTAAGTATGAGACAAGATGTCTAGATTACAAGAACTCCCTTCTGGGAGATGAACTGAATACAAGAAAGAACTTGACAAGATCTCGTACTACGAGATTACAAGAGGACAAGACAGGATGTCCAAGAACTAGACTAGACGGGACTAGAACAAGAAACAAGACAGGAACTGGAACTGGAACTTGGAGAGTACTTACTTGGCGGTCACGACTCCTTGAGCTCCCAAGACTGGTATTGGCAAGACTGATTATGAATGTGGCCAACCCCTCCTTATATAGGTTTTCCAAGGGCGGTTCTAGGGCGATTACGAATTGATGATGTCATCGATGATGTCATCAATTTGAAGCATGGTCTCTGGATGTCAGAATCAAGCAAGAAGACAGTCGATATTAGGGTTTTGGCATGTTTCGGATGCAATGGAAGCATTAGTTTCCCCAAATTCTGAACCAATCGTGAGATATAGGATTCACATGGAATCTAAGATTCAGGATGGTTTTCTTTGTCCATGACAATAGAGAAAATACATCAACATATAACTTCTAAAGGAGTGGATTCAAAAAGATGATTAAGTGATCAAGTTTTAGATGGATATATTCTTATGAGGATAGGAGTGAAACAATAAATAATATCTTAAACAAAATCCATTATTCAATATAGACTAGAGGAAGAGAATGCATGAAGAAACTAGACTAATTGATAATATTTAATAGCTTTAAGGAAATGAATCCATCCACATATGAATATTATCATACAATGAAATGATTCTTATGAAACAATGATTCATGTAGCTCATCATTAGAATAAGATGTCCATAAAATGGGAAGAATGCTAGGATATATTGATCCACTACTTGTCACTGACATATGAAACAAGGCAAAACACATCCTAAAAGAAAGAAACTTCACTTCATCATACTATATAGGGAGGCATATGAGCTTAATCATGTAATATTTCTTCTTGAGATGCATCAAATACCAAATAAAGTTATGCCACAAGTAAATATTTTTAGTAATAGTCATTATTTTTCCTATCACATGATATCACATTTCCAAGGGATTACATAATCATCCTATTCACCTGAAGATTTGATCAACTGGTCTAGATATTCACACTAAATCTATATTCCTAATTTATGTAGCTCAAAGTTCCTCTCATTGAGAATTAAACAATATATGTCATGTGCTACTCCTCTTGAGAGGGCTACATCGCACCCTATCAAAGAGAGGCAAGAGATCCAAAGCAAGCAAGGGGAAATGTGCCATCACAATGAAATTTTCCAAGCACACCATACATTATCAGGGTCAAAGATCAATCGGGGCTCTACATGAATCTATGATAAATTAGTTTCTCAATGATGCAAGTATGGACATTAAAGAGATACATGCTCATCAAATTATTTGGAGGAAATTTTCAAATGTTATGGGTGCCACCTACTCTAACTCAAAAGTGAGCATCTTATTATATCCAATGATTCACTAAATGAAGAACCCTAGGTACCTCATCCAATGACATGATGTTGCCTCTCTACATGTACAAATGGACTTCATCATACTCTCTAACTTCCAATATCATTTTGGATACATTAATTCCATGCCTTCATACACGTGATTTGTAATAGATACATTAACATGATGTTGATATGCATCTCCCTTAGAAACCACTCTAATACCTTCTAAAATTCGCCATATAGATTTCTACCATCCTTCATGAGACATATGCATAATTGTGGAGCATAGCTATAATAAGATGTATGTTAAAGTTGGAGTTGAGATCAATACCCTATTCTCCTTATTGAGGATGTTCATATTGCATTGCACATGCTTATGGGGTTGACGCATCCTACACCCGTTAATAATTGAAGAAAATGCGCACTTACCACGGAGTCTCCTACCATGCCCTACTATGGAATATTTTTTATCACTTGAATATCCAACAAGACATCCACAAATTAAAACATAAGAGAGCAACAAGAAATACTAGGCTATATGTATATGACTTCATTTATACTTTAAGAGAGCTTAGCACAAACAAAGAACACACCTCTTTGATTGTTCCCTAGTTGAGAAATTCCCCACAAAATGGAGGATGCATACAATCATCCTTCTCCACGAGGGAAATTTCACACATCACGATATGTACAAGACTTGCAATTGCAAAAATTGGCTACATTGTATGCCTTGAAAAAAGTAAGCTTAGCTGATATAAAGAAAGTTTTTGTATCAGAGATTGAAGTAAGTTTTGTGTCATACGCAGCTTTTCCATTTTTTATCAGATTCTAACGTTGACATGTCACATGGATCATGTAAAGTAAGGGTACATTATTATATTGACGTTATCTAGGTTTTTCACAAGCCACCACAACCAAAACTGTTATAAAAACGGCATAGTTTGGTGGATATAAATCATATTATGCAAAGACACCTTTTCCGAATATAAGTTCTCTCAAGATGAGGATGTTGCTTAGGCCTAGCAACTAGCTTAACTAGCATCAATATAAGGAAAAGAGGTTCCTCTTTATCTCCAAATCTGCTTGGCATTATATAAGTCTCATTATAGGTAGAATGTGAAGAGAACCATACATAGATGCCCCATATTTCAAGATCAAAGAGAGAAAGAGAGAGAGACTCGGGAAATAGGGGTGATCTTCTCAAGGGGGCTTCTTAAGGAGTGAAATGACACTCTAAACGCAATATCTTGCTTTCATGATCACTAAGAATGCATCTTCAATTCTACATTTGAATCCATGCTTGGTTTGGTGAGATCTAATTGTTTCAATCCCACCAAAAAGTGTTAATAATTTGTGTCCAATAATTTTGGTGCCTGAAATCAATTTGGTATGACTTTTGGTCATGTATCCCTTTACTTCCCTCTGACTTTTAGATGATGTGCCAAAACATTCTTACTTTGATACTTGAACTTGCACTTGCCTTCCAACACTCCCCCTCAAGCTGAGATCCTTGAATTGCTTCATCAAATTTCCTATATACTCATATTTTACATGAACTTCATGAGCTTTTATCGATCATATATTTTTTTCATCATTTCTAAAAGTTGCTCCCCAGTCCCAATGTGCTTGGTGGTTGCTTCCTTCACCAAAATATTTTCTATTAAAAGATGAAAATGGACTTCTATATGCTTCCTCCTAGCATGAAACATAGCATTGTTGGCTAGGTATATGCTTGAAGTGTTACCCCCATAGAGTGCATATTCCTTGGACCTACATATCCAAATATTTTCAAAGCTTTTTGAGACACAATCTCACAAGTGGTTAATGCTAATCCTCTACATTTAGCCTTCATTCATGATAGAGCAAGTGTGGGTTGCTTCTTAGACTTCCAAGATATTGCTTTGCTTCCAAGTAGAAACCCCTATCCAGATTTGCTTCTTCTATCTCCTTTGAGCTAGCCCAATCTGCATCATTGAATCCTTCGAAATATAAATCATCATCATAATAAAAAAGAGACCATAATTTACCTTATGATTAACACTTTCCTAGATCCATTTAAATTATCAAAGTTGGGTGCTTGTAGGAATTGATAGGTTCTCCAATACATGCACATAACTTCTTATTTGATTCAATGGGCTATGATAGTGGCTTACATCCACTCATACTCAATCTATATAACATATTTAGAAGGTAATTCCTTTGAATTATGAATACTCCATATTGCATTTATATAATTTATAGTCCCAAAAAATAGATCCCAAACAACTGTAGGTATAGATCTAGTACATCTGGTGAAATGCGATTACTCTTCTTGAGGGGAATTCTATTTTGTTTGCTTGATTGGAAAGCCTCACATAGCTCATTCATCATAGTTATTGTGAACATAAGTAAATCTCTTACGACTTGCTCTTTTGCATGTCCTTGAGTCTTTTTAGGTTGATACAACCTACCCTCTTGTGCCATAAGTCCAATTGTGTTATCCTTTTATTGCCATAGAAGATGAAGATTGCCTTGATGTACCTGGGTGTCCTCATCAAGTGAAAAAAATTTACCTTCTCCCACTTTGCAATCATTTCATAACCATTCCTAAAGTCTTCAATAAAACAATCTCTATGATTAAATTTTACCTGATAGTCTTTCTTCATCATCCGCCCAACTAAATTATGTAGATCTTTATAATGGCCAATTATGGAGTTATTCACATGTTTGGAAAGGATGAAGATTACCCTTTTATCTCTTTCTTCCCATTCTCTAACTACCCTCTGATTTTTTTTATTGGTTTAATGGGATCTATTTATGTATTAGACTCATAGCCACTTACTAAGCCCCATAAGCTTTTGCCCATCAAGCAATTCCTAACCCTAAACTTCCAAGATTTGTAGATTTCTTTTTCTAATTTTTCAATCTATGTGTTATAATCAACCATTGTTTCTATCTAAACTTTTTTAGGCTTCTTAAGTGCCACCTGGGTGGAATGAAATGAAAATAATTCTCTTATGTTATTTTTTGATCAAGCTTATATGTTTTAGATGCCTCCTAGCAATGTAGAGTTGATTTTCTCCCCCTTCTTCAACTTTTATTCTCTCAATTGAACCAACTTATTTTCTTCAATGTAATCTTTTCTTAAATATTTGGAGATCCTTGTTGATTTCCTTGAATGTCCAATATGAGCTATGATACCACTAATCGAATTCTAAGAACAACTAGAAGCCAATAGAACTCTCCCAATATCAAAATATAAACTACCACAATCACTTGAAATCTCTATTTCTCTCAAATGGCAAAGGTATTGGACCCAAGAATTTGTACACATTTAAAGGACTTATATAAATTTTAATGGGATTGCTATTTTCTCAAATTTGATCCTAGTAACTCACACAAACAAGTCTTGCATGACATACTACAAAGATCCTTCACAACTACAAAATCGCATACTTATCAAAGAATACACAATTTCTTGCAGATCACTCAAAGATAAGACTAGGGACTTTAACCGATCTTAAAGGATACATTGATTATTATAATGATGATATAGGACCTATATAATGAAAGCTAAAGATTTTCTAAATAATAACATCAAAACATGCTATCCTATATGAGCATGAACTAAAGTAGGGGTAGAGATAAAGATCCATGCACTATATGTAGAGTAAGCAAGCAAGGGATGATCTTGGCATGGGGTGATTTTCCTAAAGAGTGTAATGAAATGCTAGGTACAATTCCTTGCTTTGATGATCATCAAGAATGCTCCAATTGACTACATATTTGAATCCACGCTTGATCTAGTGAGGTCTACTTGGTTGAATCTCACCAAAACCTGATCCTCATTTGTGTAGATCTTTTGGTGGTTAAAACCAATTTATTGTTACTTTAAAATGCACATCCTTTATCTACCTTTGACTCTTTGATGATGTGAAAAAAATTCTCATTTTAACACTTGAACTTTTTGGAGTTAGACGTTTGCGGAAGCACGCGAACAGCACGAGGAAGAAGAAGAAGCTTGGAGCACAACACACAATACTGAATGTATTACTAGAGAATGTACAAAGATAAGTAGCCCATTAGGGCAATAGGCGTATATATAAGCTGGGGAAAAAAAACCTCCTAAAGAGGGAAAAAAGTACCCCGGCAGTCCTAGTGTGTTCACACACATCAGTACCTAAATATATCAACGAATCCCCCCTGGGAGTGATGCGGTGAACAAGGACCTGGCACTCATGTATAAGGAAGTGCCAAGCTATGTGGAAATCACTCCACAAAAGGAAGTAAGCCCAAAGCTTTTGTGGAAAGCTTCAAACTTCTCCCTAGGCAGAGCCTTCATGAAAAGGTCTGCAATGTTCTCCTGTGTGGGCACATATGCCAAGCTGATCTCCCCAGTAGAGAACCTCTCCCTGACATAGTGATAATGCACCTCAATGTGCTTAGTGTGAGCATGGAACACAGGGTTCCTCGCAACTACCAATGCACTCTGACTGGCAGTGAAGATGGTGGTGGCAGAAGTCTGACCAATACCCAAATCAGCCATAAGGCGTCTGAGCCACACACACTCAACAGTCGTTGTGAAAGCTTCCCTATACTCAACCTCACAACTAGAAGTGGCCACAGTAGGCTGCTTCTTGCTCAACCAAGATATACATGAGCTACCAAGCATGAAGCAAAAGCCACTAGTGGACACACGAGTGTCATAGCAACTAGCCCAATCAGAGTCAAAAAAAGCATGCAAATCTGGCGGTAGTGATCCCCCCTTGGCATAAAACAACCCAAGTAGCCGAGTACCACTCAAATAGCGAAAGATGCGCTTAACTGCCTGCCAATGCTTGACTCCTGGGCAATGCATAAACTTGCTCATCTGTGAGAGCAAACTGAATATCTGGCCGAGTAATGCATAAGTAAATCAAGCATCCAACAGCCTATTGATAGAGAACAACATCAAATGCATCTCTAGCATCATGAAGACTCAATCGTAAACATGTCTCCATAAGAGTGGCAATAGTCTTACAGTCTTCAAGGCCAAAACACTGCAATAATGTGTCAATATATTTCGTTTGACACAAAGCCATTCCACCATCAACTTGCATAAACTGAATGCCCAAATAGTGATGCAAATGCCCCAAATCAGACATCTCAAATGAGGCATGCAAATCAGCCTTAAAATCAGCAATATGCTTCTCAATAGGACCAGTGAGCAACATGTCGTCAACATAGACAACAATGATCAGAAGCACATCATTAGCACGCTTAACATATAAGGTGCTTTCAGTTGGACTGTTCTCAAAACCATGTGCAATTAGATAGGCATGTATCTTCTCATACCAAGCACATGGTGCTTGCTTTAAACCATATAATGCCTTCTTTAACTTGCACACCTGGTTTTCATGCCCTTTCTGCACAAAGCCACGGGGCTGAAAAAATACACTTCTTCATGCAAGTCACCATTCAAAAATATTGTTTTAATGTCCAACTGATGTACATTCCAACCATGATGAGCTTCAAGTGCACAGATGCTCCCAACAGTAGTCATACGGCATGTAGGTCAAAGGTCTCATCAAAATCAATGCCTCTTTCCTGTGCATAACCCTTTGCAACAAGCCTAGCCTTATACCTATGAACTGTACTATCCGGTTTACGCTTCAGCTTGTATACCCACTTAGTGCCAATGGCCTTCTTGCCAGGAGGCAAGTCACATAAAGACCAAGTACCATTCTTGATTATAGCATCATATTCAGATTGCATAGCAACCATCCAATTTTCTGAATTTTGTGCTTCATCAAATGAAACAAGCTCATTCTCATCACAGAGACTAGATGCAGCCATAACATAGCAATCTGATGCAAAAAAGGCACTATGAGAGCCTGAACGAGTACGATATGACAGAGGTGCATCTAATTTGCTGTCACGCAAAGTCTGCACCAGCCAATTTGGCATAATTTTTGCTTGCTCAATATTAGCTCTCTCATCAACTAGTGCATCATGTAAATCTGCATCAGAAATGGAATGATCTACATCATCACATGAAACCTGCAAAGGCTGAGAAGTTGCCTCATTGGGACCAGCACTAGACTGTCCACCTGTAAAAAGAGGCAGCAAAGTATGATACATGTCTTTGGAGCTAACAGATGTCTCCTTAGTACATGAAAGCAATGGATGAATAACATCTTCCACAAAAACAACATCACGGCTAACTAGAATGCATTTAGCATGTGGATGATACAGACGATAGCCTTTACTTTCAGAACTGTACCCAACAAAAATACATTTTACTGCTTTATCATCCAATTCTCTGCGATGTTGTTCAGGCACTAATGCATATGCCAAACAACCAAAAACACGCAGATGAGCAACAGATGGCTTGCGATCATGCCAAGCCTCATATGGAGTGATAGATTGCAGCGCTTTAGTGGGACACATGTTCAGTACATATGATGCACACATGACAGCCTCAAGCTAGAAACTGTGTGGTAAAGCCTGACTCTTGACCATACACCTCGCCATCTCCATGAGTGACCTGTTCTTTCGTTCAGCAACTCCATTCTCTTGAGGTGTATACGGCACTGTTTGGTGTTTTATCCCACGTTCAGCCAGAAATGCATTAAAATCAGAAGACATATATTCCCCCCTCGATCAGAAAGAAGGGTCCCCATTTTATATGCTGACAGATTTTCAGCCAAAACGAGAAACTGTTTGAAGCAAATGAACACTTCGAGCTTTGCCTTCAATGTATACACCCATGCTACCTGGAAAAATCATCGATGAAAGTCACAAAGTAAAGATAATTCCCAAAAGAAGGTGTCTACATAGGACCACAGACATCACTATGTACAAGCTTCAATTTCTGAGTAGCTTGAACTGAACCATCTTTTGGAAAGGACGAACGCTGCATTTTGCCTAAAATACAGCCTTCACAAACATGTTTTCCAGGTGCCTCAAGTTTGGGCAAAGAGGACACCATTTCAGATTTCCATAGGCATAGAAAACTAGCAAAATTCAGATGACCAAAGCATGCATGCCAAAGCTTTGCATCTGACATAGCCTGAGAATCATTTACTGCACATGCCAAATCATTTACAGATCTTTCATAGTCTATGAGCTTATACAGCCCACGACATAAAATGCCAAAAGCAATAATCACATCGCCATTTGACAGATCATGAACTGTACACCTGTCATCAACAAATTTCACAACCAAGCCAATCTTGGCTAATGCAGAAACTGATAACAGGTTCTTCTTGATCCCTGACACAAATAAAGCATCTGACAAAGTGAAAGAACTACGAGCAGTATTCAAAATGATCTTACCAACTCCCATAACAGGATAAGAGGAGTTGTTGGCGCATGTAACAGTATTCCCTGTAGGGGCAGACTCGAGTGAAGAGAAGAAATTGCGCTGCGAGGTAATATGTTTGGTCGCCCCATTGTCAAAATACCAAACATCTGATTCTACTGCAGACATGCATTGCTCATGAGAAGATGGTTCAATACTACAGACAATAGTAAACGCCCATTCTTCTTCCTGCACAAGATTAGCAGACTCTGTTTTTGGTGTAGAGGCCTCTGCAACAACCATTCTAGCCTCTTTCTTCTTGCCCCTTTAGCAGCGAGTTTTGCACAGTTCTTTATGATATGATCATTCCCTTTACAGTACTTACAAAACAATTTCTGCTTTTCTGATTTCTTCTCATCTTTATCTTCCTTCTTCGAATGTGCAAAATTAGCAGAGTTCTGCTTACTAGTTGAAGAGCTCCATTTTCCTTTGCCCTTCTGACTAGCCAGGAAAGCTTGATCTGCAACTCGCATAATGGACCTGTTCTGCGTGGACTGATCTTCTTGCAATAGAACAGAGACTAACTCCTCAAATGATAAGGCATTTGGATTGCCTTTCATCATCAATCGAAGAGGAGAAGCAAAACTCTTATATGAATCAGGAAGACCATTCAGAACAGTCTGCACAAGTGAGCTATCTGGTATAACCTCATCAGCAGAAATCAATTGTTCCTTCAAGTCTTTGATCTTCGTTAGGAAACTGTCCATAGAATCACCTTCATTCATGTGCTCACTCTCCAACTGTTTTTGGAGGTAAGCAACATGAGCCTCATTCCTAGCTTGGTACAATATGGTAAGTGTATCCCAAGCATCCTTAGCTATTCTGTAAGAGTGAATGTGAGGAATAATGGCACGTTTGACAGACAAAGCTATCAATGCATGTGCCAGGGCATATCTGCCATCCTAGCAAATCTGCTCTACAGTAGGTGTAGCAGAAACCGCAGCACGAATAGGAATATGCAGAATACCATCATCTTCGACACCTTCTACATCAGCTTTAGTACCTGTAGTTGTAACAGTTGCAGGTGTGATAGGACGTTTTTCGACACCTTGCACAATGTTCCACAGTCCTTTTGCGACATATGTGGGGTAGTTGGTACCATCCAACTTATCCTCAACAGCCAACATACGGAATACATCACTACTTTCAGCCATGGCCGGTGACTAAAATACCTTGATGCAGAAAATTGATTGTATCTCAAAAAGTTGAACAGAAATGCCAAGACGAATTTTGCTAGACTTGTAGCAGACTTTGAGGCGCTTATACTCGCGAACAAAAACTGGTATATATCTTTGGCACAAAAAGATGAAATAGCCTGCATGAGCGCTGTGATAGTGAGTTCGGAGGCCGAAATGAGCTCAGATCGCGATTTCGGCACGAGAAAGCGAAGCATTTTTTATCTTGAAAACACGCCGAGTATGCTCACCAAAATTCGTGTGATTCTAAGACTGCAAACGGAGGAGTGTTGACGGGGCCCTAGATGAAGCGACGATCTTCTCTGATACCAATTGTTGGAGTTAGACGTCTGCGGAAGCACGCGAACAGCACGAGGAAGAAGAAGAAGCTTGGAGCACAACACACAATACTGAATGTATTCCTAGAGAATGTACAAAGATAAGTAGCCCATTAGGGCAATAGGCGTATATATAAGATGGGGGGAAAAAACCTCCTAAAATGGGAAAAAAGTGCCCCGGCGGTCCTAGTGTGTTCACACACATCACTACCTAAATATATCAACAGAACTTGAACTTGATTTCCAACATATTTTATGCCCCTTGACTCAAAACAAACACTTCAACTAGAATTACTCTACAAGTTCCATTTTGAATCTATCCATGTTACCCAATCAGCTACTCTAGTGCATATCACTCTAATTATACCTCACTTCAAAACTACCAAGAATCAAGTGTTATGTTTCCATAGGGATATATAGTGCATTGGAAATTTAAGTTCAAACATCTTTTAGTAGTGTTTTGTCACTATTTCATTCGTTTGCTAAGCAAAATATACAAGAGTGTTCACATAATTTCATGGCATTGTAAATAAGAAAAAATAAGTGAGCATTAACATAAACTTATTTTCTAGAGGTGTACTTTGGCACGTACAATCACCAAATTTTATTGTGCCTAGTAGAAAGTCAGTGCAAAACATGTGGGATCTTAATTTCTAGAGATGTATTTTGGCATGTACACACCACTTTTTGATTCTGAATACCAAAAGTTTGATGTAAAACATCTTGAATTTTGAAAATTTTTCACAACCCTCTGATGAGGGAGCTATCTTCAACAAAATAATGTTAAACGCTTTTTTTTGCAAAGTGAGCTTTAAGTTATAAACAAGAAATGAAATACAAGAAGATTAGGGAGATTTACAAAGAACTTCAATAAGATTTTTGTCTTCTTTGCAGGGAACCCACTTGTTTTTCAACTTTTTGTTTTTCTAAAATGAACACCCTGTGGTGTCTAAAAGGGGGGGGGGCTTCTTACAATCATGGATCCTTCTACCTAAAGAGCCTAGGGGTTTCTCAATATATCACTCTTTGGATTATTCGCCAAAGTTGATCACACATCTTTCCTTCTCTTGCTTCGCCTCTGATGGCATTCAACATAGAAGAAGACACAACTGCTTATCCAAGAAGAGATTTCTTTTTGTTAAATTGATTAGGAAAAGAAAGGAGCTTACTGAGGCATTCCCAAAGCGAAATGCTCCTAGGACAAGAGAACAAAAGGTGCCCCAAGTCTTCCCTACCACGTGCAACATTTGCACCAAGTGGATTACCATAAATCTTACTACCTTTGACATTGGTTGATGTTCCCTATGCAAAATCTTCCACATTAACACTCATTTCTTTTTTATATATAAATAGGTGCCAAAGGTCTTTGAACTTGAATTCATAGCTAATCCATGTCTAGTTCACATACCACTCTATGACTTGGGTGAATTTCCTCAAACTTGGTCCAATTCCTTCTATCTTGGTGGAAAAGGTGCTTCCACTTACAAAATCCTTTATTCTAGATCCTCTTAGCTTTTTGGAGGTTCTTATGCTCCACCTCTCGAGATACCCTCAATAGGGAACCAAATAGAATTGATCTTCATCATCCCAACAGCCCACTTACAAGATACTTTATTCTAGAGCCTCTTAGCTCTTTGGAGTTTCTTATGCTTCAATTCTCAAGATACCCTCGATAGGGAACCAAATAGAATTGTTCTTCTTGATCCCAATTGAAAGGTTTCATTTGGTTGCAACCTTTCCACTAGGAGCACACAATGTTGGAGCCCCTAAGAACAACTTGAACTAAGGAGAACAAGACAGTCATAAGATCAATCCCTTACCACTTGCAAATCTTGGCAAGGGAAACGTTTTCACTATTTCTAAAAATCAACTTGGCCCAAGAAGAACCGTTGTTACTCCAAGCTTTAATCATTCATTTGTCCATCATCTTGTTGGCCATGGATTCCACATTGAGAATCCCCAAACCACCCATCTCCTTTGAGCTTGAGCATATTTTCCATTTAATCTTTGGGACTCCACATCTATTGGGATCCCTCATCCAAAGGAATTTTTTGCATATCATTTCTAACTTCTCCATTAGTATACTTGCACACTATTGAGGAATACAAAATTTTTCTATAATTAGAAATATTAATCTCAACACCTTAAATGTCATTCAAAAATTACTTCATGTTTCCGTCTGCAATTGATTGAGAATGTCATCATGAATTTTTTTTACCAAATGGAATAACTTTTTTCTTCAATTATTATACTAGGTTCTATTATCTTTTTATGTCATGCACCATCCTACATATAGCTTTGAAAAATATATTGTCATCTCTCCCTAGCTTAAACAATTATCATTGTTCGCATGCAAATTAAACATTATATAGGATTCCATTTTTCATAAAATATTTACAAACAATAGGTTTTTTTAACAATCAATTCATAAGCATTCATGGAGAGACAAAGAGAGAGAGAGAGAGGATTTACCTTTAATTGAATAGAAAACCTAGCATGAAAACTCATATGTCCACGTGTTTCATAAGATCAAGGGGAAAATTGTAGCATTTTACTTTCTAGTTTCTGACAAAGTACTAGATTTCTTGAATAGAAGGTTGTGTAGTTCACAAAAGTGGAAAATGAGTTGCCGTTAAATCTATCCATACATCTTTGCAAACCCATTCATAGAAACCATGTGATAAAATGAGCACAATAGGGTAGGGAGAACCTTCCTTTTAGACAAAACTTTTTGGTTCTAACTTGAGTGCTTGTTAAAGAAAAAGATATCAACATGAAAAGGGAAGTGATGAAGGGAATGCTTAACGAAAGTGTATTTAGTGCTCAAGTCTGTCATTTGGTTTATGCATTTCACATGAATATATCCAAGAAGATATTGGAAAACTTGACAACCAATGAAATATTGTGAAGGGAATGCTTAACGAAAGTGTATTTAGTGCTCAAGTCTTTGTCATTTGGTTTATGCATTTCACATGAATATATCCAAGAAGATATTGGAAAACTTGACAACCAATGAAATATTGTGTAATAGGAATTGCATGAATCAAATAATAAAATAAATGCCAATTCCAAAAAATGCAAGAGAAAGAAAGAGCATATATGTCTTCCAAAGACGATAGATAAATTACAACGATAGATATGTTAAGTAGAAGAAACTAATATATATGATCAAGTAATCAAGCATGAGATGGGTTTATTTTTATAATATTAAAGAAGAGCATATGGAAGTAGAGAATCTTCATAGAAGTCATTCTCCATAATACAGAGGAATAAAATGCATCAAAAGACTAAGTACTAAGATTCAATAGCTCAAATTCAATCATTGCATCATTGTAAAAAAATGCTCATACAAGGGGAAAAACGCTACCATATATGAATCCAATATATCGTTAGAAGAAGATGCTTACACAATGGAATAGTGCTAGGATATATCAATCCATTAATTATTATTGAGTTTCAAAGAGCAAGAAAATACCCATCAAAGAAGACAAACTTGGTCTTACACTAGATACTCAAATACACAAGTAAATTTCTTAACCATAAGAGAGATCTTGCAAAGACAAACGTGATAATATCTATTTAGGTATGGATTTGAAACTCTACAAATTACACATGTACACCACACATCCTTGAAGTTCATCAAGATTCCACAAAAAATCTAACAAATATGGGAGGATTCATAAATAGATGCTACTAAGAATCCACACTTAGCCCATGATATAATAACAATGTTAAATTTGCAATTGGCTACTATGTACATGCAAACTATAAAGTAATGGTAGGATAATTTGTTATGATATCCATCAATTCAAAAAAAAAAATTATCCAAGAAAAATGATTCCTAGTAAGAGTTGGCATTGATGCCTAGCGTATGATATGACAATTCTAAGGGATTATGCAACTGTCTTATTTACACAAGACCTCAATTAGACAATTTGGAACACTAAATATAGAAATCTAATTTATGTATATTAGAATCCATCTCATTGAGACTTGTGCAACATAGGTCACCATTTGCTACTCCCCTTTAGAGGAGTACGTCACACACTCTCAAAGGAGTGAATATATCTTAAGCAAGAGGTAATGTGCCACCCAATAAAGTTTTATCCATGCACATCATAAGTTATCTCTAGGTGAGATATTCCTTGAAGGGGACTTTAATGTCGAAAAAGCATTCCGAATTCTATGCAACTTTAGTGATAAATTCAATCATCAACATGGGAAGCACAAACACGAATGACATACATGCTCATCAAATGATGCAAATCAAAAGTTCACTAGGTGCAGGTGTCACCTAATGGAACTCAACAATGAGCATCTTGTCGAATATAATGAGATGCATATAAGACTAAACTCCAAAAAATTAAGCTTCTTTTCACAATCCTTCATTTAAATGAGAAACCTTAGATACCTCAAAAAATAGGATGTTTTTGCATCTCTAATGTTCAAAGGGACTTTGATCATCAACGTAAATAATATTGCATTCCACACGTCCAATACCTATAGAAACTCATAATACTCACATGTCTCCTTACAATAGTGAACTATCATACTCACTTCACGTCTTGTTCATGCACATATCCAAAGACATCAATTAGTCGCAAAACCTTTCATGTAGCTCACCATCATTCTTCATGAGGCAAGGCCAAAATTTGAGACCATTCGCTATAGCAATGTTGATTTGCAAACAATTCTATATCATGCATGAATTGTAGTAGTGATGTAGGGAGATCAAACACCTATAAACAAGATATACCCTATATAACAGTTACATAAATACAAGCTCAAATTTGTTTTTGGGCATGTGGAATTCGCTATTTGTTAGTTATAAGTTATGGAAGGTATAATGTAGCCCAAAACTAGAGAAAACTTCTTTTTTTTTCACGAAGTAGTAGTGTTTATTTTAGAAGAGCAAGTCACTTCTAATTAGAACCTCTCTGTGAAACAAATGGTTTTCTTAGTTTAGGCATCCAAAATGAATGGTTTTTGTTACTCTACAAAGCTTATAACATGTATTTATACATTTAATATGATTATGTATAAGGTACAATGTGAAAGCTAGTCAGTACATGTGCCTTTAGAGACAAAATCTTTGTTGGTATTTGCTAAGAACCAAATTATTATCAATTTCATATCTTTATTCACGGTGCAATATCTTAAGGAGCATGAGGTCTTTTTTGAGTACTTCAACTTTTAGGTGATCTACTATCTTCGATAGTATCATCGTCTACCACAATTTATCGTCAATAAGGTGGTTTATGTGGAGTGTACATCAAATATCAATTTAGATAGTTTTGGATACTTTCTTGTTGCATATTCTAAGAATATTTTGATATCTTATTTTTGAGTTTCTTGTTATGAGGTTATAATTAACCTTTATTATTTTTGTTTCTAAAATATGCTAAAACAAACGGATTTTCATGGTGTGCAACTATCTTGAATAGTTTTGCTAAGGTCTATTTTGATTATTGGATCTATACATTTGACAATCTTTGGTTTTTCTTGAAACTTTGTAGGCAAATTTTCTTCTCATAATTTAGTACATTTTTTCTTTTGAATATCCTCAAAGTTCCTATCACTTCTAGTGGGAACTCTTCTAGTTGTTCATTGTAATGTTTACAAGTTTTTAAATGCAATATTTTGGTAGATTATTGGATTCTCTCTTTAGTAACTAGGAAATCAACATGGATAACATGGATTACTTGATTGCATTTATTGGGAAGTAATCCAATGGGAGAAATTCTTCCATGTGGCAATTTAAAGTCAAATCATATATCATGTCTAAAGGTCTTTGGGGATTAATGACAAGAACAAATGTCAAGGGAATGTTACCACAAACACCTACACAAGCAAATAGAATAAGAGAGCAAGAAATTATTTGAAAAGTCAAAAGGGTCCCATTTATCATATCACAAACACTTGAATACTATGCTTGGACATACAAGATGTTTGAATACAAATAATG
The DNA here is from genome assembly GCA_020310875.1 of Ceratopteris richardii. Lineage (NCBI taxonomy): Eukaryota > Viridiplantae > Streptophyta > Polypodiopsida > Polypodiales > Pteridaceae > Ceratopteris > Ceratopteris richardii. The sequence goes on along the minus strand of CM035438.1, from coordinate 92,115,215 downwards.
AATCTTGGAAGTCTCTGAAAATATTATTTGCAACTACCAACAAGCAAACCAAACTCACCTTATTGATGATTTGACAAGTGTGAAGAAGATGCCATGAGAATAAGTAAATAATTACATTCCTAAGGTAAAATCTCTTATTAAAACATTAGCCTCCATAGATGCAGTTCCTAATATAAATTTTAATGGCACTTTAAATGTGTTGAAAAAAGGTGAAAAATAGAAGTCTTTTATCACCTCTATCATGACTTGAAAGAACTACCATTCTTTGAAGATTTACAAACACTCATGCCGACTAAAGAGATCAACATAGAAGGCGAATTCTCACTATCATTCTCAAAAGCAAAATCAAGGACAAACTCTCTATACTTCATCAAATAGAGCATGAGCTAGAGAAAATTGGAGATGAAAGAAAATTCAATAACAATGCAAGATGTATTTGACAAAGAATGCAACGTGAAAGAGGAAACTTTAACACTACTAGAGGAGCAAGGGCCAATCAATAACTTCAATGAGAATCAGCTAGAAATAGATGAGAGAAAGGTAAGTAACAAAACTTGATATGTGGATAATGATTGCTCAAACCATATGAGTCACAATATGGGTTTTCTTGTTAATTTACACAAGCCAAAATCAAGATTCATTGTTACTACATGAAGTAGCACTGAACATGAGGTGGAATATATTACTACTTGTAACTTGCCCACTTATTACACATGCAACTCTTAAAATTGTTTTGTTTGTTCTTACCATCATAAGAAACTTCATTTCAATCGATCAAATGAAAGAAAGCATACTAAAACTAGATTTTGGCAATAATCACTGGCAAGCTTATCACAAGAATGAATCGAAGATATATAGGTTATATGCTTACTAAGTAGAAGTTCTAATAAGATGTTTAATGGAGCCCATATTAAACCATTGGCTTTATGGCATAAAAGTTTAGACCATATCAATGTTGGAAGATTGAAGGATATGCAAAGAATTCATCGGTTGAAAGTGTACCACAACTACTGAAGCAAAATTTAGATTATGTTTATAAGATACGTGGATTTGAAAAGAGAGAGAAATCCTTTTTCAAGAGAAAATTTGCAAAGCAAAGGTCTTTTGGACTCAATTCACATTGATGTATAGGATCCATCTCAAGAAAAGTTTATGGAAGATATTAAGTATTTTGTAACTTTTATTGATGACTTCTCAAAGTTTACATCATTTATTTTATGAACAAATCAAAATTCTTTGAAATATTCAAGAAGTTAGAACTCATTGGTTGGAAAACAAACCAGTAAAAGCATAAGAAGATTGAGATATGATGGAAGAGGTGAATACTTTTCTAATCAATTTCTTGCACATTCATAAGGAATAAAAAAAGAGACCATTAACAAATACAGATCACAACAAAATTGTGTGCACAAAAGAAAAAACAAATCAATCTTTCTTGGAGATGGGTAGTGCATGTTAGATGTGAAGGATTTAACACTTTAGCTTTGCGTTGAGGTATGCAATATACAAAACGAACCTTATGGAGTTTTATATGGATGACAACTAAATGTTTCTAATGTTAAAAATTTGCACATGTTATGCTCATGTTCCACAATAATTAAGAGCAAAGTTGGATACAAGATCACAAAAAGCAATCATTGGTAGGATAGAAGGGCAACTCTGACATAAGTGTGTCAACCCATATACCCGAGAAGTGATTGTTTCAAGATGTTTTTCATGAAGATGAATATTGGTAGAAGTATGAAGTGCAAGTAGATGAAGAAGAAGACCTAAGAAGTATTGAAGAAGAACCTAGTCTTCCAAGCTAATTAGAATGTAAAATTACATAAGAAAAGACAACTCCCCCAATGAAAGGTGAAAGAAATACTTTAACAAAACTTGCATCAAAGAAAAGTGTCTTTATCAATAAGACAATCTCAAAAGCAAAAAGAAAAACATGGTAGGTCCCAATAAGAGAAAGAAGATAGTCACAAAAATTTTTGCACAAAGCTTACACTGCAAAAATTTGTAAAGAACAAGAACAAAAAAACTTACGAAAAAGCTTCAAAGGTACAAAAATTGGTCAAGACAATAGATGAAGAAATGACAATTTTGTATGAAAACAAAACATGAAAATTAGTTTTAAGGTAAGATGACATGAAAGTAATTAATAACAAATGTTTAAGATCAAGAGAAACAATGATGCTTTAGTAAGCAAATCTAAAACAACACAATAGATGAAGAAATGATGACTTTAAATGAAAACAAGACATGAAAATCAGTTTTAAAGTAAGATAATATGAAAGTAATTAATAACAAATGGATGTTTAAGATCAAGAGAAACAATGATGGTTTAGTAAGCAAATATAATACAAGATTAATTTGATTATGAACAAAAATTTCACCTATCACAAAGACATCAACAATAAGGACATTAGCGTGTAATTGTAATGTATGGAATCTTTATCAACTAAATATCAAAAACATGTTTCTCAAAGGATGATTTGAAAGAGGACATATATATAAAGCAATTGACAAGTTATAAAGATCCCAAGAAGCCTACACGTGTATGTAAACTCAGAAACACTTGTTATATTCTTAAATGAGCTCCATGGGCTTAGAATTCCAAATCAATAAAGTTCATTGAGAAACATGGATACAAAGTTCAAATCTACACTCTTGTATGTTAAAGTTGGAAAACCATTGATTGTCTATCTCAAATTATGTGGATGATTTAATACTAACAAAAAATGCCTCTCCTACAAAAGAAATATATTACATATTTACTTAAAGAAACATCGCATGGAACATTCCAAGAGTATCAATTATAAAATAGAACTCAATGTGAAGTGTTGTGTTGAAGATGGTGGACCTTTAGAAGATCCACATAAGATAGGTCTTTAGTTGGGTTGTAACATGAAGATATCGACATCAAGGCTATTACTCCTTGAAGATAATGTAAGCTCATTATAACTAGCATCTAATCATGTGTTCGATATAATAACAATAAGTGTAGAAGCACACTCCCATTATGTCAAAATGGCGGTGACATACAAAGATGTTGACATTCAGCACATCATAACTAAGAACAGTTAACAAACATATTCACAAAATGAATGGATGTCCAACCTCAAATGAATCAAAGTTTTACTTGGAATTAAAGCTTTGGGTATAAAGTCTGAAGAGGAAAAATGTTACATAAATACAAACTCTTTTTTTGTTTTTTAAGCATGTGGGATTTATCAGTTGTTAGAAATAAGTTCAGGAAGGCGCAGCTATGCATAAAATTAGAGAAGTTAATTAAAACTTGCAACCAAAGTAGTGGTGTCTTTATTTAGAAGAGCAAGTAGCTTCTAATTGCAAGCTCTCAACAAAATAAGTGCTGCTTTTAATTTGAACATCCAAATTGAGTGGTATTTTATCATTTAAGAGACCTAGAAATCCATCAGTACATGTATTCTATAGACAATAATATCTGTCACATATCTCTCATGATCTTTGTTCATGATGTTATATCTCAACTTGTACAAGGTCTTTTGGAGTACTTCTAACTTCTAACTTCTAAGGTGATCTAGCGTCTTTAGTAGTATCATTATGTGCCAGAGTTAACCAATTAAGGTGGTTCGTATGAAGTGCAAATCAAATATCAGCTCAGATAGTTTCAAATACTTCTTTATTGCAGATTTTGAGCATATTTGGACGTTCTATTTTTGTATTGATTATTTTCATGCTAAATTCAAGCCTTCTCTATTATTATCTTTTCTAAAATATGCTATAAGAAGTGCATTTTCGAGGTGTAGAACTGATTGGCAGCAGTTTTGCACATCTCTCTTCTGACTACTGAATCTATACAACCTAGAATCTCTGTTTTTCCTAAAAATTTGCGAGCAAGTTTCATCTTGGAAGTTTGGTGAGACATTTGATTTTTCAAAGATTTTGAGAGGGTCCTATTACTTCTAGCTGTTCACATTGACGGCTTACAAGTCTGTAAATGCAACAGTTGCCTCTTTTATGAGCTCTTTTACTCATAAAAGAGCATAGCCTAACTGCATGGCTAAGGCTTTTACAACCGACTTATCTCACACCCATTGAGTATCAAGGCCCAAGGGATGCACCATGCAACCATTACCACGCTCTCACATGAGATGACCACCTCATTACCTCAGGAACCATTCATATATCGCATGGAAGAGCAAAAAACATTACTAGACTATGGATGCAGCACTTTATTTATGATTTAAAAGAGCTTAGAACCAATCAAGCACACTCCCTTTTTTGTGTCCTAGTAGTTTACTACAAAAATGTACATCGCATTCCAGCAGGGGAATCCCACAGGTCACAATAACAACTTGGGATTTTCATGTTTACGTTGTTATATGGCTCAGTTTCAAAGTCAAACTTGAAAAATGTGCAAAGACATTTGCATATAGAGCAGCAAGTTAGGCTGGCTAAAAAAAAACCACCACTAAAAGATAAGCCTTCCAGCTATCAGGATGTGAGTCATGACAACGACTCTTGTGTGGCAACAAACCCCTATGACTAGATTGTGAAGGCTTTCTACGAGGACATTTACTGTACTAAATAGAGTTGTGATTATTTAGGTTGGCCATAACTTATCGTTTATTCCATAAGATGGTCACATTGGAAAACCACCTAAATAATTCGCATTACTCTGAAGTTTCAGGATAGACTGAATTGCATTGTGAACTAAGAAAACAACTCAGACAAAAACAACCTACTGATACAACTCACTTCAATAAAAAACTGTTTGAATGGATGAGAACAACTCAGAAGGATGTAAATCGCATTGGAACTGTTCAGTGCATATCTGCACTTCAGAGAAAACAAAATTACTCACCTCCAGCCAACTTACATTTTCTCCAAATATATTTAGCAGCAGCATTCGAGCTTCAGTACCAACTCTTATGTAAAATTTTTCATGCCCATAAATAATCTTTTGCTACATGTGGCAGTGTGTTTTATGGGCCACTCCCCACCCCCAAAGAACAAACTATTTGGTCAAGGTTATTCTACTGACCTAATTCAACATCAGTCCAGGGGGCGAAGATGAGGAAAAAGGTTAGGTGATATAGTGTAAAGGGACACCATTGCATATTACAGACAATTAGTACAGTGAAGAAATCACGACACCCATATACAAAGAGAGAAATGGCATTTCTTTCACTGCATGCATAGCCTACTCTGTGTTTGTGCCCCCCCCCCCCCCCCCAAAAAAACCTTGGAGAGCACATGAATAAAGGCAACTTCTACCTCCACTACATGTCATCTCACACAACATGATCAATTCAAATCTTATTTCTTGAGAACCCTCAACCTGATCACAGGCCCACAAGCATGCATCATCAAAAACTGCATTTTGACTTTATATCATTTCACAGAACATGATTATTTGAGATCTTTTACCACAACAAATAAAATGCATCTCTGGACAACTCCACAATATTTCAGAGAAAAGCTAAACATGGGGCACAAAAACTTGAAGCCTTTGTAAGATCTTCAAAAGGCTTGACCAACACTGCAAGACCCTGTTATACCTTCTAAGAAAAACACACAAGCTCATCGGTCTATCAGACATGATTTATCTGCAGTACACAGGTGGCTGCTCTGGTGAGTAATCACTCTAATTATAGCTCACCTAGTCTAGAAACCATATTATTCATGCAATGGAAGAAACTTTCAACAAGCTGATCTCTAATGCGAAGGTTTAACCTGTAGCAAAACAGTAACATTTTTTCTCAGTAAAAGTCGAATAAACCAATCGGTATACTTGTTGCTAGTCTCTGTTTCTGTAAAAAAAACAACTTGATAAAATCTGAGACTGCACCTCTTTTGCTGCAGTTTTGTTTGCCAGTGCTGCAATGCCTTTGTATACACCATAGCCAAAGAGGCCCCAACCAGCAAGTGAGATCAAAACAAACTGGAACATACAACCAAAAATTATCCATGACAGCATCTCAAATTTTTAAGAAAAAACCTGACCAATACAGAATCAGACAGCAAAAGATTTTTATGCAGCATGTTCAAACAAAAACTTCGATCAATTCCAGCACCATCAATCTTAATAATAATAAAGTAACCCACATAATTTAGCTACTCACAAATGCATTATGCAGATTATCATTATCATTTATGCACTTGTTTTATGTGCTATACTGCGTACACAAAAACACAAATGCATTATATGCAGTTCTAATTTCAATATTATGCACATGTACTAAGAAGGGTCACAATGCACTCCATATTAACCTTTCTCAAGGCAACTTGGACATAATAGACACAAGCCCAGGGGTACTGAACCAGGAAAGAGCCTAGCAACCAACAGCTCTACCCCACCCACTATCAGTCTAATACATTAGTATTCACACTGCTCCACATATGCACTATGCACATATATATTTACAACTAAGTAATATGCCAATGGGACATTCATAGTACATACTAAGCAAAGATATTGAATTGCAGTCACCACGTGCACATTGAATTACTGTGCACATTTGTCATTGCATCACATATGCACATAGCCCATACGTAATATGCATATCACATGTGCAACACGCTCATTACATTGCATGTGCGAAGTATTAAGAGAATATAACATGATATATGTTAAACATCACATAATACATATCACACATGCACATTACAAACACAATGGACGTGTATATGAAGTGTCCACATGATACATATTGACATTGATGAACCATAATGCATATTAACCATGACCATTGCACGACATAAAATGCATGTGAACATCCACACGCATCACATGCATGATGGACAATTTTCAATATTAAATTTTCAGTACTCCCTGTCTACTACTCAATATTCATTGGGTAGTGTTTTTCACTTTCAGATTATGAGACTTGACCAAAAGAAGATGCCATTTATCTCAGAGGTTCAGCCTCAGGTTGAACTCAATTAGAAAGAAGAAAGATCACATTTTGACATTAATCAGAGTTCAGCCTAGCATTGAATTATTCTCCAGAGCTATGAACATGATATAAATCGAGATGCTAGCTTAACACAGAATATATACTGTATAATACATATTGCATGATATTAGATATAATATATATTTTTATAAAGAGCATTCATACTATGATACAATGTTAACCAATGTACATAACCTCAGGATGCCATGTGGTGAATATACCCTCCATCTGGTCATGCGCTCAGCCACTTGTTATACCAGGGTAATGATCATGACATAAATCAATATGCTAGCTTCATAATGGTTTGACCTTTGAATATTTAACTTTCTGTAAGCACACACTGATTCAGATTCAATTTATGATCACCTTTATGGAGAATAATTCAACAATTCCAACATCCATTCCTTCTCAATCATTACCACCACTTCATAGTCAAGAAGAAAAGTAAACATATAGTGATCAGATTTGATAGAACCAGAGAATGAAAGACAAATCAAACATATGTTTTAACAGATAAACAGGTATGTTGTTCGGAGAAGATATAAGAAGGCTACAGTGCAAGATCCTGAGGAAAAATGCGATGATACATCAAAAGTAAAAACGTGCAAACATGCACCAGTAAGATCATAGTCTTTGCATGTGATGATATAGTCAATTGGCATTCAAAACTATGGACAAATGATAAACTGTTATGGAACTTCAAGATACAAAAGACTTTATGTGTGATGATTAAAGCATTATTCAATGTTGCAGCTCTTTCTTACATGCTCTTCTTTCCATTTGGAAGGAGATGTTGGATCTTCCCAGAAGTTCACCTTTGGAGGTCCATGATGAGGATCTGTCACCAAATTTAAGCTATTAGAAATCTCCCTTGTTCTCCTTAACCACCACCCCTCCCGTCCCCAAGGCATAAATATATTAAAATATCTATAGTAAAAAATACAAATAGACTCCAACTTCCCTTGCTCCCAAAGAAAGGGGAAATACATGTCTATTTCATCACTCTACCTGCTCAAATCCACGCCAGTATGACTTTACTTTCTAGTAATAAAAGAGGTTCCCTTCAACATAAAAAAAGGCACAATTACATCAATCTCCCCAATTTCAGCCAAATCCTGATTCATCAGTTCTCTATCCTACACAACTTCATAATCGCCAATGCTTCTTTCTACCATATATTTCCACACACTTAAATTTCAACGATACACCCACATCTATCTTTCTGAACTTTAAATATGAAAATTTTCATAGTTGGATGAATATGAAAGAACTTGTATTTGTCCCCTCACACAAAAAAATGATTGTGTAGCACAAGCTTTCCTCTTGTAACAGAAATAAACTTGAAAATCAATAACACACATTTATTATTGCAGTATGCAAAGTTACATAATTGGTATTCGAAAAGAAAAAAAAAGTTGTGATCTAGCTTGGATCATAAAAAACACTTCCATGAACTTAGAGCAAAATGCCAAAATAAAATGTGCATGAATCGTAAACACCTATTCCTTAGCTTCAAGGGGGCCATTGGAACCAATAATATCTCTAATGTGACGTCAAGCCTCATGCGATTAGAGTAAGATCTCAACTGAAAGAAACCATCGAAACCACATGCTGCGCGAGAGTTTTCTTGGGACAATTTAAGGAATCAATAGATTTCTTCCAGTCAAAGAACAAGACCAAAAAGTCCACCCTAACATCCGTAGAGGTAGTTAAACATGTTAATCACATGTACATTCGATGTCACACTACCTCGCTTTCTGAATGAATTCAAGGTTGTATACACTAATGAATAGTACATTGTAAACGAACAAGCACAGTACTCTCTCTCTCTCTCTCTCTCTCTCTCTCTCTCTCTCTCTCTCTCTCTCTCTCTCTCTCTCTCTCTCTCTCTCTCTCTCTCTCTCTCTCTCTCTCTCTCTCTCTCTCTCTCTCTCTCTCTCTCTCTCTCTCTCTCTCTCTCTCTCTCTCTGTGCGCGCGCGCGTATGTTTTCTCTATGTGTGGAATAAGTATCCTACAGGACAAAATATTAAGACGAACGAACGTGTTAAAACGCAACGGATCTGCTGAGTTCACTAATTGAAGCACCTGCAGAGAAACCGCGAGAAAACAAGCGCTGAGACGGAGCGACACTACAATTGCTTCCCTCTACGAGTCGTAAAAGAGGACGACGGCATGATGAAGTCCATGCCATGGCCTGTGTCGGAAAGAAACCACGCTGCGCAGCAAAGCTTCCACTGTCTGTGTCCTTGGCTTCTAGATGGAAAAAGAACGGAGAATGGGCGTCCAATTTCTCAGATCATTTTTGCTGCCTTTTTGTTTTAAAACCTGAGACCTTCGTGTGCATTCAGACTGTTCCAAGGGCACCTAGAAGCTGTTTACTTCCAGATTCGTGCCTCCATCCTCACACTTTCTCCGCTGAACACAAAGGGCGAAACCCATCTGATCGTTGGATTTAAAGAACAATGTTTTATAACCGTCGATCTCATGTGTTCCACCATCATAAGTTTTGTTTCAAAGGGGGCAGTTGCCATAGTTTTTGATGGGTTCGGAACACTCGATGATTTTGATTATGAATGACCTTTTGCCATCTGGAAGCAGTGTCGCCACTTAGTCTGAGACCACATAGCTTCATCAAATTTCAGTATTTTTAACTTCCTAAAAGCTTCTTAAGATTTCCTTTGTGTCATCATGATACTGGATTTTTGTGTGCTTGGTGTGTGCATTGGAAATAGGATTCTTGGCGATGGCCATGCAACTTTGGTTGTCACACTTCAGCCATGTAGCTCCTGTCCTTGTATTTGTATGTGCCATAGGATCCTCCTCAACCATACTCCTTCGCATGTTGCAACACATGCCGCTTTGTACTCAACTTCAGTAGAAGATAATGCTACAGTCAGTTGCTTCTTACTGATCCGAGGTCAAACCCCATACACTAAAGAGAATCAATATCTAGAAATTGATTTTCTGGTATCAATATCTCTTGCCCAATTTGAATCATAGTATCCAACTACAGATGATCCTTCTTCCTAGAGGATACCATAATCAATGGTTCCTGTCACCATACCTGAGTATCCACGTACTTGCCTTGCAATGAGTTTGGCAAGGCTTATTAGAGAACCTCCTTACTACTCCAATAGCACAGGAGATATCTGGTATGCTATTGCACAAATAGATGAGACTTCCAACTAATTTCCTCTATCTTCCAATATTCACTAAAGGTGAAGTAGCTTCAATCGATAATTTTGTGTTTACCTCCATATGTCTAGAAATCTCCTTGCAATCCTCCATGTCGAATGCCTTCAAAATTTGTATTGCATATGTTTGTTGAGAGACAAAAATTTTGCCTACTTCCTACCGTACTTCAATTCCTAAGCAACAATGCTTTAAGGCTAAGTCTATCATTTCAAATTTTGAAATCAGGGCATCTTTTGCTTTTTGAAGAAGAGCATTGTCATTTCTTGTAATCACAAGGTCATCTACATAGAGTACAATAATCACAACTGACTTCCCTCCTCTCTTTAGGACATACAAGTTAGCATAAGAAGCACACCCTTTGAAACCTATATCCAAGAGATACTTTCTTGTTATCACAAGGTCATCTACATAGAGTACACTAATCACAATTGACTTCCCTCATCTCTTTAGAACATACAAGTTAGCATAAGAAGCACGTCCTTTGAAACCTAAATCCAATAGATACTTATCTATCTGTTGGTTCCATGCAATAGGGGTTGTTTATTCTATATAATGCCTTCTTTAACTTACATACCTTGTTCTCTAAATGGGGAGCCTCAAAACCAGGTGGTTGAGAAACATATACCTCCACCTTGAGGTCTCCATTTAGGAATGTTGATTTGATATCCATGTGATAGACTAGCCATCATTTATGCAAAGCCATAGCTAGTGCTACTTTGTTGATAATTTTGTAAGTGATGTGTGTGAATGCACTTAGGACCGTCGGGGCACTTTTTTCCCTCTTTAGGGATTTTTTCCCCTAGCCTATATATAAGCATATAATCCTAATAATCACTAATCTTTGGAGATTCACTTGGTAATACATTTTGTATTGTGTTATGCTTGAAGCTTCTTCTTCTTCCTTGTGTCGTTTGTGTGCTTCTGCAGACCTTGAACTCCAACAATTGGTATCAGGGCAGGTCACCACTTCATCTAGGGTCTCATCGACACCCCTCCACTCATAGTCTCAACATTGCACAAACATTGGTGAGCATACTCATAGCAATCATAAGTTCAAAAAAGCTTCATGTTATGGGGTTGAAAATTTTATATGAGATTGTTTTGTCCTCTGAATGCACTATCACAGTGACTATGCCGACAATTTCATCCTTTTGTGCCAAACATACATACAAGTTTTGGTTCGCAAAGTACGAGCATCTCAAAGTCTGCTACAAGTTTAGCAGATCTCGTTAGGGTGTTTCTATTCAACTTTTTGAGATATAGTCATTTTTATGCATCATGGTATTTAGTCACTAGCCATGACTGAAAGCAATGATGTATTCCATATGTTGGTTGTTGAGGATAAATTGGATGGTACTAATTACCCATTGTGGGTATATATGATGCGACATCTATTGGTAGCAAAAGTGTTGATCGGATCCTGTAGACGCTCGTACGTAGAGGAAAGTACAGAAACAAAATCTCACAAAAGTACTCAAAGAATAGAAAGAGACAAGAGACTTGACACCATATTGGGTACAATCTCCCCCCACATACTTTGATGGATGAGTCTATCAGAGCATGTGTATTTATAGGAATTTTTCATTGTGTCCTGAATACAAGATACATGAGGGTGGAGCTTTGAAAAGCGTGCATTTACAAAAATCTGCATTACTTACAAAATTGTCACTTTTCAAGCGATCTACTATTTTTACAAAAACTTTTGGCCAATCACATGTCCCATCATTGAACAATCATAAGCATGTTCCATGTAAAAATACATGTATGGAATTGGAAAACTGGAATTTAATGTAATTGTGAGTGATATGCAAAAATCAAATTATCATAATGTGGAGTTAGTGATGTTTTATGAATCCATTGAGTTTCTTCATGGGAGTGATTTTTATATTTAACCAAATATCTATGATATTGGTTACCTTTGGAGGTAGTAGTAACATCATAATCAAGTATTTTCTCTGGAACTAAAATTTTAGCATCCTATTCAAGTAATGGAGGATCATCTAAAATAGGAGTGAGTGGTAAAGTTCCTTTAAAAGATTTCAATAACTAATATGAAAAGAATTATGTATATTCAAATGAGAAGGTATGTCTAATCTAAAAGCATTCTCATTAATTTTCTGAATATTACGGAAAGGTCTATAATAATGTGGTGCAAGATTAACCTTAGGATGTTGTGAAATATTTTTCAAACTTCTTTTAATTATTTGTAACCATACAAAGTCATTTTCATTAAACTATTTAGCTATTTGTTTCTTATTAACATTACACATGTAATGTTCTTGACTCTTTTTAATGTGTCCATGAACCTCATGAAGCATAGAAATATGATCTTGTGCAAAAGAATCAACCATATGTATATCAGTTTGAGTGAGAGTCATGGAAGTGGCAATCTTTTTACCATAAATGATTTCATATGGTGCATGTCCAGTAGTGGTATGTGTTGTGTTATTATATGCAAACTATAATAAAGGAATTTTCTCATCCCACTTGCTTGGATTATCTAAAGAATAACAATGTAATAGATCTAAAATAGTACTATTCATAGCTTCACTTTTCCCATTACTTTTAGGATGAAATGTAGAGCTAAATTCTATTTTTGGAACCTAAATTTTGAAGTGATGCAACCCAAAAGTGATTACAAAAACCAACATTTCAATCTGATAGAATAACTTCTGAAAAACCATGATGCAAAAAAATACATTTAATAAATAACTTAGCAATTGAGGTGCATAAAGATTCTTTTTACAAGGAACGTAATATGTTTGTTTACTAAACCTATCAACAATTGTCCAAATCATATCATTCTGAGACGAAGTTGTAGGAAGACCAGTAATAAAATCCATAGGAATTTGTTCCCATGGTCCATTGGGTATGGGAAGTGGCATTAATAATCCAAGTGCTTTATCATGATGTCTTTTCACACGTTGACACACAATGCAAATGGAAACATAGTATGCAATATCATTTTCCATATTTGGCCAAAAGAAAAATTCTTTACACATAGAAATAGTACTTTGTATGCCCCTATGGCCCATATATGATGGTTCATGCATCTCTTTCATAAAAAATTCTTTAAAACCTTGTGTGATGCATAACTTGTGTTGGAAATACAAAATCCATTATGAAAAGTGTAGTGATTCTCATTAGATGGAGTAGGATTATTGACAGCATTCCATGTTTGTGAAAAATATAAATTAGATGCATAAGTAAGAATCATGTCATGAAATGAATGAATATGAATAGCAAAAATATTGTTGATTGAAACAATATTTGTTTGTGGGGATGGGATACGACTAAGGGCATCAGCTACAACATTAGCTTTGCCAGGTTGATATTGAATCATAGGCTGAAACTTTTTTATGAATGAAGGCCATTTAATGTTTCTATCAGAAATCAATGGTTGATTTAATAAATGCTTAATAGCATGTTGGTCCGTTTTGCTTAGAACTTCAAAACATGCACAACATCCAAAAGTTCCTTATCATATGTGCTATAATTCTTTTCAAAAGGTTTAAGTTTCATACTTTCAAATGCAATGAGATGATCGTTTTGCATTAAACAGCACCTATACCTAAACCACTAGCATCTGTAACTACATGGAAAGGTTGTGCAAAATCTAATAATTGCAAAACAGGTGCATGAGAAAGTGCATGTTTGAGTTTTTCAAAAGATTCTTGTTGTGCTAGTCCCCATGCAAATTTTAAATTTTTCTTCAATAATAATGTGAGTGGAAGTGCTAAATAGGAAAAACCTTTTACAAAATTTCAATAGAAACTAGGTAACCCTAGAAAAGAGCATACATCATTCACAAATTGAGGTACATGACATTCTTCAATTACTCTAATTTTCTTTGGATCTACATGAACGCCTTGACTAGAAATAATATGACCTAAATGCTCTAATTCTTTTTGAAAGAAATAAGTCTTTTCAGGACTGGGATAAAGTTTGTTTTTACGTAACAAATTGAAGACTTTTGCTCAATAATTTGCATGGTCATCATCATTATCACTATAGAGAAGTATATCATCAAAGAAAACAAGAACAAAAGCTTGGTAATCAAGAAAAATGGTAATCATCTGTAACTACATGCAAATGTAGTAGGTGCATCGGTGAGTCCAAAAGGCATTACCATGATTTCAACGTGACCAATTTGAATTCTAAAGTAGTCTTATAAATGTCATTTTGTGTCATTTGTATCTGATGGTAAGCTAATTTAAGATCAATTTTGCTAAAGACACGTGCTCCATAAAGTTTATCTAGCAAATCATCTATCGTAGGAATAGGATATCTATTTTTAATTGTGATCTTATTGAGCACTCTATAGTCAATGCACATCCTATAAGTCTTGTTCTTCTTTACTAAAAGAATATCTACTCCAAAGGGAGAAGAACTAGGACTTATAAGGCCTTTGTGGAGTAGATCCCGAACTTGATTAGATATTTCTTGTTGATGTAAAGGTCCATGCCTATAAGGTGCTTTATGGGAAGGAGGACTACTAGGAATTTAGTATATACTATGGTCAAGAGATCCCCTAGAAGGTGGTAGTTTAGAAGGAAAATCAGCCATAAAACAATTCTTATAAGACTCCATAAATGATTTATGTGCATTAGGAAGTGTATATGTGTAATCAACTATGTTATTGACCAAAACAACACATGAATTGTAGCCTTTTCGAAATGCACGTTTTACTTGAGTATGACTAATTAATGGAAATGGTCGGAAATCATGCATTGCGGATAAAGAAATATCTTGATTGTTAAATTCCAAACTAATTGTGTGTGCATGATAATCAATGCATGGATTATGATGATGACAAAAAGGCATGCCAAGCATAACAGCATAGGGCTTCAAAGGAGCAATTAAGAATGTGTGTTCATTTATGTATGAAGCTATACAAATATGAATGTTATGCACTTCACTTGAAACATTATATCTACTTCCTTGAAATGTAGCTTTAAATTTATACATAGAAGGAAGTGGATATAATTGGAGAGCTTGCACTAGTGTATGAGAAATAAAAGCACGTGAACTACCATCATCATGTAAAATATTAACAACTTTACCATTAATAGTACCTTGCATGCACAATTAAGAATGAATAGAAATTGTGTTACCCAAGGTACTTAGATCCTTTTCCAATGCTTCTTCGGTCCAATCAAGGTGAATGTCTTCAAGAACCACCTCCATGTTGTGTATGTGAGCTCTGATAGGCATCATGTCATTGGTTCAGAACCTAATAGCTTTAGTATGACCAAACTTACCACAATGCCAACAAGTGATACGGAGCCTCTTTTGTTGAGCATCCATCGCCATAGTTTGAAGGGAAAGCCATTTGTTGCTCATTTATGTGTCTTTGGTTGTGTGACATTAGTGCCAAAACAACCATGCACAAAGCTGGATGATAAAGCAATAAAATATATTTTTGTTGGGTACAACTCGAAGAGCAAAAGCTATTGTCTGTATCATCCACAGACTAAACACATTTTGGTATGATGTTTTTTTTTTGTGGAAGATGCAATTAATCTTTAATTTCGTGTACTAAGGAGACATCAATTATGTTGATGGGATCTTGCGTGAATGATATGCAGAAATCAAGTGGTCATAATGTGGAGTTAGTGATGTCTTATGAATCCATTCAGATTCTTCAAGTGATTGATTTTTATATTTAACTAAATATCTATGAGATTGCTTACCAATGGGTGTAGTAGTAACCTCGTAATCAAATATTTTCTCTGGAACTAAAATTTTAGCATCCTCTTCCAGTAAAGGAGGATCATCTAAAACAAGAGTGAGTGGTGAAGTTCCTTGAAAGGATTTGAATAGACTAATATGAAAAGAGTTATGTATATTCCAATGAGAAGGTATGTATAATCTAAAAGCATTCTCATTTATTTTTTGAATAATACAGAAAGGTTCATAATAACATGGTGCAAGCTTAACCTTAGGATGTTATGAAATATTTTTCAAACATCTTTTAATTATTCGTAATCATACAAAGTCATTTTCATTAAATTGTTTAGCTACTCATTTCTTATTAACATTACACATGTAACATTCTTGACTCTTTTTAATGTGCTCATAAACCTCATGGTGTAGAAAAATGTGATCTTGTGCAAAAGAATCAACCATAGGTGTATCAGTTTGAATGATAGACATGGGAGTGGGAAGCTTTTTACCATAAATAATTTCATACGGTGCACATCTAGTAGTGGCATGGGTTGTGTTATTATATGCAAATTTTAGCAAAGGAATTTTCTCATCCCAATTACTTGGATTATCTAAAGAATAAAAATGTAATAAATCTAAAATAATACTATTAGTAGCTTAGCTTTGCCCATTACTTTCAAGATGAAATGCAGAGTTAAAGTCTATTTTGGAACCTAAATTTTGAAATAAAGCAATCCAAAGTGATTACAAAAACGAACATCTCGATATGATTGAATAACTTTTGGAAACCATGATGTGGAAAAATATATTTAATAAAAAAACTTAGGAGCTTGAGGTGCAACAAGAGCCTTTTTACAAGGAATGAAATACGCTTGTTTTTCTGACTCTGACTGGGCTAGTTGCTATGACACTCGTGTGTCCCCTAGTGGTTTTTGCTTCATGCTTGGTAGCTCATGCATATCTCGGTTGAGCAAGAAGCAGCCTACTGTGGCCACTTCTAGTTGTGAGTTTGAATATAGGGCAGCTTTCACAACGACTATTGAGTGTGTGTGGCTTGGACGCCTTATGGCTGATTTGGGTGTTGGTCAGTCTTCTTCCACCACCATCTTCACTAACAGTTAGAGCGCATTGGTAGTTGCGAGGAACCCTGTGTTCCATGCTCGCACTAAGCACATTGAGGTGCATTATCGTTATGTCAGGGAGAGGTTCTCTGCTTGAGAGATCAGCTTGGCATATGTGCCCATGCACGAGAACATTGCAGACCTTTTCACGAAGGCTCTGCCTAGGGAGAAGTTTGAAGCTTTCCGCAAAGCTTTGGGCTTACTTCCTTTTGTGGATTGTTTCCACATAGCTTTTCACTTCCTTGTACATGAGTGCCAGCTTCTTGTTCACCGCATCACACCCATGGGGATTTGTTGATATATTTAGGTAGTGATGTGTGTGAACACACTAGGACCGCCTGGACACTTTTTTGCCTCTTTAGGAGGTTTTTTACCCTTAGCTTGTATATACGCCTATATCCCTAATGGGTTACTTATCTTTGTACATTCTAATGGTAATACATTCAATATTGCATGTTGTGCTCCAAGATGCTTCTTGTTCCTTGTGCTGTTCATGTGCTTTCGAAGACGACTAACTCCAACAATGAGAAATTGGATTGAGGAGGGCATTGAAAAGTAGGAGGGTGCTGAAAAGTAGTGAAAGGATGCTTGAAAGAAAAATTGGGCTCGATTGGTTGTTGTCATTGACATGTTTGTTGTAAGCGAATGGACTTGGTGATGGACTAGAACTCCTTCTCACCATCACATGCAAAAGAGATAGCTTCATAGAGGTTCGTAGGATGTAGTGTGTTGAGCTTGGCTTGGATTCCCATCTCCAAAACTTCTTCATACTTCCATTGCAAGGTATCTTCAGGAATCATTTCAAGCGAACAAATAAGTAGTAGTTGTTGCCAAAAGTGTTCAGTGTAGGTAGACAGAGTATCTCTGTCTTTCCATCCAAAAGTTGTCCATGATCAACGAGCATGTAAGGGGAACTGAATAGAAGATACATGAGGGCAGTGCTTCAAAAAGTGTGCGTTTATGAAAAATCTTCTTTATTTATAAATTGTCGCTTTCTAAGCGATCTACTATTTTTACAAAAATGTCACTTTCTAAGTGATCTACTATTTTTACAAAAAATATATAAAATACTATCTTTTAAATATCTTCAAAAATATCTGAATAAATCCATGCATGTTCACACCTCATGTTCTTCACCTACTAAATCAAAATACAATCAAATTAAAAACCTCAAGACATTAAAATCCATATAACATTCCATTATTCCATAAAGTATAACAAATTAGCTCTAAAGATGTGTATGACACTTTGCTACCTCTTTTTATAGGTGGATAGTCAAGTGTTGGACCAAATTAGGCAATTTATCAACGTTTAAAGGTTTTAAATAATGATGCAAATCATTCAATTTCTTATGTAGATTTATATGATGCACTTGTTGATGAGAGGGCTAATATACACAAGGCAAAAACTATGCCTAAGTGGTTTGTGTAAACTTTGAGAGATAGAAAATTAGATGCACCTTTGTCATATTGTACTCGTTCAGTCTCTCATAGTGCTTCTTTTGGCATCAAATTTCTATGCAATGACTCCCTCTAGTCTGTGCGATGAGAATGACTCTCTTTCTTTTGATGAAACACAAAATTGGATGCTGACTATGCAACCGGTATATGCTATTATGAAGAATGATACTTTTGTCTTTATGTTATTTGCCTCAAAGTGAAAAGATCATTGGCATTAAACGGGTATACAAGCTGAAATGTAAACCTGATGGAATAGTTGAAAAGTATAAGGTGAGGCTTGTTGCAAAAGGTTAAGAGAGAGGCATTGATTTTGATGACACCTTTGCTCCCACATGTTGAATGACCATTATTCGTTGCATTTGTGCATTTGCAACTCATGATGGTTGGAATGTACATCACTTGGACATTAAAATTGCATTTTTGAATGGTGATTTACATGAATAATTGGTATGAAAAGATACCTGCCTACTGGCTTGTACATGGTTTTGAGAGTAGTCCACTTGAGAGCACCTTATATGTTAAGCATGCAAATGATATAATTATGATCATTGTTGTATATGTTGATGACATGTTGCTCACTAGTCCTAATGACAGGCATATTGCTAAATTTAAGGCTGATTTGCATGTATCTTTTGAGATGTCAAATTTGGGGCATTTGCATCATTATTTGGGCATTAATTTTATGCAAGTTGATGAGGCAGTAGCTTTGTGTCAAACAAAATATATTGATACATTATTACAATATTTAAGCCTTGAGGATTGCAAAACTATTGCCACTCCTACAAAAACAGGTTTACGATTGAGTTTTCATGATGTTGGAGATGCACTTGATGTTGCTCTCTATCAGTAGGTTGTTGGATGCTTGATTTACTTATGCATAAATCACCTTGATTTATAGTTTGCTATGTCTTGGATGATCAATTTTATGTGTTTCCCAGGTGTCAAACATTAGTAGGCAGTTAAGCACATCTTTCACTACTTGAGTGATACTTGGGTACTTGGATTGTTTTATCACAAGGGGAGATCATTATCGCCAAATTTACATGCTTTTTTTGACCCAGATTGGGCTGGTTGCTATGACACTCATATGTCCACTAATGGTTTTTGCTTCATGCTTGGTAGCTCATGCATATCTTGGTTGAGAAAGAACCAGTCTATTGTGGCCACTTATAGTTGTGAGGCTAAGTATACAGTAGTTTTCACAGTGATTGTTGAGTGTCTATGGCTCATACACCTTTTGGTTTATTTGGGTGTTGGAAATCTTCTACCATTACCATCTTCACTAATAGCCAGAGTGCATTGCTAGTTGTGAGGAACCCTCTGTTCCATGCTCGCACAAAGCACATTGAGGTGCCCTATCATTACGTCACAAAGAGGTTCTTTGTTGGAGAGATGAGTTTGGCTTATGTGCCCACACATGATAATGGTGCATACCTTTTCACAAAGGTTCTACCTAGGGAGAAGTTTGAGGCTTTTCACAAAGCATTGGGCTTACTTCCTTTTGTGGATTGCTCTCTTTCCACATAGCTTGACACTTCCTTATACACGAATTCCAGCTCCTTGAACACCACATCACTTGTTATGAATTATGGAATGTGTTGAACAAGGAATTGTTGGAGTGTTAATTTATTAATGTATTAATGTGTTTTTGATATAGGAGTTGAAGGTTCATGAGGGCGTGAAAGGGCGGACATCAATAATCTGATTTATAATTTATATAGTTTGTAAATAAATCTCCATAGAGGGTTCTATTTTTAGAAACAATTAGTAAAGTAGTGGCTAGAATAAGGGTCATTGTAGACCACAATTTTTGATATTAAAAGCAAATGCTTTCTACAAAAGTTACTAACTTTTACTTTCATGCATGCTTTTTGAAGCCACTCTCATATAACCATTATTTCGACATAATAAAAAATTCCTATAAATACACACTATGTGGACTGTCAAAACAGAGTGCATGGGGGGAGATTGCACCCAATATTGCGTTCTATCTCGTCTCCTTGCATATTTATTTTCTTTATGTGTTTTCAACATTCATAATGTCTGTGTGCACCTGAGTTAAGATCTTGATAACAGTGGTATCAAAGCTCTGCACGCATCACTATGAACTAGAACCTATGTTCTATGTTTACTCCTTTGGCTTACTCCAAGGCATCAACTAAGGCATAGAACTTAGGCATAACTAAGGCATTACTTTGGAATCTTTGGCACCCATGGATCCCTTGGCGATCGTTGGCTATGCACGAACCAATTTTAATTTATGAGTGGCAATAAGGAGTTTTATATTCACCAAGGAGGGAGGATTTGAACCCACAACCTCACTCACACAAAGGAAGTGTTTTACCACTACACTATCTCTTTGTGTTGCCACTCTAGTTCTCTTTTCTTATATTTAACACAACTTTCATCTCTTTCTTACTTTTTCAATTCCCAAGAACAACATTTCATTTGACATTTTAATTCAAACAATCTAAAAATTGTTTTTACATATCTAGCAAGAAGGTTTTGTTCTTTACATACCCATGGACCCCATGAACACCATGGAGGATTTTAGTGAGTCACCTCTACCCAAGGGAACACTTGAGCAACTGAGATCCTGCAGCACAAACTTTGAGGCACTTAGCACGAGATCTGACAAGGCGACGAAGTACTTCAAAAGATGCAATTTGATGAAGATAACCTTATGAGGGTGGTAAAATCTATAGCCTTTGCCCAATCAGATGGCACACATTCCAAGATTGGTGTTAAAAATTACCAATTTTTATGATTTGATGATTGTAAGGATGGCCCTTTAGTTCTTTCATGGTTATGATAGTTTGATTATTTTTATACTGAGGAAGCATATGTTGAAGGTGAAAAAGTCAAATTTGCCATATTTACTAGGAAAAGCTCAGCTCTGGTGGAATGTCTTACGTCACAATATAGATTGTCCAATGACATGGAAGGCTTTCCAAGATAAAGTGAAGGATTCTTTTCAATCATTTACATGTTCAATGTGCATGGACAACCTTTACATGGAAGGAGGGTGACACAATCACTACCTACACGGAGAGGTTCTGGCAAAATTTATTATAGGTTCGAATGCTTGAAGATGTGCTGGAGGATAGCTTGCAACAAAAATATGAAGATGGTTTGGAGGTGGGAATCCAAGCTAAGCTTCACACCCTATGGCCTACAACCCTCAATGAGGCTATCTCTTTTGCCTATGATGCAGAGAAGGAGTTCCAACCCATAAACAAGTCGATCCATGTACAAAAACCATGCCAATGACCACTTTTTATTAAACCCATGTTTCCTATGAAGCGTAATTTTAATGCCCCATCTTACTCTAGTTTTCCTCGTCCTCCACAATCTAATTACTCAATTGCACCTGTTGCTTCATCTCTCCAAATTACCAAACCAACTACCCTACAAACTTCTATGGTGGATGCCCAACAAAAGCGACCACATATCACTTGTTGGAATTGTGGTAAGCCTGGACCTACAAAAATGAAGTGCCGATTGTGATCTCTTCACATGAAACCAGTTGTAGTTCAACTATGTAACATGGAGGCCCATAATGAAGAAATTCCTCCTATTTGGATAGAGGAAGCATTGGAGAAGGACTTAAGTACCTTGGGTAACAATATCTCAATTCATTCTTTACTTTGCATGTAGGCTACTATAAATAACAAACTGGTTAATATTTTACATGACGATGGTAGTTCACATGACTTCATTTCATATTTATTAGTACAAGAACTTAAATTAGAAACATTTCCTTCTTTGTATAAATTGAAAGCTTCATTTCAAGGTAGTTGTTATAATGTAACATGACGAGTGCAAGATGTTACAATTAGCATAGGCCCATAAACATTTTTAATCACACCTTTGCATGGATTATAATGTCATCATTATAATCCATGCATTGATTGCCATACATATACCTTTAACTTTGAATTTAAAGGTCAAATCATTACTTTGTCTGGGTGACATGATTCCCAGCTATTTCCATTGATTAGTCATACTCAGGTAAAATGTGCATTTAGGAAACGATTCAATTCATGCATTGTTTTTGTCAATGTCATTAATAATTATACTCATACACTTCCCGATGCACATAAACCTTTCATGACTACTTATAAGGAGTGTTTTACGTCTGATTATCCCTCTGAACTACCACCATCGCGAGGATCCTTTGACCATAGCATAGACTTGATTCTTGGTAGTTCTCCTCCTCATAAAACACCTTATAGTCATGGCCCACTACATCAAAAGGAAATAGAAAACCAAATGAAAGACTTACTCCACAAAGGACTTATAAGGCCTAATTCTTCCCCATTTGGAGCACCAATTCTTTTAGTAGAGAAGAAGAATAAAACTTATCAAATGTGCATTGATTATAGAGCCCTTAACAAGATCACAATAAAGAAGAGATACCCTATTCCTCGAATAGATGATCTTCTAGATAAATTACGAGGAGCTTGTGTCTTCAATAAAATTGATGTTAAATCGGGTTACCATGAGATTTGTATGACACAAAGTGATATTTTTAAGACTGCATTTAGAACTCAGACCGGTCATTACAAATTTATAGTAATGCCCTTGGACTTACTAATGCTCCTGCTACATTTGCACGAATGACGAACAACATGTTTTCTTGATTACCAAGCTTTTGTTCTTGTATTCTTTGACGATATACTTGTTTACGGTAAGAATGATAGTGAGCATGAGAAGCATCTTAAAACACAATAAGCATGAGAAGCATCTTAAAACACTTTTCTACAAGAGAA
Source organism: Ceratopteris richardii (assembly GCA_020310875.1). Classification (NCBI taxonomy): domain Eukaryota; kingdom Viridiplantae; phylum Streptophyta; class Polypodiopsida; order Polypodiales; family Pteridaceae; genus Ceratopteris; species Ceratopteris richardii. The sequence goes on along the minus strand of CM035438.1, from coordinate 92,092,067 downwards.
CACACTTTATGCTAATCCTGAAAAGAGTTACTTCTTTCAACGTAAGCTAGAATATATAGGACATATTATTTCAAGTGAAGGCGTGCATGTGGATCCAAAAAAGATTAAAGTGATACTAGAATGGTATACACCACAATCAGTCAATGATGTTCATTCTTTTCTTGGGTTGGCTAGTTTTTATAGGAAGTTTGTTTGAAATTTTTCTTATTTAGCATTGCCTCTTACCTTGTTATTGGAAAAGAAAATAAAATTTGCATGGGGATTTACCCAACAACAATCCTTTGAAAAACTCAAACATGCACTTTCACATGCACCTGTTTTACAGTCACCTGATTTTTCACAACCATTTCATGTCATTAGTGATGCTAGTGGTTTAGGAATAAGTGTTGTTTTAATGCAAGATGATCATCCCATTGCATTTGAGAGCAGGAAGCTTAAGCCCTCATAAAATAATTATAGTGCATATGATAAAGAATTGTTGTGCATGTTTTGCAAATTTGGAAACACTATCTTATGGGATCTGAGGTATTAATCAAAACTAATCAACATGCTATTAAGCATTTATTAAAGCAACCCTTAATTTTTTATCAACGTCTTAAATGGGCTTCATTCATTCAAAATTTCCAACCCATGATTCATTATCAACCGGGTAAAGCAAATGTTGTAGCTGATGCTCTTAGATGTTTTCCTTCACATTCTGTTGTTTTACATAATATTTTTTCCATCCAAATTCATTCTTTTCAAGAGATGAGTTCCACTTATGCATCTGTTTTTTATTTCTCACGTGCATGGCATGACTTCAACAATGGTGTACCTTTATCTGATGAACAATATACATTTCATCACAGTTTACTTTATTTTCAACATAGATTGTGCATAACCCAATCTTTTAAAGATTTTTCCATCAAAGAAATACATGAACCATCTTACATGGGTCATAGAGCCATATAGAGCACCATTTCTGCTTGCAAAGATTTCTTATTTTGGCCACACATGGAAAAAGATATGCACATTATGTTTCTCAATGCATTGTATGTTAGCGTGTAAAACATCATCATGGTAAACCATTTGGATTATTAATGCCACTTCCCATTCCGAATGAACCACGTGAACAAATCTCTATGGATTTTATCACAGGTCTTCCTATCACTTCATCACATAACGATATGATTTGGACAATAGTTGATAGGTTTAGTAAATATGCATATTTCATTCCTTGTAGAAAAACTTTGTCTGCACCTCAGGCTGCAAAATTATTCATTAAATTTTCCCACATCATGGATTTCCTAAAGTAATGTTATCTGATCGTGATGTTAGATTTTGTAATCATTTTTGGGTTGCCCTATTTCAACCTTTTGGTTCTAAAATAGATTTTAGCTTTGCATGTCATCCTGAAAGTAATGGACAAAGTGAGGCTACAAATAATACTATTCTTGATTTATTGTGTTGTTATTCATTAGATAATCCCACTAACTGGGATGACAAGTTGCCATTGCTTTAATTTGCTTACAATAACACCACACACACCACTACTGGACGTGGAATTTTGAAATTGTTTATGGTAAAAAGCTTCCCACTCCCATGTAACTCACCCAAACTGATATTTTGATGGCTAATGATATTGCTCAAGATCACATTTCTATACTTCACGATGTTCACGAGCACATTAAGAAAAGTCAAGAATGTTATACACGTAATATCAATACAAAAAGATTAGCCAAGGAATTTAAGGAGAATGATATTGTATGGTTATGTATTATTAAAAGATGTCTAAAAATATTTTACAACATCCTAAAATTAAACTTGCACCACGCTATTATGGACCGTTTTGCATTATATAAAAAATTAATGATAACTCATTCAAATGAGATATACCATCTCATTGGAATATATTAGTTTACATAAACCATTTAAAGGAACCTTACCACTCATTCCACTTCTTGATGACCCTCCTTTAATTGAATAATAATCTTAAATCTTAGTTCCTGAGAAAATAATTGATCATGATGTCACCACTACATGCACAGGTACTCAATATGATCAATATTTAGTTAAGTACAAAAATCACTCTATTGAAGAATGTCAATGGATACATGGAACAAAATTAACACCCCATTATGACCACTTAATTTCTGCATATCATACACAAACACATTAATGTAACTCCTCCATGAGCATTTCCATGCATGTGTTTTTACATGGAACATGCTTATTTTTGTTCAGTGATGGAACATGTGACTGGCTATCCATGATTATTGTTATTTTATCAACTAGGGTCAGTTGCTTTTTCAACCGAGGGGCAAGTTATGAATTATGGAATGTGTTTAACAAGGAATTGTTGGAGTGTTAATTTATTAATGTATTAATGTGTTTTGGTGTTTTTGATATAGCAGCTGGAGATTTAAAAGGCATGAAAGGGCGGACATCAATAATCCGATTTATAGTTTATATAGTTTGTAAATAAACCCACGTAGAGGGTTCTATTTTTAGAAATAGTTAGTAAAGTAGTGGTTAGAATAAGGGTTGTTGTAGACCACAATTTTTTATATGGCAAAGTCTTTCTACAAAAGTTACCGACTTTTACTTTCACAAATGATTTTTGAAGCCGTTCTCATGTAACCACTATTTCAACATAATAAAAAATTCCTATAAATACATGCACTTTGTGGATTGTTGGAAAAGAGTGCATGGGGAGAGATTGCACCCAATACTGTGTTCTGTCTCGTCTCCTTGCATATTTATTTTCTTTGTGTTTTTTCAACATTCATAACCTCTATGTGCACATGAGTTAAGATCCTGATAGCATCACTCCTAGGTAGGATTTGTTTTTCAGTAGTGATATGTGTGAACACACTTAGGAGTGCCTACGCACCTTTTTCCCTCTTTAGGAGGTTTTTTTCCCCTGGCTTGTATATATGCATATAAACCTAATGGCTCATTAATCTTTGGGCATTCACTTGGTAATACATTCTATATTTTTTTGTGCTCCAAGCTTCTTCTTCCTTCTGTTGTTTATGTGCTTCTACAGACCTTAAACTCCAACATACTTGAATATTATTCATTCTTGTAGTCGGGGCAAATGATTCAAAAAATTCAATCCCTTCAACTTGTGAGTAGCATTGTGTAACAAGTCTTGCCTTGTACTTCTCCAAAGTACCATCTGTCTTGTACTTTAGCTTCCAAACCCACTTGGCGCCAATGACTTTGTGCTTAGGGGATTGATCCACAAGCTCCCAAGTTCCATTCTTTAGGATATTGTTGTATTCTATTGTGTACCTAAGCTCATGGTGTCTTAGGGACTTGTGATGGAGGAGACTACTCATCAATCATCAACAAGCGCATATAGCAGTGGATTGATACACTCCTTAAATTATCAATCCAAGGACTTAGACCACATCAAGTGTATGAAGACATCTTCTCTCATGATGGATAATGAAATGAATGAACAAACAATGCATACGAATTAGGGAAAACTACCTCTCACATCACCTCTCTCATTGAAAATGTGTATCGTGATACTTGTTACAACAACAAGCACAAATTAAGCCATATCTCTCAGATTTGATATGCGAAATATAGTCAACAATGGGTTCATTTCAAAGCTCTTGACAAGACACATCCAATGATCATATTTTTAGCTTAATCTGACAAGCGTGCTTCAAGTTATGAGCAAAATATAGGGTGGCAAGAAACACCAAATCTTGCTCCACAACTTCCCAAGCTTCACACACACACACACACACACACAACCCACAATGACGAAAAGAGTAGGGGAAGGGGTAGAAAACACCTCTAAGCAAACATTTCATGCATCACACACATACAAGATCATGGAGAGGAAGATACACAGTCAAGAAGAAGCAAATTCTAAATTCTACATGTTAGCTCTTCACAATGGCAAAAGTTTTTTACAAAGATTCACAAAGTGAATTATAGACATGTGCCCTAGAATTTGTTCCTTTCACATAGGAGACCGGCACTTTTCCTATAATTCACTAAGTTCCTACTATTGGACAAGGCTAATGTTACATTCTTCAAGGATCATGCATCTAGAAGACTCCACTAGAGCACTCACATGGCTTCTTGAAGATTTTACGATGGATCCTGAGAAAGAAAAATGGCCAAAAAATGAAAATTGTGGGCCTCTTTGTCTTCACTTCTTCCTCTTTCTTTCTTCCTTGCCTCTGTCTTCAGTCCTCTACAACACTCTCCCCCTCTTAGTCTCTATGGTCCCTTGATAGGCTTTTGTGGGTTTCCCTAACACGCAACAAGTGGCCAGAGATGGAGCAATTGTTTAAACATGTTTCCACTTGTTTATCTCCCACCTGATGCTTCAATTTCCTTGTCTATGTTTCTTTTAACTACACACTATCAATGGTCGAGGAAGCCTTCAAGACTCGAAGACATGTGTTACCTTATGCAAGCCTCAATCCAATGCTTTCATCTGCCCCTTGATATTCCTTATATTCATTCATCCGGGTTGTTGCATTAATTCTGGTTGCCATGCATGCATCCATGGATAAACATGGCATCTCCCATAGTGAGGGTGGTTCTTCAAAGGTCCTGTTGTAATTCCTTTTTTGCATCCTTCAAGACCTATTGCTATCTTTCAACCCCTATCTTTCTTTTCCTTGTGTCTCATTTTAGCTTGATTCATGTCCCTATGGGGCTTTGGAGAGAGAGTCGTATTCTTTATTGAACTGCTTTCTTTTTGGATTTTCTTTTTCTTCTTCTTCTACTCGTTTCTCCCTTCACACATCCCTCCTCCTAAACTCTTTCATCCCCAATAGGCTTGTGTTGGTGACATGAATAAGTTTGGTAGATTTGTTGCTCTGTTTGATTTAGTGAATTAGTTTCTTATATCATAAGCTCTTTCTACTATTGGGACTTGACTCCATCATAAGGTTCTTGTCACTGATCAGCAAAAAACTGAGTTGGTAAGCTACTAATCTAGCATTAAGGTTGGATGTCATTTTTCAATTTCAAAAAAAACTGTAAAAAATGCTTTTTCAAATGTCTGCATGTAGGTACTTGATAAAAACATTAATCTGGAATAAATAGTCATTACTGTAAGTCTGCCTGGCATGATGGAAATATAAAAAATTAAGGCATCGGTGCCTTGATTAATGTTGACGAAGTTCAAAAATTGTACTGAGTACCTGATTTGTCATTTTTATTGTTAAATTGGACACTAATGTGTATCTTGATAGCTAAATTTCTATTGTCATGACCATATACTCTTCTATTGGCAGATAGTTATGAGGGGGGCTCAATAGTAGGGGAAATTTGAGCCATTGTTTATTTAGTTTACCACTATTCTGTTCCTCCCAAAAATATGGCCATGTACATCATCTGGGTACCAGGCAAAATGATGGATTCATTTGTAATAAATAAGGTGCCTCTTGCCAGTGCACCCACAAGGTGGGATTTTTTTCCAAAAATTTGTGCCTCGAGACATGATCGACCTTTTCGAATTCCTCTTGAGTGTAGGAGAATGTGGTAGTCATGAAGTTCCGATCTTAGTCCGGATCCTTCTCTGTCGTTTTCTTTATGTACATGTACGTTTCTTCCTTCATAATTCTGTATGGTACATCAAATGGTTTGATAATTGTATCCAAATCTTTGCTTTTTATCTTTGCTTCTTTCATAATTTGTACTACTACATCTTCAAAATTATGTGTCAAACGAGACACCAGTAGTGCCCACTCTCTCTGACTTATTTCTGTAGTGTATAGCATGGGGTGTTCATCAATTTGCACCTCTTATTGATCTTGTATTGGTGAATGAATGATAGGGGGAGAAAGAGGGCATACCTCAATCTCCTCAGTAGTCAAATGAGTGCTTTGAACTACTGGTTTCCCCATGTTTATCTGTTGTGCTAGTTGTGCTTGTAGCTCTGCAATTACTTGATCTTTTTCGTTTATTTGTTCTTTTTCCACTTTGAGCTCTTCTTCACTTTTTATTTTGCTCTCACATACTATAGAGGGTTTATGTGAATCTTGCTTGCATTGCTCAATATACTTAGCCATTGCCTCCTTCCATTTATTACGTAGCTCCATTGTTTCTTGTAAGTATTTTGATTCCCAATGTACACATAATGTTTGCTCCTACTTGAGTTGATCAACATACCTTTCTAATTGTGTTTTTAACTGTAAAATTTCTTCACTCACAGTGGGTGGTGCTTGCATTGGTTGGTTCAATAAAATTGAGGTCACTAATTCTTTATTCTTTCTTTGTAATGATTTGGCTTCATCCATATATACTTTAATTTGTGTTTCCAGAAGCTTCCTCCTATTTGTAAGGCATACTTTTTTAGCTTCATAGGATTCATATTTCTTTTGGACCTCCATTGCCTCTTGTAGTAGCTTCTCTTGTTCCTTCTTTATGTTATCGAGTACGCTTTGCACGTTGGCATTCTCTTCTTTTAATTTACCAATCTCTTTATTTGCCTCCCTGGACTCTTGTTCCTTTTCTTAAGCACTAGTCGTGTCTTCATAACTTGTTCAGAGATTTGTTCACTCAGCTTTGAACTGACATTTTTCCACATTTTTTTTTCATATTCTCTATCAACCTCCATTAGATTTTGTTGTGTGTCCATGGCCGTATGAATCATATGCTTGACTAAAGGTTTTAATTGGGCCACATCCACATGAGCCATGTTTGTGGGATGATAGGTTTGGCTCCTGTTAGCACATCTTTACCTTTATTTACATGTAAGGTCTCATTAAATGGCTGCTGGATTTGGAGTCGTATTTGCGGATCAAGCTCTTTATCTTCTTTAGCTTTGGAACAACTACCTTCATAAATCACGCCCCTGGGGGATGGCTCTGCTATTACCCTTATTGGTTCAAAATGTTCTTCGGCCTCTAGATCCTCTTCTTGTTGAAATTCTTCTTTCGGGTGCACCATAGTTTTGGACAGTTCATTAGTAATATCTTTGAATTGTAACCTCATAGTTTCATTAATGTGAAGTGTGTATGTTTCATCTTTCACAGGTGTTCTTGCCTATTCTTCTTCAACCTCATTTTCTTGTTTTTCCTTCTTTTCATTGGCCACCTCCTTGCTAGTTGACTATTGGCATCCCACCTTCCATCGTCATTTACTTTTGTGTTAAGATCCACATTCAACATAGATTGGTCTCTATCATCATGGTATTCTAAAGATGAACTGGAGTTTTTTAACCCTAACTCCTTATATCATTCCATTTGTGACAATATTTTCCCCGTTTGTTTCTTTTGCTTTATGTCACTTAATTGTTGATAATGGTGACCTTGTAATGTGAGGCACCTGCCCTTCCATATATGTGTGCATGGTTTGTAGGTCTTCTTGTAACTCTACTTTAGTGATGGGCAGTGGTTGCACCAAGGTTGACTTCAGAATTGTGTGCATCCTTTTTGAAGGTGGAGTAGCTTCTACCATAGTCTCTTCTCTCATTCTCTTTGAACCTCTCATCGTAGGCCTTGAGATCGTACCTACTTCCTCAAAAATCATAATGCCACACTTTTTCTTTGGGATTGTGGCTGATTTCCCTTATTTAGCCATTTCAATGGTTGATGGCATCTCTCTCAAATAATCATGAATATTCAACATGTGATATATCAATATGGTCAAAGTTGTACTGCCATTCAGAAATTTTTTGTTTCCCCATTGTTTCTTTGCTTTGAACAATCTTTCTTGTACATATGGTGCTAAGTTTATCTAATTTCCAATTTGCTTCACCACATGGGAGAGTGACCAAACCACTATCTTTTGTGGTTCTATATATATGTGCATATTAGGGAAGCAGAAGTGTTGATGCACCAATCTTACTTCTTCTTCTATGTCCACTCTATTGATATCTAGGAATGTATGCTTCTTGGCTTCATGAATTTCATCTTTTAGATCTGTAATGCCATCCTTTGTCCATCCGAAGGCTTCCTTGATTAGCTCATGGGTAAATCGAATGGTCTGCCAATCTCTTCTAGGTTCATTACCTTGGCCTCTAGTACAAACGGTATATCGAGGGTAGGGTGTAGAGTATTCATCACGTATGTGCACCCCTCAAAGTTTGGTTTGTAAATTGGAAGCAGCAGATATGGTTCTATACCAGCTTTGGTCCATGTATCTATTGTTCTTGGTAATTCATGTAACACTTTGAAATCTTGAATCGTCATTGGAAATTGATGATTCCAATCCATGATTTTGATGGTGATAAAAAACAAATGATCACCCGCTGGTTGATCCTCTCGGAACTAGTGACCTCTTTCTTTGATTGTGCTTTCCAGGGGAAACTCCTAGATTTCCTCTTGATGCATTGCTTCAGAGTTGTCATAAGCCATCTACACTTGAGAGAGAATTTTTCATTAATTCAATGTCTTGAAAAATATACTTTATCCTTTTGTGCACAAACAATCATTGTTCTTCCTTTAATCTCGTCCCCTCTCACATGTTCGAGTAGAGCATGGTACTTGATGATAAATTTTTTCACTTTTTTTCCTTTTTTTTTTCTATTTCTAAAAGAAAACATAAAAGTTAGTCATAGCTGAAGGAATTGTTAGTATACATTAGTAGAAATTCTAGACTACTATGGTACAATTTATGTCCTATTCCTTTGAAGGAAATGTGCACCACTAAACAAATTGAAGAAGCTATGTGCTGAATGCAAGTCCTTGTAGTGTGGCCCTATAGTGCATATTCTAGGTGCATTCAACTTAGCATGAGTGTAATTCTATTGTTGCATGTTCTGTTGTAGCTTTAGTTGATGGTCTTTTGGTCTCCACACTAGGTACATACATTGATCCTTCCTTGGTGTTATTAGTTTTGGTTCTGATGTTACATTCTTGGTTTTGATTTTCCATGTATAATTGCCTTTCTTTTCATGCTTTGCTGATCTTTGTCATCTTTTATCATGGTGCCAAGCCTTGATGGGCTTGATTTGGATGCAACTTGTTGGAGTTCGAGGTCTATGGAAGCATGCGAACAACACAAGGAAGAAGAAGAAGCTTGGAGCACAATACATAATACTGAATGTAGTACCACTAGAATGTACAAAGATACATTACCCATTAGGGTTATAGGCATATATACAAGTCGGGGGGAAAAAACCTCCTAAAGAGGGAAAAAAGTGTCGGAGTTAGATGTCTGCGGAAGCACACGAACAACACAAGGAAGAAGAAGAGGCCTGGAGCACAACACACAATACTGAATGTATTACTAGAGAATGTAGAAAGATAAGTAGCCTATTAGGGTAATAGGCATATATACAAGCTGAGGGAAAAAAACCTCCTAAAGAGGGAAAAAAGTGCCCCGACAGTCCTAGTGTGTTCACACACATCACTACCTAAATATATCAACAAATCCCCCCTAGGAGTGATGCGGTGAACAAGGAGCTGGAACTCATGTATAAGGAAGTGCCAAGCTATGTGGAAATCACTCCACAAAAGGAAGTAAGCCCAAAGTTTTGCGGAAAGCTTCAAACTTCTCCCTAGGCAAAGCTTTCGTGAAAAGGTCTGCAATGTTCTCCTGCGTGGGCACACATGCCAAGCTGATCTCCCCAATAGAGAACCTCTCCCTGACATAATGATAATGCACCTCAATATCTAAAAATTGTAGCATCTGATACCATGAATAGAATATACATGTTATTATGTAACATTTTGATACTTTTTATCTCTCATGCATAAAATCCTTTTGCATGTAAAATATAAGGTACTTATCATAGAGAAATAAATATTTTATGAAGGTTCTAAAATCCGCAAAAGAACAAGGCACTTAAAGAATAGATTGATTATTTTGTTTCTAAAATGTATTTTATCAGAACATAATATTTTCTTGCAAACCCTAATTGTGAGTCTCTATATCTTTGTGAAATAGCATGATTGCAAATTCTATCTATGAAATTAAGTTTCTCCAAATTTTCATGAAATAACATGATAAAAATGTAAAAATACTCTAGTTTCATGTCTTCATTGTTATAAATCCGAAGAGGTACTCTAAAAACTGGTTATTTATCATTCGAAATGTAAATATTTTTCACATTTTTGTAGACATGAAACATACTTTATGATTGAAATAACATCAAGGATGATTTCTTTTGTCTTCCAATTAATATTTTGAGAACATTAATGTTTTGAAGCAGTTCAAGTTGTGACATCCCCATGATGAAGAGAATCTAACGAGGCCTACGCCAGATTAGAAGAAAAAAGGACCACGTATTTGTGTAAAAACGTTGAGTAGAAATCCCAAAATCTAAATAAAGAATCCATGAAATATTGCCAATACAAATAAAGACGATATATTTGACCAATGTACACCAAACTAACCATTCTATGGTGGTTAGTTATTGATCTAGTCATTGTAGACTATATACATAGATGTGAACCCCCTTGTAGATTTGATCCATCTCTCATGTATGTAGTCTTGTGAAGCATATGTACTTAATAGGTGTCCCACTAAAGCATTGCATTCTATCACTCCATATGAGGCTTGGCATGTTCGCAAGCCATGTATTGCTCACGTGCATGTTTTTGGTTGTCTGGCATATGCATTAGTGCCTAAACAACACAAGAAATTTGATGATAAAGCAATGAAATGTATTATTCTTGGGTACAGTTCTGAAAGCAAAGGCTATCATCTGTATCATCCATAGACTAAATGCATGTTGGTTAGCCATGATGTTGTTTTTGTGGAAGATGCTATTCATCCATTCTTTCATGTACTAAAGAAACATCAGTTAGCTCCAAAGACATTTATGACACTTTGCTTCCTCTTTTTATAGGTGGATGGTCTAGTGTTGGTCCAAATGAGGCAAATTTTCAACCTTTATAGGTTTCTTGTGATGATATAGAGATTTTTTATGCAGATTTTTCAACCTTTATAGGCAAATTTTTTATGCAGATTTACATGATGCACTTGTTGATGAGAGAACTGATATAGAGGAGGCAAAAACTATGGCTAAATGGTTGGTGTAGACTTTGCAAGATAGTGAATTAGATGCATCTATGTCATATCATACTCATTTAGGCTCTCATGTCGCTTCTTTTGCATCAGATTGCTATGCTATGGCTACCTCTAGTCTCTGTGATGAGAATGAGCCTATTTCCTTTGATGAAGCACAAAATTCTAAAAATTGGATGGCTACTATGCAATCGAAATATGATGTTATTATGAAAAATGGTACCTAGTCTTTATGTGACTTGCCTCCTGGCAAGAAGGCCATTGGCACTAAGTGGGTATACAAGCTGAAGTGTAAGCCTGACAGAACAGTTGACGCGTAAAAGGCTAGGCTTGTTGCAAAGGGTTATGCTCAAGAAAGAGGCATTGATTTTGATGAGACCTTTGCTCCTATATATCGAATGACTATTGTTTGTAGCATCTGCGCACTTGCAGCTCATCATAGTTGGAACATACATCAGTTGGACATTAAAACTGCATTTTTGAATGGTGACTTGCATGAAGAAGTGTATGTTTTTAGCCCCATGGCTTTGTGCAAAAAGGGCATGGAAACCAAGTGTGCATATTGAAAAAGGTGTTATATGGTTTGAAGCAAGCACCACGTGCTTGGTATGAAAAGATGCATGCCTACTTGATTGCACATGGTTTTGAGAATAGTCCAACTAAGAGCACCTTATATGTTAAGTGTGCAAATGATGTGCTTCTGATCATTGTTGTGTATGTTGATGACATGTTGCTCACTTGTCCTCATGAGAAGCATATTGATGATTTTAAGGGTGATCTGCATGCCTCATTTGAGATGCCAGATTTGGGGCATTTGCATCATTATTTGGGCATTCAGTTTATGCAAGTTGATGGTAGAATAGCTTTGTATCAAACAAAATATATTGACACATTATTGGAGTGTTTTGGTCTTGAAGACTGCAAACCTATTGCCACTCCTATGGAGATAGGTTTACGATTGAGTCTTCATGATGTTGGAGATGCATTTGATGTTGTTCTCTATTAGCACACTATTGGATGCTTGATTTACTTATGCATTACTCAGCTAGATGTTCAGTTTGTTGTATCACATATGAGAAGGTTTATGCATTGCCCAAGTAGCAAGCATTGGTAGGCAATTAAGCACATCTTTCGCTACTTGAGTGGTACTCGGCTACTTGAATTGTTTTATCCCAAGAGGGGATCACTACTGCCAGATTTACATGCTTTTGCTGACTTTGACTAGGTTGGTTGCTATGACACTCATGTGTCCACCAGTAATTTTTGCTTCATGCTTGGTAGCTCATGCATATCTTGGCTGAGCAAGAAGCAGCCTATCATGGCCACTTCTCATTGTGAGGCTGAGTATAGGGAAACTTTCAGAGCAATTGTGGAGTGTGTGTGGCTCAGACACCTTATGGTTGATTTGGGTGTTGTTCAGTCTTTTGCCACCACCATCTTCACTGATAGTCAGAGTGCATTGGCAGTTGCAAGGAGTCCTACGTTCCATGCTCGCACTAAGCACATTGAGGTCCACTATCATTTTGTCAGGAAGAGGTTCTCTAATGGAGAGATCAATTCGGCATATGTTCCCACACAGGAGAACACTACAAACCTTTTCACAAAGGCTCTGCCTATGGAGAATTTTGAAGCTTTTCACAAAGCTTTGGGCTTACTTCCTTTTGTGAATTGATTCCACATACCTTGGCATCTCCTTATACATGAGTGATAGCTCCTTGTTCGCCACATCATGCCGAGAGGGGATTTCTTGATATATTTAGGAAGTAATGTGTGTGAACACACTAAGACCATCAAGGCACTTTTTGTTGATATATTTAGGTAGTGATGTGTGTGAACACAACAAGACTGCCGGGGCACTTTTTTCCCTCTTTAGGAGGTTTTTTTCCTCGGCTTGTATATATGCCTCTTACCCTAATGGGATACTTATCTTTGTACATTCTCTAGTAATACATTTAGTATTGTGTGTTGTGCTCCAAGCTTCTTCTTCTTCCTTGTGCTTCCGCAAATGTCTAACTCCAACAATTGGTATCAGAGCAGGTCACTGCTTCATCTAGGGCATCGTCAACACTCCTCTGGTTGTAGTCTCAAAATCGCACGAATTTGGCTGAGCATACTCAGGGTGTTTCAGAGATCAAAACAACTTCACTATGTGCCGAAATTGTGATCTGAGCTCGTTTTGGCCTCCGAACACACTATCGTAGCACTTGTGTAGGCTATTTTGTCTTTTTATGCCAAAGGTACATACCATTTTTGGTTCGCTAGTATAAGCATCTCAAACTCTGATACAGGTCTAGCATAATTCATCTCGACAGTTCTGTTCTTCTTTTTGAGATACAATCAATTCTCTGCATCAAGGTATTTTAGTCACCGGCCATGGCTGAAAGTAGTGATGTATTCCGTATGTTGGTTGTTGAGGATAAGTTGGATGGTACCAACTACTCGTTATGGGCCTATATGATGTGACATGCATTGGTTGCAAAAGGACTATGGAACATTGTGCAGGGTGTTGAAAAACGTCCTATCACACCTGCAATTGTTACAATTACAGGTACTGAAGCTGATGCAGAAGGTGTCGAAGATGATGATATTCTACATATTCTTGCTCGTGCTACGGTTTCTGCTGCACCTACTGTAGAGCAAATTCGTTGGGATGGCAGAGATGCCTAGGCACATGCATTGATAGCTTTCTCTATCAAACATGCCATTATTCCTCACATTCTCTCTTGCAGAACATCTAAGGATGCTTGGGATACACTTACCACATTGTACCAAGCTACGAATGAGGCTCGTGTTGCTTACGTCCGAAAACAGTTGGAGAGTGAGCACATGAATGAAGGTGATTCTATGGACAATTTTCTAACAAAGATCAAAGACTTGAAGGAATAGTTGATTTTTGCTGATGAGGTTATACGAGATAGCTCACTTGTGTAGAACGTTCTGAATGGTCTTCCTGATTCATATCAGAGTTTTGCTTCTACTCTTCGGTTGATGATGAAAGGCAATCCAAATGCCTTGTCATTTGAGGAGTTAGTCTCTGTTCTATTGCAGGAGGATCTGTCCAGGCAAAACAGGTCCATTATGCATGTTACAGATCAAGCTTTCCTGGCTATTCAGAAGGGCAAAGGAAAATGGAGCTCTGCAAGTAGTAAGTAGAAATCTGTTAATTCTGCACAATCGAAGAGGCAAGACAAAGATGAAAAGAAATCAGAAAAGCAGAAATTGTTTTGCAAGTACTATAATGGAAATGATCATATCATAAAGAAGTGTCCAAAACTGGCTGCTAAAGAGGCAAAGAAGAAAGAGGCTAGAATGTTTGTTGTAGAGGCCTCTACACCAAAAACAGAGTCTGCTAATCTCGTGCAGGAAGAAGAATGGGCATTTACTACTGTTTGTAGTTTTGACCCATCTTCTCATGAGCAGTGCATGTCTGCAGTAGACTTAGATGTTTGGTACTTTGACGGTGGGGCAACCAAACATATTACCTCGCAGCACAATTTCTTCCCTTCACTCGAGCCTGCTCCTACAGGGAATATTGTTATATGCACCAACAACTCCTCTTATCCTGTTATGGGAATTGGTAAGATCATTTTGACTACAACTAATGGTAGTTCTTTCACTTTGTCAGATGCTTTGTTTGTGCCAGGGATCAAGAAAAATCTGTTATCAGTTTCTGCATTAGCCAAGATTGGCTTGGTTGTGAAATTTGTTGATGAAAGATGTACAATTCATGATCTGTCAAATGGTGATGTGATTATTGCTTCTGGCCTTTTACGTCATGGGTTGTATAAGCTCATAGACTTTGAAAGATCTGTAAATGATTCGGCATGTGCAGTACATGATTCTTAGGCTATGTAAGATGCAAAGCTTTGGCATGCATGCTTTGGTCATCTGAATTTTGCTAGTTTGCTATGCCTTCAGAAATCTGAAATGGTGTCCTCTTTGCCCAAACTTGAGGCACCTGGAAAACATGTTTGTGAAGGCTATATTTTGGGCAAAATGCAGTGTTCCTCCTTTCCAGAAGATGGTTCAGTTCGGGCTACTCATAAATTGCAGCTTGTACATAGTGATGTTTGTGGTCCTATGCTACACCTTCTTTTGGAAATTATCTTTACTTTGTGACTTTCATCAATGATTTCTCCAGGCGTGCATGGGTATATCCATTGAAGGAAAGTGTTCATGTGCTTCAAACAGTTTTTGGTTTTGGCTAAAAATTTGTCAGCATGTAAAATGGGCACCCTCTGTTTTGATCGAGGGGGGGAATATATGTCTTCTGATTTTAATGCATTTCTGGCTGAACGTGGGATAAAACACTAGTGTATAGTGCCGTATACACCTCAATAGAATGGAGTTGCTAAATGAAAGAACAGGTTACTCATGGAGATGGCGAGGTGTATGGTTAAGAGTCAGGATTTACCATATAGTTTATGGCTTTACCATATAGTTTCTGGCTTGAGGCTGCCATGTGTGCAACATATGTACTTAACAGGTGCCCCACTAAAGTGCTACAGTCTATCACTCCATATGAGACTTGGCATGATTGCAAGCCATCTGTTGCTCATCTGCGTGCTTTTGGTTGTTTGGCATATGCATTAGTGCCTGAACAACATCATAGAAAATTGGATGATAAAGTAGTAAAATGTATTTTTGTTGGGTACAATTCCGAAAGTAAAGGCTATCGTCTATATCATCCACAGACTAAATGCATTCTGGTTAGCCGTTGTGTACCTAAGAACCAACTTAGGGACTTGTGGAGAAAGAGACTATACCTCAATCCCCCTCAAGTGCATATAGTGGGGATTCACGCTTTAATTATCAATCCGATGAGTATCAAAACCTAGCCGAGTGTATGAGGACATGCATTCAAATGATGATCAATGCAAATGAGTTACTCAAAGAGTGCAAAGAAGGCAAAGACTAATCCAAACAAGCTTCAATTGCCAGTCATCGTGTCACGATACTTGGAACAACAGCCAACAGTAAATTGAGCTTTTCTCTCAGCTTCGAACTTCGAATATAGTGAATAGCATATGCATTTCAAAGCTCTCAAGAAGACGCATCCAATGGTGTATTTTCACTCAATTCTGATGCTTCTACTTCAAGTTATGAGCAAAATATTGAGTCACGGGAATGACCTTCCTACACTTCACACACACCTTAACCACAACAAACAAACGCTTTCATGGATAGACAACACTTCCTAACACTCTTTCCAAGCAACACACATGCATACAAGCTCACAAAGAAGATGATACAGAGTGAAGAAGACACAAATTCGAATTTATGTGCTCTTGATTCTCACAATGGCAAAAAGTCTTTACAAAGAGTCACAAATTGACTTATATGCTTGTGCCCTAAAAATGGTCCTTTCATACAAGAGACCGGCACTTTATTCACTAAAAGGCTAATTTCCTACTAATTTACATAGATAAGCTACTAATCTTCTGTGGGGATGCATCTAGAGGACTCCTCTAGTGCATTTACAATGGAAAATATATTACAGAATGATTATGATACAAAAATAAGGTGTCCAAATCGGAAAAATTTTGGGGCTCATCTTTTTCTCTACCCTGTGCTCTCTTTGCTCTGCAACACTCTCCCCCTCTTTGTCTCTGTCGTCCCTTGACATGCTTTACTTCTTGTCTTTCCCTTGTTGTCCGCACGCATCCTTTGATCAGTTCTGCCTACTGGTTGGACTGGCGTTACGTTTTAATGGCCCTGTTCTTGATTTTTTTCTTTTACATCCTCTCGGCCTGATGCATTTGTGCTGCCTGTTCTTTTCTTTTCATCACCCGCAACCCTTGGTCAGTTCTGCCTGTTTGTTAAACAAGTGTTCGGTTTTGATGGCCTCTTCTTAATTCTTGTTTTACATCCTCTGGGCCTGATGCGTTCGTCTTTCCTAATAAGTCGGGTTGCCACGCACGCCACCAGTGGAAGGTATGAGGATGTGATCCTTCAGCCTTCGATCTGGACCTTCCAAAGATCAAGAGGTTGAAGCACCCTCTTGTGGTTTCGGAACCGCTGGATATCTTCTTGCACATCTTCATGGATACTTTCCTGGCCCTGGTTCCTCCTTCCACCTACGTGCTTTTTCCTTGATATGTGCCCCTGCGGGGCTCTGTGCAGAGATGGGTGTTGCGCCCCTGCGGGGCTTGTTGCAGAGATGTATCTTCGGATATGATCTTTTCAGTGAAGCTTTTTTCGTTGTCTTCTTCTTTTCTTCTTTTTGCTTGATTCTCCCTCAACACTGCCCCCCTCCTGAACGCTGTCGTCCCCGACAGGCTTTGAGAGTCTACGGGAGTATGTTCTATACACTTTTTGCTCTGTTTCATTAAGCAGATTGGCTTCACGTATCATTAGGCTTCCACTGTTCAGCTTTCACACCGTCATGTGGCGGTTGTCTATGATCGGCGAAGAAGCTTAGCTCATATGCCACTAATCTGGCATTCAAGTTGGATGACATCTTTATTAGTTGTTGGGGCTTCCTTGATACTGATCTTTGACGTATCATTCAATTGAATGACGTGCTCTGGTTCAGTTGGTTCTTCTATGCTCTTTGCTTGTCTCTGCTCGTTGTCTGGCGTGACTTCAACTTGATTGATCTCTGTCCAATCTTCATTGTGTGTTTCTGTTTGTATATCTGTATCCAGGGTGTCTGCCCCACATATACTGATGCGTTTCTTCCAGGGCTGCAGAGAGATCTCTCTTAGTAATGGGTTGTTGGGTCCCAAGAATCTTTGGTAACACATGTGTTCTCTTTGATTGTGGTGTCTCTTGAGCTTCTTCCTCTCTTAGGCATTTAGTCCCTCTCATAGGCATCTTTGAGCTGGTTCCTACTTCTTCATCCGCAATGACTGTTTTCTTTTTCTTGGGGACAGTTGCTGACTTGGCATATTTGGCTAACTCTGTTGATGTTGGCATCACGCGCAAGCAATTCTTTATATCCAATGCCTCATAGATAAGTAGGGTCAAGGCCGAACTACCATTCAGAAACTTTTTCTGACCCCACTTCTTTTTTGCTTCAAATAGGTGTTCTTGAACATAGGGAGTCATATTTACTTGATTTTCGACTTGCCTCATAGCATGTGAAAGCAGTTGCACCACGATCTTTTGAGGTGTTGTATATCTATGCATGCTTGGAAAACAAAAGTGCTGGTGCACTAAGCGAACAACCTCTTCAATATCAGTTCTATTGATTTCCAAAAAGGATCACTTTTTAGGATCATGACATTCATCTTTGACATTAGTGTGTCCTTCTTGATTCCATCCGAAAGCTCGGTTAATTAGCTCGTGAGTAAATTGAATTGTCTTCGAGGCACCAACTTTATCCAGTACTCGTGCCTCAGGGACTGATATCTTATTTGATGCAGGCTGGAGTGTATTCATCACTTGCGTACATCTTTGAAAATCTGGCAAATATATTGGAAGTCTTAAAAAGGCATCAATTCCAGCTTGAGTCCAGATATCTGTCATGCGCGGTAATCCCTGTACGATAGTCTTGAAGTCTTGCGACATGATAGGGAAGTAGTGATCCCTGTCCATGATTTTGATAGTGGCCATGAAAATGAGATCCGATACTGGTTGGTCATCCAGAAACCAATGGCCTCTTGCTTTTGTTATGGATTCCAAGGGAAGAAGCTGGACCTCTTCCACTTGCATCTCTTCGGAGTTAGTAGATGCCATCTGCACTCAATATAGAGTATGAATTAGTGGCAAGATAGTATCAGAAATCCTCCTTCATTTGTCCTTCATAAGATTGACATTGCTCCAAGTGAATGGTGTCGTCCCTTCCCCGTGGGTGTGAGAAAGGTAATACCTGGTTTTTTTACCTATTTTTAGGTATTTTTATGTTTTTTTTTCTGAAAGAAAACAGAAAAGTTAGTTCATAGCCAAAGCAATTATTAATTTTTTTAGTAATTTTCTTTAGATTATGTACAAGTGCTCTCCTATTTCCCAAGAGGAAAATGTGCTTCACTATCCTGAAATAGAAGAATAGCGTGCCGAATGCTTGGCCTTGTAATGTGGCCCTATCATGCATACTTTGGACTCTGGTAACTCCATATGTGTGCAACTCGAATTAATTGGTTGATGCATACAGCTAATCTTGCTTTTCGGCATCCAAATCTGCTTCACACTGTTGGTGCAGGTTGTATTCCTAACACTCTTGAAGGATATGGTGCTTCTCATGTTGTATATTTGCTTTATCTGCTTTTTGAATCTGGGAATGGTTTTTGAAGCATATGTAGACTCCTTCTCTGTCCTGTAGCTATTCATCTTTGGTTGTTTTGCTTTTAGACCATACTGATTTTCCTTGAGCATTAGTTCGACTTTTCTGTTAATTGTCACTTGAGCACATAATTTTGGAATCCATATTTGTGTCCGGGCCGGCTGAGCAGCTATCACCTTCTTCGGAATCCATACTTTAGCAATTCTTTGTGGAATTGAATATCCAGAGCGATTTTCATACTGGTTTTGTGGGTTCTTCTGCTGTAGCAAGTAGTTCTTCTGTTGAAGATATGCATCCATTTGGTCCTTCCTTATCCAAGGTTGTCGAGTGTAAGGAATGGGGTATATTCTAATAGGTGCAGACTTTGGATTACTCAAAGAACTAGTCTCTCTTGTGCATGGTTCTTCGCTAAGGCTGTTTTTAGATAGAATGACACTCTTGTGACTTGCTAGATTAGAAAATGGCGTGCAAGCAGACTTCTGTGTATCCTCACATGAAGTACTTGATGAAGGGGTTTCCCTAGTGCTAGTGAACATACATGCATCACTGTGTTCATTTGAGTGGGTTTTTGGTTCTATACTTGCGGCTTTGATTGGTCATTCGTCTAGCATTCTGAATACTTCACGATGTCCTATCTTGGCCGAGATGTATCCTAAGGCCAATTGAATAGTTACTTCATATTCGTATATCCAATCTTGTCCTAACACGAGCTCTTCCAATAAATCCTGATCGTGACATACTAGGAGTTTTTGTTCCATTGTGTTGTTTCCTAAGTGTAGAGGCAAGATAATCTCTCCTATACACTTGGTGGTCTGTCCTCCGATTCCAATGAGCTGTGCCTTTGATGGACGTAATTCTGCCTTGAGTTGCTGAGCCAATGAAAATTTGATGCAGCTTATCGCAGCTCCTATGTCAATGAGAGCATCCACTAAGTGGTACTCCATTTTTCCGGCTCCCAAATTCAAATATGGTTGTGTCCTTTGTTGACCTAGGTTTTCAGTGGTTCTAAAATTAGCCATTGGGATGAGTTCCTCTCCTTGGCGATATCTCTCATCTCTCTCTCTCATCCACTCTTTTCGTTTCCTAATCCGCTCTAGTGCTTCTTGCCTGGCTTCCTCTCGTATTCTGTCTTCCTCGATGCGTCTATTTTTACCCGTTATCAGTCGTGACATCATTTCTTCAGTCAATGGCTCTAAATATTTTTTTACTCGACATCCACTGATATGATTTGGCAATACTTCTCCATCTAGAGTTGCTAAGCTGATGGCTCCGCTGGTGGATATGCGATTGATGATTAATGGGCCATATCCTCTTTTCTGCAATTTCTTAGCGTGTTGGTTCAGGGTATATACCAAAACTAAATCTCCTTCCTTCAAATTTTTATCTTTAACATGAGCATCAAAATATGCCTTCTGTCGCCTTTTAGCAGCATAAATCCCTGCTACTGCTTGTAACCTAGTTTCGTGTAGCTTCTCTATTTGTTTCAATTGAGCTGAGAGTTCATGTCCATTCCACTCATAGGTTGTTGCTACCCTGAGAGTGGGTATTAGGAAATCAATTGGTAAAATAGCATTCTGCCCATACACTAAGTTAAAAGGAGTAGTGCCTATGGCAGTTTCATAAGCTACTCTGAATGCCCATAAAGCATGATGTAATTGTTTATCCCAATCAGATCTACCATTGTTCACAATTTTAGTGAGAACTGTGCATAAGATTTTATTTGAACTTTCGGCTTGTCCATTGGCTTGTGGGTGATAAGGGGCTGATTTCTTATGAATTACCAAGAATTCATTCAGTAAGGCTTCTATCACTTCATTCACAAAATGCGTACCTCTATCACTCACAATTTCTATCGGTAGTCCAAATCTAGTGAAAACGTTCTCGAAGAGAAACTTGCCGTAGTCCTTGCATCATTTTTCCTGGTAGCTTTGGCTTCAACCCATTTGGTCAGATAGTTTGTGGCTACAATTATATATTCGGCATGGGATCCTTTAGCTGGAGGGCTAATAGGTCCTATGAAGTCTATTCCCCATTTTGTGAAAGCTCTTGCACTCATCATGGGTTTCAGAGGCATTTCATCTCTTCTAACTAGATATTTCGTTCGTTGACATGTATCACATCGTTGCACATATGTTGCTGCATCCTGATGTAAAGTTGGCCACCACATTCCAGCAAAGAGAATCATTTTTGTTGTCTTATCTGCAGAGAAATGTCCTCCTGTAGCTCCTGTATGTGCCATCTCTAAAACAGCAAGACACTCGTCTTCATGAATGCACACTCGCAAATGACTATCTCTTCCTTGTTTAAAGAGTTGTTTTCCTATAAGAGCATAGTCCTTGCTTTGTTCAACAAGTGCTCGTTTTCTTGCTAAAGTGGCTCCTTCTGGGTACTCTTGGGTCTTTAAGAACTTCACCAGAGGCATGCTCCATCTTGGTGCTACAGTGGAGTAGCATAGAGTGGAGTTCTCTTCTGGATTCCGTTCTTGATAGGTTGGGCAGGCTGATACATAGTTATGCGCATCCCTCTGCATGGTTGGCCAATATATGCCCAATCTCCTTAGTGTTTGCCATGTTCCGTTCGCACTTAAATGAGTTTTCCATTGATTTTCATGTGCTTTTTGAAGCCACATTTCTTGTTCCTCTTCTTCTACGCATCTCATGAGTAATCCGCTTGAGTCTTGGTGATACAAACTTCTAGCAATGATATGGAGATTTTTAGCCTTCCACAGGTCTTGGGTTCGGTTTGGTGTGATCCCATCTTTAGGTCCATGAGTGAGTATAGGGATCAACTTTTCTGCCCATTGGGGACATACTTCAAGATTAAAAAGGTACGTATCTGGCAGGTCATCTGGTACTCCTATGGGTGGTTCACCATGTGTCATCTTTGATAGGTGATGCGCTCTTATGTGGGTATTTCCTTTCTTGACTACTACTTTGAAATCAAATTCCATCAACAATAAAAACCATCATACTAGTCGTCCCGTATTACAAGGCTTATTGACTAAGTACAGTAGGGCTTGATGATCAATGAAAAATTTGAATTTGTTTGCCAAAAGGTAATGTCGGATTTTTTTACCTGCATACACCATCCCTAGGCCTTCTCTTTCAGTCATGGTATAATTGCGTTCTGCTTGATTCAACTGTCGGCTGGCATAGGCTATAGGGTGATCTAACTTTCCTGTATCTGCGGGTTGAGCTAGGATGCAACCAATGGCAAACTTGGAAGCATCTACGTGAATGTGAAATGGCTTATTCCAATTGGGTACTCGGAGGATTGGGGCTAAAATCAATCGACTCTTTAATTCGTTAAAGGCTTTTTCACATTCTTCAGTCCAGTTAACTGAGTCAATAATGCATAGAGAGGTGTAGCAATTATGGCATACATATGTATAAATCTTCGATAGTATTCGCAATGTCCCATAAATGCTTGGACTTCTTTAGCAGTCTTTGGTCTCGGCAAATCCAGAATCACTTTGATTTTTTCTTCATCAGTTGAAATACCGTTTTTAGAGACAATATGTCCTAATATCTTTCCTTGTCGAACCATGAAGACACATTTTTTTGGGTTGAGGCATACTCTATATTGTCGACATTTGGCAAAGATCTTTCCTAGTTCAGGGATATGCTCTGTTCGTATAGCTGAGTAAGTGCATAAATCATCCACGTATACCTCCATACTCTTTCTCAAGAACTCTTTGAATACATGGCACATCAATCTTTGGAAAGTGGCTGGGGCATTGGTTAGGCCGAAAGGCATAACCCTAAAGGCGTATCTCCCCATTCAGTTGCATGCTAGTCCTCAGGAGCAATGGCTACTTGATTATACCCTGAAAAGCCGTCCAAAAAACTGTAAACTTCTTTCCCTGCCACTCTTTCCAACAGATGATCCGTGATGGGTAATGGGTAACTATCCCTTATGGTAGCGGCATTTACTTTTTTCAGATTTATGCATACTCTTAGCTTACCATTCTTTTTCGGTACAACCATCAAAGGCGACACCCATCCCGTGTGTTCGATCTCATATATGAACCCAACATCTAATAGTTTATCTATCTCTTCTTTAATCTTCGCTGAGTAAACATCGTTATATCTGTATGGTCTTTGTTTGGAAGGTTTAGCTTCAGATGTCATAGGGATTCTATGTGCACATATAGATGGATCTACTCCTTTCAAATCCTTATATGTCCAGGCAAAGACATCCCTGTATTCCCTTATGAGTCGTATTAACTCTTGTTCTTCCTCCATTGAGACATCCGGTCCTATAAAAGTACATCGTTCTTCTCCTTCCTCTAAGGTTACTACTATTTTCTTGGTCTGTTCTTTATTGTCATATGCTATTCTTGGCTGTGCTTCTCGTTTTGGCATTTGAATAGCAATTCTTCTCTCTTCTACTTCATATTTTTTGAAGTGGGCGGGCACTTCAAATTGGTCTTGAGGCTTGTTTTCTTCATCATTTTTTGCTTTATCTAGTCCAAGCTCCTCTTCCTGTGTTGGTTCTTGATTTATTTCATTAGTTATGACACTTACTTCTTGATTTCTACTTTCTATTTCCATTTGCTCTTGCTCCATTTCAATGCTCTCGTAATCCTCCTTCCATTCCTTTTCTATCACTTCCCCTTCTTCAGCCTCTTGAAGAACTACCACATATAGACTAACATCATATCCTTCCTCATCAATGCATTCATTCATGGTTATCACTTCTTCGTTTACACACACATCGAGAGTAGCTAAAATCTCCATCCAACCATGAGGTTCAAATTCTTCATCTAGGAATATTTGAGGCATATAGGCTAGATCTTGTACTGATCTAGCAACTCCTTGCCTTTGCTTCCATCCTTTCCTCCTATCCTCTTCCTTTTTCGCGGTTTGACACATCCATAGATGAGTGTCTTCGTTCATCCACGATTGATCACTTGAACCTATACTATGAATCGACTGATTATCTTCCTCCTTGTGAATCTGATTCCATTGTAAGGGAGGAACATCTTGATATGTATAAGTGTGGAGATCTATTCTTGTTGTGGTTCCTTCATGCTATAAATATACTGCGTGTGTGCTCGAACTCAACTCTGCAAGTGGTAAAAACTACCCGTTCCAATAATCCCAAGGGTCGTTCAGTGTGTCCGTCTTCCATTTGTATCTTCATGCACGTTGGTCTTAAAGTTGGTTTTCCCCATTTCTCCCAGATTTCTTTAGTAGCAATTCCTACTCCAGCTCCAGAATCTAAGATGGCTTTAGTGGTGTAACCCCTATAGGTAATTGGAAGGCAAGTTTTTCCTTCATCTCCCTCACTGAACTCTCCAACCTCATCGACTGGGATTTTTACTGTGTTTACTTCATCAGACATCTCCTTCTCATCCTCCTTGATCTCCAATTGGCTGGTCAGTTTCTCCTTCAAATGTGGTTTGACCTTCAACAGTTCTTCCAATGTCAGAGTGCAAGGGATTTTTACCTTTCTAAGGTGTTGTATGATATCCGATGTTTGGACTGATGGGTTCAGTTCTTTTTTCCGTATCGAGGGAATACAATATAATTCCGAATTATGTTCGTACTCTCCTGTGTAATTTGGCAAAGCCTTTACACCATCATTCTCTTTGTCACTTGGATCCATTGGTAATATTTCTTCTGAATTCAATTCAGGTATGGAATCTTCTATTCCACCTTCTGCTTCTAGCTCCTCAAAGGGTGGGTCTATTCCTTCCACTTTTTTCCATCGGTCTTCTTGGACTCTTGCCCACAAATCTTTAGGCCATTCCCCTTCTACTTCGAGAATAATGGACCCTTCCCTTTTATCCTCACGGTGATTTTCATTGTGTATCTCACCTTCTTTGGTTTTCTCAGGGTCATTAAGGATGACACACTCTTGGATTTCTTTTTCGGGAATTCGTGAATTGGGTAATTGAAGAACATGTTTTTCTAAGGTCTGCTGAGCCACTTCAATTAATTTTTTGCATATCTCCAACCTTTCTTTCTCTAGGTCACCTCTAGGATATTCTCTTTCATGTTGTTCAATGGTAGGTCCTGCTCTTATTGTTGCTTTGTACGCCAAAATCCACATGGCTAATTCTTCAGGCATGGGATCTGCTAAAACTGATCCTACCTCTTCTTTTTTTGACTTTCCTTTCCGAATTTTTTCTTCCTCTTCTTGTTTCTCTTTTGGATTTTGTTCGCTCTTCTCATTTTCCTTCTTTTGTTGTAGTTTCTTTTCCTTCATCCTATCTCTATGGTTCTTCCATCTCTGTGTTCGTTTACGTGTAACACTTTTCTCAGGCTCTTCCGAGTCTTCAGCTACTTGGGGTTCCGGTATATTCATTCCTCTGTGACCTTGATTATTTTTTTCAGTTTTGTCTGGGGTTTCTCTAGCTTTGGCTCTAGTTATTGCTTTCAACGGTACAATGTACTCCTTATCACTTCCTGATGATTCTATCACTTCTATCATGTTAATCTGCACGTTAGAGTTAACTTTGTTGGGGTTCTTGGGGCAATCTTTGAAAAGGTGTTCTTTACCACAATCACTACAGTATCCTTCCCAGACTCGCTGTGGTGGTGGTGGGTTTGGTAGCGTACATTCTCTGATATAATGATCACCTCCGCATCTATAACATGGTCCTCGAGGTACATGCGGTCTGTTCATGGGTCGGGGGGGTATGGATGCCTGTGTACATTTGTCCATATTCTATCATAGAGCTCTCATAACTGGGATAGTTTCCTTGACTATGTTCATAAGATGAGTCATATGGTTCATTACTAGTCAATGGTGTGGCTGGGACTATTGCTCTCTCTAAGTTTTCTTCAGGTCGAGCTATTTTCACTGGGACAACATTCTGAGAATGGGGTGGTTGTTGTCCTAACACCGGTTGTGGTTGATTGTAACTTTGATAAGCATATGGTCGTGGTGCTGGTGTTTGCTGCTGATATGTGGGATATCTGAAGGCTTCTCCTCCTTGATCTCTCTGAGGGTATCCGTAAGGTCTCATGAGCGGTTGTGTTGGTCTTGCTTGCCTATTATAAGGACAATTTTCTGAGCTGTGATTTGTGTATTTTTGTTCTATGCTGCAATATTGTAAAGGTCCTAGAACGGGTGGTCTATTGTAAGCATAGGCAGGTGGTGGGACTATTCCCCTAGTGCACAAATGAGAAGGATGATCACCTCCACAATGCATACATCTTCTAAGCATGGGCACTCTCATTGGGTTGTTGGGGTAGTTCCTCTGTCTTTGAACGTTGAACTTCTTTGCTACTAAGTCAGCTATTTCCTCTACATTGTTCTTAGGGTTTGATGTGCTGCTGGCTGAATCTTCACTTTTGATACTACCTTGAGGTAGTTTCAGATCCTCCACTAGATTGTCTTCTAAGTCAATACATTCTTTCTTACATTCTTGCAAAGTTTGTACTTTTTTCACATACACCAGAGATGTTAATGATCCATTCAATAATCCTTCCAAAAATAACGACACCATTTTGTTTTGAGTGGGCCTCTCTTCCACTGGGCATCTATCCACATACTATTTGAATCTTCTTGCTGCCAATCTCACTGATTCCGTAGGAGCTTGCTTAAAGCTATGGATTAATGATGACGAGTTGTTTTTAATTCCAGACTTAGTGAATTCCTCAATCATTTCTTGATAGACTTGTTCCATATTTTGAAAATTGTTAGGATCTAATGGCTGGAACCAAGCTAAAGCTGTGTCTGTCAAAGTTAGACCAAAATACTCATATTGGGTCAAAAAATCTTCTACTTGTTTGGCTTTGATTACTTGCTTGAATTCAGCTATATGATTGTAAGGTTCACTAGAGCCATCATAGTGATTTCTCATGCATATGGCCACTTGAATTGGCCTTAATCTTCTTCCTCCTTCAGGCGGTCTAGGCATCACAGGGAAAACTGGTCTTGGGTATACCAGGTCCTCTTGCTACAGGTGGTCTAACTGGGGCAGGAATTCCATTTCTTGGATCCACAGGTGGCTGAGGCCGATAATTAGGGTTATTTGCAGGCATAGCAAACTGCACATGTGGTCTAACCGGGATTTGAGTTTGTTGTGTGTGTCCTGACTGTTGAAATGAATTATTCTGAGAGGTTCCATGTGGGTTTTGTGAAGTAGTGGCTTGATCCCTTGGGGAAAACACTGGAATGTTCTGATATTTCAACCGGGCTCTCTCTGAATCTGTTAGGGGCCAATACCTTCTCTGGTTTTTGTCCAAATATGTGATGATGGTGGGGAAGTCAGGATCTTGTAACTCATAGACAGTCATTGGTTTAGGGGCTGCTTCCCATAATGAAGAGTGGGCTCTAAGGAGATGCTCCATTCCATTAATCAAATACACATCCATTAAGGAGTCATCCTGGGGAATCACGTCTCCTCTCCAAACCCTAACAACAGTAGATCTCCCTCTAGGTGTGGTCACTTGCACTTCATTTCTGTCTTCATTAAGGTTATGAGCATTGTTTTCTTCCCCAAGCTCATTGATGTTTTCGGGGTGTTCTGTAACAACATACTGGATGTCTCTCTTGTCCATATAAATTCCTCCTGCATACTTAACTGCTGGCCTAGGCACTATGTAAGCATCTGAAGCTTTCTTCAGTCGGGCCACTGATCGGTTTAGTCCGGTTGATTGGTGGTCACATATTCTAAAGATGTCCGATATTCTCCCTCAATAATTGACATCATGCCAATCATTGGTACAGTGTTTTGCATATCCTCTGAAGCCATAGGAGTTTCTTCCTCTGACTCACTAGAGGTTTCAGAATAATGTGAGTGGCTACTTGGTTCGGCTACACTTCCTACAGAAGAGATCACACTCCTTCGGCTTCCTAGGATTCTCCCAGATCTTAGGTTCATTCACTTTAAAGTTCTATTTAACCTTGCCAACCTCCAACTTCTAGGCTTCTTCACTAAAGGTCAGAATTCTAGAAAAATTTGGTTGGGAAAGGACTGACTATGAAATCTCAAGTCACGATACTTGGCCCAAAAAGTTCACGATACTCGACCTTTCGACAAGACGATACACGATACTTGGATGAAGACGATACACGATACTTGGATGAGACGATACACGATAGTTCAAGAACTCGATACACGATATTTGAGCAACACGATACTCGATACACAGGAAACACGATACTCGATACACGATACTTGATCACACGATACTTGATATAGCACGATACACGATACTCGATACTCGATACTTGTCAAGTATCATGATCGGATGATACACAATACTCGATACTTGTGAAGTATCGCGATCGGGCAAACACGATACTTGATACTTGTGAAGTATCACGATCGGGCAAACGCGATACTCGATACTTGTGAAGTATCGTGATCGGGCAAACACGATACTCGATACTTGTGAAGTATCGTGATTGGGCAAACACGATACTCGATACTTGTGAAGTATCGCGATACTCAACCACAGGAGATCACGATACTTGTCAGGTATCGCGATACTCGACCGCGGGAGAACACGATACTTGACACTTTTCAACTTTTTGCAAGTGTTTTTTTGGATTTTAATTTCATACACACGTACCTAGAGTGCATCTACCCTCCCCTTTTAGCTTGAAATCAGAAAATTACTTCTTCTCTACCCCGGTATGTCCTTCACGATACTTCACACAAATCGTTTTTCCTGAAATGCTTAATCTATGTGATAAGGATGAGAGAATGATATATGTGCTTACCTTAGGTACTCTCCCTCAACCCTTTAACCACGCTGACTTGCTCTGAGCAGCTCAAACAGCCTGGAATTTAGCTCACTATACTCGACAGTCGCCTCTCACGATACTTGTTCAAGAGACAAGTGACTTACAAAATGACATTTTTTGGCTTTTATACTTTTGAATTTTCCTACTCACTAAAAAAAACAACAAGACAAAGACTGAAAGCTACTCTAATTACTTAACCTAGCCGAGTGTATGAGTGTATGAGGACACGCTTTAATTATCAATCCGATGAGTACCAAAACCTAGCTGAGTGTATGAGGACATGCATTCAAATGATGATCAATGCAAATGAGTTACTCAAAGAGTGCAAACAAGGCAATGACTAATCCAAACAAGCTTCAACTGTCAGTCATGGTGTCGCGATACTTGGAACAGTAGCCAACAGTAAATTGAGCTTTTCTCTCAGCTCCAAACTCTGAATATAGTGAATAGCATATGCATTTTGAAGCTCTCGAGAAGACGCATCCAATGGTGGTATTTTCACTCAATTATGATGCTTCTACTTCAAGTTATGAGAAAAATACTAAGTCGTGGGAATGTCCTTCCTACACTTTAGCACTTCCTACACTTCACACACACCTTAACCACATCAAACAAACACTTTCATGGATAGACAACACTTCCTAACACTCTTTCCAAGCAACACACATGCATACAAGCTCACAAAGAAGATGATACAGAGTTAAGAAGACACAAATTCGAATTTCTGTGCTCTTGATTCTCACAATGGCAAAAAGTCTTTACAAAGAGTCACATATTGACTTATATACTTGTGCCCTAAAAATGATCCTTCCATACAAGAGACCGGCACTTTATTCACTAAAAGGCTAATTTCCTACTAATTTACATGGATAAGCTACTAATCCTCTGTGGGGATGCATCTAGAGGACTCCTCTAGTGCATTTACAATGGAAAATATATTACAGAATGATAAGAATACAAAAATAAGGTGTCCAAATCGGAAAAATTTTGGGGCCCATCTTTTTCTCTATCTTGTGCTCTCTTTGCTCTGCAACAGCCGTGATGTTGTTTTTGTGGAAGATGCTATTCATCCATTGCTTTCATGTACTAAGGAGACATTCGTTAGCTCCAAACACATGTATGATACTTTGCTGCCTCTTTTTATAGGTGGACAGTCTAGTGCTCGTCCTAATGAGGCAACTTCTTAGCCTTTGCAGGTCATTCCATTTCTGATGCAGATTTGCATGATGCACTTGTTGATGAGACAACTGATATTGAGCAGGGAAAAACTATGCCAAAATGGCTGGTGTAGACTTTGCATGACAGGAAATCAGATGCATCTCTGTCATATCGTACTCGATCAGGCTCTCATAGTGCCTTGCATCAGATTTCTATGCTATGCTGCATCTAGTCTTTGTGATGAGAATGAGTTTGTTTCGTTTGATGAAGCACAAAATTCAAAAAAATTGGATGGCTGCTATGCAATCTGAATATGATGCTATAATGAAGAATGGTACTTGGTCTTTATGTGACTTGCCTCTTGGCAAGAAGGCCATTGGGACTAAGTGGGTATACAAGCTGAATCATAAGCCTGATGGTACAGTTGACATGTATAAGGCTAGCCTTGTTGCAAAGGGTTATGTGCAAGAAAGAGGCATTGATTTTGATGAGACCTTTGCACCTACTTGCCGAATGACTACTCTTCGTAGCATCTATGCACTTGCAGCTCATCATGGTCGGAATGTACATCAGTTGGACATTAAAACAAGATTTTTGAATGGTCACTCGCATGAAGAAGTGTATGTTTTTTAGCCCCGTGGTTTTGTCTAGAAAGGGCATGAAAACTAGGTGTATAGGTTAAAGAAGGCATTATATCATTTAAAGCAAGCACCACGTGCTTGGTATGAGAAGATACATGCCTATCTGATTGCACATGGTTTTGAGAACGGTCCAATTGAGAGCACCTTGTATGTTAAGCGTGTAACGATGTGCTTCTGATCATTGTTGTCTACGTTGATGACATGCTGCTAACTAGTCCTATTGAGAAGCATATTGCTGATTTTAAGGCTGATTTGCATGCCTCATTTGAGATTTTTGATTTGGGGCATTTGCATCACTATTTGGGCATTCAATTTATGCAAGTTGATGGTGGAATGGCTTTGTTCCAAACGAAATATATTGACACATTATTGCAGCATTTTGACCTTGAAGACTGTAAGCCTATTGCCACTCCTATGGAGACAGGTTTACGATTGAGTCTTCATGATGTTGGAGATGCATTTGATGTTTTCCTCTATCAAAAGACAAATATGCTAGGTCAAATATGAGCATTTGGATAGAAGGAAGGCCCACTCCCTTGGCCACAATAGAGGCAACCATGTGTGGAATCTCTAAAAATGTGCCTAATGATCCACCAATCTAGGGCAAAAGACATAGATACTCCCAAACTAAGCCTTGAAAACAAGCCATAAATGGGAAATGACGTGTTCTTGGAGGATAAATGTTGAAGACATCACTATCAAAGGATCAAAACCATGCACCCAAGGATATATGTATGCTCGTGTAGCTCATACCACAATCCTAAAAAGCTCAATCATTCGTGTGGTTTCCTTAGGAGTCTCTAACTCCACTTGGTAAAAGTTACAACCTAGGGTGTGGATATGGACTAACTTGCCAACTTCGGCAAGCCGAGTACTCTAAAGGAGGTCCTTGAGTTTGCCATGACTAGGACGTGAATCGATGATCTTGCAAATGAGTGAAGAGGCCTAAAGGCACTCTACCTCAAGAAACAAGACTCACTCTACCCCAATCAAAAAGGGAGATTCAAATGGGCAACAAAACGGGAGCGGGCAACAAAGCAGGAGTGAGAGCAAGTGATTGGGCCTCAAAAGAGTCCCTCTCAGGGGTAGATTCTCAGTTCATTCATGTCTCACCTATGCAAGGGTGTGACCAAAAAGGAGGAATATGAAGAGGAGCAGCTTCCTCCACAACTTTTCAAAGCCACAAAGATCAAAGAGGTAGGGAGAGGATTGACTAAAAAAAAGGAAGGGGGAGGGGAGGAGGAAGGAGTGGGGGAGAGGGGGGAGGAGGGGGAGGGGAGGCAGGTGATAGAGGAACAAGGGATGGATGAAGGGGAAGCCAAGGAGGGGAATCGAGGGTGGCTGAGAGAAGAGGGCAGCATTGGAAGCAAGGATGAGGGTGGTAAGGCTGAGATGAAGGAAGGAGAGGAGACAAGCTGAGCAATGGGGGAGGAGAAGCACAGAGAAGGGGGGACATAGGCGGGATCAAGGGGGGAACCATATCAAGCATACCATTATCACTTTATATCTAGAATTTGTGAGGTTTCTGTTGTTTACCCACTTTAACAATGGTTTCCAAACATGTTAGCTATCAATGTAGTTTTTCCACCTCACTTGAGCATACCTCTGATGGCCATATTGTCACATGCACAAAAAAACTCCTCATATCTTGTCACGGGAATCCAAAGAATCATCCTTAATGGTGATAATGGTAGTACATTGACATTATTAGATGCTTCATATGTTCAGAGACCAAAAAGATTATGTTATTAGCCAAGATTGGCTTGATGGTAAACTTTGTTGATGATAGTACAATTCATGATATTTTTTGTGGAAACAAAAATACGCATCTCATATGTTGTGTATTGGGTTGTATAAGATAAAAAATTATGGAAAATCTATGGATGATTATGCATGTGTAGTATATGGTTTACATGCATTATAGATGCAAACGTTTAGCATGCACGATCTGTCATCTAATGTTTGCCAATTTATTATGCCTATAAAAGACTAATATGGTGTCCTCTTTCCCTAAACTTGATGCACCATCCAAACATCTACGTGAGGGATACATTTTGAGTAAGATGTAATATTCTTCATTTCCAAAGGTAGTGCAATAAGAGTTAACCTAAAATTGTAGCTTGTTCACAATGATGTTTATTGATGATTTTTGGTAATTATCCTTAGTTTATTACTTTTATTGATGACCTTTCCAAGCATTCATGGGCCTACCCATTATGGCCAAAGTCCAAAGGATTTATTTTCTTCAAACAACTCCCGATTATGGTTGAAAATCTATCATCATGTCAAATGGGAACCCTCCCTTGTGATGTAAGAGGGGAGTATATGTCTTCCATATTCAACCCATTTTAAGTGCCATATTTGTGTATGCATCAGTCTACCTAATATTCATTTTGTTGTAATGCATAGCGTCACACACACACACACATATATATATATATATATACATATAAGATATTTACAAATATTTATTTAGAGAAATGTTGAATAACGCAGTTTACAACAATTTTATAAGAATCTACTTTGTTACAGACCGTTGCTTTCGTTAATTGATGGAAATTCTTATCTCTTGTTCTTGAAGATATACAGATACCAACGTGTACTGTTGACATGGATGCTGGTTTAGACAATGTGAATGGAAATGCACTCTCTTATGGCTTTTAAACACATGGGATCACATGAAAACCTATGATGCAAGTCTATTATATACAAAGCAAGTAGGCTCCTACAATCTAGGAACCACTTTTCCTAAAACTAGTCCTCATAACTTAGAGGACTTCATTGGAATGATTTGGGGAGTGTCTGAATGGTTCTTTTTGGTGAAATATTGTGACTTGAGGCCTTCCTACATTGGCCCACATGTACAAATTAGTTTGCCCATGAATTTGTACTTTGAAGCTTGACTTTTCATACTCATAGTCAAGCTTCCATCTTCATCTTCATCCAAGGTCTGTCATGCTAATGCATTGCTTGAAATTCACGAGCTTTGCGCCATCCAAATATTTTGTAAACATATCAAAAAATTGGTCTTTTGTAATTATATGAAGCACTAAAATCTCCTTTGTCAATATCTTTTCCCTTATGAAGTGGTGGTGAAGTACATAAATAACTTGCTAAGCCACATTAGCTCACATGTGACTTGTGCAAGTGCTATATACTCAGCCTCTGTATATGATAAAGCCAATGTGGGTTGCTTCTTTCACATCCAAGATATGACATTGCTTCCAAGCATCACTAGATAACCACTAATGCTTCTTCGATCTTCTTTGGATCTATCCCAATCCACATCAGAGTATGCCTTGACCTGCAAATCAGTATCATATGCATAGCATAATTCTTCATTTATAGTACCATTTAAGTACCTAAGTATTCTCCTTGCTACAAATAAGTGATTAGTTCTTGGACTATGCATGAATTGTGACAAGACACCTTCTCGATAAGCTACATCAATTCTTGTGATGGTTGCATAACAAACTTTTCAACGACATCTAGAATGTACTTCCTTTGCATCAACATGATTTCATCCTCTTTGTTAACAAATACAATGCCAAGAAAATACCTTAAATCCCCAAGATTTTAGATCTTAAATTCGTTATCTAGCTTGGATTTTATGTCCTCAATTCCCTTTATGTCATTACTTGTGATAATAAGATCATCTACATACACACAAATGTAGGAAGCTAGTTCACCTCTTTGTTTCTTGAACAGAGAGTGGTTTATATCACTTTGTTTATATCCAAACTTAATGAGATACTCCACAAATCTATGATTTAAGGCCCTTTGTGCTTGCTTTAGGCCATAAAGAGCCTTTTTCAACTTGCAAACATGTGTACAAAAGTTACTACAAAGCCTTGTGCTTGCTCCATATACACTTCTTCTTCTACGTCTCCATTGAAGAATGCATTCTTGATGTCCAATAGGTATAAGCTCCATCCTTTATTGTCTTCCATAGCTATTAAGGTTCTTATGGTGCTTAGTTTAGCCATGGGGCTGAAATTTTCTTCAAAATCCACTCCATATGTTTGTGCAAAGCCTTTTGCAACAAGCCTTGCTTTGTACCTAGAGATAGTCCCATCAGATGTCCTCTTTATCTTGTAGACCCACTTGCTTCCTATCACTTTCAAGCTTTCCTTATTAGGCACAAGAATCAAAGTCTTGTTTTCTTCAAGAGCTTCAATCTCTTCCTTCATAGCTTCCTTCCATTCTGTATACCTGTTTGCTTCTTCAAAACAAGGTTCATGATCCTCTACAAGTTTATTCATATAAGCATAATGTGTTGGCATAAATGAATAATATGTGAACCTATCTACCAGATACCTTGGCCTTAAAAACTTCCTCTCTTCAACTTTTGGAGGTATGAACGTTCCATTACTTGGCTTCTTCTTTGGTACATGTGAAGATTCTCCATGGTCTTTATCTCCCACTTCAACTCCATCTTCATCTTGCTCCACAAGCTTTGCTTTTCTTTTTGTTGAATGAATTGATGCTGAATTTCTTCTTGCTCCTCCTTTCCAAGGTGATGAATGGTTCTTCTTACCTCCAATTTAGGTGCTTTTGCTTTTTTATTAGGAACCTTTGATGATTCTCCATACTCATATATACTACCTACTTCTTCTCCTTCATCATTAAATTTTGACAAGTTTGATTTTACCTTTACTTTTAACACTTGGAGTTGAATCTTGCCTTGATCTTCAATTGAGAGTTAGCTCTCTTTCTTCATCCAAACCACTCTTCTCATCACTTAAAGTTCTTGTGGGCTGAGGTAAGCACTCATTTCCTTCAACCATAGCTTCTTTGTCTCCATCCATGACATGCAAACTTTTCTTATCTGCATACCATGAAAGTGATTCGTCAAAGTTTACATCTCTTAAAACAACCACCTTATTGGGATGAGGATTATAACATCTATATCCTCTTTCAATATTACATAACCAATAAATATACACTTTTCCGATTTCACATCAAGTTTTAATCTCACTTCACTAGGTACATGCACATAACATACGCAACCAAATACTTTCAAACTTGGTTTCCTGTGCACCATATTTTGCATGGTAAGATCAGGTAATCCTTCAACAATCCTCTTCTTTGATAGCTCCTTTAACATGTTTACATTCATCTGGCCAATCCTTTTGTGCCATAGATCAAGCTTTGCTATTCTATGCATACCATAAGAGATAATTTGTATGATTTGGGCTTACCTTGAATGTAAACAATCTAACTTGTTTTTTACCTCTAGCAATTAACCTGCTTTGCTTTGGATCCTCAATGAAGCAAGCTGCATGATTAAATCTTACTTACAAACCTTTTTCTATCATTTGATCAACTGACATCAAATTCTTAGTGATTGTTGGGACATAAAGTACATCCTTCAAGAAATTTGTCTTGCACTTATCTTTCATAATAACATCGTCAACCTCCATAATCTTACGTGTTGTATCATCTCCTATTTCAACATGACCTTTACATGAAGGATTATGCATATTTAAAAACCATGAAACATCATGAGACATATGGTTGGAGCAACCACTGTCTACATACCATACATTGCTATTGCAATTTAACTGCATAATTTCCTTGTTGCTTACCTCTTCTTGAATAGCCTCCTCTTGTATTATCACCTTGATTATTCTCATTTTGATAGCAATCTTTGGCATAGTGTCCATACCTTCCACATATGTAGAAATTGTTGTTATCTTCACTTTTTTGTCTTTGATTGTAGTCGTAGTAGCCTCTCGTACCTCTAGCACTTGATCTTCCTCTTCCTCTTATGTTGAAGAAGCCACTTGAAGTCCCTTGATGATTGCTCCTTCTTCCTCGACCTCTATTTGAACCTCTTCTACCTCCTACATGGAGAGCTTATCCTTCATATCCGTTTTTATTTGAAGTAGATCCATTTAGATTCATCTCCTCCATGACCATGAAAACAAAAAGTAATGAATGGTTTCCATCGCTCATCGTCCTTGAGTCCATTGAGAGTATCTGCAACCAAGTCGTCGTCCTCCACATGAGCTTGAATTGACCCTAGCTCATCTTAAATATATTTAACCTTCAATAAGTAATCATTGGCTGATGTCCTTGTATATTCCTTTATGTTGTTCAACTCATTTTTGAGTTGAATCTTTTTTGCTCTTGTATCTATAGCATACAACCTTTCCAATGCAAGCCAAACATCCCTACTTGTTTCTAGATCTTGTATGTGTCCTACTATTGAATCTTGAATATTTTGTGATAAAATGAATATAACCCTTTTGTCTCTTTCATTCCAAAGTCTAAGTTCCCTCAATTGTTGTTGATTTGGATCCTATGGTAATATAGGTTTGATATTTGTCCATCAATCAAACCATACAAGCCTCTACCTTTGAAGTACTTGAATACCTCCCAAAGGTATTTACATCTTTTGAAACTTGTACCTTAATCTATCCATAAAAAAAATGTTCTCAACATGGGGTTCTCCACAAAGCATCCTCCTTTTTTCAATCTTACTTGGCAACCTCTATCCACCATTTGTCCCATGAATACCAAGTT
The DNA here is from genome assembly GCA_020310875.1 of Ceratopteris richardii. Lineage (NCBI taxonomy): Eukaryota > Viridiplantae > Streptophyta > Polypodiopsida > Polypodiales > Pteridaceae > Ceratopteris > Ceratopteris richardii. The sequence goes on along the minus strand of CM035438.1, from coordinate 92,054,873 downwards.
TTTGGTGATTCTAGGTACATGAAGCGCATATTTGAGACACCTTCCTTACTCTTTGTCATCAAAAAGCACATCACCTATGTGTGTGATCTCATGAATTGTATCATCCCCTATTCCCACATGCCCTTCAACACTTGGAGCATGTAGATTAGTGAATAGGGTTTGGTTGCAACTCATATGGTTGCAGCAACCACTATTGATATACCATGTAGTGTGTACATTGTTTGAGCTTCCATACATATGCATCATAAGGAGATTTTTGTTATCAGAGCTAGTTTATGCATAATTACCTTTCCATTTGTATGTTGAGCCTTGGTTTTAACTCCTTTGGTTACTCCCTTGGTAGTAATTCCTTGCATAATTTTCATGCCATCCACATATGTAGCATCCTTCACCATCTTGGCTTCTTGATTATTGATTTATTCCTCTACTTCCTCTTGTCCTTCCTCTTCCTCTATGTGAAGAGCCTTCTTGGTCATGTCCTTGATTTCTTTGTCTTCCTCCAAACCTCCCTCTACCTCTGCTTTGGTTGCCTCTTCGACCAATGTCCCTATGTTGTATAAAACACTTGGGCATCCTTTCCCTTTGATGAACCTCAATTTATATTCATTTCTTTGGTTACCATAAGAGAGAAACTAATTGCTCAAAATTTGGAAGTGTGTCCCTTACATAAAATGAAGTGGTGAATGGTTTGCACTTCTCATCATCCCTCAAACCATTGAGGGTATAAGCCACTAGATCATCATCATTTATGTGACTTCCAATAGATCCCAATGCACCCAAAAGCTCAGCTTTGAGAATGAAGTCCTTGATGCTACTCCCTGAGGTCTTCTTTAAATTGTTGAACTCATCTTTTAGCTTAATCTTCCTTGCTTTAGTACAAGTAGAGTAGAGACTCTCAACGGTTTCCCAAATCCTCATGCTTGACTCTAGGTCCTTAATGTGTCCTAACATACCGTTGCTTATGTGTTGTGAAAGAATGAAAATAAATCTTTTGTCATGCCCATTTCATTCCCTAAATGCTCTCAGCTAGTCATTGGTTAAATTATCTCTCAACCTAGGTCTTGGATTAGTTCAACTGATCAAGACCCAAAGGCTCTTGCCCATGAGGTAGTTGGACATCCTAAACTTCCAAATCTCATAGTTTCCTTTTCAACTTTCTTGATTTGAGTGTTGAATTTAGACATATCTTGATTCCCCTAAGATTTGAAACTCTATTTCTAACTACTTGAAGTGTTATTGGTGCAAAATCAAATTGAGATTACCTCCAATGTTAGATCCCCTTTGATAATCTCCACATATGTTTGAGTTGGCAAGGATAGAGTGCTCCCCCTTGATGAAAAACTTTGACCAGCTTTCTTTGGTGAAGAAAGCTTTGAAACACCAAATCAAGTAGATCCTTTGCTTTGTAAAAAATTCCCTTCAAGTGCTTCAAGATGTTTTTATATCACTATTGGGAGATTTGACAGCTCTCTATGCAACTAGAAATGTAATGTGACATCCCAAGATATACTCAAACAAACATTGTTCTAAATCTCTTGTTATTTCTCAGAGATAATGTAAAGATTTCCAAAGATATTTTGACCACTCATATTAGACTAAAGGAGATTTCAAATGAGACAAATACCAACTGGATGCTCACACATAAAATGGCAATGTCTATAGAACAAGCTAGTCGACCTACATTCTCACACACTTGTGTAGAGACACACTTTCACTCTAGACACTAACTCAAAGAATATGCAGGATTTAACCATAATTTTGAAGAATATATTATCTATCCACAAAGACTAAAATCATAGCAAATAGAATCCTACAATAGGAGAACCAATGAACACAACTCAAAGAAATAGAAGCTAGTCACTGCATACATAGGCAATGAGAAATCCTAACCCGAACTTGGGATGGAAGCAAGTAGGGGGCTTGCTTAAGCTAGCGGCTTGCTTGCTGGATTTCCAACACTCTAAGGGCACTCCAATAAACAAAGTAAACACATGGGATTACACAAAAAGTCGTGATCCAATCCTATTGATTTGAGGAGTGGTTGAATGATTCCTTTTGGTGAAATCTTGTGACTTGAGGACTTCATAAAAATTTTCACATGTAAAATTTAGTTTGCCCATGAACTTGTACTTCAAAGATTGAATTTTAACATACTCATTAGTATATGAGAAATATTTACTTTTGCCCTTTTGACTAACTAAGAGAGCTTGATCAACAATATGCATAATTGACATGTCCTATCTAGATTGATATTCTTGCAACAAAAGAGAGACTAACTCCACAAACGCTAAGGCATTTGTATTTTCTTTCAACATCAGATAAAAGGTAGAGGCAAGAATCTGGAAGACCATGAAGAACCATATGCACACATGAGCTATCTAACAAGATTTCATTTGTACAAATCGACTACTCTTTAAGATTATTGATCTTTGTAAAAAAAAAAAATCCATTCAATCCCTTCATTTATATGCTCACTTTCCAATTTTTTTTGAAGGTAAGCAACATGAGCCTCATTTCTTGCCTAATATAGTGCGTGATGAAGGAACAATCTCAAATATATACTTTTCTCTTGTAAATAGCCAAAGAATAGAGTTAGAAAGCTCTAAATTTTGTAAAACTAAGGAAGAATCTTCCTTGAGTTATGCTAGAGCTATGTACAAAGCTAGAAAGTCATTTTGAGCACTAGAGTTAGAGATCTTGGGGATTATAAACTATTTTGGAACTAGTATATATGGCAATTGAAAGGGAGAATGAGGGACTTTTTTGTCATTTGTAACTTTTCCTTCTTGAGAATAGAGATCTCTCTTTGGCTGTCTATCTTCTTCTTCTTCATGGTGTCTTTCTGAGATGTCTTGTGTGAATTTTTATGTGTTACTTGATTGATCATTCAATTGTAGAATGAGTTGAGATTTTTGTGTGAGATCTATATTGAGTTTCATGATCTGTGGGAATATCTTTTCTTGGTTTGAAGAAAGCTATCTTTTTCAAAGTGATTAGATCAATGGTTTTACTCACGATAAATAGTTTTTAGTAGCATATTTGGATTTTGGATGAAAAATGGCATGGAATAGTCACTTGAATAACTCAATTTGGTGCTATATTTAGAGAGTTATGATCATTTCAAGTTTTTAAAGAAAAGAAACGAGAAAATCATGTTTTTTTTGACTTCTCATAGATAAAAAACGTGACTTTTTGGTACTGAGAAGAGAGGAAACCGTGATTTTTTATAATCTTCTCAACACCAAAAGACTTTGAAATTTGTCAAAAAAATTGTAGAGAATAGAGAGAAAAGCACGACCTTTTGGACAAAATTGAGGAAAAAATTGCAACTTTTTGTATCTTTCAATGACAAATTACTTAGAAAAAATTGTGAGATTTTGGAGAGAAAAAAACGATTTTTTGAAAAATATACAAAGGAAATTGCGATTTTTTGAAATTTTGAAAAGATTGAGAAAATTATGATTTCCAATCAACACTTAGAAAAATTTTCCAATGTTTGAGAGAATCGAGACATTCAAGAAAAGATTGAGGACATCGCAACTTTTTGGTGAAAAAACACAACTTTCTTGAGAAATTTTGATAAGAATAACTTAGAAAAAAATTGTTTGAAAAGAAACTAAGAAAGTCGCAACCTTGTGAGAAAATCGTGAAATTTTTGTTACACTTGTGTTCCTCGAATAGCTTTGATGTTAACCTTTTCCCTATACATGGGCACTTTTTACTCTAGTGCTGGCTAGAGGTTTTTTCCCCATGTTACCACATACATGATTCACTCATATGTGGTGATACTTTGTACTTAGGGATATTATTTGGCTCTTACTTCAGTTCAGTTCATCGTCAATAGAGAGAGCTATTCCAGCCATCGTCTTCTCCATGTGTCTTGCTGCATTTGTGCTCCTTGTGTGTGCTTCTCATGTGTCTCTCGCACTTCTACACACACCCAACAGTGGTATCAGAGCAGGTTCAGCTCCTTCTCAAGTTTCCGTTTTACATGTCGTGGCATGCGTGCACTTTTAACAATGCAAATCGACTTCGGAGCATAGAACTGTGAATTTCAGCAGCCAAGAAACATTTGCACCAGGTGCGAGGTGCGTTGGGGTTTTATCCCCATTTTGAAGCCATTCGTGCAGTCACAATTGCTATAAGAGTGATGGTTTGTGAGGTGAAAATTCAACATTCATTTCAGATTTCGTCGAAGTGAAGATTTTGTCACATTTTTGTTCTTTTGTGAAATGGCGGGCAGCAATGACTTGTTTAGCATGCTTCAAGTTGAAGATAAGCTTGATGGGACCAACTATCCAATGTGTTCTTACATGATGAAGCATGTTCTTGTTGCAAAACAACTTTGAAACATAGTGGCAGATGTAGATCGAAGACCTGCAGGTTCTTCTACTTCACATTCTACTGTCATAGATGGAGCTTCTTCTTCGAGTAAGTGGCTTCTCCTTCTCCACCTACACAAGAGCAGCTTAGATGAGATGGAAAACATGCTCAAGCTCATGCTTTGACTGCATTTTCAGTGAAGCGTCAAATAGTTCCACATATTCGGGCATGTTCTACATCGAGATAGGCATGGGAAACTCTCGCTTCTTTGTATGGCGTGCATAACGAAGCACATGTTGCATACTTGAGGAAGGAACTTGAGGATGTATGTATGGCTGAAAATGAGTCGGTGGATGTGTATGTGAGATGATCAAGGACTTGAAAGAGCAATTGGCAAACATAGATGAGATCATTCCGGATGCATCACTCATTTCTACATTGTTGAAAGGATTACCGAAATCTTTTCAAAGCTTTGCTACTGCACTCTGTTTGGTTGCAAAAGGAAATCCTAATATGTATGCATTTGATGAGGTTGTGTCTTTTCTTTTGCAAGAAGAGCAATCTAGAGTGAATAGGAGTGTTTTGATTGAGGGAACACAAGCACTTGCTATCTCACAAAAGGGGAAAAGCAAGTATGGTTCAGCTTTGGGTTCATCAAAACAAAAGCCTCAATCTTCTTCTTCCACTTATTCCTCTAATGATGGTGATTTGCAAAAGAAGAAGAGATGCAAATATTGTCGAAAGGCTGGTCATACTATTGATGAGTGTAGAAAGCTTGCTAAGTGCAATGAAAAGAAGAAGGAATCCGGCATGTCTATTGTTGAGAATTCAGCAAATGTAAAGAATGATGAAGCTAACATGGCTCAAGATTTTTGGGCATGTGTTGTTACATGTCATTACGATGCTTCTTTGCATTCTAAATGTATGGTTGTGAGTGAGGCTGATTCGGATTGGTTCTTTGATAGTGGTGCTTCAAAGCACATAACATCATGCAAAACATTTTTTGCCTCTTTGAAAGATGCACCTAAAGGAGGACATGTAGTGTGTGCAAACAGTGCCTCTTTTCCTATCATTGGAGTAGGAGAAATTGAGCTTATAGTTGCAAATGGAGGTTTGATTCTCTTGAAAAATGCATTGTATGTGCCTGGTATCAAGAAGAACTTAATTTCAGTTCCGTTGATTGCCAAAGTTGGACTTCATGTACACTTTGTTGATGATAAGTGTATGGTTCATGATTTCAACAATGGCGATGTTATCGTGATGTCCGGTACATTATGTAATGGTTTGTATCACATGGATACATACAAGAGGGCTATCTCGAATGCCTTGGTTGCTCATACTTCTTCCATGGCTGAAATGGAGCTTTGGCATGCTCGTTTTGGTCACTTAAACTTCAATAGTTTGCTTTACTTGCAAAAGAAGGACATGGTTATTGGCTTGTCTACACTTGAGTCCATTGAAAAGCATGCATGTGAAGGTTGCATTCTTGGAAAAATGCATCGTGCTTTTTTTCCAAAAGATAGTCATACACACACTACAAGAAAATTGTAGCTTGTTCATAGTGATGTATGTGGTCCCCTCAAGACTCCATTTTTTGGGAAGCATGTATATTTTGTTACCTTCATTGATGATGCTACTCGCCATACATGGGTGTATCCTATGAAAGCAAAGAATGAGGTATTTTATTGCTTCAAAGCATTTTTAGTTATGGCTAAAAATTTTTCTTCACAAAAGCTTTTGACTCTATGCACGAATCGTGGTGGTGAATACATGTCACATGAGTTTAATGCTTTTCTTCATGAAAGAGGTATTTTACACCAATGCACGGTGCCATATACACCTAAGCAAAATGGTGTTGTCGAGCGTAAAAATAGAACTCTACTTGAAATGGCACGATGTATGGGTAAAGGAAAGCATCTTCCTGATAAGTTTTGGATGGAAGCGGTCATGTGTGCAAATTATGTGTTGAATCACTACCCTACAAAAGTATTGAGAGTCATCACTCCTTATGAGGCTTGGAATGGTGATAAGCCTATGGTTAGTCATATGTGTGTGTTTGGTTGTTGGGCATATGCTCTTGTGGCATCACAACAATGTCACAAACTTGATGACAAGGCAAAGAAATGTATATTTGTTCGTTATAGTGTTGAAAGTAAGGGATATCGTTTGTACAATCCATTGACAAACACAATTATTGTGAGTCGAGATGTGGTATTTGCTGAAAATTTAGTTTTACCTTTACTTGAATGCAAAAAACAGCCAACAATTAGCTCACAAGATGTGTTCGATACACTCATGCCTTTGTTCCAAAATGGTGCGCTTGACTATGGTCATGTAGACCAGCCAACTGAGGCTCAAAGGGCTGAAAAAATCCAGCAAAATAGTGTTGAAAATACAGAGAATTTCCAGCCAAACGTGGCTGAAATTTTTCAGCCAAAAATTGTCGAAACTGCTGGAAATTTCCAGCCACATGTGGCTGAACATTTGCGTCAAAATATGGCTGAAAATGAGCATGAAATTCAGCCCATGCATGATATACATGTTGAAGATGTATTACATAATGAATGCATGTCTATCAAGAGTGCACAATCTATGCCAAAGTGGCTGAAATAAACTTTGCGGGATAGCAAATTGAGTGCACCTTTACTTGGTAGAATAAGATCAAGCTCTCACCACGCATCAAGTAATTTTGTGGATTATTCTCTTATTGCCACAACATGTAATGAAGAGCCACTTTCTTTTGAAGATGCATGTGATGATCGACAATGTGTTACACTTATGTGTTCCTCGAGTAGCTTTGATGTGAACATTTTCCCTATACATGGGCACTTTTTACTCTAGTGCTGGCTAAAGGTTTTTTTCCCCATGTTACCACATACTTGATACTCTTATATGTGGTGGTACTTTGTACTTAGGGATATTATTCAGCTCTTACTTCAGTTCAGTTCATTGTCAATAGAGAGAGCTATTCCAGCCATCATCTTCTCTGTGTGTCTTGCTGTGTTTGTGCTCCTTGTGTGTGCTTCTAGTGTGTCTGTCGCACTTCTACACACACCTAACAGTGGTATCAGAGCAGGTTCAGCTCCTTCTCAAGTTTCGATTCTTTGCATCGCGGCACACACACACTTTTAAAAGTGCAAATCAACTTCGGACCATAGAAATGTGAATTTCAGTAGCCAAGAAAAATTTCCAGTAGGTGCACTAGGGTTTTACCCCCATTTCGAAGCCATTCGTGCAGTCAAAATCGCCATCAGAGTGACGGTTTGTGAGCTAAAATTTCAGCACTCATTTCAGCTTTCGTCGAAGTAAAGTTTTTGCCACTTTCTTCTTCCTTAGTGAAATGGCGGGCAACAATGACTTGTTTGGCATGCTTCAAGCTGAAGATAAGCTTGATGGGACCAACTATCCGATGTGTTCTTACATGATGAAGCATGTTCTTGTTGCTAAACAAGTTTGGAACATAGTGGCAGATGTAGATCGAAGACCCGCAGGTTCTTCTACTTCACAATTTAGTGTGACAGATGGAGCTTCTTCTTCGAGTACATTGGTTTCTCTTTCTCCACCTACACAGGAGCAGCTTAGATGGGATGGAAAAGATGCTCAAGCTCATGCTTTAATTGCGCTCTCAGTGCAGCGTCATATAGTTCCACACATTCGATCATGTTCTATATCGGGACACGTATGGGACACTCTTGCTTCTTTGTATGCCATGCGTAATGAAGCACGTGTTGCATACTTGAGGAAGCAAGTTGAGGATGTATGTATGGCTGAAAATGATTCAGTGGATGTGTATGTGACACACATCAAGGACTTGAAAGAGCAATTGGCAAACATAGATGAGATTATTCTGGATGCATCACTCATTTCTACATTGTTGAAAGGATTACCAAAATCTTTTCAAAGCTTTGCTACTACTCTCCGTTTGGTTGCAAAAGGAAATCCTAGTATGTATGAATTTGATGAGGTTGTGTCTCTTCTTTTGCAAGAAGAGCAATCTAGAGTGAATAGGAGTGGTTTGATTGAGGGAACACAAGCACTTGCTATCTCACAAAAGGGGAAAAGCAAGTATGGTTCAGCTTTGGGTTCATCAAAACCAAAGCCTCAAGCTTCCTCTTCCACTCATTCCTCTAACGATGCCGGTTTGCAAAAGAAGAAGAGATGCAAATATTGGCGAAAGGCTAGTCATACTATTGATGAATGTAGAAAGCTTGCTAAACGCAATGAAAAGAAGAAGGAATCGGGCATGCCTATTGTGGAAAATTCAGCAAATGTAAAGAATGATGAAGCTAACATGGCTCAAGATTTTTGGGCATGTGTTGTTACATGTCATTCTAAATGTATGGTTGTGAGTGAGGCTGATTCGGATTGGTTCTTTGATAGTGGTGCTTCAAAGCACATAACATCATGCAAAAGAGTTTTTGCCTCTTTGAAAGATGCACCCAAAGGAGGACATGTGGTGTGTGCAAACAATGCGTCTTATCCTATCATTGGGGTAGGAGAAATTGAGCTTACGGCTGCAAATGGAGGTGTGATTCTCTTGAAAAATGCATTGTATGTGCCTGGTATCAAGAAGAACTTAATTTCAGTTCTGTTGATTGCCAAAGCTAGACTTCATGTACACTTTGTTGATGATAAGTGTATGGTTCATGATTTCAGCAATGGCGATGTTATCGTGATGTCCGGTACATTATGTAATGGTTTGTATCGCATGGATACATACAAGAGGGCTGCCTCAAATGCCTTGGTTGCTCATACTTCTTCCATGGCTGAAATGGAGCTTTGGCATGCTCATTTTTGTCACTTGAACTTCAATAGTTTGCTTTACTTGCAAAAGAAGGACATGGTTATTGGTTTGCCTACACTTAAGTCCATTGAAAAGCATGCATGTGAAGGTTGCATTCTTGGAAAAATGCATCGTGTTTCTTTTTCAAAAGATAGTCACACACACACTACAAGAAAATTGCAGCTTGTTCATAGTGATATATGTGGTCCCGTCAAGACTCCATCTTTTGGGAAGCATGTATATTTTGTTACCTTCATTGATGATGCTACTCGCCATACTTGGGTGTATCCTATGAAAGCAAAGAATGAGGTATTTTCTTGCTTCAAAGCATTTTTAGCTATGGCTAAAAATTTTTCTTCACAAAAGCTTTTGACTCTATGCACGGATCGTGGTGGTGAATACATGTCACATGAGTTTAATGCTTTTCTTCGTGAAAGAGGTATTTCACACCAATGTACGGTGCCATATACACCTCAACGAAATGGTGTTGTCGAGCATAAGAATAGAGCTCTACTTGAAATGGCACGATGTATGGTTAAAGGAAAGCACCTTCCCGATAAGTTTTGGATGGAAGTGGTCATGTGTGCAAATTATGTGTTGAATCGCTACCCTACAAAAGCAGAGAGTCATCACTGCTTATGAGGCTTGGAATGGTCATAAGCCTATGGTTAGTTATATGTGTATGTTTGGTTGTTTGGCATATGCTCTTGTGCCATGAGAACAATGTCACAAACTTGATGACAAGGCAAAGAAATTTATATTTGTTGGTTATAGCACTAAAAGTAAGGGATATTGTTTGTACCATCCATTGACGAACACAGTTATTGTGAGTCGAGATGTGGTATTTGCTGAAAATTGAGTTTTCCCTCTACTCGAATGCAAAAAACAGCCAACAGTTCGCTCACAAGATGTGTTTGATACACATGCCTTTGTTCCAAAATATTGCGCTTGACTATGGCCATGTAGACCAGCCAACTGAGGCTCAAAGGGCTGAAAAAATCCAGCCAAATAGGGCTGAAAATGGAGAGAATTTTCAGCCAAACATGGCTGAAATTTTTGAGCCAAAAAAGTCCAAATTGCTGGAAATTTCCAGCCACATATGGCTAAACATTTACATCAAAATATGGCTGAAAATGAGCATGAAATTCAGCCCACGCATGATGTACATATTGATGATCTATGACATAATGAACACATGTCTATCAAGAGTGCACAAACGATGCCAAAGTGGCCGAAACAAACTTTGCAGGACAGCAAATTGAGTGCACCTTTACTTGGTAGAACAAGATCAAGCTCTCACCATGCATCAAGTAATTTTGTGGATTATTCTCTTATTGCAACAACATGTAATGAAGAGCCACTTTCTTTTGAAGATGCATGTGAGGATCCACAATGGATGAGTGCTATGCAATCAGACATGGATTCCATACATAGGAATGGTACTTGGGAGTTATGTGAATTGCCAAAAGGAAAGAATGCCATTGGTACAAAGTGGGTTTATAAGATTAAGAGAAAATCTGATGTTAGCATTGATTGCTACAAAGCTAGATTGGTTGCCAAAGGATATGCGCAACAATATGGCATTGAATATGAGGAAACTTTTGCACCTACTTCACGCATGACTACCTTTCGTACCGTGATGCATTGGCTGCCCATCAAGGTTGGAAAGTACATCAGTTGGACATAAAAACCGCCTTCTTGATTGGTGATTTGCGAGAAGAGGTTTATGTGATGCAACCTCCTGGATTTTTTATGAAAGGGAAAGAGCATATGGTTTGTCACTTGCATAAAGCCTTGTATGGTCTCAAGCAAGCTCCACGTGCATGGTATGACAAAATACATAAGCACTTGGCTGCTCTTGGCTTCACATGTAGTTCAATTGAAAGCACACTCTATGTACGCAAAAAATGGGGCTGATCTTATAGTGCTTGTTCTTTATGTCGATGACATACTCTTGACTAGGTCATGTGATGCAAAACTTGACATTCTTACGGCTGATTTGCAGCATACTTTTGATGTCACTTATCTTGGTCTTTTGAGCTATTATCTTGGCATCCATTTTGTATCCGTTGAGGGAGGAATTGTCATGCATCAAGCAAAGTATGTTGAAAAACTACTTCAACATTTTGACTTTGAGGGTTGCAAGCCAGTTTCCACACCAGTTGAGACAGGATTCAGGTTGTCAGTTGAGGATTCGAGTCATGCATTTGACACTTCTCTTTATCAGCAAGCTATGGGATGTCTTATATATGCATGCAACACAAGGTCGGATATACAATATGCAATTTCCCAGTTGAGTCGATTCATGCATAGCCCTAGCACTAAGCATTGGCAAGTGGTGAAATGTGTGTTTAGATATCTCTGAGGCACGTTGAGCTTAGGTCTCTTTTATGGCTGAGATGTTCAGCCATGCTTGCATGCTTTTACAGATAGTGATTGGGCTAGTTGTTATGATACTCGCGTGTCCACTAGTGGTGATTTCTTTTTCCTTGGTGACTCATGCATATCTTGGTTGATTAAGAAGCAACCTACAGTGGCGACATCGAGTTGTGAAGCTGAGTACAGGGCGGTTTTCACAGCTACAATGGAGTGTATATGGCTGAGATGCCTATTGATGGATCTTTGCATGGAGATTGATGTTGCTATGCATATTTTCACTAATAGTCAGAGTGCTTTGGATGTTGCACGAAACCTAGTGTTTCATGCATGGACCAAACATATTGAAGTGCATTATCACTATGTGAGAGAGTGCCTTCATGTAGGAGATATTGATTTGGTATATGTGCCTACACAAGATAATGTGGCAGACATATTCACCAAAGCTCTTCCATGGGAAAAGTTTGAAGCTTTTCGCAAAGCTTTAGGCTTGTTACCTTGTGGGGGTTGATATGTCGCTCCCTGTACGTGTTCACATCATTCTCTCCAGGGGTTATACTTATGCATTCCTCGAGTAGCTTTTATGTGAACCTTTTCCTTATACATGGGCACTTTTTACTCTAGTGTTGGCTAGAGGTTTTTTCCCCATGTTACCACATACATGATTCACTCATATGTGGTGGTACTTTGTACTTAGGGATATTATTCATCTCTTACTTCAGTTCAGTTCATCGTCAATAGAGAGAGCTATTCCAGCCATCGTCTTCTCTGTGCGTCTTGTTGCGTTTGTGCTCCTTGTGTGTGCTTCTCGTGTGTCTCTCGGACTTCTACACACACCAAACAATTTTTTAATTCTAATTTTGGATAAAATTATGATCTTTTGATCAATTTAGGAAAATTGAAATCCCTTCGAAAATTTAGAAAAATTTTGGAGCGAAACACAAAACTAAGTGGAGAACATCGTGATTTTTTGAGCAGAAATTTGAAAAAAATCATGATTTTCTCAAGAAAAACTTCAAAATTGTGACCCTGGAAAAAATGGTGTAAAGTTTTTGAGAAAGAAAAATAGAACTTAGAGAAAAAATTGGGAGAAAATAAAATTAAATACTTGGTGAAAAAGTGGGTCAGTATAAAACTTTTCAGGGAATCATGACTTTTTGGACAACTTTGGACATCTAAGAAAATCATGATTTTCTGAAGAATTTTTGAACACATGTAAAGTAAAGTAATTAGAGAGAGAAAAACCTTGAATTTGGAGTGGAGTATCTTGTTCAAAAACTTTCAAAACATAACACATTCTTGAAACAACATTTTCCATGAAGTTGAGAGGAGGAAAAGTGATACCAAAGCCAAACCCTAATTTTGACAATAACCCAAACTTAGACAATATGACATCACAAAAACCCACAAATAGGATACAAGAAGAAAAAGGAAATGAAGGAGATTATAGGAACCTCTTGAAGTATGAGTTTACACATAGATTTGGAACTTACATCTACAAAGATGGAATTCAAAGATATGTTGCAAGACTTAGGTCAAACTCACTCTTTAACATAACTCCTGTAACACAATTCATTAATGATCAATACATAAAAAGGGATGGAACAACCTACATTATCACTGATTATCATGAAAACATAAATGATCAAGGAGAGATACCAAACAAGAGAGTTATGAGGGAGGAAAATGTAGAGGAGACACTAACTCCTACGGTCAGTCAATTTGTACTCATCAAGAGCAAGTGATCAAAATTACATGTGATCAAGTTGACACTTTGCTCTACATGAAGCTTGACATAGGAGATGTCTATTGGGAATCACACCCAGACTCACACAATGCCCCAACACACATGAATATTAGGGTTTTGAAAAATTACCATGAATCTAGGGAATCCCCTACCTTTGTCAATGAGGAAGGAAAAAGATTTTGTGTGGAGGAATTGAAAAGTTCTTACACGTATCAAAACAAACCACCATTTCATAGGAGAAGTCCTCAACAACAAGAAATGAAGGAAGAAAAATTCAACCCTAAGGATGATGAGTTTGGTACACAAAAAAATAATAGACAAAATCAGAAAAATAGTCCAATAATTAACAAAGAGAGGAAAACAAGGAGAATATCTTTGCAAATCCACAAATACCTCCAATTCGGATTAACAAAAACCAACACCAAGAACCTAGAAACATGGGGAATAATAGGAAAAATGAAGCCAACATCAATATATGAGGGAGGAACAACAAGGAGAGATATGTGGGACAATACAGAAGATTAAGACCAACTCAAGTGGTGAAAAGCATGAGAAATCAATATGATGGATCCACTGACCCCTATGATCATGTGGAAAAATTCAAATAGGTATTGAAGGCTGAGGAAGTAGAGGATTACTTCACTCAATATCAAGCTTTTGGTTTGACATTAAGAGAATCAGCTCTCATGGAGTTTCAACTGCTAACAATGGAAATCTTTGACAATATTAAAGATTTCTATCAAGAGTTTATAGGTGAGTTCTCTAAGAGATGTATTAAACATGATACTTCTACTTTAGTACATACCTTTAAACAAAATCCCACTAAATCTATAAGATTTGCTGCAAGAAGGTTTAAACAATACCTAAATAGATGCACTGCTCAAGAGAGACCATCCACACAAAAGAGGATATCATTGTTCACAGAAGGATTGATAAGTGCATAGCTTAGAACAATGGTATATTGTAAAAGATGTAGAGATTTAGATGAGTGCATCAAAGAAGCCATATGCATAGATGATAATAGGGGTCAAGATCTATTATCAAGTGAACTATCCACACCAATAGAAAAGAAAATGCCACATAGTGAGGAATTAGCCAAAGCCATTGCAAACATCTAGGGATGTGCTTACACCAAGAAAATCAACAAAGACATCAAAACATAAGATGCTTCAATTGTGGAGGGGATTATCAGACAAACTTTTGTCAAAAACCTAGAAAACTTTTTCAAGGAGACAAAAGGGTGGTACAATTTATTCAACCAAAAGGAAATTGGAATAATCAAGGTGGGCCAATTAATCACACAATAGGGAGAGAGAGAGAGAGAGAGAGAGAGAGAGAGAGAGAGAGAGAGAGAGAGAGAGAGAGAGAGAGAGAGAGAGAGAGAGAATGCACCAACAAAACATTTATCAAATAAAGGACAAACCAAATCTTGATACACTTTAACCTATTTCAGGTCAACAACCTCCATTACCCACAAATGTAGTGCCTCTGAAATATTTACCTCTAGAAGAAAACATGGAGGTAGCCATTACTCCAACAACATCAATGTACTATGATGACTCAGAAGAAAGATGTTCCACACCTTACAATGAGGATTATGTTTATGAGACATGGAGTTCAAACAAAGAAAATCAATACAGGGCCTATCAAAACAATAAAGGGAACTATGAGATGGATCCTACAACATTCATGTTTGTCACAAATAAATTTGTGCCAACACAAAGAAATATGGGGGGACAAAGCTCGAGAAACTTTCAGAGGGGAACTTGCTAGTGTGGGAAAGATCACTTCATAAGAGATTGTCTTCAACCTCCCAAATTGAAAGTAGAAATGTATTGCAAAGATTTTGGAAGGATCATTTAATAAAGGATTGCAAAAATAACCCTAACAAAGGACTTTGGAAGGATCATATGCTTTGAAATCAGTAAAAGTAGTGGAATGAGGTAGTCAGACTTGTGAGTCAACACTCGAGAGTATTATTGAGTCAAAAAGGGAAGCTCAAATTCAGGTAATCACCATAGCACAAAACTTCAAAATTAAAGAAAATGATAAGATTCTAAGCTATAGGAAAATGAAATTACATGAGCAAATACCAAAGAAGGATGAAAATAGATGAATTATAAGACATGGAAATTACATACAAAATTTCTTGGCAAGATTTGGTAAAGCAAAACCCTAAATTGAAAAGGTGGTGTGTTGATGCATCAAAAACGCATGAAGAACATGACTCAAAGGTAGAAAAGACAAAACAATTGCAAGTACCTTTGGATAAAGTAGAAGGATGTTGTGAAGGTGAGGAAGGAAACACAAGACTAACCTTAGAATTTCAAGGGCATAAAGTGTAAGCTATCTTAGATAGTGGAGTTGGAGTAGCTATTATCACTAATGAAGTTTGGGAAAAATGGGAAAAACATAAACTAAAAACAACCAAATTGAAACTCCGGTTAGTAGATGGACACATGGAAGATCTAGTTGGGTTACTAGATCAAGTGGATCTCAAAAATTGTGGGATTGGTTTTAAAGCATACCTTAGCTTTAGTGGAATTCCCAGAATTGAGCACATATGGTATCATATTGGGAAGACCATTCCTAAGACAACTTAAAGTGGTTTAGGATTGGGGGAGTAATTATTTGTACCTGCAACATGATGAGAATATTACCAAGTTAAACTTTAAAAATAACACATATCATGATATCTCACCAAGGGATTGGAGAAAGTACATCAAATAGGAAACACTTCAATGGTGTCAAGTTCAATTGGAGATTTAGACTTTGATGAATCAACTCAAAACTGGTTGTGTAAACCTAAAAATGGAGCAATGTATAAGTTGATAAAAGAATAATGTAAACTTGGAAAGGGAAGTAGAAGATCTCAACTATATTC
This sequence comes from Ceratopteris richardii, assembly GCA_020310875.1. NCBI lineage: Eukaryota > Viridiplantae > Streptophyta > Polypodiopsida > Polypodiales > Pteridaceae > Ceratopteris > Ceratopteris richardii. Next base: position 92,038,760 of record CM035438.1, on the reverse strand, counting down.
CATGGAATTTGATGACAAAGATTTTGAACCTTACGGTTGGGATTAGATATTGTCAACTTTAGAAGTAGCTACAAGTGAACAGACTTCAGTGAAAATATGTGACTCACAAGGTTATGATTTAGTGCCCTTTAATATGATCAAGCCTATACAAACCTTGAAAGGAAAGAAAATAGAATCACATCAACCAGAAGATCTAGAATCCAAATCACCAAATATGGAAAATAATGAGGAAAAGCAGCATAATCAAATAGATGCACCAGCTCACTGCAAAGATATGAGGTAAAAGAAAGAAAAGTGTTTTTTTCAAAAACCACAAAGAGAATATAAACTAGATCAATCATATGACAACAAAGAGCAAGTCAAACAAGTGTTGGTCACAATGGAAGAAGGTGAAGAGAGAAAAATAATCATGGCCTATGATATTAAGGAAGATGAACAAGAAGCTTTAGTGGCATTAGTTAAATAATATCAAGAAGTCTTTGCTTGGAATTACAAAGATCTCAAAGGAGTGGATCCAAGTTTTTGTGTTCATAGAATTTCCATAGCTCATGATTCTAAGCTGGCAAAGCAAAGGCATTATTGTTGGAATTTGGGGCCCCAGGATCGTTCCAATACTAAAACCTTTTGAGCATACACAATTAATTAAGATGATAGCTGAAAGATAGAAGAAAGAGATCTTGAGGCAAGGATAGGGAATGTAAGCTAGGTGCTTAGTCACTAAAAAATAGATGTCCAAATTACAACATGGGAGTACTACTCAACCATATAAAGTGGTGCACTCACATATGGAAGAATATCCAAGAAGATGATGATACAAAATATAGATTATGTTGAAATAATCTAAGTGTGTGTGAAGTGAACGAGCAACAAAGCTAACCTTATTCAAAATAGTGTAACAAAATTTTAAATCAACCACTCCTAATTTTGAGATTAGGGTAGAGAAACCCTAAAAACAAAATATAAGGTTAACTCACAAAAGATAGTTACCACCACCTTGTAGAAGACTTCTTGCTCCAAGAGAGTAGCCTCTCCTTCACCAAATCTTCACCTACAAAGCATCAGAATCTTCAAACTCTAGCTTGAGATCTTTGAGTGATAATCAAGTGTGTGCCCGCCATGCTCCTTTTATAGGTTAAGCCTTCCATAATAAAGCAATAGTGATAGTTCTTCAAATAAAGCACAATCGTAGTGCATGACCAATAAAGCAAAAAACGTACGCATGATTAAAAGCTTCCATCATTTTTGCTACAATGGCTTTTGCTTAAAAATTGCGAATTGGTTAAAAATAGACATTGATGTCTAAATATAGAAGGATCATTTGCTTTTTATGTTTTACTCATAAAAAACCATTGCAAATATATTTGAATCGCTATTTACCCAAGCTTTTGGACTAGCTTTTGAACATGACTTAGCTTTTCTTCACTTTGAGTAAAATTAGGGTTTGAGTTTTCTTCCAACTCTGATCTCTGATGGAAAAATGAAGCATACCACTAGATAGCTCTTGCCAAGCTCTATTTATCTATCCTCAAAAAGTTTTTCCCAAATTGTTCAAAAAAATGCTAAGTCCCGAAATTTTGTTGGAATATGCAAGTCCACACCATCTCTTCAAAGTATTATTATAGGTTGAACTCTTTATTAAAGTTCATTATATTCTTAGAGTGATTTATTATGTTTTCCACATTAGCCATAGTTGTGAATAAAGCATATTTGAAGTCAATGCCAAGTTGGAAAAGTGCTCCTATAATTTAGCAAAAATTTCAGGACAGCAGCACACCTTTTTTGAAGGCAGTTTTGCATGGATCATATCTCGTTAAGCATACATATTTTTTGGTTGATCTAAAAGCTGAAATATTCTCCATAATATCAGGTATCAGCTCACCAAAAATATCCCACAAACTCATCTCCAAACTCAAGTTATGCTAGCCGCAAGTTGGTAGGTAGAGAATTGGTAAATTGCTGAAAACGGCCAGTAGGCCAACTTTGGAAGCTTGTATCTTGAGCTACTGCATCATCTCAAAATGATTTCTTCAGCAAAGCTGTTCCCCATATCATGCAAAATCTCTATCTAAAGCAGTTTCACCAAACTCCCACGCATTAGAGAGTTATGCCTATTTAAACTGAAGCTTCTGAGCATTTTTAGAAGACAGAAAGAGGGCTGGAGTTGAGAGACAGTGGACTCATTTCTTGTAGTTGTGGAGTGCATCCTAGGGACTGAAGTGGAGTGGTGTATACCACACACTCTTGACCATTATACATTGGCTTCATTTGTATCATTGAGCTCATTTGATAGTGTTATTAGCTTTGTTCATTTCAAGTAGTTTGAGCTTGAGTTAGCTTCTACTACTGAACTTTGTATTCTTGTTGGTTTAAGGATTGCTCACTTATTTGTCTCTCATATCTCATCTCATATATTCTTTGAGAGTGTGTTTAAGCTGAGCTCCTCATTTTTCACATGGTATCAGAGCACCTAGGTTAGAAGTGCCTAGTGTGAGCATATTTGAGTAAAGGGAAGAGTCTCGATTCAACTTGTTGCAGTTGAAGATGGCACCAAGTCTCCATAACCTACACTTAGAAGGAGTTGAGAAGCTCAATGGCAACAACTATGCTACATGGAAGGTAAAGATGGAGTCCTTCATTTTCTTTCAAGATTGTTGGGATTTAATTTCGATGGACAGACCGATTGGAAGTGAAGAAGAATTGTCCAAATGGGATAAGAAGGCCATGTTTGCAGTTCAAATGATAAGGTTGAGTGTCAAAGATGACATTCTCAGCCATCTCCTTGATGTGAAGACTCCCAAGAAGGCATGGGACACATTGGAGAATATGTACGAGTCCAAGAGCACCTCGAGGCAAGTGGCATTGAGGGCTGAACTTACCAATTGTACGAGGAAGCAAGGAGAGGATGCTTCAAGCTTCATCAAGAGAGTCAAGTATCTATATCAACAACTAGTGGCTGTTGGAGATAAGATGTCTGACAACGAGCTCTCTACAATCATCATCCATGGATTGCGAGATGGATATGAAGGCTTAGTTCAAGGCCTCATCATCTTGAGGGAGAAGCCATCTCTTGAGGAGATGGAACAAATTTTCAGAGATGAAGATCAAAGGCAGGCTGCAATGAAGTCAATACATGATGGAGGAAAGGCATCAACATCGAATGACAAAGCACTCTTCACATCAAGGGGAAGAGGAAGGTTCAACACACAAAGAGGAAGAGGGCGGCATCAGCCCACTCACAACTAAGATCGACAAGATCATGAAGGTAATCAATCTTTCCAAGAAAGAGGACATCCTTCCTCAAGAGGTAGAGGAAGAGGAGAAGATAGAGGTAGATATTACTCTATCCAATGTTACAATTGCTCTAGGTATGGCCATTTTGCTAAAGATTGCAGGGGTAATCAAGATAATGGGAGAGGAAGATCAGCCCACTACATGGATGGAGAAGGTGGAAATGAGTCCACTCATTTTGAAGAAGATTCTTCACTTGTATCATTAGAAGAGATAACAACCCATACACATGATCCCAAAGAGGAACCATGGTGGATCGATAGTGGAGCAACTTCTCATATGACTTCTCATGCTCAATACTTTTCTAATATTGATGATTCTCATAATGGTACTATCTTTAGAGCAGATAGTACTCCAAATTCTATTGCAGGGAAAGGTGACATACCCATTCGATTGGGAACGGGAGAGAAAAAGACACTAGGCAATGTTCTCTTGGTACCATCGCTTACCAAGAATCTACTTTCAGTTGGAGCTGTGAAAATAGAGTTTGAAGGCCAGCAATGCCTCATTAAAGATCCAAAGAATTCCTACAAAGTTGTTGCTAGAGGAAGAAAGCAAGGAAAGCTTTTCAAGTTAGAAGGAGAAGTCTCAGCATTTTCAGCAATGGGAAATGAAAAAGCAGCCCCCATTATGCCTACCGAGTTATGGCACAAGAGGTATGGACACTTGAACTTCAATAGTATGTGTATGCTGAAGAAGAAAGGCATGGTCATTGGAATTCAAGCCTTACAAAGGATTGGAAAAGTGTGTGAAGTGTGTTGCTTTGGAAAGCTTGCTAGGAGTAAGTTCTCAAAGAGAAGCTCAAGGGCACGTGATATACTTGATGTGGTGCATGCTGATGTATGTGATTCAACCCACACTCCCTCACTTGGAGGGAATATTTATTTTGTTACCTTCACGGATGATTTCTCTAGATATACTTGGGTTTATTTTATGAGGTCCAAGGCTGATGTATTTCAGATTTTCAAACACTTTCATGCTATGGTGGAAAAGATGACAAGATGAAGACTAAAGACTCTATGGTCTGACAATGGAGGAGAATTCTTATTGAAGGATTTCAACCATTATCTACTTGAGAATGGCATTCGAAGGCAACTTACTTGCAGCTACACTCCACAACAAAATGGAGTGGCGGAGAGGAAGAATAGGACATTATTTGAAGCAGTAAGATGCATGCTCAAAGACAAACGTCTGAGCAACATCTTTTGGGCTGAAGCAGTCAACACTTCATGCTATTTGATGAATGGGTCTCCTACCGAAGTCTTGAAGGGCGTTACCCCCTACGAAACTCTTCACAACATCAAGCCTAAGGTACATCATTTAAGAGTTTTTGGTTGCCTTGCATTTTCTCACATTCCAGATGAAAAGAGGAAGAAGCAGGATGACAAGTCAAGGAAATGCATCTTTGTTGGATATAGTGATGTAAGCAAAGCTTACAAACTTTATGATTCATGTAAGAAGGAGACATTCCTATCAAGGGATGTGATTTTTGATGAGAATGCAAGCTTCATTTCAGCATCAATTTCAGATTTTGATAAAAGCTCTTCAACAACAGTTAAAGTTGAAGTTCCTCTTCTACACATGAGGAAACCATTGAAGAATTAGAGGAAGAAGATGAAGATCACCGTGCAACTCTTAGAAGGTCTTCAAGGATCAGAACACAACCTCAAAGACTTACATATCAACGAGGTAATTCCTCAAGTTTTGAGCAAAGTAATGTTGCTTTGCAACATGACGAACCGTCAACATACAAGGCTGCTAGTACTCAAAAAGAATGGCAAGAAGCTATGGAAAAAGAGATGGCTGCTCTTCATCAAAATGTGACATGGGAGTTATGTCCATTACCTCCCAACAAGAAAGCAATCGGATGCAAATGGATCTACAAGCTGAAATTCAACAAGGAAGGGAAGATAGATAGACACAAAGCAAGGTTAGTAGCTAAAGGATATTCTCAACAATATGGATTGGATTATGATGAAACATATGCTCCAGTAGCAAAGATGAGTTTAGTTAGGTTATTACTTTCCCTTGCCTCCATTTTCAAGTGGAAGGTGAAGCAAATGGATTTCAACAATGCCTTCCTCAATGGCATACTTAAGGAAGAAGTCTACATGCAACAACCGGAAGGATACATTATCAAAGGTGAAGAGCACATGGTATGCAAACTTCTCAAAAGTTTGTATGGTTTGAAGCAAGCTCCCCGAGCTTGGTATGCAAGGATTGATGAGCATCTTTGCTCTCAAGGCTTTCAAAGAAGCAATGCTGATCATAGTTTGTATTATAAAGTCAAGGGAAAAGATATTGTTATTGTTCTTCTATATGTGGATGATCTCATGTTGATAGTAAGCAATGAAGCAATGATTGAAGATGCTCAAAGAAAACTCTCTAAAGAGTTTGAAATGAAGGATCTTGGTGACTTACACTACATTCTTGGCATCGAAGTCTCTTGACTAGAGAAGGGAGATATATTTTTCTCTCAACCAAAGTACTTTTTTTCCATTCTTGATAGGTTTGAGATGTCTCACTCTAAGCCGGTCTCTACAACCTATGGAGTCAACTCTCAAACTCACGAAGGATGAGAATGGTGTTCCATATGATGAACACTATATAGACAACTCATAGGATCTCTCCTCTATTTGACCATCACAAGGCCTCATATTTGTTTTGTAGTGAACTCTCTCTCCCAATATCTACAAGCTCCTAAAGTATCTCATTGGAATACCATTCATTGTGATAATGTGTCAGCTGAATCTTTGGCAAAGAATCCAGTCATGCATCGAAGAACCAAGCACATTGAAGTGAGGGAGCACTTCATCAGAGAGAAGATACAAAGTGGTGATATCATCTTACACCATTGCAACACAAAGGAAAATGTGGCTGACCTCTTCACTAAAGCTCTCAGCAAGGAGTTGTTCATCAAGCATAGATCATCACTTGGCATGATAGAGCTCCCCTTAAGGGAGGAAATCATGAGTAAGGGAAGGCTCATCATGCGTCTTCAACAAATAAGGGAAGGCTCATCTTCATATGCCTTCAGCAAGCATTTTATTTCAGGTTCTTATTATTTTGATGATGTTGGACTTGAGGGAAGGTGTTGGAATATGCAAGTCCACACCATCTCTTCAAAGTATTATTATAGGTTGAACTCTTTATTAAAGTTCATATATTCTTAGAGTGATTTATTATGTTTTCCACATCAGCCATAGTCATGAATATAGCATATTTGAAGTCAATGCCAAGTTGGAAAAGTGTTCCTATAATTTAGGAAAAATTTTAGGACAGTAGCACACCTTTTCTGAAGGCATTTTTTCACGGATCATATCTCACTAATGGTGTATCCTTTGTGGTTGATCTAAAAGCAAAAATGTTCTCCATAATATCAGGTATCAGCTCACCAAAAATCTCTTGCAAACTCATCTCCAAACTCAAGTTATGCTTGCCGCAAGTTGGTAGGTAGAGAATTGGCAGATTGCTAAAAATGGCCAGTATGCCAATTTTGGAAGCTTGTATCTTGAACTACGTGCATCATCTCAAAATGCTTTCTTCAGCAAAGTTGTTTCCCATATCATGCAAGATCTCTATTTAAAACAGTTTCACCAAACTCCCATGCATTAGAGAGTTATGCCTATTTAAACAGAAGCTTTTGAGCATTTTTAGAAGACAGACAGAGGGTTGGAGTTTAGAGACAGTCGACTCATTTCTTGTAGTTGTGGAGTGCATCCTAGGGACTGAAGTGGAGTGGTGTATACCACACACTCTTGACCATTATACATTGGCTTCATTTGTATCATTGAGCTCATTTGATAGTGTTATTAGCTTTGTTCATTTCAAGTAGTTTGAGCTTGAGTTAGCTTCTACTACTGAACTTTGTATTCTTGTTGGTTTAATGATTTCTCACTTATTTGTCTCTCATATCTCATCTCATATATTCTTTGAGAGTGTGTTTAAGCTCAACTCCTCATTTTTCACAAATGTGATTTGCCAGAAATGTACCAAATGTTCATTGACTTCCAACAATCCCTCCTTCAATGTCATATTGGTACAAGATTTAGTAACCTGCAAATCTTCTCATGACTATCTCTAGTCAATGCGTTGGTAAATATATCTGCAACATTCTCACTAGAAGGAACATAAACTAGCTCAATGTGCTTCTTAGCTATCTGCTCTCGAATATAGTGGTAGTGTAACTCTATATGCTTTGTCCTTGCATGATGCACTGGATTCTTTGCTATAGTTATAGCACTTTGGCTATCTGAAAATATTTGAATGGGTTCATGTACTCTAGTCTCTCATATCAAGATAACTGAAAATATTCTGCAACCATACTGATTCTAGAGTAGTTGTAAATGTTGCACGATATTCAGCTTCACATGATGAAGTGGCAATAGTGGGTTTTCTCTTTGAAAGCCATGAGATAAGACAATCTCCAAGATAAAAACAAAATCCACTAGTACTTCTTCTTGTGTCTTTATCACCTGCCCAATTAGAATCTGAAAATCCTTTTAGTAACAAATGTGTAGATTTTGAAAATACCATAGAAAAATTTGAAGTTCCCTTCAAATATCCAAAGATCCGCTTTACTGCTTTCCAATGTAACACTGTCGGATTCTGCATGAACCTTGATACTTGAGAAACTGCAAATTGTATATCAGGACGTGTATTACAAAGATATATCAAGCATCCAACTGCTTGACTATATAAAGTAGCATCAAATGACTCTGCATCTCCTACTACCTGTAAAGATGCATTTTGATCCATAGGTGGTTGCATAGGTTTAGAATCACTCATCTGAAACCTTTCCAAAAGTTTCTCAGTGTATTTCTGTTGTGTCATATAGATACAATCATCTCGAAACAGAAACTGGATCCCAGGATAATAATGCAAACAGCCTAAATCATTCACATCAAATGTTTGGTTCAATTGTTCTTTGAACATTTACAAATCTTCATCTCTGGGACCTGTGACTATAATATCATCCACATAAATGATTGCTATAATCATCATACCTATTTCAGCTTTGATATAAAGAGTTGGAGCTGCATCTGAGTTATGAAAATCAATGGACAAAAGATATGTATGTATCTTTTCATACCATGCTCTAGGTGCCTACTTCAATCCATATAAAGCTTTTATAAGCTTACACACTAAGTGTTCTTTACTATCTCTTCAAAACCTTCTGGCTGCTGAATATACACATCCTCATGTAAATCACCATTTAGAAAAGCAATCTTAAATCTCCAAGCATACAAATAATCATAAGGAGAGTTTTTTTTGTGCTTAACTTGTACCAAGAAAACATGAGTTTTATATTTAAGAGATCACTATATGGCATCATATGAATGTGACTAAACATGCTAAAGTAGTGTTTTTTATAATGTATGAAGCTACACACACACACACACACACACACACACATATATATATATATATATATATATATATATATATATATATATATATATATATATATATATATATATATATATATATATATATATATATATATATATATAAGTCAAGACTTCTTTAACATTTCACAGCTTAGTCAACTTGTGCAGATCGTTTGCTTGTATATCCATTTGCATGTGAAATTTTAATAATCATTTCTATACATCCTCCAATTTCCTAATTGCTTGTCATCATAAACCTCATACCCAATTTTTATTGCAAGAGTGCCTCTCACAAAAGTCACATGGCCTTGTGAAAAAAAAAGCAAGGCGAAAAAATATCTCTCAATTCTTCTATAGTGAACACTTGTTTTCGATCGTGACAAAAAGATTCCAAGATGTATGCACGATGAAATAATTCCCAATCACATTCGAAAACATATCGAATGTTTATTTATAAATCTCATTGTTTCTTTATATATTCATCGTTACTTTCACTTTTTTCTTTTATTTTATTGTTTGTTTCATTACATTCTAAGATTTGTTTGTTTGTATTTGTTTTCTCATTTCTTCAGACATACCGCATTAACACACATGTTTGTTTATTAATAAATGAATACACACAAATGGACGCACACACAATAATGTAGCCACACACGCACATGTTTACTCATTTAAGCACATGTGCATAGAAACTCATTCACCCATTACTTATAACAAACACATTCACACAATCATTGAATACACATAGACAATGTACTAATAATCATTGGACACACATAGAGAATGCACTAATAATCATTGGACACACATAGAGAATGTACTATTACCTATAATAAACACATTCGCACATCTCACATAATCATTGAACACACATAGAGCATGTACTGATAATCTTATTAGTTCTACTGCAGGCACACAATCAACTTGAAAATTAATGTCACCCCTTCTCAATTGTATCTCGTCATTAAAATATAAAGCTTTTTCATATAACTTGACGACTTGATGACCAGTACTGAATATGTTGAGCTCAATCTATACCTTTAAACGGCTTTTAATATTACAAATTTTAGTTTTTAGATGTAGGGATACGAATCTTTACGACACCGATCAAAGAAGAAAATGCACAAAAAACAATGTATGTATTTATCTGATGTATGTACGTTAATCTTGCTAGCCATATGGCACATATTAAAGGCAAGAAAATAACCTATAAAATACATTAATATAATGAAATAATAAAAACAAAAATTATAAATTATAATGAAACATTATAAACAAAAATTATAATGTTGAGATGGAGGAATGGATTTAGGTCTCATCTCACTAATTTTGGAGCATCTATCAGCAGATTATGGAAAGAATTCCAAGTTGATGTTCAATGCTCCCTTTACATGTGTCATAAAGTCCTCCTTGAAGTTAATGACCACCTTGTGAGAGTGGGAGTACATATCCACCCATCCAACTCCACCCATATAAATACCTCTAGCCCAAAGGTTCTAAGTGTGCCATGTCTCCAAGTCACATGGCATCCCAAGGGGGGTTCTTCACATGGGTTTCTAAGTGAAGCAATCACGTGGTCTCACATGGGATCACTTGAAAACCACATGGTTTGTTAAGAGAGGGGCTCTAGACTTGTACATACACTCTCAAGGGGCCTTGATATGAATTATTCAATTAATAAAGCTCCATACCTTAGGATAAAAATTCCTAAGATTCAAACCATTCGATTCCCAAAGCTTCATAAATAAAACCCAAAGGTTCTCCAAAGGTTTCCCAAGGGTTTCTCAAGGAAACCCAAGGGTCTTAACCCTTGGAACCCATGCACTTAACCCTATTTATACAACATTCTTCCCCCCTTTAACATTTTTTTCCTTGAAAATGTGTGTAGATATAATATGTGGAGTATTCCCCCATGCACCATGATCAATTTCAAAACTTACTCATTCCCAAGTGGTGCTTTATCATGTCCCATCCTTCCATTTAACCAGGAAATCTTTATATAAATGGTTTTTGGTCATTTTATCTTGAGTTCTTAGTATTTTCTCTAGTTCATGAGGGATCTTGCTTCTTGCTTCATTCCCAACATCTTATAGTGGCCATAGTAAGTTGCTTCTTTCTCAACCAAGATAAGCATGAAGCAAAAACCATTGGTGGACACACGAAAGTCATAGCAACTAGCCCAATCTGAGTAAAAAAAAGCATGTAAAACCTAGGGGTAATGATCCCCTATTGGGATAAAACAATCCAAGTAGCCAAGTAGCACTCAGGTAGCGAAACATGCACTTAATCATTTGCCAATGCTTGTCACCTCAGAAATGCATAAACATGCTAATCTAAGAGACATCAAATTGCATATTAAGCTAATTTACACAAAAGTAAATCAAGCATCCAACAATCTATCGATGCAAAACAACATCAAATGCATCTCCAACATCATGAAAAATCAACCATAAACCTATTTACATGGGACTGGTAATATGTTTGCAATCTTCAAGGCCAAAATGCTACAAATGTTTCAATATATTTTATTTGACACAAAGCTATTCCCCCATCAACTTGCATAAACTCAATGCCCAAATAATGATGCAAACTCCCCAAATCTAACATCTCAAAAGAGGGATGCAAATCAACCTTAAATTCATAAGTATGCTTCTCATTAGGACCAATGAGTAGCATGTCATCAACACATACAACAATTATCATAAGTACATCATCTTCATGCTTAACATATAAGGTGCTCTCAATTAGACTATCCTCAAAATTATGAGCTAGCAAGTAGGCATGTATCTTCTCATATCACGCATGTGATGCTTTCTTCAAACCATATAATGCCTTTTTCAACTCGCACATTTTGCTTTCATGCCTTTTTTGAACAAAACCATGGGGTTGAAATACATACACTTCTTAACGTACGTCACTATTCAAAAATGCAATTTTAATGTCCAAATTATATACATTCGAATCATGATGAGCTACAAGTGCACAAATGCTATGAACAGTGGTCATTTGGCATGTCAAAGAGAATGTCTCATCAAAATTAATGCCCCTCTCTTGAGCATAACCTTTGACAACAAGCCTAGCCTTATACCTTTCAATTGTTCCATCAGGATTATGTTTCAACTTTTATACCCATTTAGTGCCAATGGCCTTTTTACCTGGATGAAAATCACATAAAGACCAAGTAGCATTCTGCATAATAGCATCATATTCTAATTGCATAGTAGCCATCCAATTTTATGAATTTTGTGCTTCATCAAAAGAAACAAACTCATTCTCATCACAAAGACTAGAGGAAGCCATCGCTTAGCAATATCATGCAAAGGAAGCATTGTGAGAGCCTAAGCGGGTACAATATAACAAAGGTGCATCTAGTTTGTTATCTCTCAAAGTCTGCACCAACCATTTAGGCATAATTTTAGCCTCTTCTATGTCATCGCTCTCATCAACAACTGCATCATGTAAATCAACATCAACATAGAATGATTTGCATCATCATGTGGAATTGGTAAAGGTTGAGAAATTGCCTCATTCTGACTAGCACTTGACTGTCCACCGATAAAAAGAGGCAACAAAGCATCATACACGTCCTTCGAGTTAACTGATGTCTCTTTGGTACATGAAAGTAATGATTGAACTAAATCTTCCAAAAAAACATCACGTCTAACCATAATGCATTTAGTATGTGGATGATACAGATTATCACCTTTGCTTTCAATACTATACCCAGCCAAAACACATTTCACTAATTTATCATCCATTCTTTTTGTGTTATTTTTTCAGAGCATATGCATATGCCAGACAACCAAAGACATGCAGATGAGCAACATATGACTTACAGACATGCCAAGCCTCACATGGAGTGATTGATTGCAATGCTTTGGTTTGACACCTGTTAAGTACATATGTTGCACACATAACAACCTCAAGCCAGAAGCTATGTTGTAAAGCTTGTATTTTGACCATACATCTCATCATTTCCATGAGAGAACTATTCTTTCTTTCAAAAAATCCTTCTTTTTGAGGTCTATATGAGCACTATACACTAATGTTTTATCCCACATTTAGCAAAAATGCATTAAAATTAGAAGATGTGTATTCCTCCCCTCGATCAGAATGGAGGGGGCCCAATTTACATGCTAAGAGATTTTCAGCCATATCCAGGAATTGTTTGAAGCACATAAACACTACAAACTTTGCTTTCAATGGAAACACCCATGTGTGTCTGGAGAAGTCATCAATAAAATTCACAGAGCAAAGGAAGTTCCCAAATGAAAGTGTCTGCATATGACCATAGACATCACTATGAACAAGCTATAATTCATGAGAAGCTTGAATTGAACCATCTTTTGGGAAGGAGGAACACTAAATTTTGCCCAAAATAAAGCCTTCACATACATTTTTACAAACTACCTCAAGTTTGGTAAGAGAGGACCCCATTTCATATTTTTGCAGGCAAAGCAAACTAGCAAAATTTATATCACCAAATGTGCATGTCAAAGCTTTGCATTTAAGAAAGCCCACAAAACTTGAACTACACATGTTGAATCATTACAAATTTTGCATAGTGTATGAGCTTAGACAACCCACAATATAAAATTCAAGAACAATAATAACATTTCCGTTTGAGAGATCATGAACTGTACATCTATCATCAACAAATTTGACAACCAAGATAAAAAACTGACAATACACTTTTCTAGATTTGTGGCACATATAAAGCATCAAACAATGTGAAGGAACTACCATCAGCAATAGCCAAAATGATCTTATCAACACCCATTATAGGATAAGAGGATTTGTTAGCACATGTGACAATATTCCATGTAGGGGTATGCTGAAGTGAAATGAAGAAACTACACTACGAGGTAATATGTTTGATTGCCCCACTATCAAAGTACCAAGCATCTAAGTCTATTGGATATGTAAATTGGTCATCAGAAGATGGGTCATGGCCGCAAATAGTAATGAATTCCCATTCTTCATTCTTAAGAAACCTAGCAAACTTTGTTTTAGGTGTAGAGGCCTCTGCGACAACCATTTCATCATGTTTCTTATTTGCCTCTTTTGCAGCTAGTTTAGAAAAATCTTTATGACATGGTCATTTGCCTTAGAATATTTACAAAACTATTTTTTCTTTTCTATTTTCTTGTCATCTTTTCCTTCCTTATTTGAGTGTGCAACATTATTTGATTTTTGCTTACTAATAGATGAGCTCCATTTACCTTTGCCCTTTTGACTTGTTAAGAGAGCTTGATCTACAACATGCATAATTGAATTCTTCTACATGGACTAATCTTACTCCTCAAACATTAAGGTATTTGGATTGCCTTTCATTAGCAACCAAAGAGTAGAAACAAAACTCTGATATGACTCTAGAAGGCCATTAAGAAAAATCTACACAAATGAACTATCTAGCAAGATTTCATCACCAAAAATCAAATGCTCCTTCAAATCTTTGTATCTAGCATCCCCTCAAAACGTTTGTCCTCTTATGGCAAATCCTTCATCTCCAACTGTTTTTGGAGGTAAGCAACATAAGCCTCATTTATTGTGTATAAAGTTGTAAGTGTATCCCAAGCATCCGTTGCTTTCTTACAAGAGTGAATGTGAGGGATAATGGCACATTTGACAAACAAAGCTATAAATGCATGTGCCTAAGCATCTCTACCATCGCACAAAGTTTCTCTATAGTACATGCAGGAGGAACCAAAGCATGATCAGGAAATTGAAGATCATCATCTTCAAGGCCATTTGCATTACCTTCAATAACTATATTTGTAGGTGTAGTAGGACATTTTTTTCAAACACCCTACACAACATCCCACAACCCTTTTGCTATGAATACATGAAGCATAATGTATGCACCACAATGGGTAATTAGGACCATACAACTTATCCTAAACGACCAACATACAAAATACATCATTACTTTCAACCGTGGCTAGTGATCAAATATCCTTATGAGGAAAATTGAATGTATCTCAAAAAGTTGAATAAAAACACCTTGTTGACCTCTGCTAAACTTGTAGCAGACTTTGAGTTGTTTGTACTTGCAAATCAAAACCTATTTATATCTTTGGCACAAAAGGATAAAATTTCCTATGGAATCATTATGATAGTGCATTCAAAGGCAAAAACAAGCTCATGTAAAATTATTAATGCCATACAATGAATCTATTTCAAACTCCTAATCTCCTCGAGTATGCTCACCAATTTTTGTGTGATTTTGAGTGCATGAAATCTTGGCCCTTAGATGCTTAAGATCCATGGCTATTATTCAAATGGATTGGCAGGGAAATTTGAATGATAGGAGAGGGGACAGATGAAATTTTTCTACTCTCTACAAGGTTTTGGACTGTTCAATCTACTCAAAATACAATGGTTTTTCAACGATGCCCTAGATAAAGCGATGGCCTACTCTAATACCAATTGTTGGATTTTGAGGTCTATGCAAGCACACAAAGAACACAAGGAAGATGAAGAAGCTTGAAGCACAACACAATACAATGTATTACCAAGTGAATATACAAAGATATTGACCCGTTATGTTATAGGCATATAAACACGTGAAGGAAAACATCTAAAAGAGGGAAAACAATACCCCAATGGTGTGTTCACACACATCACTAACAAAATATATCAACGGCATAATCTAATTCTTGCCTAGGAACATGTAATAACATATGGCTATTGTTAAACGAGTTTCCCTCCATAAATACTTTGGAACAAGAACGAACCATTCCTAATTCAAGAAAAAAAAGAGAGAGAAAGATGTAATGTAAATGGAGTGCTCCCTGGACTCTTTTTCCAAGCTTCACTTCTTGTTATAGGTTGGTTTGGGCTTCCTTTTGATGAGCCGTTACTCCATAACCACATATACAATCGTTGTTGACATGCCTCAAATTAGCCCTCGCTCGCCAATCTTCACAAACTTCCACTCTTTGTTGAAGAAAGAGTTGCAAAAAGTTATTTGAGGCCTTCTTTGGGACTTTTTGTGAGGGATTCTTCTTTGCAAATGTTGGAGAGACCTCCTTGCAGGATAATCGAGAAGATTCTCTCTCAATGCCCAAAAATTTGGGTGAAGATGAGTTGAGAAAGCACTTCAAACAAGTCTTCAAACTTGGCTTCTTACTCTCTGTTTCCTACAAGTTGCAAAGATTGAGCTTGTAGAGGAGAGAGGTGGGAAAACAAACTTGCATGCTGCTATTGGAGCTTCTCATTTATTCCAAGGTGAGGGAACTCAGAGCTTGAGGGGACTATATAAGCAAGAGCCTTATGAGTATTCTCACAACAAGAATGAGGGAGAGAGAGGCTCGCAAAAGTGCCTTGTTTGATGCTTTTTAGACTTGGAGTACATGTAGCCATGTGGGGGTTGGCCTCTTCTTGCCACTTGTTAGTTGGGGGGAGATTCTCCTCCTTGCCTTAAGGGGGGCTCCTATGGACCTCTTCTACTCCTTTAGATGGCCTTTGGGCACTTTCGGATCCATTCTTTTGCTAAGGCATTGAGGATGCAGAAGAAATGCACGCAAGAAAAATTCCCAAGGCCTCCTCATGTCAAGCTTTGAAGAGGAAATATATGCACACAATTCTAGAACCAAAATGAATAAAACATCATGCTCACATAAACCATAGCTCTGATTACCACTGTCATAAATTCCTGCTTGAAGTTAATGACCACCTTCTGAGAGTGAGAGTACATATCCACCTATGCAACTCCACCCTTATAAATACCTCTAGCCCGAGGAATATAAGCCTTCCATGTGTCCAAGTCACAGGTTCTTCACATGTGCTTCTAAGTCAAGAAATCACATGGGCTCACATGGAATCATATGCGATCACTTGAAAATCACATGATTTCTTAAGAGAGGATCCCTAGACTTGTACGTACACCCTCAAGGGGCTTTGACTTGAATTATTCAATTAATAGAACTCCACCCCTTAGGATAAAATTCCAAAGGTTAAAGCCATTCAATCCCAAGGGTTCATAAATAAAACCCAATGGTTCTCCAAAGGATTCCCAGGGGTTTCTCTAGGAAACCCAAGGGTCTTAACCCTTGGAACCCATGCAATCAACCCTACTTATACAACAATGTTTAAGTGACAAAAATATATGGAAAAGGAAATTATTGCCTTCGATAACCCTCTTTAGTGTACTACAATTAGAGAAAGACAATTCCAAAGAGAAAGAGAGAGAGAGAGTAGAGGAAGTATAGTTGCCATCCAACACCCGTGCTGAAGAACCATGCCATGCAAAGGAAGAATGCACACAATGAGAACGAAAAAGAGCGAGGGGATTCATCCACCATGATCTACTAGAATAATCCCAAAAGGAGATAAGAAATGGTTTCGAACTTGCAAAAGAATGCATTATGACATAATGAATGATGTCACACTAAATTTTAGATTCGATAGAAACTTCAAGATTACAAATAAAGATGCAAGGTATTTGATTTGGTAGTCTTCTTTTTCTACAAAAATATGAACAATTAGAGAAATAAAGAACACCACCTAAAATCTTGCAATTCTAGTAAGAGGAGTTTCTATTTTTTGCACAAAGTAGAGAAGTTAAAATTTTCTATTCAAAGTGCTCCGAGTTCATCAACTCTCTATCGTTTTACGTGGTTTTGTAACTTATCTTGTATACATGCAATTTGTGTATCACCAGATCCTTGATCATATATTCTTTATTATGTATCCCATCAACATTTGATGATTGAAGAGTTTCCCACACATCAAAGGTTGTTTTGTTAGGAAGTTAAACATTGCCATCCAATTAGGATGGTAAGACCTTCCCAAAGACATAACATCTTGAATCCATGTATACGATCTCTAAAAAACAAAGATATATTACATTCACAACTATCAACAAAGCAAAGGTCTAGGAGATGAAACTCCAACATAAACAAAAAGGAAGCATCATGGCATTCGCAACTTAGAGAAAAGAAGAAAAACAAGGCTTTTACCTAAACATGAAGAAAAAAGTGATCCACGACTTCTACAAGTGGACTTTGAATTCAAATGAAGGCGGTAAGAGTTGTTGGAGGGAATCAATTCACTTTACCACAATCTAGGAAAAGTGAAGATCTAGTTTGATCTACTTTTAGATGATTGATTGATTGATTGAATGCAACTCAACCACCACAAATCAGTGGAATTTGGGCTCTCTCTTTCTACCTTTACATGTGTAAAGCTCAAGGATTTTACAATGGTAAAAGATCCATGAAAAATCTTTTTAAAAAATACAATAAGTGAGCATAAGAAAAAGAACTCTCAAACGTATATTCTTTTGACGCGATAGCTTTTGATGTAGATCAAATCCACCTCAAGCATAGTGTAAGCTTGATGTTCCAACAACTCCCCCTCAAGCTAAAGTATGCTTGAGTCTTCATTCTCTAATAAGTTGAATATCTGCCATAGCTTTGAATCTACAAAGCTTTATTCCATCAAGTGCCTTCGTCATCATATCTGCTACTTGCTTTTCTGAAGGAACAAAAGAAATGTCAATCTCCTTTGCCATGAGCTTCTCCCTGATGAATTGGTAATGAACTTCTATGTGTTTGGTTCTCCCATGGAAAATAGGGTTTGCCGCTAGATGCATGGAACTTACATTATCTCCAAATATGTGAGGTTTGGAACTCACAAGTCCCAAATCTGTATACAATGCTTTTAACCATATTGCCATTTGAGTTGCTATGGTCAAACCTCTATACTTTGCTTCAGTTGAGGATAAAGCAACTTTTGGTTGCTTCTTGGAACTCCATGACACTAGCTTTGAACCTGCAAATGCTAAGTAACTAGAAGTACTTCTTCTATCATCCTTAGCTCCTGCCCAATCTGCATCTGAATAGATTTTGATATCCAAATCTGAAGAGTAAGGATAGAATATACCTTCATTGATTGTACCTTTGTGATACTTAAGTACTCTCTTAGTTGCATCCATGTGTGGTCTTCTTGGTGAGTGCATGAACTGACTAAGCACGTCGACAAATGTCTACCCTTGTATGAGTAGCATATATCAAGCTACCTACCAAGCTTTGATATTCTTTCATGTCTTCAATTTTCTCACCTTCATAAACACTAAGTTTGCGATTCATCTCCAAAGGTGTAATTGCAAGTTTAGTGTTCTCCATTTTGGACTTGAGAAGTAGATCCTAAATGTATCTTCTCTGAGTCAAATACATTCTTTCATCTGTGTATATCACTTGCATACCTAGGAAATATGTGAGCTCACTTAAGTCCTTGATTTTGAACTCCTCTTGCATGTGTCTCTTGATCCTTTGAATGCCATTCAGATCATCACCTGTCACAATAATATCATCTACATATACACATAGATATATAACCTCATTGTAATCCCTTTTGATGAATAGAGAAGGATCTGAGTTGCTAGCTTTGAACCCTTGATCTTGAAGATATGTAACCAACCTGTAATTCCAAACTCTAGGAGCTTGTTTCAATCCATACAATGCTTCCTTAAGTCTACAAACATAAGATGGATGATTAGGGTTTTCAAAACGTGGTGGTTGTGATGTGTATACCTCTTCACTTATCCAACCATTTAGAAATGCATTTTTTTACATCAAGTTGGAGGAGTCTCCAATTCCTTGCAACAGCTACACTTATCAATGTCCTGATTGTAGTCATCTTTGCAACTGGTGAGAATGTTTCCTCATAGTTTATACCATGCGTTTGTGAGCATCCTTTGGCAACTAATCTTGCCTTGTACCTGCAAACTGACCCATTTGAATTTCTTTTAACTTTGAATACCCATCTGCAACCAATTACCTTTTGATTCGGTGACATTGGAACCAAATTCCAAGTGTCCATCTCCTTCAATGCATCTATTTCTTCTTTCATGGTTGTTTCCCAATTAGGGTTTTCCTTTGCCTCTTCATAGGTTGATGGGTCTTTTGAAATTGAATCTTTTGCCAAGTAGATTGAATGCTTTGTAACAAATGTGGAATCATATCCATACCTTTCTGGTTTTTTGTTATCTCTTGTTGATCTTCTAGGTGCTTGTTTGGAGCATTCTCCAAGCTCTTGCATCTTTGCTTTGCCTCTTGACTTCCATAGTTTGTAATCCTTCTCTCTTTCATCTTGGTCATCATCTGTATCACTTCTTGGATTCTGGACTTGTGTATCATGCTTGCTTCGTAATTGATGAGAATCAGAATCAAGATCATATAGTAGACTTACCTTTTGTTTGTCTTCATCATACCAAGACATGTGTTCTTCAAACACAACATCTCTACTTGTAGTGAATTGCTTGGTTGAAGGATTATAGAACATGTAGCCCATCTAAGCTAAGTCATAGCCAATAAACACTGCCTTTGTTGCCCTTTCATCTACCTTACCTCTTATTTGTGATGGCACATGAACATAAGCTAAACAACCAAAAACCTTGCAATGTCCAAGACTAGGTTTTCTTCCATGCCATGCTTCATAAGGAGTCATATCTTGAAGTGATTTGGATGGTAGTTAAGGTACACAGCAGTTGAAATAGCCTCTACCCATAGATAATCTGGCAACTTCTTCTCTTCAAGCATTTTTCTAGCTGATCAAACCAATGTCTTGTTTCTCCTCTCGGCAATTCCATTCAATTGAGGAGAGTACCTGGTAGTCACTTCCCTTTTGATACCTTTGTCTTGCAAGAACTCATCAAACTCTTTGGAGAAGTATTCTCCCCCTCCATCAGATCTGAACTTCTTGAGTGATCTACATGTATGATTCTCCACATGTGCTAGATAATTCTTGAAGCAATCAAATACTTCGTTCTTACTCTTGATAAAGTATAGAATAGTCCATCTACTATGGTCATCAATATTTGAGACATAATACCTTGACCCTGCCAATGAAGGTTCTTGACTTGGTCCCCATACATCTGTATGTACTAAGTCCAATAAGTTGTTGTGGATGGAGCCTTTGTGGTTGAATGGTTGTCTTTGTGTCTTCCCAATCTCACATGCATCACATTTGTTGATCATGTGTTGCTTTGATATGTTCGGCAGTCCTAGAACACTTTGCTCCTACATATATCCTTCAAGGTTCTTTCATTCACATGAGCAAGTCTCCTATGCCACACTTCAAGCTCACTTAGGGTTTGAGACCCAAAAGTGAATAGAGCTATGTGCTTGGTTTCTCCTACTTCAAAAGTAAAGAGCCTAACATGCTTCTCACCTCTAGCTATCTTCTTGAAGCCTTGACATGGATCTTCCACAAAAGCAACATGCTGGGTGAACCTAAGTTGCAAGCCTTTTTCAACTATTTGGCCTAAACTTATTAGGTTTTTAGTGATAGTGGGTACATAGAGAACCTTACTCAGAATGGTTGTCCTGTCATTGGAAGCTTTGACATTACCAATCTTCTCCACATTGTGCTTTGTTCTATCCCTGTTTGAACTTCATGTCTATGCTTTGGACTTTCCAAATCAGATCGAAGAGCAATGTTGCCTGCAACATGATTTGAACATCTAGAATCTATGTAGAACAAATGATCATCTTCTTTACCTTCTTTGTGGCTTAGATTCATAAGAAGCAATGAGTCTTCATGTGGTTGATGTTCTGAATAATTGTCGTAGTCCCTTATGTTATGGCCTCTATTGTTATTGTTGAAGTTGTGTCCACCTCTACCTCTATTGTTGCCATATCCACCTCTTCCACTTCCTTTCTGGGTCTTCCCATTGAACCAGCAATTTTGAGTGGTGTGGTTGGTCTTATCGCAAATGGCACAAGGTTGAACATTCTGACCTTTGGCTTTTTCATGCTTTGGTCCTTTCTTCTTCCCTTTCCACTTGCTCTTGCTTTCGAAGTTTGCTTGGGAAGTCTCCTCTTCATCTTCTTCCTTCTTCTTTCCTTTCTGCTTCTTATCCTTCTTATATGCATATAGAGAATTACTTGAATTAACATGATAGGAGTTACCTTCCTTTATGTTATTCTTAGCCTCTTGATTGAAGAGTTGTCCAAGAAAGATGTTGAAGTCTGGAGTTTGCACATCCATGATGAGATCATAAGCCGTTGTGAAGGATTGACATTGCTTATCACTTCGAATGCCATTGAGAATCTGCCTTATGATAGCCTCTTCTTCAATCAGCTCTCCAATGGATGCTAGCTGATTGGCAACCTCCTTGACCTTGGTAACAAACTTTGTGATGGTTTGTTTAGGTGTCTTCTTCATTTGGTTGAACTCGTTCCAAAGATGATTCTTTCTTGCTTTGATACTAGCAGAAAAGAAAGTTTCTAGGGCATCCCAAGTCTCTTGAGATGTCTTGCATCCTCTAATATGTGGTAATAGAAAGTTAGAGATAGATTTTAGTATATACAAACTTGCTTGAGCATCCCTTGCACACCAAAGTGTGAGATTCTCTGTCTCCTCTTGTGTAGGTCCTCCTTTGAATCTTGGAATAAGCATAGCTTCATCACCTACTACAATTCCATAAAGATTTCTACCTTGCAAATAGGCCTCCATTCTGATTTCCAAGCCGCATAGTTGTGTCAATCAAGCTTCTCAATCATTGAGGGAAAGCCATCACCCATCTTGATCTAGCTCTGATACCACTAAAAAAACTTGGAGAAGCTTGTAGGAGGTAGAAAAGTGAGTTTCAAAGCGACGAAGTTTGGTCCAACCAACTGGCACAAGACCAGCCCTTGAGCTTATGGAGACTCAAATAGACCTTATAGGCATGCGATAAGTGCATTAAGATGCACTATGTACTTTGGAACATCAGGGAGAAAGAGTCGATCCAAAACAGATAGGTTCGTGCATCGACTAGCTCAACAGCCTTACTATCTTTGGAAGAGACAATGAACTTCAAATGCTCATAGCAACCAGCATTATTACAATTAGAAAAAATCCTTCTATGGGAGTGATACACATAGGGTTGAGTGTATAGAATGCACAAGAGTATAAGGAACAAGCAAAATATGCTATTGGAATGAATCAGACACTTTGAAGCTCTATAGAGAGAGCAACAACCTCTGCAAGATTACTGTTGGCGAAAAAGATGATGTAGAGAAATGAAGGAGCAAGACAATGATGGTCACAAGTGTATGTATATTGCTTCCATTTATTGTACAAGTGATTTGAAGTCTTTATATAGACTCTATAAGTGATCCACGACTTCTACAAGTGGATTTTGAATTCGAATGAAGGCGGTAAGAGTTGTTGCAGGTAATCAATTCACTTTTCTACAATCTAGGAAAAGTGAAGATCTAGTTTGATCTACTTTTAGATGATTGATTGATTGATTGAATGCAATGCAGCCACCACAAATTTATGGAATTTGGGCTCTCTCTTTCTACCTTTACATGTGTAAAGCTGAAGGCTTTTACAATGGTAAAATATCCATGAAAAATCTTTTTTAAAAATACAATAAGTGAGCATAAGAAAAAGAACTCTCCAATGGATATTCTTTCGACGCGATAGCTTTTGATGTAGATCAAATCCACCTCAAGCATAGTGTAATCTTGATGTTCCAACACTTAGATGGTTTCAAGGTCATGTAAGTCTCATGGAATCCATTGAAAAGAAGTGAAAATCTCTTCTAGATTTAGTTAGAATTAGTTTTCTTTCTCAAATATTATAGTTGCACAAATGTATGCACATTTTAATCTTGTATTGGGTCCACCCAAAAGGGAACAACATTCACTATATGTATGCTAAAATGACGGTTCAAGTAACATCTACCTCAAATATTTGGTTGCACTCTCATATGAGGAATTGAACAATGCCTACCTTGAACATAGTATTTGGGTGAGGGGATAAGTTCTTCAAAGGGAAGACATGGGTAGCCGCACATACACATGCATAGTCTTCACCATTGCTTTCATTTGTGGTTCACATAGATGCACCATGATTACATATGGATAATTATATGTTTCATTGAAAAAATGAAAAATATATTATGCATATTGAAAAGGAATAATTCCACTCTTAACACAACAATTAGGAAGAGAGTTAATAAATATAAGAGTTTCATGAAAGATGAGTTTCATGAAATATTTTACAACTAAAAATGTTTCACAAAATTCAGAATGGAAACCTCCTTAAGGGAGAGGCAAGAAAAAATTGAAGAGAAACCATGATAGTGAGGCTTGGACTTAGAGTTAACCTTAAAGTACACTTGGAAGAAGTAACAACCATCGAAGCTATATTGAATCCACTCAAGGATTGAAAAGAATGTTGGGGACATAAGGTCATGTGACCTTACCCCTATGTTCATATATATACATCATTTATAGAGCATTACCTCACGGAGATCATTTTGTGGGTTTCAAGGCTCCCATGCATGTGTGCACATCTCTCCTTTCTTCTCTCTCCCTCCATCTCCTCCTTGCTCCTCTTGTTCTACACACCAAAGCCCTTCATTGGTATCCGAGCTTGTTGAAGGCTAGTGTGCAAGAAGCTTCAACGGAAGCTTAGGTCACAAGAGGTCAATGTGCAAGTCGGCATCTCTCAATAGTTGTTTGGTATTTTAACCATAAATCGATCTAAAAAGCTCGTATTGGTGTGTTTGAAAGTTTTGTGGATAGCTGAGATAGAGAGCTACAACTTGCTAGAAGAGTGTAGAATCTACTTTGGAGTCACTGAAAATTTGAAAAATGCAGACTGATGTAGAAGACAAAATCTACAATCACTTGAACAATAGGTCAGTTTTTGGGCCATAACTTGAGTTTTACAAGTCAGATTCAAGTAATTGTACATGCTGTGTGTAGGCTTAAAAAAGAAGCTACAACTTTGTAGAAGAACACAAGCCCAGATTTTGAGTGCTAGGTCACCGAAAATGCAGAATATAGAGCAACACTATTGCAGGTGAAGGTGAAATTGACAGTAGATGTGTGTTTTGTGTATATCTTGAGCTACAACCTCCAATTAAGGCATTCTATATACCGTTTCATAGTCAAGAAAATGTTCTTGAAGTTTGATGAAGAGCAAAACTTCAAATTCAAAGGTTATCATCTCTAAAATAGCAAAACACGTAGCAGCATATTTTCACCATAAAAATCCTAGTTTCTTTTGGAGGTTCAATTTGCTTTGGAACTTCTTCGAGAGAGATTTTTTAGGACCTTTTTTTATGAATCATCTTTATCACTCCAATATTGATTTCAATAGGAAGAGAGCCTTTGCTAACGAGCTCTTACTTTTAGAGCTTGAAGGCATTATCCATGTATGATCACTATGGTAGCTCCTCCATATGAGAGTAGAGCATGATCTTGTCACGTGTTTGGCATGTGAGATGACATTGTGGTATACTTTTTTTGAGGTTTATGTCATCATGATTTTGATCATGGCATTGTCAGTGGATGTATAATGGCATTGTGGTATTTATCTCGTTCATGCCACTTGGATATGGATTAGTTTGCCAATTGCACATATTTTATGAGAGTTTATTTTGGATCTTGGTTAGTACTTGTATCCTTGTTTCTCTTTGCAGGTACATGATCCAAATTAGAGTCTCAATTGCACATTCGTTTATCATCTTGATTGGCTATTATTTTAGCATATGGCCATTGATTTGGTATCTATTTTCCATTATGATTCTTGGCATGTGTGGATGGTGATTCCCACATACCTATTTTGATTCACATTCCATTTTACAGAGGAGATGCTATCAAAATTTTGTTGGCGTTTATGCTAGAAGAGTACTCTAGTAGATCCTTTATGCTTGTGTGATAGCTTTGGATTATTGCTCATCTCCATTCACTTGGACTTGATCACAGGTTGTTCGTGACAGGTTGGATCATCTTATAGGATTCATTCTTGACTGGGAGGTGTATCACCATCATATTGGCATGTATTGCCATCAGTTTTTGGCATGTGTATTTGCCATTATCTTTTGGTTGGATTAGTGACAGGTGGTGACAAGTTACTCATTATTCTTTTGTTATTGGTTATCTTGTTATGATTGCTCAGTTTATAGGGGATACTCTATCGAATTTTTTCCAGGATTCTTTCACATCTACTCGGTCAATTTGGAGACTTGGTGAGCAGACTTATGCTCATGGTTTATGTGCATGTTAGATGCATAGTTATGTGACAGGTGGTTCACATGGCTTTTTCTCCAGTGAGACATTTGTGATGTGAGTTATGCATATGGATATGTAGGTGTGATCCTATTGGTGATAGAGTATTATTTGTAGTCTCTTGTTACATTGCTAGTCTCTTGGATTGCCAACATGATGTCTTCTCGATTTGATGGCACTAAATTTTCGAGATGGAAAGCTCAGATGGGGCATACATTGGTTCGTGCAGGGATACACATGTATGTGCATAGAGATGCATAGAGGCCTAGTGACATTCCTGACCATGTATGGATGGATATGGCTGCATTGGCCAGCTCCACTATTCGATTACAGCTTGTGGATTCTATATATGAGCCTGTTATGTATGAGGAGATGAGTAGTGCATTATGGCATATCCTACATGATATGTATGTGAGTCCATTGACTCATGTGAGACATAGATTACATCAACAGCTTCGATGTTGGCACTATGGCCATGAGGGCCATATTCGACGATGTTGCTTCAAGCAGATGCGGCGAGACATGAAAGATATGCATGTGATGCAAGTCAAGTAGTGGTTTCAGGAGATGTCTATGGCAATTTATTATGCTAGTGCGCTCTCTCCAAATTTGCAATGCTCTATGTTTTCTGTGTGCGTTCCTCTGTTCTTCAGCTAGCCTTTCTTTCTGTGCTTCCAATATCTAATGCTTCATCATTGCAACACTCTTGCTACATTATGAAACTGGCTACGCTTTTCTTTCTTCTTTCTCGAAGATGAGGACCTTGGTTGTGGCAGTGAGCTATATACTAGACCTTATCTTGCTCTCTTAATCTCTTTGTGTGAGTTGTGAGCTTCGCTCAGATGGTGGAATGCAACCACATGACACTTGTCTCTATGAACAGAGGGCACGCAATCCTTTCGGTTCATTTGAATGCCAACACTCGAGAAGCCATAGCTTTCTTCTACCACTTGATTGGTCACAGCCATGTCCAGCATCTCTTTGCCTCAGTCATTGGTCGTGCATAGTTATCTGGTACAACATGAGACAGAAGATACGTAGGCACCTGTTTCATTTCAGGTTCACTCTCAGCAGCAGACTTTTGAGGTTTGTTATCAGCTTTCCATCACTTTTGCAGAAGGTTGAACGTCCATGAACTGCTCTTCTCTCTTAGATAAGAGTATGAGACTTTCAATAGTGGGCCATAGTAGAGGAATTTTTTGTTGTTGAAGTAGCCAGACTTCCGACCCTTCATTCTCTCAACAACTTGTGAAGAAATTGTAATGGCGATGGTAGAAGCCATTGTACTCTTTTCTTTCCAGCTTCAGCTTCAATCAAGGTGTCTATTACTGATTGCCTTTACTATGAA
The DNA here is from genome assembly GCA_020310875.1 of Ceratopteris richardii. NCBI lineage: Eukaryota > Viridiplantae > Streptophyta > Polypodiopsida > Polypodiales > Pteridaceae > Ceratopteris > Ceratopteris richardii. Next base: position 92,011,716 of record CM035438.1, on the reverse strand, counting down.
TTAGAGAGCATGCTCCTCCTCACGACGTGCAAGTGCACAGAGATACTCAAACAGAGAGGTTATGAAAAAAAACTCTTTAACATTACAATGCTCCTTCGTGACAGTGCTTAAAAGAACTAATAATATGCATACACAAATGTTGAAAGACACTACACTCTATAGAACAAAAAAATTATATGAAGAAATTGAAAAGCAAAATGACAAGCACGGTTAGTTATGGGAGGGTGGGAGGGAAATGAAGAATAGATATAAGTGTTCAAAAACACTTTTATTAGCAAGATATGATATGGCAACTAGGCAACGATTCATAAGAAGGAAATCTAAAGCTAAAGTGAAAGAGAATCTTAAGCACAAACTCAACCTATGCTCTGATACCATGTTGAAATGAAAGAAGAAACTCATGATCTACTATTAATCATATATCAATCAAACTAAGGAGGAAGGAACAAAAGATATGAAAACATGATGAGTAAATTAAAATGGAAAGAACTTTCAAATGATGCTTTATGAGATTAGAGACTCCATGAGGAGAGGAAGCACACTCTTGGCAATGGTTTAGGGTGAATGAGCTTAAGAGAAGTGAAGGGAGGCCTTCCTTATATGGAGTTTGGAAGAATTCTCTTGCATGTGGGATAAATGAACTTGCATGAGAATGAAAGTGCACTTGGACAAAAGGGTGGAGCATGGAACTCTCAACAATTCTAACTACATGTGGAGTAGAATTTGAATACACCTTAGCTATATGTCAATTAGGAAAGGCAAGCAACTACGAGATGATCCTAGAAAGATTGTTTATGTGACAGCTAAAGGTAGTTCGAGATTGGGGAAGAGATGCTTTGTATCAACACCAAGGCACTACAACAAAAATAAACCTTTAAAATTTCTCGTATAGGGATGCCCACCCCTTCAATGGAATTTTGTACATAAAGAGGAGGATGACATATCAATCCAGAGTGCGGAATCTAGTGACAAATCATGGATGAAAGTGGATAACTATGGATTTGTAAGGCATCTCAAAGAGAAGAAAAAAGATTACAACATTGGTACTTAAGAAATTAGGGAAAAAAGTGAACCCTCTTTGGGCCTTTTGGATTAAGGGTTGATTAATGATCCACCAATGAGAACAGAGCAGTGGACAAAATCTATTTCCTTAACCTAATAGACTAGGCCTAGCCTTCCCTTATTTTATTATGGCCAAAAGCTTCAAAACAACTACGGCATGGTGGTTTTTTGAATGTGAATAGGATGGGAAGCCAATCCGATTAATTACAGCCCTTAGATTGCCCAAATATCCAAAGGTGGATATGCTTTTGCAAAAGTCAAAGAGGGAATGCATCGTGGCCATTGGATTGTCACTAGATCCTATGGTTCTCTTTGAATCCATTGGAAAAAGGTGCTCATGCATTTAAGCCCTTTGATTTGTTTGCAATCTAATGGTTTGGGTGGCTCCAAATTTGAAAAAGGTGCCTTTCACTTATAACCCTTGGATCTTAGCCAAACCCAAAGCCTCTAGATGCTCCCCCAAGATCCCAAAGCACCTTTTGATATTGTCCATTGGATGCCCCCGAGATCGGATGGTTGAAATTCTTGTAGAAATGGGTTCAGCTCCATTCACGCTCCACCCTTGGATCCAAGATCAATTTAATGGTTGAGATGTTTTGCAGAGAAGTGTAGCACACCCTATTTTGATTTTATGTCCCTGCTCCTATGAAAAATGATATCTACCATTGATCAAAAGCATCCAATGGCTAGAACTTCTTTTCTTTGTAAATTTAAAACAAAAAATCTATGAATTATTAGTTTATTCCTGAATACCACTAGTGGTTTAGCATGTCCCCTTAATACACCACAAAATTAGATTTATTCCCTAAAAATTAGGGATCCTTACAAGGCCCATCCACGGTCCACTTTTTCCCCTAATGACTAGAGGAAGATAGAGCTATAGAAGACCCAGATTACATGCCTCAAATATTTCCTGATGAAGCATTTGAACCACATGGGCAGATGGAAATACTAGCAACATTGGATGTATGTGTAAATGAAGGAGTACTAACCATGATTGAGTGTGTGGATGAGATGGATACAATTTGATCTTGTACATGGTAGTGCTCCAAGAGGCAGAAGAAGGAGAAATAATAGAAAATAAATGGAAAGAGGGATACAAAAGCATAGAAATGGAACTTGAGTTTGACTCAAAAGAACACTACCTAAAAGAAGTAGAAATGGAAGTCTCGAAAGGCAAATAAAAAAAATATTCTCCATACAAGATTATCAAGAAAACCCTAAGAAGAAGAGTAATGAAACAGAGGAAGAAGATATAAAACTTGAACAATTTAAAGTGCCTGAACATTTTAAGACATATGAAGTAGAAGAAAGAAAAATAGCAATTCAAATGCCTAGGAGAGAGGCACAGGAAAGAATTGCATATGATAACAAAGAGCAAACAAAGAAAATCCTAGTAACCCTAGAAGGGTATGAAGAGAGATGCACCTATATAGGCCAAGATGTGTCCATAGAAGAGGAGCACAAGCTCATATCATTGTTATGAGAGTATAGAGGCATATTTTCTTGGACCTACAAAGATCTAAAAGGAGTTAATCCATCAATATGTTTGCATAGAATTCCTATGACACTTGATGCTAAACCCTAGAAACAAAGACCATATACTTATAACGATTTCTATGAAACCAAAACTAAAGAAGAAGTAGACAAACTATTGGCAACTAGATTCATATATGAGATAGGGCAGAAAAAATGGGTTTCTCCTTTGGTGGTTGTACCAAAGAAGAATGGAAAGCTTAGGGTTTGTATTAATCTCAAAAAGATTAATGCTGCCACTATTCAATATAGATATCCATTACCCATTACAGATCATCTTTTGGAAAGAGTAGCAAACAAGGAGGTGTACAACTTTCTTGATGGATTGTCAAGCTATAATCAAGTAGCAATTGCTAAAAAAGATCAACACAAGACTACCTTTGCTATAGAATGGGGAGTGTGTACTTTCATGGTTATGGATTTTGGCCTAACGAACATCCTAGCCACTTTCCAAAGATTGATGTGCCATGTTTTTATAGAATTTTTGCAAAAAATTATGGAGGTCTATGTAGATGATCTATGTACATATTCATCTCAATTTCCATCCCATATACCCGAGCTTAGGGAAATCTTCAACAAATGGAAATAGTATTGAGTGTGTTTGAACCCTGAGAAATGTGCTTTCATGGTGAGGCAAGGAAAAATATTGGGATATATAATGTCCAAAAATGGTATATCTACAGGCAAAGATAAGATCAACGTAATTCTTAAATTGTCCTGACCTAAGAATGTGAAAGAAGTGCAAGATTTCTCGGGACATTGTGGATACTATCGTAGATTTATTCACATGTATGCCATAATTACAAAACCATTATATGGATTGTTGAGTCCGTTCACTTGGACAGATGAATGTGAATAGGCATTCAATGAGTTAAAGAAAGGGTTGAGCTCACATCAATGCCGAACTGGAATAAACATTTCCATATACATGGGGATGCAACTAACTTTTCCATTGGATGCATATTAGCACAATGAGTAGATGAAGGAAAACTAGATCATTTGATTGCTTATGCCAGTAAAAAATTAAACCAAGTTGAATGAAATTACACAACATCTGAGCAAGAAGGCTTATGGATGTTCTATGCAGTAGAAAAGTTTAGACATTATGTACTAGCCCACAAATTCAAGTTCTTTATTGATCACCAAGCCCTATTATACTTGGTCAATAAACCTTGTAACACCCGAAGGCTAGTTAGATGGTTTCTATTACTCATGGAGTTTGATTTTAAGGTAGTGGTCAAGAAAGGCAATACGCATGTTAGACCTGACCACTTGTCCAGGATGACTCATGGAGAACCACGAATAGGAGTAGCACATGAGCTATCAGACACATTCAATCTCAAGGTATATCTTAAATGGGCTGAAAAGTTGGTACCTATACTCGCATGTGGACCGAGTCATAGGATCAATGCAACTAGAGACCAAGAACTTTGGAAAATAAGAGACCTACACATAGTTGCTAGAATTTTATATTACGAAGACTCTAATAGAATACTTCTAAGATGTATTAAATATGAGGAACAAATATTCTGATAAAAAGCCCATGAGAATAAATGGAGAACACATAAAGGAGTTAGTGGAACAACTTAGGAGTTAAAAAGACTAGGAGTGTATTGGCCGAGCATGCAAAACATTGTACATGAATATATAACAAATTATCATACGTATCAAACATCTGCACCAAATGAACACTCTTCCATATGCTATTTTATGATAGCGCCTGAGTGGAGTAAGCCACTAGTAGACTTTCCAAAATCACAAACATTTCCAGAAGGAGCAAGCCTAGCTAGAAAAAGATCCCTGGAAGAACAAAGTAAAGACTGTAATTCTGGTAAAGAAACTATTCAAATGAGGGAAGGATAATCAACTACAATTGTGTGTACATGAAGAAGAATACCACCCATATCAGAAATAGCGCATGGTGGAGCAGCAAGAGGTCACTTTTTAGTCAACAAGACTATGAAAATGATTCTCTTCTCAAGCTTATGGTAGACAAAAATACATATGGATGGAAAAACTTATGTGCGAAGCTGTGATGTATGTCAATGAACTAAGTATCCAATACGACAAGATGACATGCCATTGGAACAATGATTAGTGCAAGAGCTTCTCTAGATGGGGAATAGGCCTCATTGGCCCATTAATCCCCCAATAAGAGAATCTCATGCAGAGTATATCATAGTAGCAAATGACTACTTAACGAAGTGGGTAGAAGCCAAAGCCATGAGGAAAAATGATGCACAGAAAGATTTTCATAAGATTTGGGCTACCAATTAGATAGTCAGTGATAGAGGTATGCATTTCATCAATGAAGTCATTGAGTCACTAATGGATGAATTTCTAGTGATTCACAAGAAGTGAACACCCTATCACCCACAAGTGAATGGACAAGCTGAGAGTTCAAATAAGGTGTTGTGCACAATTCTTACAAAGATAGTGAACAACGATAGATCTGACTGGGGTAAACAATTGCATCATGCAATTTGGGCATTCTATGTAGGTTATAAAACAACTATTGGAAATACACCTTTTAATCTAATCTATGGACAAGATGCAATATTCCCAATTGATTTCTTGATTCCTACTCTATGTGTAGCAAAGAAATATAAATGGACATGACATTAGTTGTCCAACCAATTGGATCAAATTGAAAAATTTCTTGAAACTAGATTGCAAGTGGTGGCAGGCATTTATGCTACTAAGAGAAGACGAAAAGCTCACTATGATGCTCACATCAAAGACACAGGCCTTAGGTTTGGCGATCTAGTTCTTTTCTATACGTTGAAACAACATGCCAAGAAATTACAGCGAAGAGGGAATGGTCCTTTGATCATAAATCGTATCTCCTCAAGTGGAGCTATTAATCTAGCTACATTGGATGAAGACATATTACTAAACTACATAAGTGGTTGTAGAGTGAAAAAATACATGGAATCCTTCACTGACCAATTGTTGATTAGAGTCTTAAGAGCTCAAAACAAAAAAAAAAAGAGAGGCCTAGAATTGACTAGAAAACAAAAAAATGCATTAGAGAATGTGATGATGGATACTTACAAGGGGAAGAACCCATTCCCATGGAAAATTATTAGGCCACAAATATAAAAGCCTTGAAAGATCAAGTGAGACAACTTTATTTAAACCTAGGGATTGGAACGGAGGAATACCACTTGTTAGATTCCTTAACTGACACAAGAGCAGCCCTAAGAAGTAAACATACTTCTTTAGTGGAAACATTAAAGATTTCACTCATCCCTATAAAGGCTTATATGATTGAGATTGAAGGTAATATCATTGAATTCCTAGGAGAAGTAATCTTATCCTTGCATTTAGGGAATAACACAATGCAACAAAGACTTTTGGTCTATGAAGATTTTGATCTACTAGAAGAACTAGTTCTAGGATAAGATTGGATATACAAATAGGAGGTTACAATACATCTGGTCCAAGGATATATATCAACCAAGGTAGGACATAGAGAAATCTTTAGTATTTTAGATGAAAAGCCTCTAAAGATAGTAGAATTGGGAAACCCTAATGTAACAAATCTAAGTATGCACGATTTAGAATCCCAACCAAACTCTTTGACTAAGGATTCAATTCTTCAACCCACCCTAAGTGTCAATGAAACTTGTTGTTCTACTACATGTGATCAACAGACCCCTCCTTCTAAAGAGATCGTTGCAGAGCCGCAATTAGGTCATTAATTCTAGAGAGGAATGTAGGAATCCATCTATAATTTGGCAATAAGGATGGTTCACCAGCATTCAAACAAGAAAATCAAACAGATATGGATTTACAATGATCAGCTTCAAGAGTATAAACACAAGCAACACCAAGCACAATAGACAAACCCTAGACAAAGAAATTCAATTAAGGAAGACAGAGTGCAACAAGTCAACTCAAAAACAATTCTAGTATGGCTACACAAATGACTCATTGAAGCTCAAAGACGACAAAAGAAAGTTTGGATGCAAAGGAAGACATTGGAGATAATCAAGGAAGATATTAGGGAATTGGTAAAAGAGATCACTCTCCAAAGAGGTACTACTACAAAATCTCAAGCAAATCAAAGATGACTAAGGCCAAAGAAAACAAGGAAGAAACATGCTCAATGCAACTACATATGGAAGGTCAAAACAAAGAAAGTGGCATCGGAACCACACCCATCGACAAGGGAGGAAAATAGAAAGAGGGCTACAAACACACATCAAATTTGGAGACCAAAAAAATCTCAAGCAACCCAACAATTGGAGAAGCAATGTCAGAATTGCATTCATGATGATTTGAATGCACCTAGAGTATGCACAATAGAGCAACATTTCAAGGCCTCACATTTGGCACATGGTTTCCTTAAAACATTTATTCATGTAGATTTCCTTCAATGGAAATGGATATTCACTTGTACTATAGTAGTATAGGGTTTTTACTAACTACAACTAACTTTTCACTTTGGTTATGACTAACCATTTTATGTTCCTTTTTAGTAGTAAAAAATTTAACTATATATATATATATATATATATATATATATATATATATATATATATATATATATATATATATATATATATATATATATATATATATATTCAAGTATCATGTTTCTCTCGGCTATTGTGAGAGGGGGCTCACTCAAAGGATGGATATCGAATACATGTGCACTATGAAAAATAATAGTTTTCATACTCTCTCATGTTAACAATAAATTGGGTTTAAGTGCAGGTGGATTTAGAAGATTCCGAAGCAAGGCAACTAATGGAAGTCCATGAATTTCCCTTGGAATGTGCAATTAAGGCACAAGATATTGGTTCAAAGATGACCAACCAGCCAGTGATCATCTCTTCCTAGTCACAACACAAATTATGGATAGTGAACATCAGTTCCCATTGATGAGTCAGGATTTTTGCATCCTACATGAATTGCCTAGGACAATCAAGACCTGGACTAAAGCACGAATGGATGCTTCCTCAAAATTTTGTAAATAGGTACTTGGAAGAAACATAAGTCTAGAATAATATGCCATTATGGTTAAACAACTTGGCATGATAGAAAGATAAAAAATCAAGTCATCTATCCTTTGGTTGATGTCAATGAAGCTCAAAAATGTATACTCAGCATGCTTCAAAACTTTTAATACTATTAATATCATGTTGATGATCTTCTTCATAAGTATGATAGTTAAACCTGGTATGCGTGCATATCTAGATAGCTAGAATTTGATAGTTTGGATCATATAACATTTTGTTGGCAAATAACTATGTGGCAAGCTTGATAATAATGCTCTTTCTTTTTGAACTAGTTCTGTAGTGTATGACATTGGAATTTCATCAATTGCTGGCTCATGCTGATCTTGCATTGGAGATTGAACAATGGGGGGAGAAGAGGATGTACCTCAGTCTCCATAGCAACCAAATTACGGTCTTGCACTACTAGTGTCCCCATGTTCTTGGATTGAGTTTCTTGGTCACTCTCAATTTTCATTTGAGCTTGGAGGTCAATGATGATTTGATCTTCTCTATCTTTGTACGTCCTTGAGCTTTGCTTCTACTTTGATTTTTCTTTCACATAGGTCTTTGAGTGAATGAGCATCCTATTGGCATTGTTCTATGTATTTATTGGCTACTTCTTTCCATTTTGCTCTTAGTTCCACTATGTCTTGTGCATATTGTGATTCCCATTTTTCATGAAGTGTCTGTTCTATTTTTAACTAATCAACATATGTTTCTAATTGCATTTGTAGGCTTTAAACTTCTTCATTCAATGAAGTTGATGCCTCGATTGGTTGATTCAATAATAGAGAACTCATTAATTCTTTATTTTTGCTCATCAGTGAGTATGCATTTTCTATATATCCTTTTATTTGCATCTCTAGGATTTTACCACGATTTGAGAGGCGTACCTTGTCTTCTTTGCTTCGTAGATATTTTCTTTGGAGATCAACATTCTCCATCTTCAATCTCTCGGAGCCTTGATAGGTGGTTTTGACTTGAGTTCTTAAAATAACATTGTTGTTGTTTAATGTATTGATTTCGATGATTGCCTCTATTAGTTCTGCCTTCATTTTCTCAAGTTCTACTTGGGCCTTTAGCACACACACACACACACACACACACACACACACACACACACACATATATATATATATATATATATATATATATATACATACATACATACATACATACATACATACATACATACATACATACATACATACATACATACATACATACATACATACATACATATATATATATATATATATATATATATATATATATATATAGAGAGAGAGAGAGAGAGAGAGAGAGACATACATACACACACACATACACACACACACACACACACATATATATATATATATATATATATATATATATATATATATATATATATATATATATATATATATATATATATATATATATATATATATATATATATATATATATATATATAAGAGAGAGAGAGAGAGAGAGATTTGACTTTGGTAGAGTGTGAATTCTTTTAGCAGAGGGTGTGGTATCAACTTCTTCTAAGTCCCTCTTTCACTTGGACCCTCTCATTGCAAGTTCATGAACTTGTGCCACCCTCATCAGTTATCACCATGCCTCATTTCTTTTTAGGTACATTGGCTAATTTTACATACTTTTCCATTTCTAGAGTTGATGGCATTTCTCATAAGTGTTTACAGATATTCAAGGCATGCTATATCAAAATTATCAAGGCAGTGCTACCATTTAAGAAATTTCTAATGCCCCATGGCTTCTTAGTTCTTGATAGCCTTTCTTGGACATAAGAGTAAGGTTGATTTGATTACCCACTTGCTTTACAACATGGGATAATAGCTGGACTACAATATTTTGTGGTGCTATGTATCTATGCATATTTGGGAAGAAAAAGTGTTGGTGCACTAAGCGCACTTCTTCCTCAATACCCATGCAATTGATGTCCACAAAGGTACACTTCTTTGCTTCATGGATCTCATCTTTTAGATCTATGATGCCATCTTTAATCCATACAAATGCTTCCTTTATTAATTCATGCATGAAGCATATGATTTTCGAATCACCTTGTAATTCCATAACTTTAGCTTCTAGCACTAATGGTTTATCTGTTGCAAGATGCAATGTATTCATCATCTGGGTGCATCTTTCAAAGTTAGGCTTATATATAATGAGCTTCAAGTAAGCCTTATTTAATAGGATTTTTTGAAGTGGACTCATAAATATTTTTGAAAATGCCATCCAATTTAAATGTTGGACTTGTAGCATATGAGCTCAGTTTTTTTGATGATCATCATCAAGCACCAAATGATGGTGTGAAGTAAGAACAATGGAAAGAATTTATTATATGACAAGCCAATCTAATTAATGCCATTGAAAAGAAAGTCTACCATACCTACACACATCATCATCAAAAGTCTATCGAGGATGGCAGAGTTTAGGAGGAGGGATGTGTAGAGGGAGAGACAAGTAAATGAAGAAGGAGAAAATCTAAAAAGAAGATGATCTCATAGACACTAATCTCTACCCAGAGCCCCGCAAGGGCACACATTAGGCTTAAACAAGACATAGGGAAAGAAAAGAAATGGACCCTAGATTGTTGCAAGAACCCACTTCCAAACCTATGTTACTACTAGGTTGCATGTGTGGCCAACCATGATAATGCAGCAACCCTAGTGTATCAATATATGGAATACCAAGGGAGAAATGGAAGCATCGGACTAAGGCTTAGATAGGGTGACAAATTGCCTCCTAGACTTGAAGGCTTCCTCTACCACTGGTAGTGTGTGGTTAAAACAAATATAGATAGGGAAATTAAAGCATCATGTTGGAAATGAATAAGTGGGCAAGAGCATAGAGAAAATTGGTCCATCTCTAGCCACCAGTTGTGCATTGAGAAAACCCTTCAACTATGTTTCAAGAAAACCCGCAGAAGCCTAACAAAGGACAACAAAGACTAAGAGGGGTAGAGTGTTGTAGAGGATTGAAGACAAGAGAGAGTAGAAAGCAGAAGAAAGAAGAGAATGAAATCAGCCCCCCTAAATTTTCAAGAAATGGCTCATTTTCTTTTCCCAAAATCCATTGTAAAACATTGAAAATCATTGTAAATGCTCTAGAGGAGTCGTCTAGATGCATAATCCCTAAGTAGTGTAACATTAAAGGGGAAAGGCCTAACCCCTAATTAGAGTTGAGGATCTAGAGATGTGTACTAGAAGGAGTCAGGATTTCACTTCCTAAGTGTTTTTAAAACTTCACACAGCCTATCCATATAAAATGTCCATCTTTCAACTAAGAGCTTCAAGTAAGAGTATCCTATCTAGGTCCTCATAATGGCCATAGGGTATCTGATCCTACTCTCTCAAGTGTGCACATCCCTACTAGTGTTTCTAATAGCTTCTTATTGAAACTTAAAACCTTCTTATATCAGTAGGAGAGAGGAGGGCCAGAGCGCAATAGAAGAAGGGTAATGGGCTGTTGATCAGCTCTAAATAGGAAAGATTTGAGGGAGGCACATAACAAAATGGGTAGATTCGGAGGTCGACAGAGAAGAAGGGCATTGATGCCTTGTTGTTCATTACTACCTTGCTGCTCATTGATGCTTTAATGAAAAAGAATCGACAAAGATGTTTATGCACCGCATCTTTGATTTAATCCTTTCGAGTTATTAGATGAGAAGGATCGTTGCGGAATCTGAAGAGGAGACAGAAGTTGGCTGGTATGAATGTTGATAAGGAGACATACAAGAGGAGTCGTAGAGATATTTTTGGGTAGCTACATGCACAAGCAATAAGGAAAGGTAGAGAAAGAGGTGGTCACTAATGCTCAGAGGAAAGGTAGAGAAGTCTATGCTTCTATTCCTTGGAAGAATAACCAGCAAGCACTCAAGTTGAATGCGGAAGAACAAATACTGAAGATGTGAATGGTACTGATTTTCACAATTGCAATAAGTTGATCAACCGACAGCTCGTGCTATTAGAAGATTCACTTTTTGCTCCTCGAAGTGAGGAACAAATGTGTGTTGGTGATTACCTTGATCAAAGGAATGACTCCTCCCACTATGAAGGCAAACAATCAGAGATGGATGTTCATGTTACAACTTTGTAAGTTTGTCTCTTTATAATGCATAACATTTGTTTTATGAGTTTGTGCAACATACGTTTCACATTAGTGCCTTAGTATCTTTCTATTTAACGTTATTTCATCTCTATATCCTTGAGGGTTGTTCAATTACAAGCTATACTTCACGGAACCATACTCCATACTCCAGCATATGTTTTGCTTCTTTTGTGTACCTGCTTCGTAATGCTTTTCTCAAACTTATGCTGATAATATGCATTCGCCTTAATATTTACGCGCATCATCTCTCAATCTCATGTGTTAATTTTGTTTTGATGTGAACCCTGCATAATCAAACCACATTATATGTTGATTTTTCTGCTCATTTGCTTACAATTTATGAACTGTTTTTGGACATGTCAGGAGAGCTTTTATTGTAACAAATATTAGTGGGCAGTTACGAAGAGAAGTGATATCAATGTTAATGTTGTGACCCAAATATTACTAACACATACAGCGTGGCAAATATGGAAAGAAAGAATTATGCTCAATTTACATACACCGAGTATTTCGTTATTATTTTAACATGTAAACTGACATGCTTGCGCTAATTTGTAGATTTATAAACAAGAGACTTTATATGCATAGAAACATATTTCTTTTCGAGATCATATGAAGCTCCTCATAAGAATTCATAATTGCATGAGAAGTAATTAATACTATAAGTTGAGACAAATTATGATATGAGGCAACCCCTCCAATACTTTTTCAAGGGATAAGAAGAATACGTGTAATTGTTCATATAACTATATGCTGAACTCCTTACCTTGAAGTGATCTTTAAATAAGTGAAATGTTTATGAAGTAACATTAAATGCTTTTCAGTATCTTTACTACCTCTTGAGCTTGTTTAAAAGCACCTTGCGTGTGTCGTACTATCAGGGGGTTGAACTGATCCACCAACTGATCCCTTTCTATGCATGCCGACATTTGGTGAACCCGACGTGAAAAACCACGGCCCAGTGATCTCAAGTGATCTCAAGCACAAAAGCACTAAAAGAATTTTTCTTACATAATTACATCACGTTTACCTGGTGCTAGTTTAATAGATTCAAACATGAGTAATTGGCACAGAATAACATACAAACATGAAAAATATAAATCAATGTAGAGAATCTTATGCAAATAAATTGCAAGTGCATATTTCAAAAAGTGTTGTTTTTTATGAAGCATATGTGAACGCATTGATTGATGAAAGATTGAAGAAATGGGAAGAAAAATTTATAGAAACTGAAAATAAGGCAAACAAAGCTATACAAAATAAATTTAGAGTGATTTTGACTTTACATGATACGATAAATGCCCTGTCAAAAACTCTACAAGTATTAGGGATCGGTCTTAGAACGTGAAAAGAGAAAATGAATGCTCAAATTATAGAAATGAACAAGAAGTATGAAATTTTATCCAAGCAAATACAAGAATTAGAACTAGCTAAATGTAAGCATCAAAAGGAGAGAAAAAGCCAAAGTTTGTCTATACATTCTTCAATTGAAACACATTCTCATGATTTTAGAAAATCTAGCCCTATACATTCATTAAGAACATCAAATAGGATACGAAAACGACCTTTACAATGTTTGGTGCGATCAATATGGACATATATTTTGGACTTGTAGGGCATGTGAAGATGCAAGAAGACAAAAATTAGTGACTCAAATGAGAGAAAAATTTGTAATTATCGGGACCTATCACCTTTAAAATTAAATCTGGGAAGGGGTGGAATGAAGGAATTATTAAAGCAAAACCAAAACAAATCTAATCCATGTGAAGAAAGTTAAAAAGTATGGAAACCTAACATACATATGAACATTAAAGCAAAAGAACAGATAAGTGAGAGGACATTTAAATGAGAACATGAACTAATAGAAGAAATCAAAAGCACAAAAATGAAGGAAGAAAATAAAAAACCAAATATAGAAGAACAATTGGAAATAGATCTAAGTGACTTTGATCATGAAATACAAATAGGAGCAAGAAAAACTTGAAGATTTACAGATTTCATTTGATCCAATGTTTCTTTCTAATGAGAAATTTTTTGACCAAGAAAAAGTTAGAGAACTTTCAACTCAATTGAACAAACATGAAAACAATCAAATTAAACAAGAAATTAAACAGGAACAAAGTATACCTATGAATAGAAATTGTAAAAGACAAACGAATGAAACAGAGAAACAACTTCTTGATGATATTATTAAATAAATCGAGAACAATATTAACATAAATTCAAAAAAGTCAAAAATTTGAAAATTGAACAAGAAAACTAAGAATCTATCATTGCAGAAGATAAAAGAAATGATCAAAACACCAACTTGACCAGAAAACATGAATTAAATTGTACATAAAAATATAAGTATTTTAAATTACTATTGTTTTGTCTTTTTTATAAAAAATTTTCATGAAAAGTCTTTATAAAACAGGTACTAAGATATGTTAAGAAGCTATTTAACTAATGATAAGTAATATGTTCATGAAATGTGATTTGATGTTTATGATCATTTGATTAACTCTCTTGTGAAGGTTGAGACAGGTTCTATATGAAGGAAAAGAATTGAAGTTATGAGTTTTTGAAGTTGCATGTACAGGTCCAACAAGAATTGATGAAGGTGGAATAAAGGAATGAGCTTACAATAGTGTTTAGGAAACCAAACCAATTTTTCATTTTTTGCACCATGAAACTTATATTTGCATTTCAAGTATGCATGTGTTAAATATAAAAAGCACATAAGTTTTTTTTAATCCCTTAGGTGCACAACTACTTGCACAAATCTCAAATGTAAATAAATGCAGGATGAAACTGTTTAGAATAGAGTTAGATTTTCAAGATGAAACCTCTTCAGTAGAAACCATTACCCTATCTATGCACCATTACATTTTCCGATGCATGAAAAGTATGCATGTGATAGGGACGCATTTCATGACCTTGCATCAAGGCAAAGTATGTTTTTTTACCTATGCACCTTGAGAGTTTTGCAAAGACTCATGTGTTTTCACATTGAATGTATGAAAGAGAGAGAGCTAGATTCGACATTCGATGCTATTTCCTTCTTATCCTTTATATATGCATTTTTGAGTATACATTTATAGGGCTGATTACATGGCCTTGTACATGCACTTTCTTTTGTACCCCATGCACATGAAATATGTTATGAAGTTGATCATCAATATGCAAAATAATTTTATTTTTCAAATAGCAAGCAGGTTCTTGTTGGCCCATCGAGAGCGATGTGCAAGTTTGGTAGGGGTGAGTGTCGTGAAGATCTTGTCTTCACAATTATCATCCAAAATCAAGAAAATGCCCTAAAATTTTCTCTATCCTTCCAAGTAGTACTTGGTTGAGAAGAGAGGGTTTTGTTATCTAAAAGAAAGGAGAATAAGCTACTATTTGCTCTACCACCAAAGGGAAAAGGAGTTTGTATTTGAACGAATTGCTTGGTACATTCATCAAAAGTATTTGAATTATTTATCCTCAGGTCTTTAAGACAAAGGACATATATGATATGCATCAAGATGGTGTTAACTGCATGTTTAGAGGCTTTCCATGCAAGAAAACTAGAAGAGCCAAATCAAATCCAGCAATTCGGGGGAGTCGCCTAGAGAAAGGCATACAAGAATAGATATGAAGAGCATCAAATATGACAGCTGAGAAGAGTGTGCTGAAATAGAAAGGGAAGACCCCAAATGTAAGGAAAGGGGAGTTCAGCACCTGATGATTGCATGATATCAAAGGGCACAAGAAGTTTCCAAGCATGCACAGGGGAAATACGTTTCTAGAATACATTTTGGGGGCTTCACTGAAGGAATCTGATCACGAAGGAGCTGCCACTAGAAGCATAAAAGAGGGGAGGCGCTAGTAGATAAGCTATCTTGGGTTTTTCTTTTAAGACATACACATAGAGACTTGGGACTCTCTCGGACAGGGGACAAAAGTTGAAAAGGGGGAATTTTTCAGATAATGTCTTTTGATTAGTAGGAGAGAGGAGGGCTGGAGCACAACAAAAGAAGGGTAATAGGCTATTGAACAGCTCTAAATATGAAAGATTTGAGGGAGGCACAAAACAAAATGGGTGGATTCGGAGGTTGATAGAGAAGAAGGGCATTGATGCCTTGCTGTTCATTACGCCTTGCTGCTCATTGATGCTCTGATGAAAGACAATCGACAAAGAGGTTTATGCACCGCATCTTTGATTTAATCCTTTGGAGTTATTAGATGAGAAGGATCGTTGCGGAATCTGAAGAGGAGACAGAAGTTGGCTGGTATGAACGCTGATAAGGAGACATACGAGAGGAGTCATAGAGATATTTTTGGGTAGCTGCATGCACAAGCAATAAGGGGAGAAAGAGGTGGGCACTAATGCTTAGAGGAAAGGCAGAGAAGTCTATGTGTCTGTTCCTTGGAAGAATAACCAACAAGCACTTGAGTTGAATGCAGAAGAACAAATACTAAATATGTGAATGGTACTGATTTTCACAATTGCAATAAGTTGATCAGCCGACACTTCACGCTATTGGAAGATTCACTTTTTGCTCCTAGAAGTGAGGAACAAATGCACGTTGATGATTACCTTGATCAAAGGAATGACTCCTCCCACTATGAAGGCAAACAATCAGAGATGGATGTTCATGTTACAACTTTATAATTTTGTCTCTTCATAATGCAGAACATTTGTTTTATGAGTTTGTGCAACATAAGTTTCACATTAGTGTTTTAGTATCTTTTTATTTAAGGTTATTTCATCTCTACATCCTTGAGGATTGTTCAATTACAATCTATACTTGAGGGAACCATACTCCATACCCTAGCATATGTTTTGCTTTTTTTGTGTACCTGCTTCGTAATGCTTTTATCAAACTTATGCTGAGAATATGCATTCGCCTTAATATTTACGTGTGTCGTCTCTCAATCTCATGTATTAATTTTGTTTTGATGCGACCCCTGCATAATCAAACCACATTATATGTTGATTTTTCTGCTCATTTGCTTACAGTTTATGAACTGTTTTCGGACATGTCGGGAGAGTTTTTATTGTAACAAATATTAGTGGGCACTTATGAAGAGAAGTGATATCAATGTTAATGTTGTGACCCAAATATTACTATTGTTTCATTATGATTACTAACACATACAGCGCGACAAATATGGAAAGAAAAAATTGTTGAAACCTTTGTGTAGGGGGTCAGACGTTTTTTATATTATGCTCAATTTACATACACCGAGTATTTTGTTACTATTTTAATATGTAAACTGACACGCTTGTGCTAATTTGTAGGTTTATAAACAAGAGAGTTTATATGCATAGAAACATATTTTGCTCATCATAAGAATTCATAATTGCATGAGAAGTAATTAATTCTATACGTTCAGAAAAATTATGATATGAGGCAACCCCTCCAATACTTTTCAAGAGATAAGAAGAATACGTGTAATTGTTCATATAACTATATGTAGAACTTCTTACCTTGAAGTGACCTTTAAATAAGTGAAATGTTTATGAAGTCACATTAAATGCTTTTGAGTATCTTTTCTACCAATTGAGTTCGTTTAAAAGCACCTGGCATGTGTTGTACTATCAGGGGGGTTGAATTGATCCACTAACCGATCCCTTCCTACGTGCGCCGACAACATCTTGGCTCATAGGATGTCAAAAAATATATTTGTTTGAAGGATACCATCGCGAATTTGAAAAGATAAACGCCAATGAAAAAAGGGTGGTATCCATAGTCTAGTCCCTTAATCACATAGGCTAGGCATAGGCTTCAATGGTTTTGTGTGTTCAAAGATGAAAAATCCACTTAGAGATCGTGGTTTTGTTCATCTGAATGGTTTTGAAAATCTTGCAAATGAACTAGAACCCATGGTTGGCTCAAAGATCCAAAGGTTGAGGTTTGATGGCAAAATTCAAGCCCTTGGATTTGTTTGATATGGGTGCATGAGATTTGATGAAGCTCCCAAATGCACATTCATTATGAGCCATTGGATTTGTATGTTGATTGGAGGGTATAGATCATTTTTGGATGAGATTTGGTGTCTTTTATTTGTGTTCATTGGATCCAACATGGATCCTAAGGCTCATATGTGTTCCCATCAATTGATCCAAGATCTACATGCCCTTTTGAAACACCATCCAATTAAACATCTATCTAACAGCTCAGATGCCCTCCCAAATGGATATCAGCCCGAATCGCCTTACACTTTTGGATTGAGGATGATCTAATGGCCCAAAAAGGTGCACATGTGCATATGCATGCGTGAAAGATTCCAAGGACCTAAGAACTTTTAGGTCATTCTCTCTCTATAGTGCCAACCACTTTAATTTTAGCCATTTAATTTTAGTATCCAAAGGCTATAAATTTTCCATTTGACAATTCAAATACAAAAGTGCATCAAACAATTCAAATACAAAAGTACCACTAGTGGCTTTGTATGCCCCCTTTAACCGTTAGATTAAGCATTTTAATCCCTAAAAAATAGGGATCCTTACAAGGCCCATGCAAGACTTATTCTTTCCCCTAATGTCTTAGTGTAGAGCTAGCTTCTTCAAGATACTTCCCTAAATTCACTAAATTTTAATATATTTATACCATCCATGAGTGCATATAGTGAATAAGTTAGCATCCAAGAACTCATCATGCACTCCAATGTCTTGCTTTTCTAGGCTAACACTAGATAGATGATCAGCCATGATATTTTCTTTACTTGGCCTATAAACTATGGCAAAATCAAATTCCTAAAACAATAGGATCCATCTCCAAACTCTACCTTTTTCTTATGGCTTATTAAATAAATGCTTAACTCATTGATGATCAATAATAATCATAGATTTCACCCCAAGCAAGTAATGATGAAAATTTTTCTCTAGAAACACCATTTCCAAATCTTCTCTCTCGATAGTATTGTGATTCTTTCCATCCTTAGATATAATTCCACTTTCATATTGGATAGGTCTTTCCAATTTGGACTCCTCACTATGTTGAGTAAGGACTTCCCCGACTCCATAAGCACTCGCATTCATGTTTACATGGAAGTCTTTGGACCCATCTAGAGTAACTAAGATGAGTGCTTCCACAAGCTTTGATCTAAGAATCTCATAAGCCTTTTCCTCTTCTTCTTCCCACTCAAATGGGACACCTTTATCTATAAGCTTGGCAAGGGGTTGAGTTATATTTGCATAGATTTCGATAAACCTTCTATGATATCTAGTATATGCCAAATCTTTGTACTTCCCTTGGTGTCTTAGGCCTCCATAACCTCAATATAGCAATAATTTTGTTTGTATTTGGGGCCATACCTTTTGTAGATACTACATGTCCAAAAAGATTAACCTCTATTACGAGAAACTGACACTTGTTGGAATTCAATTTCAACTTAGATTCCCTACATCTTTTGAAGACCTAATGCAGTTGTGTTCGATAATCATCTAAGAAATTCAAGGGAGTACTAGTACAAGTACTTGAGAAGGTGAAGAAATCATCCATAAAAATTTGAAGAGCTTCCAAAAGTAGGGATCCAAAGATAAGGTTCATCATCCTATTAAAAGTGGAAGCAGCATTTTTGAGTCCAAATGGCATCTTTACATAAACATCAATGCTCAAAGGTGTGATGAAAGCAATTTTTTTCCAACCCTCTAGGTGAATGGATATCTAATTATGCCCACTATAGCCATCCATGAAGTTGTACGATGTATCTACAACCACTTCTTCAGTAACATGCTCTATGAATGGCACAAGGAACCCATCTTGAACTATCATGGGCTCTCTAAAACCCACACATAAACAAATTTTATTGGTGTTCTTCTTAATTACAATCACCATTGAATAAATTCATTCAGAGTGCTTGACGAGGATGATAATGTCAACATGCTCCATTGTCTAGATCTGTTGGTAAATTGCTCACCCTAATTTGGATTCAACTTGTGGCTTTTAACCCTTATTGGTTTGGCTCCTTTTATTAGTGGGATTCCATGCTCCCCAAAACTTGCGAAACTTCTTCCAAATCCTTGCAATGTCAGGCAAATACATCAGCATAAGTTTTCATAAAAGAAGTTGCCTTTGAAAGCAATTTAGGATGATCACATAACCATGTGGCAACCAATACGGGATGAGTGTTGTCTTTGATGCCTAAATAAATTCCTTTGGCTTGGTTTTTCTCCATTAATATGTTTGCAAGATCTTCCTCATCTATATGTTTTGCATCTTCCACAACTTTCCTCCACATAGTTCCTATAACATATGCAAGAGCACCTTGGATATCAATCTATTCTTCCTTTTCTTGCATCCATTCTAAAATATTTTCATGAATTTTAAAACAGGCTTCTTCACTTGGTTACTTTACCTTCTTTGTGCAATCGATTTCCTTCTTAGCATTTGAACTAGATTCATCTATCATGCCCTTGAGGGATCATTTTTTCCTGCTCCAATGACCCGTTATAGGCTCACCCAATCCAACACCTTTTATGGTCTCCTCCTTTTCTTCATGCCCCTCTACATTTGTCACACATAGAGAAATTCCATAAAAAGGGAATGAGTAACCTATGTCGAACCATGTTGACATGTCCTCTTCCTTTTTGGAATTCAAATTTGGATCTTCCATCATTTCTTGCTTAATGTTAATGCTGATTGTATGATCCGTAATAGTGTGCCCATGGCTATCTAGTCCCTCTTCAAGTGAATTTTATTTAGCTCCTTCCCTTCATGATTGACCCACATCATATGCTTTCCCCAATCATGCAAAACCCTAGCATGCCTTAGCTAGGGCCTTCCAATCAAAGGTGGAAATCCTCTGACCACATGTAGGAATCTCAACACAACAAAATCTAGAGTGAAGATGCTGCCTTGAACTAAAATTTGTACTCTATGAACCACTCCTAGAGGCTTTTACTTTGCTCTGGTCCACTAAAGTTACTTTAAAGTGGCTAGTTTTGAAGGTTCCAATTCAAGCTTCTTCATTTTTTATTCTAGCATCAAATTGATACCTAAAGGGACACCCACTATAAATCCCTGGAATGCATATCGTTTGATACTTACAATTAGTCTTGATCTCTTATAATCAGTAAGAGGGCTTCCCTAGTCATTTTTTCTTCTCTAAATGTGTCATTCCTTGCCACCAGATTTGAAGTAGACAAGCCATCTATAATCTACAACACCACTGACCTGAATTTTACATCCATTCTTAGGAATTCAAAAATACTTACTTTTTTCTTCATTGTTTTTAATAGCCGTGAATCTTTTGAATCGATTGGGGTTTGGGAGATGTGCTAGTCCTAAAGCTCTTTCTTAAGCATGATGTAAGCCTTTCCAGTAACTCAATGTATGTATGCAACGTCTCATCTTGATGGAATAGCTTCACTTTCTTTAGAAGTAGAGCCACCTTTGCTATTTGTCTCCTTAGCCTTATAAAGTTCTTTATTCCTGGACTCTTGAATGACTTCTTCTTGAGGGGATCCTCCCTTTCTCCTCGTCTGCACTACCATAGAATCAGTTTCTTCTAAATGGACTACTCGAGAAGCTGGCGAAGCCATAGTGGCCTCATCTACAATTTTTTCTTTATCCATAGATATCATCTGGATATGGGGTTCAGATGTGGAAGCCTTATTCTTGGGGCAACACATGGTAAAATGATCTCTTTGGGCAACACATGGTATAATGATCTCTTTCCTCTGTGAATTTTTTGCAAAGGGGGGAACCTTTAGGTAGAGGGCATTTGCTCAGATAGTGCACATACTCTCCACACCTAAACCAAATGATTTGACTCCCGCAAATTGCTTCTAGGATGGAGGTTTTGGTTATACCTTGGTTTGGAGCTGCAACCATTAAGTTGGGTGATGGAAGAGGTCTTGCTTGATATCTTGGTTGTTCCCAATACATTTGACCAAGATTCCCTCGTGTAACATTCTTGAGCTTCATGATTGGGCTTCCTACAAAGTAGGCAAGTCACACTTCGACATAGGACATTCACTTACCACATGGCCCTACTTATTGCACATAGTGCAACAAGTTCTACTCCTTGAGCGGAGTTCTTGTAGCTCTTGTTGAAGTTGGGCCACTTCCTCTACTTGTTCCTACTCTTCCTTTTAAAGCTTCAAAGCTTCAATCCACAAAAACTATGCCACTACCCTCTCCTTTTCTTTGTGTGGCCTATTGGTTCTTAACTCTCCAATTCCTTCCTTAGTTGAGCTATTGGAAATTGGGGCTCCATGGAGAGTGGAAGACCAAAGGACCCAATTCCATATTATTGCTTCATTTGTTATAACCTTGTAATTGTGGTGATAAAATCATCAATTGTTGTTGTAAGAAGCACCAACTCCTACATATTTGCATTGAGTAGAGACCAAAGTGGCTTAGCAAGCCACTTTTTGATAGAAAATTTGTGTGAATGATCAAGTAACTTGGCCATGAGTGTTTTGGACCAAGTGACAAACTCTAGGAATGTCTCTCCGACACTCAATCTTAAACTCTCTAAATCTTATATAATATTTTCAATAGTGTTTCTCTAATGAAATTACTTCTTAAAAGTATCCTTCATTAGGTCTTATGTTGCAAAATGGTTACCAAGCAACCCACTAAACCATTTATCTGCCAACCCTTCTAATGTTATTGGGAAGAGCAGTAAAAGGAATCTTCCATCCCTGTTAATACCTTCTTTTGTTCCTAAAGACCTCTTGAAATTCTTGTTAGGGTCTTCATGAGGTAAGCCTCTAAAGGAGGGGAACTTCATGCTTAATTAGGAGAGTAAAGTTTCTAAGTCTATTTGGGTTGTTATACTTCCTATTGATGATGATGAGGAAGAAAAGAAACTAGCTGACCTATGTATAACTTTTCTTCTTGTGGTTTTGAAAGAGATTCATCGTCTAAGGTTTGTTATCGGGTTGTGATCATGAGCTATGCATCTTCTTCCTTGAGCTTTAAGATAATTTCTAGGGAGAAAAAGGAATTACCTCTTAGAATTGTTGTTTCAATACCCTATGTGGCCTCCTTCACTTTGAAAAATGTGTTTTGCTCCTTCCCCTATACTCGAGCAACCTGGCTCCATCAGGCATGTCAAATTTGTTGGGGGACTCTTTAGATAAAGGGGCTTGAGTGTTTGTAGGAGAAAAGTAGAAGTTCTCTATACTTTGATAAATACAAGAAGATTACAATGCTTTGGCTATTATGAATTTGACAAAATTACTCGCTATAGGTTACACTCTAAGGCAAAAAGTAAACCCAAAGAGTACATCCATGCACTATGTAGGTGGTCAATCTTTGTGCAGATTCTTCACCTTGACTCAATGGCTTGCTCCAATGCACACTTGCACTCAAGCCTCCACTCAAGATGAAGTTTTGATCACATTCCAATTCCTTTTTGGTAGTACTCCAGCCAAATTTGGATTATTCTTTGAATGAGATTTGCTTAAAACAAACCATAAAGCATATAATACTCTCTTCACTCTTCACTCTTCACTTGGCTCTCTAACTCTCCACTGACTGTGAGAGAGTTCTCTACACGCTCTCTCCCTTTCCAATTGTCTCTCTTCCCTATGCTTACACTTGCTTATTCTACGTTATTCCTATTGCTCACACTCTCTTTACTTGGTTTGCTGACTCCTTGTGCGTACACACAACACTTCACCTCACATTGATATACACACTTCCAAACTTTTTTGTATTCCTTATGATGCCTTTTCCACTTCATGTTGTCTCCAAGAATCTTCTCATGTACACTTCAAGTAGATCCTATTTTGTCTTATAGTGACCTTACAAAAGTACTCTTATAACGAAAAAAAACGAGGGCCAAAACATATGTTTTTTGCACGTTTGACCTTGATTTCTCAAAAATGTTAGATAAGGGGGCATTCAATTGAACCTTCGCAAACCTTCAAAACCTTGCAAAACCCCTTTCAAACGTGTAATTGATTTCAATCAAAGGACAATTGTGAGCCTACATATGTGTGCTACCTAGGCACCCATTGATCGGCACAGCCGCTAGCCACATTTGCACCACCTACGCACCCCTTTGCTTATTAAGCACCGAGACCAGCTCAACAAATTTTTAGACTCATAAGACAAAAAATATCTTTCGTCTTCAGCAGAAGATCTCAAAGATGTCAGGTTCGCTGTTGCCAATCAAATTTTCCAACTATTCTCCCTATTAAAACCAAGTGCTTCTGCCTCTAATGATCTTGTTCTTATAGACTTGTATCACCTCCTAACTTGACTGCTAAAAGGCTCACTTATCTCATCTCCAACCGTCATCTAGTACAGCTTATTTACCTGCTTAATTAGACAAGAAATGATTCTTCTGATAGTT